>JAUTXW010004126.1:0-699518 GCA_030620095.1 Kuschelorhynchus macadamiae | reverse complement strand
ATATCAAGTTTTTTAAATGGATCACCCGGTATTTGATATTTTTTTCTGAAAGAGGCTTAAAGTACCTATTATCGGGAAAAAATCGAATAAGTAAATCGCCAAAAATAAAAAAACTGGAAAATTATTTTCGACGCGCAACAACAACCGTAAAAATAAAAAACACGGTTTTTTTAAATAGTTCCAATTAATCCTTATCGAAATTATTTTTTGTGATCTAATAATTCCGCATTATACAGGGTTTTTCCTAATAAGGTAGAAATTAAAGTTATGTATTTTTTAGCAAATGTATGTCCTCAGCAAACAGCGTCTTGTGCAGCTGTTGGTTCAGATCATTTTATGAAATGAGAGATATCAAAACGCGGTTTTCTCCGGAATTTAGGTAATTTTTCCCTCTTTAAACTAACTCTGTTGAAAGCATACTGTTCCGTTTGGTTTTTTGAGAAAATCTCTAAAAATTGAATTTTGTTTAAACAACGCCCTCTAGTAGGTGTACCAACAACTATCGAGCGTCAAAAATGACAACAATTATAAGAGCATTAAATGCTCTTTCAAACAAATACCCACTTGAATACCATTAAATAAAAGATGTAGGAGGCAGAGCACTTTGAAAATTGATTTATTTATTATCTTCCCCCACCCTTATTATCGGAAATATGGCAAATCGCCTTAAACAAAACTGACGCAGATTTGGTTGGAGTTTTTGTGGCTCTTATTAAAATGTTACCTCATATTGGGTATTTTCGAATAAAAAGTTGTTTTTTTATTTTCTATTGCAGGTACGCCGTCTTGTGGTAGTTTTACAAACTTGGAAATATTTTCCAACAATTTCTCTTGGCCACTTTAGTAACGAAAAAAAATTTTTTTGGGAGGCTGTAGCATCCATAGTCTGAGAAAAGCTACCCAGCCACCCTTAGTGGGACACCCTGTATATACATATATGACCAAACTAACAAAACTTGGATATTGCAAAATTAAAATCCTTGAAGCGTTCTTTTAATTATCTTCATAGATTTAAGGCTTTACATTATAGGCAGCATTAATTAGTTGAAACTTTCCATATAATTCTAGATATTTCGTTAACTATTAGATTTAGGTATAGAACATGTATATATCATTGATAGGTATTTTAAAACTCTTTCAGAAAAAATATCAAATACAGGCTGATCCATTTAAAAAACTTGGATATTGCGAATTGAAAATTTTGAAAATATGATCTGAGACACCCGGTATAATTTTAAAACTCCTAACCATCATAGATCGTTAGAAGGTAGTCTTCTTAACTTGTGGTTAAAATTTCATTAAATAATCTGAACTATCAACTGCACAAGACGCTGTTTGCTGAGGACATAAATTTGCTAAAAAAATACATAACCTTAATTCCTGTCTAAATGACACAAAATCTGAATAAGAAGTTCTTATAAAAGTTACCTTTATTTCTTTCAGGGAATCTAAAAATGTAAAAATATACAGGGTGTTCCATTTAAAATTCAGGGTTTGAAGTCGGTACAGCACTTTTCGAATACCCTGTATTAATAAAACTTAAAAAATTAAAAAAATTCATTAAAACCAAGAAATATTTTTACCTAAAGTATCTGCAGTTATGCTGTGTGCCAGTAATTAGCGGACACCCTGTATAAATATTTTTTAAGATATTTATTTAAATTTTAAAGAGGAATTTTTGCTTTCTTTTTTGTATTTTACCACATTTATCGCTATTAAATATGTGAGGATAAATATGCATTCCAAAAAAAAAGCAATACAACTGAGCGATATTATTTAAAATGTTGGAGTGGTTCGGGCTGTTATAAACATTTCAATAATTAAAAAAAAGCAATACAACTAAGCGATATTATTTAAAATGTTGGAGTGGTTCGGGCTATTATAAACCTTTCAATAATTAAATTGTATGGGGTCCTTAATTTCCTATGTTTTAAATAGAAAGTGTATTATAAAATGTCAACTAAAAGGCATTGGATAAAACGAAGTTAATATGTTTAAAAAATTGTGGTTATTTGTCGGCAAATTGGAATCATGATAGCAATTTCGTGGATATGGAGAAAAAAAATGTTTATATTATGAAGAATGTTTCTAAATAAAGAAATAATTGTACCTATTTTAAATAACTAAATCCAACTTTAATAATCCAAGACCGTTTATAACTTACATAAATTTACACATACTGCACACATATTTTTGGAACGAAAATTTCCGAATGTTTAAAAGACGGTTATACAATACTACATGATCACATTGGTTGGCTTTAAGATAAAACCAACGGTTATTTGAAAAATAGGACCGGTCTGCTATATACTTGCGTGGGCAGAGTTGCCGACTTTAGCGCGAAAACTATCGATTTTACACACTTTTTCCTAATAACCAAAAGTGATAGTATTTGGATAGGGACAACTTTTTTATTTGAAACTTTTTTTTTCGCATCGTATTTTAATGCAATTAAAATTTTAATTTCAACACTTTTCTATTTTACATGCGAAATATGATAACACTATCTCTGCTGGCTACCGAGAAACCATGTGATTACAAGCATTCTGGAACACTGTGTACATAAAATATGTTTAAAGAAAAAAATCCGCAAATATCTAATATCACAATATTTTTACAAAAAAAATGGCAGTTATGATAGGATCATGTGGATAATTAAAAATTCAATCTCTAAAAATTATTGTTAACAGCCTTAAACATGCATTAAAAATATCATCTGTTTGAGCCTACATAAAATACGGTTAAATAACTCATGTAGATATTTAAAAATTCAATCCTTAATTATTAATAATAGTCCTAATCTCTAATTATTATTAATAGTCCTAAGCACGCATAAAATAACATCCGTTGAACTCACCTCTATATATGGGATATCCTGTGGGGATAGCTCTTTTACGATGATCTGACACATTTTTGACTAATATATATCTAAATCTATTTATCAATTTTTCGTGTGCTGGGTTTGAAGTTAAAACTAAAAATACCCGCATATATATATATATATATATATATATATATATATATATATATATATATATATATATATAGACATGATTTTAAGCCTTTAAAATCTGACGGCACTACTTTTAATGGTTTTGGTCATTTTAAAGAAGTTTTTTTGCCTATTGAGATTTATGTGACAGCTATTTATTTATGGTAGGTCTATAAAACGGTCAGCCCTTTGGCGTTGCACAAACGAATACAAATATGAGTGCTTCTTGGAAGTCAAATACTAAATGTATTTTTAGTTGAAAAAATAAAAGCAGGATACAACAATTATTATACATACACTAATAATATGCATCCTTCGTTATATGTTAATGTGTGATAGATGTCCCAATATGAATTTTAATATTTCTAGATGTTGTAACAATATATAATACATAATATTTTTCTTTATCTTGAATAACCAAAATACCAAATTTAATTATTCGAAAGAAATACATCCAGTAAAATATAATCTCATTAAAATTTTTTCGAGTTTGTAAATTAAAACAAAAAAAACATGTTTGAACTAAATATCGTATTTCCGTGTGTTAAAATCTCTAATGTCTATGTTTAAAATAATGAAATTTTTATTGTGGGGAAATGCAATCTAATATTTTGTTTTATTACCTAACTAAAATTATTTATATTATGTATAGTAAATAAGTTTTTTTTTCGGTTTTGTGATACTTAACTATTATATGCAAAAATCGGGCTATCTTGGTTCTACATAATGTAAAATATTATGAATTGTATCACGAGCTTATAAATATGAATGTTTTTTTTCCTCTGCATACCATACACGTAAAAAAAGGAAATACGAAGGTTTGAATAATTTCACTGAAACGAAAAGAGTTTTCTTTGAATAAGGTTTTTTTCACACGACAATTTTTACGATTTTTTAATAAAATACATTATATATGTAAATATACCGTCAGAGATCAATTAGAAACTTGAATCGCTTTTAGGAAAATCTACAAACATTTTTCGCCAATATTTGGGAAATAACCTAAACAATTATTGAAAGTTTTATAATGTGTTTATTTATCACCATAAATAACCGATTTTCATACGACAATTTTTACGATTTTTAATAAAATACAATGGATATGTAAATATACCGTCAGAGATCAATTAGAAACTTGAATCGCTTTTAGGAAAATTATTATTTTTAGAAACTAAAATTATTTATATTATGTATAGTAAATAAGTTTTTTTTTTCGGTTTTGTGATACTTAACTATTATATGCAAAAATCGGGCTATCTTGGTTCTACATAATGTAAAAAATTATGAATTGTATCACGAGCTTATAAATATGAATGTTTTTTTTCCTCTGCATACCATACACGTAAAAAAAGGAAATACGAAGGTTTGAATAATTTCACTGAAACGAAAAGAGTTATCTTTGAATAAGGTTTTTTTCACACGACAATTTTTACGATTTTTTAATAAAATACATTATATATGTAAATATACCGTCAGAGATCAATTAGAAACTTGAATCGCTTTTAGGAAAATCTACAAACATTTTTCCCCAATATTTGGGAAATAACCTAAACAATTATTGAAAGTTTTATAATGTGTTTATTTATCACCATAAATAACCGATTTTCATACGACAATTTTTACGATTTTTAATAAAATACATTGGATATGTAAATATACCGTCAGAGATCAATTAGAAACTTGAATCGCTTTTAGGAAAATTATTATTTTTAGAAACAGAAGGGATATTTTTTAATATTTTACAGCTTTTTATCTAGGAAACTGTTCAACGGGGCATCCTAAAATTAAAAGTTTTATAATGTGTTTATTTATCGCCATAAATAACCGAGTAATAAAAGATATTATTTTAGATGGGTATAATTTTACAGCATTGGAACTGGTCAGCAAATAGCCTAGAGGTAAAAACCAATTACAACTTTATGGTTTATGGTTTTAACCCAAAATTTTGTGTACAGCATAATATCCATCTAAAACATTCAATCAGTCTCTAACAATCGTTCAGTTTGAAAGGTCAGTTTAAAATACTTCGTGACATATAAAAAAATGAGTTCATTCAGTGAATTTGGTGGTTCAGTCAATAGTTTGGTTCTTGGTGACAGTATTGACTCACTCGCCGAGAATAATTTCGATATTGTAAAGTTAAGCCTTCTAACACCTGACGCATTCGAAGCAGAGTATGGTGATGCCAACAACAAAAAAATGGACGAGACCATCGGTGGCTGCTTTCCATTAGACCGACAAGAAAAACCGAAGCCCGCAGTGAATATAATTATCGATATAATAATAAAGGAGGCATCAAAACCTTCAATACTGAGGGACGCCCTTATGAATGGTTCGGGGGCGGCACAAGGTAAAAAACATAAGGTGGAAAGCAGTCAACCACAACCATCAACATCTGAGTTGGGGGAGCCGGTGTCACCTATAATCCAACAAAGAAGAAAGATTATAAAGAAACGGAAATTGATGACACCAAAAAAAATTGTTACCGACGACGACCAACCCGAAGATGTGTTTCCAATTAATCTGGGACCATTTTCCCAAGCTGAAGACGTTGAGGAAATGGTTCGAGTCGACAATTTGAAGACGACATTGTGTGACAAAATAGACCGGTGTAGGAGAGAGGCTGTGTGGTGTAGGGAAGAGGCCGCGCGGTCTGCGAGAGAGGCTAGCGACTTGGAGGCTCAGCTGGAGCGGTGTAGGGAAGAGGCCGCGCTGTCTACGAGAGAGGCTAGCGACTGGGAGGTTTGGCTGGAAAAGTATAAGCGACGTCTCTCGTTCATATGCAGGTAAGGCAATTTTCCTAAAAGCGATTCAAGTTTCTAATTGATCTCTGACGGTATATTTACATATCCAATGTATTTTATTAAAAATCGTAAAAATTGTCGTATGAAAAAAGAACTCATCAAAAAAAAAATACAATAATAGTGACATATTCTTGTTAATCATCCCCGAAAACCATAGTGCGTCAAATTTTAGGATGCTCCGTTGAACAGTTTCCTAGCCTAAAAGCGATTCAAGTTTCAAATTGATCTCTGACGGTATATTTACATATCCAATGTATTTTATTAAAAATCGTAAAAATTGTCGTATGAAAAAAGAACTCATCAAAAACAAAATACAATAATAGTGGCATATTCTTGTTAATCATCCCCGAAAACCATAGTGCTGAACAGTTTCCTAGATAAAAAGCTGTAAAATATTTAAAAAATATCCCTTCTGTTTCTAAAAATAATAATTTTCCTAAAAGCGATTCAAGTTTCTAATTGATCTCTGACGGTATATTTACATATCCAATGTATTTTATTAAAAATCGTAAAAATTGTCGTATGAAAATCGGTTACTTATGGTGATAAATAAACACATTATAAAACTTTCAATAATTGTTTAGGTTATTTCCCAAATATTGGGGAAAAATGTTTGTAGATTTTCCTAAAAGCGATTCAAGTTTCTAATTGATCTCTGACGGTATATTTACATATATAATGTATTTTATTAAAAAATCGTAAAAATTGTCGTGTGAAAAAAACCTTATTCAAAGAAAACTCTTTTCGTTTCAGCGAAATTATTCAAACCTTCGTATTTCCTTTTTTTACGTGTATGGTATGCAGACGAAAAAAAACATTCATATTTATAAGCTCGTGATACAATTCATAATTTTTTACATTATGTAGAACCAAGATAGCCCGATTTTTGCATATAATAGTTAAGTATCACAAAACCGAAAAAAAAACTTATTTACTATACATAATATAAATAATTTTAGTTAGGTAATAAAACAAAATATTAGATTGCATTTCCCCACAATAAAAATTTCATTATTTTAAACATAGACATTAGAGATTTTAACACACGGAAATACGATATTTAGTTCAAACATGTTTTTTTTTCTTTTAATTTACAAACTCGAAAAAATTTTAATGAGATTATATTTTACTGGATGTATTTCTTTCGACTAATTAAATTTGGTATTTTGGTTATTCAAGATAAAGAAAAATATTATGTATTATATATTGTTACAACATCTAGAAATATTAAAATTCATATTGGGACATCTATCACACATTAACATTTAACGAAGGATTCATATTATTAGTGAATGTATAATAATTGTTGTATCCTGCTTTTATTTTTTCAACTAAAAATACATTTGGTATTTGACTTCCAAGAAGCACTCATATTTGTATTCGTTTGTGCAACGCTAAAGGGCTGACTGTTTTATAGACCTACCATAAATAAATAGCTGTCACATAAATCTCAATAGGCAAAAAAACTTCTTTAAAATGACCAAAACCATTAAAAGTAGTGCCGTTAGATTTTATAGGCTTAAAATCATGTCTATATATATATATATATATATATATATATATATATATATATATATATATATATATATATATATATATATATATGCGGGTATTTTTAGTTTTAACTTCAAACCCAGCACACGAAAAATTGATAAATAGATTTAGATATATATTAGTCAAAAATGTGTCAGATCATCGTAAAAGAGCTATCCCCACAGGATATCCCATATATAGAGGTGAGTTCAACGGATGTTATTTTATGCGTGCTTAGGACTTTTAATAATAATTAGAGATTAGGACTATTATTAATAATTAGGGATTGAATTTTTAAATATCTACATGAGTTATTTAACCGTATTTTATGTAGGCTCAAACAGATGATATTTTTAATGCATGTTTAAGGCTGTTAACAATAATTTTTAGAGATTGAATTTTTAATTATCCACATGATCCTATCATAACTGCCATTTTTTTTGTAAAAATATTGTGATATTAGATATTTGCGGATTTTTTTCTTTAAACATATTTTATGTACACAGTGTTCCAGAATGCTTGTAATCACATGGTTTCTCGGTAGCCAGCAGAGATAGTGTTATCATATTTCGCATGTAAAATAGAAAAGTGTTGAAATTAAAATTTTAATTGCATTAAAATACGATGCGAAAAAAAAAAGTTTCAAATAAAAAAGTTGTCCCTATCCAAATACTATCACTATACATCAATATAAAAAAGTGTGAAAAATCGATAGTTTTCGCGCTAAAGTCGGCAACTCTGCCCACGCAAGTATATAGCAGACCGATCCTATTTTTCAAATAACCGTTGGTTTTATCTTAAAGCCAACCAATGTGATCATGTAGTATTGTATAACCGTCTTTTAAACATTCGGAAATTTTCGTTCCAAAAATATGTGTGCAGTATGTGTAAATTTATGTAAGTTTTAAACGGTCTTGGATTATTAAAGTTGGATTTAGTTATTTAAAATAGGTACAATTATTTCTATATTTAGAAACTTTCTTCATAATATAAACATTTTTTTTCTCCATATCCACGAAATTGCTATCATGATTCCAATTTGCCGACAAATAACCACAATTTTTTAAACATATTACCTTCGTTTTATCCAATGCCTTTTAGTTGACATTTTATAATACACTTTCTATTTAAAACATAGGAAATTAAGGACCCCATACAATTTAATTATTGAAAGGTTTATAATAGCCCGAACCACTCCAACATTTTAAATAATATCGCTCAGTTGTATTGCTTTTTTTTAATTATTGAAATGTTTATAACAGCCCGAACCACTCCAACATTTTAAATAATATCGCTCAGTTGTATTGCTTTTTTTTTGGAATGCATATTTATCCTCACATATTTAATAGCGATAAATGTGGTAAAATACAAAAAAGAAAGCAAAAATTCCTCTTTAAAATTTAAATAAATATCTTAAAAAATATTTATACAGGGTGTCCGCTAATTACTGGCACACAACATAACTGCAGATACTTTAGGTAAAAATATTTCTTGGTTTTAATGAATTTTTTTAATTTTTTAAGTTTTATTAATACAGGGTATTCGAAAAGTGCTGTACCGACTTCAAACCCTGAATTTTAAATGGAACACCCTGTATATTTTTACATTTTTAGATTCCCTGAAAGAAATAAAGGTAACTTTTATAAGAACTTCTTATTCAAATTTTGTGTCATTTAGACAGGAATTAAGGTTATGTATTTTTTTAGCAAATTTATGTCCTCAGCAAACAGCGTCTTGTGCAGTTGATAGTTCAGATTATTTAATGAAATTTTAACCACAAGTTAAGAAGACTACCTTCTAACGATCTATGATGGTTAGGAGTTTTAAAATTATACCGGGTGTCTCAGATCATATTTTCAAAATTTTCAATTCGCAATATCCAAGTTTTTTAAATGGATCAGCCTGTATTTGATATTTTTTCTGAAAGAGTTTTAAAATACCTATCAATGATATATACATGTTCTATACCTAAATCTAATAGTTAACGAAATATCTAGAATTATATGGAAAGTTTCAACTAATTAATGCTGCCTATAATGTAAAGCCTTAAATCTATGAAGATAATTAAAAGAACGCTTCAAGGATTTTAATTTTGCAATATCCAAGTTTTTTTAGTTTGGTCATATATGTATATACAGGGTGTCCCACTAAGGGTGGCTGGGTAGCTTTTCTCAGACTATGGATGCTACAGCCTCCCAAAAAAATTTTTTTTCGTTACTAAAGTGGCCAAGAGAAATTGTTGGAAAATATTTCCAAGTTTGTAAAACTACCACAAGACGGCGTACCTGCAATAGAAAATAAAAAAACAACTTTTTATTCGAAAATACCCAATATGAGGTAACATTTTAATAAGAGCAACAAAAACTCCAACCAAATCTGCGTCAGTTTTGTTTAAGGCGATTTGTCATATTTCCGATAATAAGGGTGGGGGAAGATAATAAATAAATCAATTTTCAAAGTGCTCTGCCTCCTACATCTTTTATTTAATGGTATTCAAGTGGGTATTTGTTTGAAAGAGCATTTAATGCTCTTATAATTGTTGTCATTTTTGACGCTCGATAGTTGTTGGTACACCTACTAGAGGGCGTTGTTTAAACAAAATTCAATTTTTAGAGATTTTCTCGAAAAAACCAAACGGAACAGTATGCTTTCAACAGAGTTAGTTTAAAGAGGGAAAAATTACCTAAATTCCGGAGAAAACCGCGTTTTGATATCTCTCATTTCATAAAATGATCTGAACCAACAGCTGCACAAGACGCTGTTTGCTGAGGACATACATTTGCTAAAAAATACATAACTTTAATTTCTACCTTATTAGGAAAAACCCTGTATAATGCGGAATTATTAGATCACAAAAAATAATTTCGATAAGGATTAATTGGAACTATTTAAAAAAACCGTGTTTTTTTAAATAGTTGTTGTTGTTGCGCGTCGAAAATAATTTTCCAGCTTTTTTATTTTTGGCGATTTACTTATTCGATTTTTTCCCGATAATAGGTACTTTAAGCCTCTTTCAGAAAAAAATATCAAATACCGGGTGATCCATTTAAAAAACTTGGATATTGCGAATTGAAAATTTTATAAAATGTCCAATGATCTGAGACACCTTGTATAAATTTGAATCTTCTCGGCACCATATATCGTTAGGAGGTAGTCTTCTTAACATGTGGTTAAAATTTCATAAAATGATCTGAACCAACAGCTGCACAAGACGCTGTTTGCTGAGGACATACATTTGCTAAAAAATACATAACTTTAATTTCTACCTTATTAGGAAAAACCCTGTATAATGCGGAATTATTAGATCACAAAAAATAATTTCGATAAGGATTAATTGGAACTATTTAAAAAAACCGTGTTTTTTATTTTTACGGTTGTTGTTGCGCGTCGAAAATAATTTTCCAGCTTTTTTATTTTTGGCGATTTACTTATTCGATTTTTTCCCCAATAACTTAGGGCAAATACTTTCGGAGATATGGCCGAAAACCACCCTTAGCTGAACACCCTGTATATATACATATATGACCCAATTAACTTGGATATTGGAAAATTAAAAATCCTTGAAGCGTTCTTTTAATTATCTTTATAGATTTAAGGCTTTACATTATAGTCAGCATTAATTAGTTGTAAATTTTCATATATTTCTATGTATTTCGTTAACTATTAGATTTAGATATAGGGCATGTATATATCAGTGGATAGGTACTTTAAGCCTCCTTCAGAAAAAAAATATATAAAACAGGTTAATTATTATACAGGGTTTTCGCTAATTAAAGGTACACAGCATAACTGCAGATTCTTTGGGTGAAAATATTGTGATTTAACCAAACTTACTCCAGTCCAAAAGTTTGATAATAACAAAGATTTTTAAGCCTCTTTCAGAAAAAAATATCAAATACAGGGTGATCCATTTAAAAAACTTGGATATTGCGAATTGAAAATTTTATAAAATGTCCAATGATCTGAGACACCGTGTATAAATTTGAATCTTCTCGGCACCGTATATCGTTAGGAGGTAGTCTTCTTAACTTGTGGTTAAAATTTCATAAAATAATCTGAACCAACAGCTGCACAAGACGCTGTTTGCTGAGGACATACATTTGCTAAAAAATACATAACCTTAATTTCTACCTTATTAGGAAAGACCCTGTATAATAAACGAATTTCTATTATAGCTGATATGTCACTTTGTTTACTTATTATCTCCAAGACCTAATTTTTTAAATCAATTGTTTTAGTAGTAGCGTAAGAATGTATGGAGGATACCACATTCCCCACACAATTGAAACGTAGAAAGGAAATAATTTTTTATATTGTTTATGTGGATAGGTGACCGCAAGCAAAATTAACTATAATTCCACAACCAACTTATGTTTTTCTTTTATTATTGCATTTTTTTGCTGTCAAAAGTCCATAGCTTGATGCTTTATTTTGAAGAAAAAATGAGATTTTATTTTTTCTTTGGGAACTTTTGGAGGAATTATCCTGTAAATATCGGACACTTATTAGGAAAGACCCTGTATAATAAATGTTTTTCTTTTATTATTGCATTTTTTTGCTTGTTAGTTTATGTCAAAAGTCCATAGCTTGATGCTTTATTTTGAAGAAAAATCTCCAAGACCTAATTTTTTAAATCAATTGTTTTAGTAGTAGTAGTGTAAAAATGTATGGATGATACCACATTCCCCACACAATTGAAATGTAGAAAGGAAATGTGTAGCGAATTGTTTTGTGATACATTTCTGTGAAATTTTAATTTACTACAAAACCTTTCTATTTTATCATAGTGTGAAACTGGTTTGATTTAAGAAAAATATTTATGTTCCACCAAATAAAACGTATTTTTACAGCAATGGTACAACTTTTAGTATAATCTACCCCTTTGTGTCACGCTACGCATCTATTAATAAGATAATTAGGTGATTATGACATAATTAAATTTGATTGTAATTTCTATTATATTGTTCTAGCACACCATCAATGATATGATGACATTAGAACATATGGGCGATGAGTCCGACACAGATTCAGCGGAGGACAATCCTCCAGTTGATGGGGGCAATGTTTATGTGGATAATGCACAAGTTGGTTTGGACAGCCATCTGACTAATGGGGGCAATGGGGATCTGACTAATGGGAGCAATGGGTGTAATGATGATGGGGGCAATCCATCACCCATCTATATACCGCAAGATGATGGTTATATATTAATATTAAACGATACAAGCATGTTAGAATAGGTATTTAGAATAGTTATTATTATTATTATTATTGTTTAGAATAGTTATTATTATTATAATTATTATTATTATTATTAACGTTTTTATAATTATAATTATTATTATTATTATTATTATTATTATTATTATTATTCTTATTATGTATTTTGTATTAATAATGCGTTGTTTTATGAAGACATATTTAGTTTTATTTAAAAGAAGACAATAATACCAAATTAAACAAATATTTCTAAACTTTGTTTTATTCTAAACACCCAAATTTAAATATTGATCCGCTATTGCTTGCTACAATTAATTTTTACATCCCTATTTTATAAAATAATTATTAAAATGTTTTAAGTAAACATTTCTAAATTTTGTTTATTCTAAATAAATATTTCTAAATTTTGTTTATTCTAAACACACAAATTTAAATATTGCTCTGCTATTGCTTGGTACATTTAATTTTTTACATCCCTATTTGATACAATAATTATTAAAATGTCTTAAGTAAATATTTCTAAATTTTGTTTATTCTAAACACCCAAATTTAAATAATGATCTGCCAGTATTAGTGCCCGAGAAAGAATATGTCAAACGTTAACTTTTAATTATTCTAAAACACCCAAATTTAAAAGAAGAAAATAATACCAAATTAAGCAAATATTTCTAAACTTTGTTTATTCTAAACACCCAAATTTAAATATTGATCCGCTATTGCTTGGTACATTTAATTTTTTACATCCCTATTTGATACAATAATTATTAAAATGTCTTAAGTAAATATTTCTAAATTTTGTTTATTCTAAACACACAAATTTAAATAATGATCTGCCAGTATTAGTGCCCGAGAAAGAATACGTCAAACGTTAACTTTTAATTATTCTAAAACACCCAAATTTAAAAGAAGAAAATAATACCAAATTAAGCAAATATTTCTAAACTTTGTTTATTCTAAACACCCAAATTTAAATATTGATCCGCTATTGCTTGGTACATTTAATTTTTACATCCCTATTTGATACAATAATTATTAAAATGTCTTAAGTAAATATTTCCAAATTTTGTTTATTCTAAACACCCAAATTTAAATAATGATCTGCCAGTATTAGTGCCCGAGAAAGAATATACCAAACATTAACTTAATGATGAAATCCCTTGTGACCGCACAGAGTGCCTCTCTTCAATTTTATGGGTAGAATACCTGGCTTTAATAGCTTTTAACACTCGAGACCCTCTGTCGTCGCACACCCCCAAGGCCAAACAATATGCAACGACGAAAAGTTTTATACACGCTCAAGGTTATATGATGTTAAAAATCCTCAAGGCCAAACGATACAGCACACCTGGGCTCCCAAATCAAAGAACGAAAAGTTTGGTGCACGCTCAAGGTCATGTGACGTCACATGGCCTCGAAGCCGCGTGATGCGCGCTCAAGGTCATATGACGTCACATCGCCTCAAGGCCAAACTACACAGCACACCTGGGCTCTCAAGGTCAGGAGTAGTGGTGGGGGGTGAACCAGTTCCCGTATTTGATATCTACTGAAAGTCTTTGATGAAATGGCAAAAAAGTTCAACATTTCTAAAATATGGTATAATTGTCGCTATCACCCTCAGTTTAACCCGGTTGAGCGTGTTAACAGGACAATCGGCGCGGCTATACGTTCATACATCAAAGACTCTCACAAAGATTGGGATATACATATACCTCAAATTCAAAGTGCCTTAAACACGTCAGTTCATGAATCCACTAGCTATACACCAAATTTTCTCGTTTTTGGCAGAAAAGTCCCAATTACAGGAGATTTTTATGATAATTCTAACCTAAACACTGAAATATCAAACGAAAATGTCAATAATTATGCAAACGAACTTTTAAAGCTTCCAAATTTATATAAAAAGGTTCAGGAAAGACTCAATGCTGCCTATAGTAAAAATTGCCGTACATATAATTTGCGCAGGCGTCAATGTGTTTATAAAAAGGGTTATTTGGTATGGAAAAGAAATTTTGTATTATCTAATGCTGCTAATGATTTTTCGGCAAAGTTGGCAGATAAGAATGTACTTTGTAAAGTACGCAAGGTTAGATCCAATTCTGCTTATGAATTAAATAATTTGGATGGCAGTGACGCGGGATGCTGGCATGTATCAAAATTAAAACCATATGTAGGTACTCTTCCCGATCTGTCCGATAATCTTGTGCGTCAACCGGATTCTAATTAGTAATTATTTAGATAAGGTGTTTTTATATTTGATATATTACTCCTTTTATAATTTGGTACGTTACAAGTATTTTAGTATATAAAACTGGTTTGTTTGGTTTTATAGTTATTAACCGGAATTTGACTTTATTCTTCAAGTTCTCTAGTTTTCGTGCGGCTATTTCAGATTTAGTTGTTTATATCTCAGTGCTTCTCAGTTTACTAAGTCATAAATTAGTTTTCTAGTCCAAGGCTTAATAAAAGGTGTGTGGCAGGTAATTTTTTTAGCTTCGATATGTATTTTTTGTATTTATCCCTGTACGGGCTCCGGGGGGAACACAATTAGGCCCGTAGGCTCTTAAAGTTATGGCCTTAGTCGTAAGAGGCGACTAAACATAACCACTCTCTGACTATCTTCCATCAGTTGTACAGTTTAAGTTCAGTCAGATATTTCTTATGAGATATAAATCTTATCCCTGTACGGGCTCCGGGGGAACAGAATTAGGCCCGTAGGCTCTTAAAGTTATGGTCTTAGTCGTAAGAGGCGACTAAATATAACCACTCGCTGGCTAATTTCCATCAATTGTAAATACTGGTCAGGAATAGCCAAATACACACAATGCAAAATTTCAGGTTGAGCATTATTTTTTATACCTAGACCTTTTTTGACAGTGCTAGTTATAAATTTACTTACTTAGTATTTGTTGTAAAAAAAATTAATTAGTAATTTGCTTAAGGTTGTAAATTATAATATTGTAATCCTAGCTTAGTATTTTCCTTAGCGATATATTATTGTAAAATAGTTTAACTTTAATTAACCCTCTAGTTAGTATTTTCTCTCTGTTTGCCTACTTTGATTAGGCCTACTGCCACACACAGTTTTCCTTGATACTCTATCTATACCCCTGTTGAGTACTGACTCGTACTTCGAGTATCGCAGGATTTTTTTTATTGGCTTTGATTGCATACTTGCGTAATATTTATTGCAAATATCCTCTGATTAAGTATCGATTATGCCTCTTCTCTGATGTGTTTTTTTTTTGGTACATGGTACCATTCTTGGGGTCACCATAATTTGGTAATTTTGGATTTTTTTCTAGCTAATACGTCAACTTGTCAGGTCTTTTTCTTTAAATGGGTTACGCATACGTTAAACCTAGACCTTTGGTTGAAAAGTTTTAGCTGGATTGGACAATGGACTTCCACCATTGTGTCAAGAATTTAGAGTACAAAATTAATGCCAATTGGTAAATTTTAAAATTTGCTATATTATGTGTCTGCATTAGTAGCTCGTCATGTGAATTTTGTGACTCTTCTTGAGTTATGATTTAGTTATATTAACTTCCTGGATTTTACATTTACATAACTTGCAGTTTTACTTTCCCCTCAATTTATCCTTGTAAAGTGAAGGTTAGTTTTGGAATCTTCCTAATTTATAACAAGCGAAAAACCTTTTATAAGTTTTTCGTGGGGTGGGAAGTTGCAAATTTAATAATATCTGTATGTGACTTGACTATTGGTTATACATAGGTCTGTTCATTCTGCCTTAAAGCAGATAAGCTAATATGACATGTTTGGTTTTAATGTTTACCAAACTATTAATTATCTTGTCGAGAATCCCAAATTCGGACTAATTTATTCCCGATTGTGACATCTTAATTGGTTTATTACACTTTAATATATTTTTAATGCCACATATTTTTTTTTGGGTATGAAGTGTTGGGTGTCAGCTTGTTTCAGAACCTTTTTAGTATTAAAGCTTTAAATTTACATTGTCGGAAAGATCAGTGTTGGGGGGCGAAAGTTGAACCGAAGTTTAGCATAGACTAACTTCAATTATGGGCTGCTTAGCTACTGGTACTGTTCCCAACCCGTCCTGGCATTTTCTGAGGGATTGTTGTCAGTAACACTTTATGCTACAGCCTATTATATATTATCTAAATTTTTTCTCGCAGTTTTAGTCTAGTGGAAACTACATTTCACTCCCTATTGTTTGGTGAACTTTGGGGTTACAGTTATATTTTTATTTTTTCTTTTGAAAATTAATTAATTTGCATAACGTCTGATTATTTTTTTGTTTCCACCTACCAGTTGACACTTTCTATTTAAGTGAGTATACTGTTTTAGATGTCTGATAGCGGCACCAGTTTTAGCAATTTTAAAGAGGTCAGTAAGCGAGACTATCCCTGTCTTCCGGGTAATAGTGCAATACTGACTGGGTCCATTCGACACCTAGAGGTTGACTCTTGTCAAAATTCTTGCTGCTCTTCTACAGGATTCCTATTACCTTTCTTATTGTTTCGTTGGTTGTACTATCGGGCATCGGGATTGTATATTTCATTTTTGATGATGGTGTTGATTGGAAATACAATGTATTTGTATATTTTTTTTGCGCTACTGTTTTTATATTCCTTCAGTAGTGTTAACACTTACAACGTTGGTTATCATATGGTAGTACAATTGTTGTGCAAGTTTTTGCGGATCTTACGGTGATTGTTCGGTATATGTGCACTAAATTTTTCCGTGAGATTTTAGTTATTTTTCAAATGGTGGTCAGCTTAAAAAATCTACTTTTTATGCTTATGTTAAATTTTATTTCATAAAATCATTTTCTAGTTAGTCAAATTTGAATATATCTAACTAAATTCCGTGTTTATGTTTTAATAATACCTTGACCATGGTATTGTTTAATTAATGCTTTTGTCAGTACAGTTGATACTAGCTTATATATAGTTAAATTTAGATGCTATTTGCTATACCTGGTTAGTTATATTTCTACTGCATTTAGCGTTGATAATAATTTTAGATTACTTAATCACAAATTAAGGGTAATCTATTATTAATTTTTTTATGATTTTGTTTGAAAACGGAAAATAAGTTTCTGTTTATTGCTACGAGTAATTATTTATTTTATTTTTATTATGATGATTCTGAAATATTATCAATTAAACTTTTATTAGTTTATCATTGTTTTACTATATAACGTTAATGTAGCATGAATTTCAGTTCTTATAGAAGTTTACACAAACCTCACTCTTTAATTGGGAATTTTTTGAAGTAAAACTGTGAAAGGTTTTATTGTTGGGATTTATTTTTTTTTGCAACTTAACTCAGTATCTTCTAAGAGTAGTTCGATAATAAATTGTCTTATTTGTATTATAAGGCTACTGTTGAAATACTGATGAAAGTTTTTTTTTGGAACACGATTACTTTATGTGTGTTTATCAAAATTCATTAGTTTTGGATCATAACTTTTTTCAGTTCACGGATAATAATCTTTTTTATTAATATATATTTTTTTTTTGGGGGAGAGGTAGTGTAACGGTGTACTGTCGTGCGTTACGGTCAGACAAATTATCATGTTAGTAAATCTATATTTTTTTAAGTAAACAATTTAGTATTTAATAATTTAAATATTTTATTGCTTACAGACCTATATTGCGCGTATTAAATTTTTCTAGATTCAGTTAAGCTTGCGGTTGGACGTATTCACTATATTTCAGTATTTATTTGACGCTAAGGATGCATGAATTCTTACATTTCAGTGATATCATTTATTTAGTTTTTTTTGGATACCTACGAATCTCCCTCGTATTTGTATAAATTTGTCGGCCAATAGGCGACACGTTGTTCACCGCGTGGTGTAGAGTAGTTTTTGGCTTTCCTTGTTCCTCTTAAGGCAGATTTAAAAATGCGTTCTTGTCGTACACTCAATATTGCTTACTTCGTTGGCGAATAATTGCATGTATGTCGTTGATCATAATAATTAAAAGGGGATTTGATATTTAATATTATTATCGTTCGATTGGGAAGATAACATAAAAATTAAAACTTATTTTCTCTAGTTATTTTTCTGTTAATTTTGGTTTGTTGAATTATATTATTTATATAGCTTATAATTAATTGATTTAATTAAATTGCTCTAGTATATATTTAAGCAATAGTTTTTCTTTTCAATTCAAATCATTTAAGACATACGTTTACTCTGGGGTTTTTATTTGCGCCGTCAGCCCAGCAAACCTGTGTTGAGATTTGGTTATCCTATGTTAAAAAAAAGGGAACCTTTTTTTGAATTCTTGTTTCTCTGCTAAACGTATTGGTTTCACGTTTAGCAAGCCATTTTATCTTCAGAACTTTGTGCAAGTCGGAAGCCATTTTGACGGGTCAAACTCTTGAAACGTAATTTGTTAGTTTTTCCCAGAGTTACATCAGTCAGGTAACGCATTAAAATTTGTAATTACATTATTGATTATTTAGATTAATTCGTTCAAAATTTAAGTGTGAATTTTTGTATTAAATTTTTATATTATATTACTGGATTTCGAGATCACGCCATGCCATGCTGACGCCTATTTTTTTCTTTTCCTTTCAGCTCTACACCGACTTGTCCTTTTGCCTTGCCTTTTATTTGCCTACAAACTAGTTTTTTTTTAAAAAGACTATTAAAATTGAAATCTAAAATTTCATATCATAATTATGTCTTATCCATTTTAAATTCAGTACTTGGATTTCTGGATAAGTTTTTATAGCTAGACGCCTAACTAGCCGCCTTTAGAACTAGCCACTAGTTGCTAGATAATTTTTTGTTGTCTACCACAACTATATATTTAGGCTTGCCTAAATTAAATATTGGATAGAATTCCGATCCCAATTGCATCTTAAATTCAATTTTGCTTCCGAGAAAATAAGGTCATCCCGGATACAATTCGTCATAAATCCTGTTCGAGAACCATTGAGGGAGAGGAGTAGGTAGGCGTTAAAAGAACTGATGCAGCCTTGGGCCGTCCACAAAGGTCGTGGGTTCTCCACCACGTGGCGCAGCTATTAAGAGTTTTGGTGAGAAATTTCCATTTTTTTTTTATTGTCTAAAAATTTTTATTAGTTTATTTCATCCGAAAATTTAATTAAGTAATTCATTATCTTAACAGTGTTAAATTTATTGGCCAATTAGGGTACATATAATTTAATATTAGTGACCGTAATTTTACAAATTATTTCACAAGAATTTTCCTTTTAATTATTGCTAATTATTTTTAAATTATTAAATAATTCACCTGCTACGTTGATCTTGAACATTTGTCTTAGTGTAATTTAATTATTTTGTAATAAATTTAGTAACTTGTTGTTTAAATAGGTTTTTTATTTTGGTAAAGTACAGTTAATAATTTCGGAAGAAGGATTTTCCGCAAAGTCCGACTTATAACACGGCAGCACATTTATTTCTTTTTTTTATTGCGGATGGCGCCCTTTTAAAAATCTTACTTAAGCTCCGTGTTATAAGACGTGTCTTCTGAAAAGTATACTGTATGCATTAAATTATCGAAAAGGACAGAATGAATAATTAAATTAGTTAAAATAACCCCGCCTGTCAACTCATGCCAGAGCCGGCAAAAGGAGCTGTCGTGCCTAGGCCCTTTTAAGAGGTTTGCCTAGTAAAATTATGTTCGTTAAAACACCCATACGTTACAACCTCTAAATCCCAATTAGTGCTATCCGGGAAAACAAACAACATCGATAAGTCTTCTTAATATTTGCCTATTTTTATCGACTAGTTCATTGTGTTGGCGGTGACTAATTTCCAACTGTTTATTAAGGGCATGTTCAATTCTGATTTGGCCGAAGACTTTTTCTTTTATGACGGCCTGTAAATGCGCTTTAGACATAATGTGTCTTTTTACGGCTTTATGGAAATTGTTTAAATCGGAAAAACCAGTTTTATGCCAGAGACCTTTTTCATTTTCAAAAAGTAAATATGGCCAACAAAATAATTTGCTTATATTTTCACACTCTGTTAGCCATTTAAATTGTTCGTATTGTTCTTCCGGATAAAAATGTCTAATACAGTTTTTCATTTTTGCGGTTAACTTTTCATAGGCGGTTTTGCCCTTCCTTTGGAAATTATTTGAAGCTTATCACCGAAGTTTAATGATGAAAATCCCTTTATTATTAAGACACACACCACACATTCACACATACTTTTCTTACTAAATTCTCCAACATTTTCAACGTTATTACCGACAGCCGAAGTTGATGGTATTTGCATATCCAAGTCCGTATTATTGTCTTCCATATCGCACCATGCACGACGCGACGTACGTATCACACAACACACGGATAGCCATTCAAAGAAAGAACCTACGCCAACTCCAGAATTTTTAATATAAACTAAATCAATGGTTTCATATTTCAAAAATTACATTTTAGAAGATGTTTTGTAATTTTTTTTGTGGAAGCACTGCTTCCCTTGCTTCCATGGACTGCACGCCCCTGAGAATTATAGTAGTGACTCTCCGCATGCTACGACAAAACGCATTAAATTTGGTAATAATATATAGTATGGAATTAATGGGAACTTTGTAGATATTCCCAATTGGAGTGTTTGTAGTCGCCATAACTGTTTTGCTTGTATTAAAATGAAACATACATATTTTTAAAACGGATTAAATAAAGACAGAAATAAGGAAGTGACGAATAGGGTAAATTATTACTATTCGGCTACTTAAATGGAACTACACAATTCCGTACTATCTACGTAATAGTCAAAGTCAGAGATACATGTTATTCACGAAATAGTTACCCTTAAATTGTTCCACATTTTGGTAATTACTACGTAGTCTCATCGTAAACAGAACGTGGCGACACCAAGTTCCGGTTACTTCAAAGAAAATACTTGTGATAACAATGACGTATTCATGACTAAAAGTGCTATATATATATATATATATATATATATATATATATATATATATATATATATATATATATATATATATATATATATGTATATATATTTATATATATATATATATATATATATATATATATAGATATATATATATGTATATATATATATATATATATATATATATATATATATATATATATATATATATATATATTTATATATATATATATATATATATATATATATATATATATATATATATATATATATATATATATATATATATATATATATATATATATATATAGATTATCTGTATGCAGGTAAAAAAAAGACACGCTTTTGGTATCAGTTAGACGGCGCTGCTATTCACAACTCGACGGAAATAAGAATTTATTCAAGAAACTTTTGGAGAGAAAGTAATTGGATGTGATCTGGTTTAATACTGCCCACCTCGTTCTCTATATTTAACCCCATTAGATTTTTTCTTATTGAGTTATCTCAAATTTATAAACAGGGACCATTTCAAGACATTGATCAGCTTGAAAATACCATTCACGAGTGTGTTAAAGATATAAGTCCGTAGTTTATAAAAATTGCTGTTAAATACCTTGTAGACGAACTATAATATGTATTGAGCGTGATGAATTACATACAGATATGTAAAAAATAGGGCTGCTTCTATTGAATTAGTAATATTAAGAATATTTTTGAATCTGTTTAACATTTGTTTGATATATTGTAGTTTTAAAATAAAGAAATAAGCAGTTTAAATGGCTTTATTCAAAATATTATGGTCGAAAAACATTTAAATTTTCTTCAAAAAAAATCAAAAATCTCGATTACACTCATAAACCAGTTAATCGTAATTATTAATATTTTTTCGTTAAGATATTTATTTACTATAAAAAAAAAATTTAATTTGTCTAATATATAGCTAAAATCCTTAAAGGCACAGCATCTTTGTAACAAGCTTGGAATTTAAGAACTGATTTTTATTTTTCTTGGAAAACAGAATTTTTATGCAACATTAAGGTATAAGAAATTAATTTTCTGGTGAGGTTACTCAAGTTTTCTCCACAAATCAAAACAATTTTAATTTTTTTTTTGTAAAGTTAACATACTAATTGTTTAAGATTAAACTTTTCTAGGTATAACTACTACCAGAATATCTGTATTTCCTTGAAATGACAGTTTGTAAAATATCATTATTCGCATTGCTTCTTTAAAAGTGCCTCTATGCTACGACCTTCTCCAAACCATTATTAAGTCAATAATTTGACCATAAATACGGTTTTTGAACCCAAAATTTACACATATTTTAAAAAGGAAATAAAGATTATTTTTGATGTCCACATAACATTTTGTAGAGAGACAAAGGAACTTTTACGGGTAGTGGGAAGGCAAAACACACTTTAAACCAGCTCATCGTTATTTTCGTTTTTTTTTGTGATACCTATCCAAAAAAATATTAATTAATACATACTCAAAATTCTTAAAAGCACATCAACTTTACATCAAGCTTAGAAACTTTAAAGAAGTGATTTTTATTTTTCTTGCTGAAGTAACTGAAATATATTTTTTAAAGTAATATTTTTTTTGAATTTTCGAAAAACTAAAAAGCTACAAAAATTTAATTTTGGAACTTCTGGCGAAAATTCGGTATATATTTTGTTTTTACTTTATTAATTAAGTATGAACAATGACTTAGACCGAATAGTCACCTTTTGTTTCCTGCCAAAATTGATATTTATTTTAAAAAGTCGCTGGGAAAGGGTTTATTTGCTAAAATACGATAAAGTGTTATAAAAAAATTTGTTTGTTTTGTAGTTTTACATATGTCTGTCGAATTTTGTTCCGTAATGTTAAAAAAAAATTTAATTTTTATAACTTTAACTAAGGCACTTAAATATTTTCAAAATAGTTTTAAATTTCGATTACGCTTCTAAATTAGTTAATTATGACTTTTTAGTATTAAGATATCTATTTACTATCAAAATTATTTAATATTATTAATATATACCTAAAACTCCCAAAATCACGACAACTTTGGATCAAGCTTAACATACTTTTGACTAGCGATTTTAATTTTTCTCAAAAAAAGACAATGTTTATGCAGTATTTAGGTATAAGAAATTAATATTATGATGAGGTTACTAACAGAACCCTTTTTTTCACTTAGACAATTATTATTTTGATAGAATCTTCAAAAACCAGGAACAAGTTAAAAAAATAAATATTAGAATTTTTGACCAAAATTTGGTGTGCGTATGTAGAATTAAAAAATAAACAACTTTTCTTTTTACAGCTTTTTCATAATTTAGCAAGCCCCATTTCTGCAATTTTTTGAAAATATGTCAATTTTGACAGGTAACGCAAGTCACGTGATTATTTTCGAATAAGCTGTTATTCATCTGACCTATTAAAAAAAATTCCTATACTTCCCCGTCTATAGTTAGCTAAATTTCATTGTTTTAGCGGTCATCCGAAAAAAAATCCATTTTCTACTATATATATATATATATATATTGTATATATATATATATATATTATATATATATATATATATATATATATATATATATATATATATATATATATAGACTCTTTCTTGAACCTTTTTTATATATATTTTTTTGAAAACAAATTTCTTGGGATGAAGTTAATACAAGGAATAATGAAACAAGCGGTAAGAATCGTGGACTCCTAACATTATATGAAATATGATATTATTAACCACAAAGAGGAAATATACAATTTATTTTGTATTACTTACCTAAGGCAGAAATCATTTCACGTCGAATTTACAAAACTTTCAGTTAAAAAAGATAAAACGAAATACATGCTTAGACAAAAACAGAGAATAACATTATATCCTTCGTGTAGGTTAAAATTAATTTTGTAGAATGGTTATTCCGTCCAGGACCCAAATTCGATGACCTTGACAGAAACATTAATATTAGGAAAGGCAAAGAGTTGGGTGTAGAAATTGAAACTTATTAGTTGTTATATATAAAATTTTGCAACACCCTCGTTGTTTAATGAATAACGCCTCACACCAGGCTCCAGGGGTCCAAAGTTACATTTCCGGAGTACTCACTTTTATTTTTTTTTACAGTATATTGTTGTAAATTTTACTTAGGTTTTGAATATCTGCTTTTGAATTGACAGAATTTGAGTTCTTTTTTATAAAAATCATTTCTAAAACTTCCCTTTTTTCTTTATGTTGCTCAGTTTTTAATACGCGAGTTTCTTTGTAATTAAGTTTATGATTATCTTAGGCTTCGTATTTTGTCAAAGCGGTTTGATTTTTCTTGTCGTACTTGTGACCGTTTATTCTGTTTTCGAGATATTGACTTGATTGACCAATATATACACCATTGCAATTTGTACAAGGGATTTCATAAATTGGGAGTGATTTTTTGTTTTTACGGGTTTTTGTTTTAAGTTTACTATAGTTAGTTTGAAGTAAATTATAAATAAATGTTCTGCTTTTTAAAAATGGATTGCAGATTCTCAGACAAACCTGTGCTATAGGGAAGAGTCGAATTATGTTTTTTTGTTTTATATATATATATATATATATATATATATATATATATATATATATATATATATATATATATATAACAAAATATTTATATCTAAAATATTCTGCTTTTTATACTTAAACATGTACCAAACAACAACTGAATCGCGGCACCCAAATTTTCCGAAATTTCAATTTTGATGTAGTTTTGTTCATTTTTATCCAATTTCAGTAATATTTAGGATATAGGAAAATATTCAGGCTTTAAAATTATTTACTATTCTTTTCATATCACCGTTAAAATTGATTGAAGTTTAAAACGGATATAGTTTTGTATACAGGATGCCATGAAAACAATTGCGAAAGCTGCCTGATAGTATTCACAAAGAAAGATATTGTTGAATAAGTTAATATTTTTTAAATATGTCCAAAGTAAAGTTTACAACATACAGACGTAATTAGCAAAATATTCAATTCATTATATTTTGCTCAAAAAAATACTCAACGAAAAATTTTTTCACTTAGCAATTATGGACAGTAAAATTTGTCTAATTTTTTTAATCCATTAATAAAGGCGTCTTTTTAGAAATCTAAGCGTACGTCTTTGTTAGATGAAGTCATCTGAATATTCTAACAGTTGCTTGAATAAACTCTCTTGACCTTTAGCATTAGGTAAGTGAACGCTGCTCTGTAACGGTCTCACTACATGTATCTCATTCCATCAGGTCTCATCTTATTTGAGGTTCAATTTAATAAAAAGAAAATCCAAATAGGACTAGACTAAAATACACCTGCTCTCGGAAAAAGTATAGGAAATTAAATAAAAAAGCAAAACACATCCGATGGCGACCTGGGACTCTAAAGTTTTATTATATTGGTGGTCTCTAAAGTTTTGGATTTGTGAGTTCGGAGTTGATGCATTTATTCGGCCGTCGATTTCTTTTTTAATGTGTGGGTTTCCTCGTCGAGTAACTGAATAATTAATTAAGTTCTAAAATGGATATGTTCAAATACATGTTTTCTAGATATTTGTGGAACCGCTTTATTTATGCAGTCGATAATTTTTCAGGTTTGTTCATTGTATTAGAATAACTAATTAGAGTCTGTCAAGCATTAAGTATTATCATAGCTATTTCCTAATTGTAGTAAAATCACAATCCCCGTTGGTATACATATTTTTGTATTAGAGAGAGCGAGAGAGGAAGTATTACTAACAATTATATACAATTTTCCTCAAGTAAAATTTATATACATTTGGAAATAGGTACCACAAATATGTTTTCAGTACAATATTAATGTTTTTTTTTTCAGTGCGAGGCATTTCTGTATTAAATTATAGTTCTTCTTTTATACGTCATTTAGAAAAAATATATTTATTGTTTTACTTCTTTTGAAGTGCCGTACCCGCAATCAGGTCTCGGCGATGAATAGAAAAATCTGTCTTATTACAGTCAATCTATACTAAAAATAGAGTGAAGATGGAAAAAATTGGAGTAGTCTGAATTTTTAATACGTTGGTAAAAGATAAAATCCCAATTCACCTGTCTTACGTCATCGTCATCTTGAAAATATTTTGGAATCGATTTATCTCGTTTCCTGCTCGTCGGACGAAAAAGATATAAGAATATGCAAGTTAGTGAGTAGATTCTAGCAGCGGGAAAACATACACAAAATTAAATATAAAACTATAGTAGTAACTTACGATTCAACATATTTGTAAAAGATAATTTTAAGCCTATTAGTTTGTTAATTGTTACAAAATATTTTTGAAGGCTGCGATGATTTAAAGCTAAGGGAGTTTTACCTTAAGCAAAATTATTTGCAGTGACGCAAAAAAACTGATCTACCAGATTTTGGTGCATTTAATGGTTGTTTTAAACACAGCAATGACGATTTTGAAAAAGTATTTACGTAGTTACAGTTTGTTGCCTCAATTACCATATATTTATTTTAGGCCTTACTTCTTCATTTTGATTCCGTTACAGTACGTCAATCGTTTTAATTTAATTCATTTAGGCAAAAAAGCAAACAAATCTTGCGATTTTAAGAATAAGTAAAAAACATTCGTTCATTGTATAAGAATAGCTAATTCTGTCTGGTCAAGCATTAACTATATCATACCTAATTATAATAAAATCACAATTCTTATTGGTGTACATATTTTTGTATTAGAGAGAGCGAGAGAGGGGGAGTATTACTCACAAATACATACAATTTTTCTAAAATTGTATACACATTTGGAAATAGGTATCACAAATGTGTTTTCAGTATAATATTAATGTTTTTTTTTTTTAGTACGAGGCATTTCAGCATTAAACTATATTTCTTCTTTTATAGATCATTTAAAAAAATATATTTATAGTTTTACTTCTCTTGAAGTGTCGTACCTGCAAACGGGCTTTGACGATGGACAGGGAGTGCCAATTACAGTCAATCTATCATAAAAATAGGGTAGAGATCGAAAAAATTAGAGTAGTGCTGAATTTTTAATGTTGTTTCTGGTAAAATATAAAATCGCAATTCACCTGTCACATTTTGTAATCGTTTCCTGTTCGTCGGAGGAAAAAAACACAAATTTTACAGCTCGAAATATTCAACATTCTTTGTCTCAGGCCAAAACCTTTCTATTTGTGGGTTTACGAAAAAAAAGTCATTCTTTTTAAACATTTTTGCTTGTCTTGAAACTCGTACGAAAATTCTTATTTTTAAAATTTAATGTACAGGGCTTTCAAAAATATCAAAAAATGTTAAAAACGATTAAAAATAAAGTACCCTAATTTTTGAAAAACTAAGAAGGAAAAGTTGTTTAAAATTGAATTGTGTAAACAAGTATGGTTTTGACGATAGGAAATACTGTTTTATTTGTAGGTTATGAAAAAAAAATTCTTATTTGTGAAATTTAATGTACAAAGCCTTCAAAAAATCGTAAAACCGTTTAAAGTTCCTTAATTTTTTAAGATACGTGAAAAAGTAGTAAATAAAAGTTTTTTAGAATAAAATTTTGTGCATAAGTGGGGACTCTCTGTTTTTTAGTCAATTTTTTATTTTGGTTAATTTTTCCGTTAAGTTTATTTTGAGTTAAATAGAAAATAACGGCAGTAATTGCAGCAAATAAGATTTTGTTAACGGACTTTAAACGCGAATACATATCGCACTATTTTGAAATTAGTTATTATTTTTTTCGACAACTTAAGAATTTTTGTAAAAATTATCTTTGAAATAGTGACAATGCAAAAAAAATAATACGACATTTTATTAATTCCGGAACTGACCCGTAGGGGGTCTCTGTGTACAAATGCCGCAAATAAAGCAGCTTTTCAAGAAGAGGAAAAGTTATAAGATATTCGAGTGAAAAACATGGAACAGATGCAAATGAGTGGAGCCAGTAATTCACTTTCGAATGGATTACTAGATTTAAGAAGTTATTTACGCTAAAAAAGATATGGTGCAATGTATATTAAATGTAATTATTGTTATACATCTGGAATTATATATTCTTTTAGGCACTAAATATTTTGCCACTGGCATTTACGAGCGGGTTATAGCACCATGTTTTAATATCTCTATATCCAAAAATGTACGTTCAGAACAATTTAGGAAGGAGTTACTGTTATCAATATTACATTCTCAGAGAGTTTCTTTAGAACTGTTTATTTGAAAACAGTCTTGCTTCTAAATTTCTTGTTCTACAAATACTTGCTTTATATTAATTTTATCAAAAGCCAAAACAAAACAGGCAGCATCTAATATTGGTAGAATTAAGAGCGGCGATGTTAAAAATAATATGGAGTACAGCCGCAGTTTAATGTGTATGACTAGGTTCGTTACAACAAACATTTCCTACTAAGTTTTTGAAAGGTTACAGACTTGCCTGAATCCGCGTGTCTACATTATTTGGATATCTGATCGATTAAGATCTGTTCATTGGAACAGAAAACATCTAAAGTTTAGCTGATAACTTTAGCCGAAATGACATAGAAATGAGCGGAAAAATAGAAAATCTCAGTCCTGGCCACACCCTTATTAGTATGTGATTTCTTGAATGTTTTATGCATTTTACATTGCTTGTCTCATTATTAATTAATACATGTATTACATGTGTTTCATAAATATGCACAAACATTCATAAGATACTAATAAAATGCGTTTACCTTAAATTTATTATTTATTAGAAGTAGACAAAAATTACGTTAGGTGTTTTTTTTATTCCCAACCAACTGTTTAGTTTATTGCAGGGAAAGTAAATTAACACTAAATTAATTATAAATGCTCATTATAGGTTACATATAACAATAAAATTAGTAAATATTTAAATAATTTTCTAGAAAATAATTATTTGCTTATTTTTTAAATTTTAAAATATTTCTAATACGTCTTAATGAGCTTGAAAAATTGTTGTCCATTAAAATACATATTTTTGTAAAGTTTGTGCTAATGTGATGTGTAAATTGTTACATTGACTATTATTATGATCGTGAATTTCTGTAGATAAATGTTATATTAAAATGAATTTCCATATAATTTATAGATTGAATTAAAATAAGGGTTTTTAACCTATATAAATGTTTAATGTTCAAATTGTTATTAGGTTTATAAAGATTTTTTGTAAGTTTCAAGAATGGCAATTGGTGAATACATTTTATTACTTTATTCTGTAATATTTTCAGTGGTTTAAGACTAAAAGAATAAGCAGAAGCCTATACCGATGTAAGTTATTGCAATTTAGAGTAAAGCAAAGAAAAATAAACAATTTTTAGAAGTCTTAAAAGAGCATAATTTCGAACCCTGTACAAAATTTTAAGGGCTTATTGTATACCTAAGATATCTAATTTAATAGTTCCAAGTTAAATTTTCGTTCAAATATATACCCAAAAATTTCATTGACTTTAAATGCTTTTGACCCTTAATGATTAATGGAGGTATGGCATTTTTCTCTTTAGTATCTATATTGATAAACATGAAAGCTGATTTTCTGAAATTTAAAGATAATTTATACGATTGTAGCCAATTTTAAAGTATGCTGAAATCGTGACTATAAATGTCAAACATACTTTTATCAAAATATATAATTGTAGTAGCATCCGCAAACATCTGAATAATGCTTTATATCAATTAATTAATTTATTAAATTCAATTTCAAGATTGAATTTATATAAATTAAAAAAGGCATTGGTCCTATTACCGTCCCTTGTGGAACCCCGCAATTTATAATATGTTGATAATTTTTATCTTCTTTTATTTGGACGTATTTTTTAAGATTACATAAATAATTTTGAAACCTTTTATAAGTGACATTTCGAATTCCTAAATTATATAAACTCGTAACAAAATAGTATGATTTACAGTGTTAAATTCCTCGCATAAGTCCAAAGATATCAAACATTTGATAAACAAATCGGCGATAATTATTACTGTAATATATTTTACGACTTTACTTTTAAACATTGGAGGTACTTTCAAGCTATTTTCATTTTTTTCTGGAAAAATAGCTAACTTTACCAATCATTTAGTTAATATCAACAAAATGGGATTAATATATATAGTTTTAAAAATCTGATGAGATCTTATCAAAACCACTCGTTTTTCTGCAATCAAGTATATATAATTTGGATCTAAAAATATTGATGATTGATGATATATATCACTACTGGCTGCTATATTTGGAATTTTGCTGGCCAGAACTTCTGCTACATTTACAAAATGATTATTAATTTCCCCACATATAGACTTTTTATCAGTTACCTTCTTTGAATCTATCAATAAGCATTCAATATCAATTCTGTGGTTTTTTTCTTTATTTGTTAAAATACATTGTTACAATACAAGTTTTCCTATATAAAGATTTAAAAATAGCCCGTAAGTTTTCATGCAAGAAAATAGAAATACTATATAACTTTGCTCAGATAACTAAATTAATAAAAAAATAGAGAGCGCATTTAAAACAAAATATGTTTAAAATACAAAATTAAAAATGCAAGAGAACACGGTGAACATGAAAAATAATTCCGATCATATACCTGCAGCCAGCTTTGCACTGACGTCAAACTGTTGAGCTGATTTGTTTACTGACTGAAACCGTTGTTTGAATGTTTTTACTTTACTAACATAGTCCTTAGTATTAGAGTCAGGAACGGTTTGTAGTCTTTATTCTTAGGATGGTAGCGGGTCCGCCAACTCACAAGCTGTGGAGGCAGTCGTGTCTCGCTGCGAGCAGAAGTGGGCCAATACTTTTTTTCGGCGAAACACAACCACTTTCATGGGCCAGATGCATGAGGCGTGAGGCGTCATCATACCGAAATAAAGCCTCAAACTTTTAAGAAAATATTAAAATTTTTAAAAAAGTTCTGTGTTTGTATAAGTTTAATTGTTCAGTAATTATTAAATAAATGTTTAAATATATTTTTTTTCTTTATGTTAAATGTAGCACTCGTTTTGAATATTGACACTGCATTGACCGCGTCGCGGCGAAAAAGAGCTAATCGAATTCCACCTCCCGAACTGCCCGAAACAGTGCGCTTCCAGACTCCACCTGATCGGGTTTAGCTACTCCCAATAATAGAGGTTACAACCTGCTTACGAGAAAGGCAAGATGCAATATCCGGTGTTGTCCGCCTCTGTAGGTAAGCTCATTGCAGTGTAACCACTTTTAATAAGTTTATTGTTGTTTGGCGAAGTTGAAGCCAACGCTTTATGTTGCTGCATATTTTTATTTCATAATTTGATTTTGGTTACCTAACATTTTGCAATTAATTAATTTAACTTCGATATTTGATTACGCAATTAAGCCATACAGTCCATAGTAATCTCTCCTATTTATAGCTAAGGAATAATATACAATAATTATTGTTTACCTTTTTGTGCATTAGATTATAAATAAAAGCTTTTTTTAGCATAACTAATTTAGTTCTTTTCATTTGTTAATCTTACGTCAATCGTAGGCAAAAAAAGGGAATCGTCTTTTATTTGCAAGAGATGTCAAAAGTTATTGTTCTTTTACTCAGCGATTCGATTATATTCGTTTTCCTTGCCAAGGTGTAGCTCCCTCTTAATTTAAAAAGAAATAATCTTAACTCTTTCGCTGCGGGCGAAATTGGTTAGTATTAGTAAGTGCGAATCAAGAATATTTAATGGCAACTACAATATTTTAGAACATAACGTTTTTTTCTTTAATTAACTATAAAAAATGTTCGTCTTATTTTTTTTGTATAAAACGCGCATGAGCGTTCTTGACACATTTTTACAAATCTTTACCGCTGTGCGTAAATGGCACTTGTGCGTTTGAGTATAAATTGCTTACTTATAGGATTAATGTTAACAAAACTATTCATAAAGAAACAGTAACGAAAAAGTGTCTAATAATCTTGAAAACCAGGTGTCAAACAAAGACCGGACTTATCTGGGCAGGCTAAAGAGTGAAAAACCGTGTCTTTTCACACCTTTTTTTGAGTCCATACACGACACCTTTTAATAAGTCATACCTAATTCGTTGCTGACACTGATTGTAGAAGGCAAATGTTCTGAAATGTTTTCATCATTTCTGTTTTTTTTGTAAATATTCTGGTAACATTTTTTCTAAGACTGTAATTCTAAAGTGGTATAGTATCATTTTCTTACCGGAATAGTTGCTGAAAAGTAAAGAAGCATTTCGTAGGAGCAGTTGTAGAACATGAATAACGATTTTCTTATATCATCGTAACGTTTTACGTAAAACAGGGTAATAAGACATAAGTTCGTCCTGGAGGTGCATTCCATTTTTATTAAAATTTATTATCGGCAGCGGAGTTTCCTTCCCTGTTCCCTTTCGGCTCTGCACTACAGCTATTTTGTTTGCAAATTTGCTCTTACCATGCCATTAACCGACAACAATACCATTCAAATATTTTGATATAGATTCGCCTTTTTTTTTAGTTTTGCTTTTACGATATCTTTTGGAGATGCTTTTTAATCCCCACGAAGAGTACCGGTGCAAAAGGATTTTTCATCCACAAAATTCCTAGCTAAATTATAACTGTTATAGTGGTTATCCATATGAACTGCATGTCCACAATTTAATTTATTCCTCATCAGATTTAACACAACTTTCTCCACGTGACCTTTGCCATCAATTTCATCCAACTGACCTCTGTATACAGCAAAATCTAAAATTAAACCTTCTGGTTTCATTAGCATATACATTTTCAATACATATTTATTCTGTATATGTGTTATATACTGTCTGAAGGAAAGCCTACCCTTCCATAAGACTATCGCTTTGTCCAACGACAAATTTTTCCCTGGATTAAACACTTCTGCTATTTTATTGCTGAAATGGTCTAATACAGGTTGTATTTTGTATAACCGATCATCAGGACGGGGCTCATGTATTTCTGGATTTTTCGGAAAGTGTGAGCATCATAATATAAGTAAATATCGATTTCTACTCATATAATTGGAAAAACAAGTCGAGAAAAGTCTGTGTTTCTTTCAGTAGTCCTGACTTTTATTTATTTTTATGGTTCCCATGTGTATAGGCAATCCCAAAAAAACAAATAGTTCAGACACTGTTAACTCCTTCCATTCTGATATTCTTTATCGCGCAGACATACTACTCTGAGTTAGCACATCAACTGCGTTGCTATTGCTTTGCATAACTATTAAATCTAAAAATTCATTATACCGTCACAGTCTGAACAAGTGCGGGTCACCATTGACCGGGGGGCTCTACCAAAAGCCTATTTTGTTGCGTAAAAGGAATTTTTTTCTAGCGATTTCTTCAATATTTGCAACAGATTTGGTGTTATTTTCGGGAATATCTTTGTCATCGGCTAAAAAATTAAGTACAGTTTATTACTAAGTCTGCAAAATTCAGTATTTCAACAGCACCCAGCACATTTTTCTTTCTTTTAACGTACTAAAAATTCACACCCAAAGGGCCAGGTTCATTCAAACCACACATAGCAAATTTATGCGAAAATAATTTGAGGTTACCTACAGAAGCAATTCATTCTGGGTCGTAAGATTTATCTTAACTACCAAGCAATCCGTAAACGAATATTAATTTTCGTAACTTCAAATATTATATTATGTGCGGTTAAAAGTTCAGAGACTTGCAAAAGGACGTACGTGTTAATTTATCTCGAGTAGTAATTAATCGTAGTGTTGGCATGTGCATATTTTCGATACTGCCAAGGCCTGTTATATTTAATGTATCATGAAAATTGTATCCGTTTCTTTGACGAACAAAATTGTGGAAATTGAACATGCCTTTACTATTTCTTCTGAGAAGTCAATAGACACATTTAAGGGGCGATGTAAAACTTTCCACTGGTCTGTTAATATACCAAACGTACACTCACTACAACGCCTAGTACGAAACATTGTACAATTAAAGATCCTCTTCCCAAAATCTAAATGCTTTACAGAATTTGGCAGTAATATATATTAAACATATCCTTTAAACCGTTCCAAAATAATTTGACATGCTTCTTTCACGATCATTCTTGTAGTAGATGAGCCGCAGCAATAAACAAATTTAAAGTTTTTTTCGTGGGAGAAATATGCTCCTCCAAGGTCAAGGTTTATTTTTGAATAACCCTGTATTTATAACGTGAGAAAATGTAAATATTTTGGAAACAGTTCAATTTAGACATAGATACAGTATAATATATTACTCAATTTTAAATAAACCATCTTTTTCTTAAAAAAAATGTTTTTGATTTCAGCTGCTCAACTACAACAAAAGTGGAAGAGTCTTCGCGATAGTTATGCCAGAGTTCAAAATAGGCAAAAAAACATCAAGAGTTGTACAGTATACAACTGTATTTTTTGTCGGCTTTAGCGGAGACCGTACCAGAATCTAGAAATGCGGACGCAGGACAAGAGCTGTCATCTCCAGATATGTCTGTTAAACGCACATATATTTTATAAAAATCTAAACGAACTTCGAATGTGGAAAACGTAGAGCTTGAGGTACTTACCAACATCAATATAAAAATGAAGCAGCAAGATGACAATGGCCCGATGTAAACAGCATTCCTGAATATTTGAAATTATATTTAAAGACGGATATGTTGCTACTTAAAAAAAAAATAAAAAAATCAGTCATCTTTTATTCAATTACCTACAATCGCTTAAGTTTCTGCGCGCGCTTATACTAATTTGTTACCGATATCTACCCCGGAAGATTAATTTCAGTACAGCAATCAGAGAGACCTTTCTTAGCCATCGAAATCACGTGACTACAATAATTACACTGGCCGACAAAAAATTTTTTTTTTGTTGTAACACAAATCAGAATAGCATAATCTAAAAGAATGGACCTATCTAAATACGAAAATGACAAATAGAAAGTTGTAGCACGTAGGGTTTTCTTGTTAGAGTTGTAGAACCATATCGAATGTTACGATACTTAATATCTATAAAAAAAATAATTTCAAAAAATTCTTAACCCTGTTTATTGACTATGTTTACAGTTTTCGCCTATTAAACATACCATACATCTAAGAGAAAAGCAAACGAGAAAAATATTAACTTAAAACACTAATTAAACTTTATTTTTTCCGTCTCTCTTCAAAAACCAACAGTAGTCACCCATTATGGCTGGATCCCATCGTCCTTGGTACCGAATTTCCATTGTTCTGATATCTTGATGAAACCTTTCACCCTGCTCGTCACTAACCCCAAATTTTTCGGAAAAAATGACAGATGGGAATAGAGGAAGTGAATTTTTACCGGCACCAAGCGCTTTATAGGTATCTAAGAGTTCATTAACTAATTTTCATCCATATTGTTACCTAAAAATCCTCTTACTACATTAACAAATGAATTCCATGCTCTGAGTTCCTGCCTGGTAAGCTTTTCCGTAAAATTGACATCGTCCAGCAATTTTCTGATTTGTGGCCCAATAAAAATGCCTTCTTTTAATTTGGCATCACTTAACTGGGGAAAAACTTGTCTTAGGTATTTAAATTCATCACCATCTTTATTCAAAGCCTTCACAAAGTTTTTCATCAGCCCAAGTTTAATGTGAAGAGAAGGCAAAAGGACATTTTTGGGATCAACAAGAGGTATAAATTTAACATTTTGAGATCCCGGTTGAAATTCGCTTCTTTCTGGCCAAATTTTTGTTACATAATGCTGATTTATTGCACAACTCTCCCATAAACAAAGAAAACAGCAATATTTTGTAAATCCGCCCTGAAGTCCCACTAAAATCGCTATAACTTTTAAGTCAACACATATCTGCCATTTATACCTATCGTAGTTTATTTTAGTAGTAGTGCTAATATTTTCATAATTTTCTTTCATTGCAACTGAATGGGCAACTGATATAGAGGGTTTTAAATTTCCATTATGCAATAACACAGCTTTTAAGCTATATTCAGATGGGTCTATGAATAAGCGCCACTCACGGGGAGAATATTCAATATCAAGTTCCTGCATTAAACTGTCTATATCAGTACACGTGCACAACAAATTTTCCATACTGTAGAATTCAGAAAACATAGCATTTCTTTTTCTGAAATTCGTAATTTTTGTTTCTTTGGCCAATAGGTTCCATTGCTTAAGACGGGAACCCAGAAGTTCTGACTGTTGCTTGGATAACCCCAAATCACGTACTAAATCATTTAATTCACTTTGAACAATCAAATATGGCTCGCCAGAACTGGGACCTGTGGTAAAAGTGGGATCGGTGCACTGTTCTTCTGAGCTGCCTGATGATGCTTTATATCTATTATCTCCCAAATCAATAGCTTGCCAATTTAAAGGCGCGATTGGCACTGGAAAGTTTGTATTATGAGAAACAGGTCATATGCATATTTTGGAATAACCTTCAGTCTTTGTCAGGCAAAAATAACAATCGTCAGAACTATTGGTGACTTCTCGCCATACCATTAAAACTGCAAAAGGTATACTTTTTCTCTTTCCCTTTATCCACTGCACCAATGATACACTACAAGTAACACAGCACACATGGGGAGCCCACCACTTATCTTGATCCCAATTAACACACCCAAATATTTAAAGTAGGTTTTTTTTACATTTTCGAAAAATGGCCTCGCTTGTGATTTCACCAGAAATTCTCTACAAATATAACAAAATTTGTTAGGAGAAATTTTGCAACTTCGGCGCGTTTGACTCGACATTCTCGTCTTCACATACACTTGCTTATCGATACACAGAGAACCACTCAATTTGAAACTCAACAGAAAAGTGATGTTTAACGTTTATTTTATGTCTAATCTTGTAAAGAACCCAGTCTAGGTAATTTTTCCGTTGTAAAATGGACCTATTTTAGCCGCCCCACAATACAATTGTTTACCTGCCAATATAAAAGGTTCTAATTAGGCTATTAAAAAATAGTTATGTATTAGGGCTTTCCGAATATTTTTTTTATTATTGGGAGGGTATTTCCATAGTTCTATGGTTAAAATAAAGAAGTTTTGTGCATTTTAAAATATTAGCTCATATAGAGGATGTGTCTATCATTAAACATTTCTATTAAAAATAATAGCAATATCATACTAACACAATAACAATACTTACATTTTTTCCAACACGCATGCCGACACTAGCAGGTTTAGTTACTTTAGGTAAATACTTTTATTTCGGGACATTCCAAAATACATTGAAAAATGGTAAACTACTGGAAATGTCTCAGTTTCAGTCTATCCTCTGCGTAAATATGAGCATACTAAGTGCACTTTACAGTATTTTGACGAATGGAATCCCGTATTAATTATTTGACGTTTACTGTATATAGCAAAAGACGAAAACTTTGGAAACGTTTTCAAATTCCTTGTTGTGTTTTTGAGACTTAACACTCTATTTTATGTTGACGTACAATGTATATTAAAACTGGGCAACCGTAAAATTATTTCTAAATCCGAGTAGGGCCTATCAAAACTTTCCGCTTAGAACCTGTGAGCTTTTAAAACCGGCCCTGTCCTTTATATGTAAAATAAATTATTTCGTTTCTGAGGTTAGTAAGGTTCTATTCATTTTCTCCTAAAAACAACTTCGAATGGTGCATATTTTTTAGTCTTTTTATTAGTTTGGGAACTTCTAGACGTAAAACTTTATCTAAATTACTTGCTTCGCTTTTACTATTATATTATAATATTTTTTACTAGAATTAAAAAGCTAGTGACGTTAAACTGGAAACGTACACAAAATTAAATGTGTTTAAAGTCTTAACTTCATAATTCGTTTCTAGAGCATCATCCAAAAGCATAGCGAAATATAAACCTGTAAATATTACATGAAAATGAAGATTTCCCGCTTTTCCATCAAATATTCATCTCGCTCCAATAGCATTTTGTTTTTAAATTACCCAACCGCAGATTACAATCGACTTTTTCGATCTTCTCATTGTGAATAGAACAAAATATTACTCTAAATAAAGAACAGATTTTCCGTTTTTATTTATTATGAAGTCTTTATTTACATTGCAATACGATGCTTCCGACGATTCTAAATTTCAAACGTTCAATCGTAGAATACTAAAAAGTGATCAGATAAGAATAATTGTGTGTACGTTGTTTCTGTTCATAATTTGAATAGGGTCTAAAAGTTTTATTTTAAAAGATAGAAAAACATTTTGAAAACATAAATTTTAAGGTTTGATCTAAACCGCCAGGATTTGCTGAAATAATAAACAACTCACTTACAATTACTTTTGGAAAATAAAAAATTACTATTGACTTTCTTATTCTAAAAAGAACACCCTTTATGTTAATGTTTCGTTAAATGGGTCTCTTGTTGCTGATTATAAATATATTAGGGATGATAACCTTACTTTAATAGGCAAGGAAAATGTATACCGGCATTATTTTTATATGTAAACGCCTATAAGGAATATTATAAGGAAAATGGCTATGCAAATTGTTTAAGTGCATCTAAAAGTAATTTTACAAAAATATATCCAAAAAATAATTAAAGAAAATATATAAAAAATTGCCGATAATTTATTTTTTCTTTCTAGATTAAAATGGATAGGCCCTTATTTTAGGAAAAAAAAACGATGAAACCCCTTAAAAATAAGCTTTTTTTGTAAATGTTAATAACTATGCAGTTTGCAACATATAGATCCGAAAATTATACAAATATGGCCTATATGTGTGCAATATATTGACCGTGTGACATTATTTGTTAACGAGTTTTGGATATTTGTTTTTCCCGGGAGGCATTGTTTAAACACTAATTCTGCTGCAAAGGAAAGCAGATAGAAACCTCTACGAAAGTTAATTTAATTCGTCATCACAAATACTGCATTATATAATTATTTTCAGAGTGAAAATTTGCCAAATAAAACCACAAAAATGGCGTCAAAAGACATATTAATTTGTTTATAATTGTAGACGTTAATAACTTTTAAATATAAACGTCTAAAACGTTTACTGGATATCCATTACTGGATATTCAAATAGCTCATATTTTCCCAAGTATTTAAAAAAAAGTTATCGTGATACCTTCCCTGGAAATCACCCTCTGAGATTTATGCAGGTTTTGCGTTTTAGGATCCCTGTACCCGAAAAGCATGGTCTCTCATTTCCGTCAGTCTGTCGGTCTGTCTGTCGTTCTGTTTGTACGCGGCATAGCTCAAAAACTATTTATCCAACTGACTTCAAATTTTGATTAAAAATCAAATCATTATTAAGAAACTAGTTATCGAATGAAATAAATTGGGGCACATATAAAGTCTGATATAAATTAAAAATTTAATAAATACATTTTTTTGGAAAAATCCTTTACGGCGGAAGAAAATCACGCCCTAATAAAATGCTTAAGAATTCAGTACACAAGTTGCACAAAAATCATGTGTAAAACTGGGATAGACTGGTAATATTTTAGTGCCAATCATGTATGGCAAAACAATGGCGGCCTAATAAAATATTTAAATATTCAGTAAAATTCCCATTCCAGAATTAAATTGTTCTTTTCACTGAGGAAAGTAATAAAGGACATCACTTATTTTTTGCAGACTTCGTAAATAACAATATGAAAAACAAATAAATAATAATAATAATATAAATTAAAAAATGGGCTTACAATACATTTTGTAGGATATGTATAAACTTGTTACCAAATAATTGTAGGCATATATAGAGTGTGTATTTTGTAAGGGAAGATGTGGGTTAAGGCGAATTTACCTATTTTTTTTCTGTTTTTATTTTATTGTCGCTATAATATTATGTAAGTATGTATTATATAATGCGATTTGTTATATTTCCAGTTAAACAAACATAAATTTAAATATCCTAAAGTTATATCTCAAGAAATGTTAAAATAAGGAAAATACATTATTACTAATAATTTATTTGCATAGAAATAGAATTCAAAATTCATTATGCACATTGTCTAATCTTAACAATTAGTATAAAGATCGCCTATGCCCAGGAGAATAAAACTACTGACAGAATATTTTTTACATTTTTCAACACCACCAAATAGATAATATTTTTTATTTTAAACACCCAAACTTAAATATCGATCTAGTATTGCCGCTAGAAAAGATATTCGTATCTTGTACTAAATAGGTTAAAATATACATACCACCCGACTTATTCATGATCTCTATCTTCTAAAATAGTTTCAACAACCCGTTTTGGTAAAAATGTTCGAAATTATGCATTACGTGTGATCATCTTTAAATCAATTGTTTCCACAAAAAACTTTTCCCATTGTTAGTGAATTAGTCATATCGTTAATTTCTACCAAATTTAATTTAGAAGTCATTGTTGAAAAATGTAAGATGTGATAAGTTACTATCAATAAAATAGCACTATCGGCATGCACCAAACAAACACGTCACAGATTTTTTGTATGTAGTAATATAAACAACTTTGGAGACTTTTTATTTTAACTTTGAAGAGCTCGGATGTTGCATAAGCGAATTTGGGACCGTTCACGTTTATTATTGCGATGTCAAGGTTAAAATACATCAATATAAAATCCAAAATAATAATAACTCCAAAAGTGGGGAGTGTCTATACTTGTATACTTCTAGGCTAAAATAAGTGAAATCGAACCCGAAAAATGTATCATGATTTAAATACGTCACGCATGTAAGACCCAAATGTCAAACAAGTACCAGGCCAAAATACTCACTTCGACAAATTTAAGGGCCGGGGAAATATATCAGGGCCAAACCATCCAATCTCATGTGAAAAGCGTAAGTCGGAAGCCACAACACAAGCTAACTGCAGAAGTGATCAGAAGACGTCACGGCATACCTGTTTTCTAGGTCAGCACCGTTTTGGGAAGTAGTATAATTACACCACCAACCTGCATTTTGTATACCTATATGGAAATTATAATAGGTATAAACAAAGTAGATGATTGTGATGTTGATGGGATGTTACATTTTCTATAAGGATAATGCTATAATACAATTACTATGAACAATTTTCAGATCGGCAACTTGAATGTTATTAAAAGAAACTTGTCGGACTTACGCTGTCAAGTGAAAACTAAATTATAACTCCTAAGCTACATTATTTTATACAGCAGGTCTAACGTTATTGTGTGCACAGGGATGACTTGATTTGCCCAAGAAAATGACTTGTCATAGAGAATTTGGTATAGGCACTTCTTGCTACAATTGGTCTCTTCTTAGAGTTCCGCCTAAGCTAAATGGGTTGAATTCCTTGGCGATTCTTCTAATTTTCTTAATATAGGAATGCTGAGAAACCAAAATATGACTCAGACTCGGAGTTTTTAGTAGCTGGTTGATTCTTAAATTGCGGTATAGTACGATTTATATAGTTCCAGAATCGTTAGTAGAGATATTTTCCCTTTTTAGCGCTTCTCCAATACATCAAGAAAAGGTAAACAATTTTTATATTACTTTTCCATCGTAATGTGAATACTAAGAAAAGTATTATTTATATGTAATAACATTAGTATATTTTGCTGATACATTTTTAACCTTAATTATTTAAACACTTAAAGCATAAAATGGTATATTGTATAATAATATACCATAATTATCTATTCTGCATGTAATTTTAATATAATTAAAGTAACAGTAGATATTTATATCGATATATTGTCTTACAAAGTTATAACTATTTTACTTTTTTTTTGCAAAAAAAGTTGTTCATCCGCGTATTTTTTGGTGCTATGTGTTTATTTTGGAGTAAGCTCTACAGTGAATCCAAAAAAGTAAGAAAATTAAAAATACCTAATCACTAAAGGGCCAACACTAAAATGAAAATATCTCAAAATTAATATTTATGTAGATGCATCCTTCTTTTTTAGCACGGTAATATTGAACTTTTAACATTTCACCAGGCGATAATTTTTGTTCCACCATAAAAGTATCACACCAGAATATAACCAGTTTGCCCATATTTCACCCTTTATGCAGAATTTGAGGTCCATTTCATAAATATGGCCACTGTTATGGAGCGTTATTCGCCTAAAGAACGCGCAGAAATTTTTAAATTGCAACTTAGTGGTAGCAAAACTTTGTGGTTATATTAACAAGCAAAATGATCGGTTTAGGATAACAGAAACCGCTCGCTTTATTTAAGAGAACATGTAGTTTGATTGGTGTGCCATATGCTCAAAAAATAACTGGGCCCCTCTAGCTCTGCACCTCTTCTCTCTTTTTGGTTCTGCCCAAACAACCTCAATATTTCCGTTTTCTATGAAAATGCGTTCGCTAAACGCAGAATTATTTCTCTTTGTGAAGCTCTTCATCCAAGATACACTCTCCTAAAATCGCGTTGAGTTAAAATTATCGAAGAGGTTTTGGAAATACAATTTAACCATTTATGCGCACTCTTAACTCGAATAAACAAATTCTCTACTTTTTATCCGTCTAAATTATTGTTGTGTCATCAACATCTCAGCCAAATAGTCTTAATTGCTAACTGACTAAAATCATTCCATATGCACATTCGCTTCACCGGGGAGAGCGAGGAACCCACTGAAATCCCGCGGGTAAAATTGATTTCTTACCAGAAAGTAGGAGGTAGTAGGAGACAGCATTTCAAGAATTCCATCACCCCATCTAGAGATAGCAATGTTCAAGGAAATGTAACGTCTACTCAGTATTTACCGATTGTATCAGACTCATTTATCGGAACACCTGATAGAGACTCCGCATCAAAGCTTACAAATCGATGATTACTAATGACCCTAACGTTTTAAGTATACCGTCAAAATGCTTAGACTTTTCCACAAAAGTTTCTGACTCTCCTTGTAATTACTGCTAAATATTCAATTACTAAGTTAGCTTCCCACTAATATGACATCAAGAATAAAAAAAAATATTTCGGGATATAAGAAATTATGGCAAACTACTACGTCCTTGTTTTGGAGTTTACACTATCTCTATTTTTTTAAGTGCTATATAATGACATTTATTATCCCCACTTTGAGCCTGAAGACTTAGCTTTCCGTAGAAACCGATCGATAGAAATAAACGCCCGCGAAATACAAATTTTTTTTCCTTCTTTTTTGGATTTCACCTGCTACGATTTCCAGTGTTTCTTATAGCAATGGCGACGTCCCAGCACTGACAGTTACTTCTCTGCGTTAGTTTATGCAGTTTTAAACCATGTTAGCTAATTATTAAGAAGAAATCACATCATGTACTTTAATATTTAATTGTGTCGTCCCATACATTAACTAATTTAGGTTCTACATTAGTGCGCCTATGTGTGTAATCAGGGACGTAAACAGAAAATTCATTTTGGGGGGGGGCAGATGGGGGCACAAATAGTTCTAGAGGGGCTTATATACAGGGTCTGTCATTAGTGTGCCAAAGTAGAATATTTTGGTAATAAAGATTTTTTTTTACATTAATGATGGATCCTAAAACACATAATATGTGCCAGTAAAAAAATTAAAACCAATTTTCTAAATTTTTTTTTTAATTAAATAACAAATTTTATACAAAAGTAACTTAACTAAATACATCTGAAGAAACATGTTTTCTCAATTTTATTTAATTTACAGTATTTCTAAAACTAATAAAAAATAAACATGAATAATATAAACCGTTAACTAAAAATTAAAAAAAAAACAGTTCATACAACTAAATTTATTTTTCTTATTTTCCGCGAAAATATGTATTACTCTTTGAAGATCTATGTTTTCTACCAATGACTTCTGATAAAATAGCCAAGTTCGATAGTCTGTCATTTCCGATTCTATTTCTCAAAAATGATTTTATTATTCTTAAACAAGAGAAAGTTTGCTCACATGAAGCACTAAAGAACGGGATTATTACTGTTCATATTTTCTTTGTTTTAATTTGGTAAGAGTCGGCTTATATTTAGGATTTTTACTAGTAGAGATATTTTATGTTGTTGTTGTTTGTGTATTTTATTTCGTTAAAAATATTGTGCTTGTCTGAGCGTACCGTATAATACATTTAGACAGGCTAATGGGGGGCCACAGGATAAAAAGGTGGGGGTCGCGCCCCCCCCCCCAGCTCACACCCCTGTCTACGTCCCTGTGGGTAATGGTTTTGTTTAATTTTAACTCTTTTGGTAAGATTTACACTAAAATGTATAAGCAATTTTTCTACCTTATGAATTTCTTTGTTTTAAATTCAGAAACGTCCTGAAGAAGAGTATAAGCATTCTCGAAAGCTAGATCATATAATAAAAGTTTCATACACTAGGCATCCTCTCTTATTTGACTGCATCCTCACAAACTCCAGAACCAAGAAGACCTTTTTTTCAGGTTTGAAGTTTATTTTTCTAACTACTCAATCACACTACTCAGTTTTTTTTTGCTTTATTTTAGACGCTTTTAAGTTTTGTATTATAGTAATATATGTCAAAATGGTTTTGTTTTGTTTGTAATTTTATACATTATTTAACTAAAACTGTAGATTTACTACTTTATGTATGTACTTTATTATGTTTATCCTCAATATACAAGGGGTCCAGATCCCCCGAAAAAAAAAAAAAACCTAAAAGAATATCGCCATATATCCGTGATATTCTGCCTTATTTAGTGCAGAATTTCAAATAAAACATTCGGTAAACTCCTGTATAGTTACAGAGTTGAGCTAATTGAAGAAAACGCTTGTTTTAATATTTCTAACAACATATCAAAATTGCATAACCGTCGTGGCATTGTCGTTAAAAGTAGGGACGGTACAAAAATATGTAGACATTTATAAAGCCTATTTCTAGAATAATACTTATTACTGAAAAGCTTTTCAAAAACAGTTAGTCTTAATTAAAAACTGTAAAAAGATAAAATGGAATTAAGGCCTTTCTCAGCGGATCGTTTTGTTTCCTTTTTAGAGTAACAGATTGAAGAACATTTTTAATAAAATTCATTCTTTTATTCTGATATTAAAACGGTTCAACTGACAACTTGTTACTGTCTTGCAATATTAATTTTAAGTTGTTTCTAACTTTTTAGCTTTAATTTAGGCTCAGTCAATGTTTTTTTTAATCATATGAAGATGTAGAAAGTTGTTGGTATGTATTTAATTAAACTTTATAATATATAAGTCAATCATTTGTAAAAAAACATTTACACATTTGCGAGATTTTAGTAGAACGTAGATCTTATACAAAACGCAACAAAATTTAAAATAAATATATCATATTTGAACATGCAGATTCCTCCCATGGGGGCACTGCTAGGATATTGATTATTTCCTATTTTCCTACCCTGTTGATATTTGACCACCAGCATAAGCATCCACCTAAGTTTTTTATTTAACTGCTTCAACGTGAGCAGAATGTAGTCTTGAGGTATATCTGGCTGCAATTCTTTTGCGTACACCCGGAATACAACAGCCCTATTGAATGAAAAATTCTATTTCAGGTATCTTCAAGCGTAAAGAATTACCAAAGGTACTAGTTCTCTGCCTCGTTCTGTTTCATACACAATTCAGGTTCATCATATAAAAAAGAAAATTACTGGTGAACGAGAACAAAAATCCCCATTTTGATGATCTTTATCACCTCTGTATTTTATGCCATATTGAACAGTTTGTACATAAACTGGCAAGGATTTTTTAGAGTAAACCGGTTTCTACAAAGATACTGACAAAATTTTCCTATACGCTTCTCTATCAGTTTGAGAGAATCTATGTTAAGTAGATGTTATTGTTTGTAATACAAATTGTATGGGTCTTTCAGTACTATCGGGCAGGCCCGTAGCCAGGGGGGGCTCTGTGGATCTGAACCTCCTACTACTAAAGTTTGAAAATATGTTGGTATAGGTATGCTTTTTACTATTTTTCCTGAGATTTGATCGTTTGGACCTACCCCCGGATATAAAATTCTAGCTTGGACCCTCCCGAACTGAATTTCTGGCTACGTGCCTGCCATCGGGTTAAATATGTGATAGTACTGCCCCAACTCCGTAAGGTGAATCATCGGTAGCGAGAATAAAAGAAACTTAGGATCGAAATGAGCCCAAAATTTACTAGATATATTTTTTCTCTAAATAAATGTATTTAAATTTACTTAAATAATGAAAAGATTTTTCTTACACTCTACATCAAATAAATGCTTCATATTTATGGCACATTTTGGTTGACAAATACAAAGTTGTGCTCAGATTTGGTAAAAATTTATCTTAATAATTTACAAGACCTATAAAGGATCGTAACCGAGTTTTATCTTTTGGTTGCGAAAAAAGTAAGTAACTACTAAGTAAAAGTACTTAATTTATAGTAAAAATTAACCAGATCAAAAGGAAAAGACAGTGCTTCCATATATATGAATTTGATTTTATTTTTTTCGTTGAATGTGTATTAATTACCTACATAACACCGTTTATTATTTTATTATATCATATACGAACATTTATTATTTCATTTAAAAAATGTTAATCAGTTTTTTATTAATTCAGTCACCATCCCTTTCGGAATCAAATTCTGAGTGATCCAATACAGCTTCTGGTGACAGTTTTTGGCCAGAAAATTTTAAAATTTTACGTTTTGCTGTAATTATCGGATCTGAGGATATTATTAACATGTTAAATAAATTCAAATTAGTATTTAATCTTGAATTTCCTAGTGTGATGTTCTCTATAACGCTTATAGTCCTTATTTAGTGCCACCTGTGCCTCTTCGGACACAGCGCCTACTAGAAGAACTGCATACTTGGCCACCATAGAAACATGTATTAAAACTTTATGAATGCCAGTGTCAGTTGTATAGATTAATGTAAAGCTTTGCAGCGTCTGCTAAATAATTTTAAAATTTGGCAAAATTAGCATTTTGTCCATTAGAAATAACCGAAAGAATTGTTGAGAATCTTCAGATTAATTCTGTTATTTCAGAAGAATTTTCTGCATCTTGAGAGAAGCGTCTGGTGACATTTCCTGTGTTCGATCTTCCTACCTCTTGAATGAGTTTATCAATATTAAGACCAAGTTCATTCTAAAACCTTTCTTAAATATGTTTCTTTATAATCTCAATTGACATATTTTCTCTTTTATTTTTGACAAAATCTAGTTTATATATAGCCAAATTTAAAATGCTCCTGGTTAACTTCAAAAGTTTGTATCAAATCGAAAGTGTTCATATTTTTTAGAGAACATGTACAAATATAGCACACTTGTCTTGAAGAATTGGTTAAGGAATTCATTACCTTTCCATCAACCATGGTCATAATTAAATGGATTTCAACATTAAATGTGGATTATACGTGGCCCGAGTGCATGTTTTGTATATAGCCTACTGATTCTAAGAAGCCCGACAATGTTGCCATGGTGAAAAACATTATAAATAACATATTACGATTAAAAACTCATTTCTTCCACTCGGCTCGAAAACTTTTGTGAGCTGATCTTGAAAAAGGCACGACGGGAGATAGAGCGTAGTCGATTCCCACAACCGTTCGTGTGACCCTGCCCGTATTAAATATTATTTTACAAAAACAGGTTTTTCCTAGCGACTGCAATACTTAAATTATTTTAATATTTTGGTGCATCGCGCGTCAAATTTAGAGATTGTATGGGATTTTTTGTTGCAGTCGCGTTGATATGGTTTTTAGAACATAACAATGGAGTGATTTTCCTAAAATAAAATTATTTCTGATATTGGATTTTATATTTAGACAAAGGTAGACAGGTAGATGTTTGTAATAAGTGTTGTATTATAACATTTCTATTTTACTTTCCGGTATAATAGCTCATAGATTATATTGTATGGAATATATAGCAAGTATTGATATACCAAACCGGGTTTCAATGGAAATATTAAATAGACAATAGTTGACTGGTTTGAGACTCGAACATGAACGTGGTTTTATCTAGATTAAAAAACTAACGAAATATTAGGTACTACTTGTAGAAAAAATCTGAATAAAACGATGTTTGAAAAAACACCTCCCAATATAAATAAGCCTGATGATGGTGGAAAACAGCCACCGAAACGTATTACGATAAAAAAACGAGAAAATTAAAGAAACATATTTGATATAGGTTATGGTCTGTTTTATTGGAAGCCTTTAACACCTTAAGTCACAATAACTAATATTTAAAAATGATACTAAGGATATACGAAACAATTTAATTTGATGCTTTTTTACAAACTACATTTTTTGTCCCCCAATTTTCTATCTAAATAAGTAAGTTATATGTTGTGACTCTGGAAGAGGCAAACATGTATATATCTTATGAAAGTAGATTTTTTCAAACAAACATTCATATGAATTTTTTATTAATGGAAAAATATATTTCAACTCATTAAGGGTTTAATCTAGGAATCTGTATTAAATATTAATTTTTGAAATCCTTTGACTCTGAAAATAGAATCTTGGAATCACTTAACAATCTTATTTTTTAAGTAAAAATATATTTTAACACTTTCCTCGTTAGGGGCGAAGTGCCGAGAAATCCAGGAATTAATCTTTATCAAAGTTGATGGAAAAATTGTCTTAAAACTCATTTAGTCAAATAGGGGTTGTAAGAAATAAACACATATTTCACCTTCTTAAGGGTGGAAACAAATGTTTATATAAAGATTTTCAAAAGCCATTGACGAAAAAAGTGTTTGTAAAAACGCATTTAGTTAAGAGATATTGCAAAAAAGTCGGTTTTTAAAATGAATATTTGAAGTTGACGGAAGTAAGTTTTAAAAACTTACTTAGTTAAGATGATATTGTAAAATGAAAAATACAATATACCCCATTTACGGGTGTAATTTCGAAATATAGTTTTAAAAACTTCTATGTTTAAAAAGATATTAAACAAATTGAAATATATTTTACCACTTTTTAGCCCCGTAGAGATGGGTTTGACAATCTTCTCACTCTTGTTTCGCCTTCAAAGTTCTCGAACTTTCCTTATTTCCTTATAAGTTACGCATTTTAACGTAAAATAATATTTTGATGATGAGTTTGGGATATTGGAATACTCCTGGAGATATCCATGAAAAAACGAAGATTTTGTTTCTAATTTTTTGGGCTGCTGCTTTTGAAGAAATATTTATTTTTTTTTAATACGAACCTGCATTTTATATTTCAGTTTTAACAATCTCTTGACGTCTCAAAGGTAATGATATATTGCTCTCATACATTTAGAGTATTTAAAATTTTTCCATTCGGAAGTTGTGCGATGTTGCCGCTTCTACATTGAACCGGTGGCAACGTCCGTTGCCCTGTATATTATTGCATTTTTGTATTGCCCTAGATATTCTGAAACGAGTTTTGAACACTTTATGTTGTTTCCTATTTCTAAATCCAACTGTTTTCGAGAAAATGGCACCTGACATTCTTCGCTCTTTGACCCTCCCAAACGACTTAACTTGCAGCGAAATGGATTTGACGTTTCTGTCTTAGTTTATAATTATTATCAATTTGTGATTTGACAAGAAGTGCCAAAGTTTTACATTTGCTGTCAAATTATAAATTGATGTCAACAGATAGGTAACTAAAAACTGAGATTTATTTTGTTGTATGTGAAGATTTGTTACAGAGTCAAAAATGGTAATTTTTCAGACCACTTTTCTCGAAAACAAATGAATGTAGCTATAGGAAACAACATTGGATAGCGGATTTTGACACTTGTTTAAAGTAGAAGCAGCAATACCGCAAATTTAAAAATATTTTACAGAGTTTAAGATTAAGTTTACCGGGTTAGGGACTTAAATTAAACTCAGCATACAACTAACATTATTAGACTTATCCATAGAACCCAAATGATTATTACCACTGCACTAAATTAAAATTGTAATAATTATAAAGTACCACAGGGTGATATCAATGCAAAAAACGAAATTATTCCCTCCGTTAACACTGCGTGCGTCGGTCCACCGTCATCTGTCGCGTCGCCAATTTTGTGTTGCGCGAGTTCCGAGGTCATCCACTTTGTTTTATGTGCGTAAAAAAGTTGTCCTAATGTCCTATTTCTATTTAACCAAAGTGGGAACTGGGGTGGTCGGAACTATTCGGTATATTGCCCGATTGAAGGGCGGCGCGTGCGCTATTCCAATATTTACATGCACACTTGCATAAATTGTTCTTAGTTTTTAAGTCGATTTCTTATTAATGGCGGCGGTTCGGCGTGATTAATAACTGATTACGTTATTTTGATTTTAGTCGATGTTGTGTTCGGCACTTTGTTTATGACTTTTGAATTAATTAATGGTACTATTATCTGCGTGTGTCGGTTATGTCTCAGGATGTTCTTAGTTCGGATTCAGGTGTTAGTGCAAGAAATTCCGAACTTAATTCTGTCCAAAATGTCATTGCAAGGTTATGCTCTTTAAATTTAAATAAAAAAACTGAAATTAAAACACTAGGAAAGGCGACACCAGAATTAAAATTAAGGCAAACTTGCTCCAAAAAAAGGTCGATTTTATTAGGTATTTTAAAAAAGACATGTACCTAAAAAACAAATGGATTTGTAGATGCGTTAAAACTCTTTTTGTTTTTCATGATTGTTTTATTAAATTTAAGCATGGATAAAAGCTGGACCCACGTAGGGGTAACTGACCCAAATCATTTACAGGAAAAAATTAAAAGGCATGAATTATCGAAATCCCATTCGCAAAATTTGCGGTATTCCGTAAAGTTAATATAACACATTTATTAAACTCTGCCTATCGCATGGAAATTGTTAAACATACCGAAACCCTCACAAAAAAATCGACATATTTTAAATAAATCATGCAAAAGTTTTGAAGTGTTTTTGAATTAGTTCTGCGAGGCCACGATGAAGCAGGTGATATTTTTTTTGTGGCGCACACCCATTCTTATACTTCACGTGCCGCCACTGCCAAATACCAATTTTTCCAGAACTGTATAGAAATCACACACATTTATAAATACAATTTATATTGCGTAAAGGTATGTTTCGTTAGGTTTCCTTACAAAAGACGAGGAGGTTTTAAATACCCATTTTAAATTAACTCCCTTATTCGCGGAATAATCTGAGCTTTTTAAAACTCCTGCTTTTAGTCGCGTTTCAATTCATTTTTCAAAATAAATAACAATTCGTTGATCAATTGTTTAACGCAACAATGATAACATTTAGAAAAATCAACACAAAGTATTATTTGGATTTTTAAAATATGGCTTCCGTGATTATTTTTATTTCGACTTTGTTGTTGCCTCCTAGCAACAAACGATACATTCACAAAGAACTGTAGTTTACAACTAAATCCTGACAGCAGAGGCAGTGGGTGGAGCTTAACAAATAAGAGAAAATTAAATTCTAAAAGTATAAACAACATTACGAATTGTATCATGTCCTTTAAACTCGGCCGTTCCGAAAAAATTAGAACAGATTGATTCTTATTCGTCTTATACTTTTTTTTTGTTTATTACAGGAGAAAAATTAAATTGTGGGATAAATCTGAACTTACTTACTACTCATGAATCAATTTTGTCACTTCCGGTTTTTCTGAATACTAGCCGAGGACAACCCTATTCGCCTTTTCGCAGGATTATCTATTATATTTTGACACAGTATACAAATTGTAGGATGTTACCAGGTTTGTCTTTTAAACTTTTTAAAATAAGAAAATGAATAATCGAAAGTCAAAAGAAAGCCAACCTCACTTTTTTAAACCTGCACATTTTTCGATTATATAAAATAGTTTTTTCTCATTATTTTATTAAGGTTTATAATTTAGCTTGCAAAGTTTATCATGAGCTATGAAAAGAATGCGAGTATCCATGGAGACAATGCTTTCCTCGCAGCTGATACGTTAGATTTTTGCATATCCATGGAAACGGTCTGCTTTTGGCAAACCTCCCCCTTATGTCGCTTGTCAAGATTAGTTTGTAAAACTATACTTGACATTTGTTTTTATATATTAAATACGAATATTTAAAAAAAATAAGCATGACATTATTCGTCTTTTTCATTTTTCACTGCATCCTAAATTTTTTAAAATTTTAAGTCAAATTTAATTAGGTACATTTAAACTTAATATAATCAGAACGATGACACACGATATGTCAGCGCGCATACATAATCATATGTTTTCCAGTCGACATTACGTCACGTGTGTCATTTAAATAAATAAATAATATCTTGAAAACTATAAAAAGTAGGAGAACGGTTAAATGATGAATGATGTTTTCCTCGCGGTGTAGAGATTTTTGTTTCACAGATATATTTAAAAAATTAGTATAATGCATTTTTGAGAATGTTCCGTAATTTCTTTATATATAGGAATCTTCAAAATCTGTATCAACATTTCATAGGTTTACTTTATACATAGAATACCCGCGACCGAAACCTAAAAAAGTATTTCAGCTCAATGAAAATTTCAAACACAGATATAAAAACTGGCACCATTAATAGTTATAGCAATCGCTCTGAAAGAATCAGAATATTGTCCATGATATAAGTATGTAAACTAGAGCGACATTATGTTTTTATAAATCTGTTGCGTACTATAGGTTTAAAAACAATTTTTGTCTTTGGCTTCAATCAGTTTAAAATTAGAGATTTCTATTCAGTTGCGAATATGCCAGAAAAGAAATTTGTTTTTAATATGTTTTAAGTTTCCCGGTAGCGGCGTTTATTGCTCTTGGAAAAATTACCGGTGCATTTGTTAAGCCAAACGGCAACTTATAATGGCCGCTAGGCATACTAAATACATACATTTCGATTGAATCGGCGTCCTTTTTCCTAACCAATTAAATCAAACTTGCTGCGAGAGAATACCAACACTACGATAATAAAGTTACTTGTAAACGATGTTGCGAATTTATTCGACCCATTCACTAGCTGGACATCTATCTGTAGGGATGTACGTTTATAATAAAATTATCACTTATTTTAATTTTTATGATATTTTATTACAAGAGAAAATGAAAAATCAGTAATTATTAAATGCAGAGGGAACTAACATAAACATTAATGGAGTATGTTGGCCCGTAATTTCTACGTCAGATTCGAACTTATGTATTTTGACCTAAAATTATCAAGTGTTATCCCTGTGAAATTAGAAATGTCATTTGCTGTCATTAGCTGCATGCTGCAAAATGAAATTTTGTAAAATTTCACATAAACCATTTTTCAATATATTTGTGTGTTTTCCTTTAATATCCCAACATTTAAAAAATATTCTATTGTTGTTATTAAAATGTATTTTGCCTTTCAAAATTGTCACTATAAATAAGTTAAGCTCCTACAATCCTTTTATTCCTTACGCACAGTTATGTAAGCTTAATAATATAAAGATAACTAGAAAATTTATTATTTTTTTAAATGTAACACCCTGTTTTGTATACCGTCATCAAATTCCAATCTAATTTATAGCAGTCAATTAGACAGGATTTTCTTCAAATTTTGGTGTGTTTCCAGATATCACCTTAGTATATTCCGAGGTATATTCATAATTATAATCAGATAGAAGAGATCCATTTGATGGACATTTTTAATATATTAGGTTGATATACCAGTCTAAAACTATGGAACGCCGTTTAACTTTTTAGTCATACGCGTCTTTGATACCAAATTTAATTGCAAAACATATAAATGATGCTACCTGCATACAATTTTTATTCGTTTCAATTCTTCCTATATCGAATTTTTGCGGATACCGATTTTACCAAATGACATTTTTATGATAAGCAATTTCTTTGCAGACCATTTTAATTGATACCACAAAAAAGTAGTTGTTTATCCTTTTTTAACACGTATACAGCCTACTTAAAATTTCTATATACATGCGTCTTTCCCTAGTTATTGCATTTCAGCAAATCGATGTTAATAAAAATTGGTATGAAATAAATGCGATATACAAAAATCTGTTTAAATATTTAATATATTGATTCTTATTAAAATGTAATTGCTTCAAACTGGATCGCATTAAATTAATATTAATACAGAAAACATTAGAATGCAATAACGACTTTGTGGAGATTAATTTATTTCAACCGTATGAAGGCAAATCTGATTTAAGAAGCCATGTAATAAAAAAAATTAATTTATTTTTATCGCATATCAAAAAAAAAATTAAAGCATCTTTTACGATATCATTTTTTTTAAATATCAATTCCATTAACACCCTAAAAATGTAAATAGAATAGTGCTCATTATTTTGATTTTGATAGCCGTTTATCTGCAATTTATACTACATCAAAAAGATATAACACGGACTCTTTAAAATACTTTGAATAAATAAATGAAAGTTGATACGAGATTTAATTGTATAAGAGTTGTGGAATTTAAATGATTAGCGGGTATAAGGTAACTGGTGTTATTTAATATGCATTGTTTTGATTTCGAATTTTTATTAATGTCGATTCTTGTGAATATCAATTTTCATTGAATGCAGCCACCTTGTTTCAATTTTAATTATCGGACGTGGAGCGATCTAGTGCAAACTAGGGACAACAAGAGCAGAAATCTGTAATTTTTTAATACCCGAAGTTCTGACTAGGCATGCGTTCGAAGATTCAAAGCGGATCTAAAATTAACTGACTGTGTTTTGCATGACGTCATGACGAGTCGGATGCGAATAATGAAAAACATATTCGTAGGTAATCAATGACAGTTAAAACGTGATTAATTATTGTTCGATTGGGAATACTTAGTTATTAAATAATTGGGGAATACGATATACACCCCTATATTTAAAAAGCGACCATATACAAAATTACAGATCATAATGAAAAAAAGTTAAAAAGAACGTATCTAGCTCCCAACATCCTATTCCAAAACCAGCTATTCTACAATCCTTTGATGATTTCCTGGTCTAATCTACAATCAGTCATATATAGTAGAGCAATAACAACGATTTTTGACTTAGTGTTTATATTTATGTACCAGAATAAAGAAAATAAGGTTTCGAATTTCCCAGCTATAATTCACAGATTACCGCACACTGTAATTTGTAATAGCAAATTGCAATTTCTCCTGGAAGCTGTGTGCCGGCGACACGCTCTGCTGCAGGTTTTTTTGGCTTCTTAAACGTGACTTAAAGTAGGCTGTCCAGATTTTTTTAAAATGAAAAGAGTACATTTTGACGAAATGTAAAAATAGGTACCACCGTATAATAATCAAGTAAAGTCTTGTCACTTTCGCAGAATTCAATGACTTTCAATAATAATTATAATACACATAATAATATGGACTAAAAATAACAAAAATAATTAGAAAATGGCACCAGATTTCGCAAAATAGAGATCATTTGTCCCAGATTTCTCATAATAGAGGATATTTGTCGTATTTATGGAAATAGTAAGAATACCAGAGTACATGGACCCGAAACAGAGAACATTCCTCTTGAAAAGAGTACACCCTATTTAAAGCAAACTGTAGTAAGCCTACAATAAATATCGGGTATATCACTATATCTTTATTTACGATATTTATTTGATAATTAGGACACTATTTTCATGTTTGTCTCCCTTGTTTAATATGTGAGTAATTATTATAATTTATAGGTATGTGCACTTCACTTTCAAAGCTGCGTGTCGATCAAGATACGGGTTTACAAAAATGAACACATCTACTCAGTAGCGTATTTAGAATGCCGTCTTAGAGGGGGAAACAAATATTTGATAACTAAAAAAAAGTTCTAGGTTCTTGTTGGAACAACATAAGCATGAGGACAAAAAAAACAAAGTTCTCAATGTTTGTGAGGTAAAAGTCCTGAAATGTTTTATATAATGTAATTTTTGCATGAGTTATTAGCTCGGGGGGGAAGGGGGTGCAGGGTGCATTTGTCTCCTGCACATACCCAAACCGAAACTGTCGTATGTTGGAATGCAGAACATGTTATATTGAAGAATACCTCAAAACAAAAACATAGCATGCATGCCCTATTAGTTTGGTAATAACCAAGCAAAGAGACCTTGTAAACAAAATATTGTTCACGAGGTCTCTTTGCTCAATATACAAGTGTAATCTACAAAGCTGTTTTTTTTTTATTTTTAGTTCTTACATTCTGGTACTCACGCACATATTATGAATGTAAGCCAGGGTAAAATATGTGATAGTTTTATAGGTCATAAAAACCGATTGATGGTTGTGTCTTGTATTAGATTTAATGCCTCCACATCTAACTGTAATAACGGTAAATATTCAAAGCAACGTGTACTCTTCTTGTCATGTAGAGATTCTAAAGAATCTTTCGATATGAATCCACGATATGGTGATTTCTGTCTGGATCAAAACTGGAATCATATTCATATATACATATAGTATATGTCGAACCTAAGTACAGGAAGTTACTAAAAGTCATAATGTAATTTTAGAAGTAGTTTTGACATCAAAAATTATAAATAAAAGTTCCTATAGACATGTGCAGAAATGCTTTGTTTTCGAGATACAGGGTGTCGAGATTTTGTTTTTTTTTAGTTTATATAATGCACTTTTTAAACTTTTAGAGACAATTTATTAATTTTTGATTTGATACACTGTGAATTGTAACCAATACTTATCTACGAAAAGCACAGGGGCGCCGGCAGAAAATATGGCCGGGGGGGCAAAAATATTTTAGGTGAAGGAGCAAATGATAATTTTTTTTTTTATTTATATGAATATTATATTAACATAAAAATACAAACCAACGCTAAAAATATCTAAGAAAAAACTAATTTTAACCTTCTTCGGTCTTGAGCAAATTTATCAAGTACTGTCTCGATAAATTTGGTTTTATCGCTTTCAATTTTTTTTCTATGTACACTAAGTAGACATAAACCGGCTAAACGATTCTCTCCCATTGTTGACCGTAGCCAAGTTTTGACTCTTCTTAGAGTACTGAACGATCGTTCAATTGAACAAGTCGTAGGTGGCAAAGAAAGAAATATTTGTATTGCATTAGCAATTGCGGGGAAGAATTGGCATTCCTCTGTGAGTAATGTAAAAAAGTCTATGTCATCGGGAATGTTTTTATTTTTCCACATATCCTTCCATGTAAGACATTCTGCCTCAAAATATTCAATATTGTACTGCTCTATTATATTTTTTATGATTTCTTCATTTAAATTTAAAATATTTGATGGATGCAAATTTACCAACGAAAAAGCAGTTGTTGTATTTTCGGAAAATCTTGTTGTTAATGAGCTGATCAGGGAATCTAAATACGGATTAAAAATAGATATTCTAAAATATGCCTCAGGTGAATCCGCTAAGACATTTGTTCTCATCGTTTGACGCTGTGTTATTCTGGGCATTTTAAATTCTATGTCAAATATATTTTTGAAATCATGACATTTTTTAAATATATCTGAAAAAACTTGTGCAAGCTTTGCTTGCCAATAGCTTTGCTCAGCTTCGGCTTGAGATGAGCAGCGGGACAATGTAGGACGTAGTAGGTATTTGTTCGTAGTAAATGAGTAACAATTATCGTGGTTAATAACGTACTGATTTATTCTAAGATTTACATTCCATTTATACAACTATCAATTAAACAATGCGTGCGATCTCAATGATGCAAAATAGTAAAATTTAATAACATTATATTATGTATAGTCATCAGAACGTGCAAGGTTCAACTGACGTGACTGTAAGAAGGTCAGTGTAGACACTGTACATACCATCTAAGTAAATATTAAATATGCATAGAATTGTCTTATTAAATTATAGAAATTTTATGTGTAATTGTGAGAATTATACATTCTGCGGCCTGTCTCCGATGGATGAAGTGAGAGATCTTAACTCAAATTCCTCGTTTTGAGTGGTCCTGTAATCTGGTTTCCTGTTGCGTTTCTTCTGTTGAAAGCGTTTTGAACTTTTGGCAGTGGTACGTCATGTGTTGTTTATCTTTGCAGAATAGACAACCAGCGTTACTGTGTTTTTTGTTATTGTCTGATGCGACGTTAACGGCAATGGTTTCTAATGACTGGAATCGTCTTTCTAAGAAGTTCATAAATTCTTCGAACTCTGGGATATCATGCGGCTTCTGAAGATTTTGTTCGTATAGACGGTTGGTTTCAGAATCCCATTTTCTGAGGATTATTCGAATTACCATTGGACCCCATGTACCGATTTCTACATCTTGGTTTTTCAACGCCTGTAGACATTCTCTTGTAGTGTCGTGTAGTTGTTTTAGTTTCAGTGCGTCTTCTTTTGTAACCGTTGGTACGTCTAATATCTTATCAATTAGTTGGAATGTTAGTAGCCTTTTGTTTTCATATCGCTTTTGCAATAACTCCCATGCTGTTTCGTAATTAGCTTCAGTTGACTCAAGGTGTTGAATCAATTTGCCTGCTTCTCCCCGTGTGTGGGTTTTCAGATAGTGCATCTTTTCGGCCTTGGTCAGTGCTTGGTTTTCATGAATTACTCTTTTGAATATATCGAAGAAATTAGACCAGTTTTCATATCCTCCATAAAAGATCGTGATAACGACTTTTGGAATTGCTAACTTTTGCTGTGGCTGGTTCACCACGATTTGTTGAGTTTGGGCCATGATATTTTCTTGAGCTTCTAAAGTTAGTTTTTCCAGAATTTCTTCATACTGGCCAAGAGTGTCTGCATAAGTATTATTGACAAAATAGTTGTTTTGAAACTTTGTTTCATTTATCATTATTTCTTCATGCAGTTGATGAATAGCATCCCATTGTTTTTTAATTTTTTCCATGTGAAGCTTATAGCGAGATTTGGACTTTCCTTGGCTTAGTTCCGTTTCAATTTGGTTTAGGTCGGTTTGTAGTTGTTGCAGCCTGAAGTTTTGTTTTTTCAGACGGTGTTCTTGTTCTTTTTCCGCCATGGATCGGCGGAACTTGCTGAAGGTGTTTCTGCTTTTGGACAGGTTTTTAGGTAGTTTAGTACTTCTTCGTATTTTTCTTTTAATTGGTTGTCATATTTTTTGGTAAAATATGCGTGTTCGGTGAGGTTTAGGTTTTTTATTTCCTTGTCGTTTTTTTGGATACTTTTCCATATTTTTTCTAAGGTGGCGATGCGGTCTTTTATATATGTTTCAGTTTTTCTCAAAGAAGAGTCCTTCTTGCTATTGCTGATAAGCTGGATTATTTGTTTTCCTAGTTCTTCTTGTTCTTGAACAAGCTCATTCATTTTGCTTTCCGCAGACATGATGAATTTTTGAACAGACGGGACGGGATATTTTGTTTGTTTATTTGTTTTTTGTTTACTTTCGGCTAGTTTGCAAGTAGTGTCTGTTTGTGTTGTATGTTAAGCTGAGTTCAATAATATATGCCCGCCAGCGTGAACTTGGCACAGGAATACCTTATTAAACCCTTAAAGTATTTTCCTCGCCAGCGTTAACTGGTCACGGGGAAAAGCCTTTGCTTGTGTGTGATACTCAATCGTGGAAACGATAATATATGCCCGCCAGCGTGAACTGGCACAGGTATATCTTATTTATTCCTTTTAGTATTCCCCTCGCCAGCGGTAACTGGGCAACAAGGAAAATACCAATTATTAAGTAACGTGTATATTTGTGTGTGCGAGTGAAGCTAACGGCACTTTGCTTTTTCCCACCACTTAGTTTTTTCGAGTGCTTCTTCACGTTACCCTACTCAGTTCAGGCAACGACACCCTAAAACAGGTTTTGGTGGTAAGCTATTCGCCGAAAAGCTCTTTAAATCTTGCTTCTAGCCTGGTTACGAATTCAAACGGTTTTTTCTCTATGGTTGGCGTGACTGGCAAACCTGAATTGTGCGTTTTGATGTCAACTCCGTCTAAAGAAGCTATAACGATTTCTTCTAATTTTTCTTGACGTTTCTTAGCTCTTTGGTTTCTGTTCAGCTTTTTTCTTGCCATGTACGACAGACTTCCTGACAATTGTGATTATATGGTTGGTTTTGGTTGCTTGTAGATGGACGGATGATAAAGTTGATGGACGGATACACGGTTGTGTATATTGGACGGATGTTCTTCGGTTGAAGAACGGCTTTAAGGCTCGAAGGACCAATGTGAAGGCTTTGCTTGCCAATAGCTTTGCTCAGCTTCGGCTTGAGATGAGCAGCGGGACGATGTAGGACGTAGTAGGTATTTGTTCGTAGTAAATGAGTAACAATTATCGTGGTTAATAACGTACTGATTTATTCTAAGATTTACATTCCATTTATACAACTATCAATTAAACAATGCGTGTGATCTCAATGATGCAAAATAGTAAAATTTAATAACATTATATTATGTATAGTCATCAGAACGTGCAAGGTTCAACTGACGTGACTGTAAGAAGGTCAGTGTAGACACTGTACATACCATCTAAGTAAATATTAAATATGCATAGAATTGTCTTATTAAATTATAGAAATTTTATGTGTAATTGTGAGAATTATACATTTGAATTTTCCCGGTCTCTTTGAAAAATGCCTAATAAAACGTCAATATGTTTTTTTACAGAAAGAAGATTTATAGACACTCCTTGCAAACTATTTGTAATTGGTTCCAATTGTGAAGAATATTTTGAAATTATCGTCAGGCATATCAAAAAAACTGGTTCTGATGTAGAAATAAATAACTGGTGGGCTTTTTGTCTAGTTTAGGTATTGAAATTTAGATAGAAATATTTTCTAAAGTTTCCTTTATAGTAATAAAATTTTCAGAAAATATTCTTATTGATTTATATTTGGCTGACCACCTGGTCTCTGATAGAAGAGGAATATTGGTAACAAGTGACCTTAGCTTTGAACTTTCTCTAAAAAATTTAATTACTTCTTTAATTACAGCTATACTGTTTTGAATTTGTGGTACTGCATTAAGGTCATTTACAACAAGATTTAGCCGATGAGATGCGCAATGACAAAATGTTGCCTTAGGATATATATTTCTTATTAGGTTTTGAACACCATTTTCCTTCCCCGCCATAGTAAAACAACCATCAAACCCTAATCCTACTAGTTTGTCTAAATTCAGACCACATTCCCTAGCATAATTTAGTAGAGTATCCGCTATTGATTGTGCAGTCTGTGATTTTAACTCGGCAAATCCAAGAAATTCTTATTTACAATATTATTTTCACCTATATATCTGACTCCAATAGATAATTGTTCAATCCCGGCAATATCTGCTCTTTCATCCGCCAATAAGGAAAACGCATTGCAGTCATTTACTTCACTAACCATCATGTTTCTTAAAACTTCACCACATATTCCTATTATTTCGTTTTGACACATATGAGAAGTATATTTGGCATTTTTTTTTGCAGGTGTTCAGATGTTGTTCTAATACTTCGTCTCCGCTTTCCACTATAAACTTAAGAAGATCTTCGAAATTTCCATTATGTGATTCTTTTCCTCTAAGAGCTATATCGTGCATTCCACAAAATAATATGGATGAAATAATAGGCACCAGTTTTTTTCTATTATTTTCAACTAATAATTGTTCCTGCGTATTTATTTGTTCTACTACGGCACTGGCTTTTCCAGTTACAATTTTAATGAAATTTGTTGCTTGAACTACATATTTCTTATGCCACTCGCTTTTTTCGTGTAATTTTGCACATTCATGTAAATCTTTGTATTTATTAAACTCTTTTTTTATAAAAGCCCCCTGAAAACCTTTATGGATAGCTGGTTTAAAAACTACGCAATATTTACAGAGAGCACCTTTTAAGGCTTTTGAATAAACCATCCAGGTATATTTTTGCATCCATTCTATCCTAAATGCTCTTTTTCTTTCGCCAAAACCAACATCATCCTTGAAGTTATAATTAGAAAACGGTGTAAAAGGATTCACTAAAAGATTGTATTTAGTCATATCGCTTATGTTGACAGCCGAAATAAAAAGTCCTAAATCATATTTTTTAGGTTCACCAATACCTGATTCCGGTGATTTGTTGATTTGTGTACTACACGAAGACCTAGTGCTGGAGCTGGCTATCGAATTTGGGTGTGGTACTGGCAATGGCGTGTCATTATCGAAACTTATTTTGTTTGTTAATTTTATTTTTTTTTCTGTTTGTTGCACACAATTATCACTAGAGCTTTCAGAACCAGAAACAGGTATTTTTGTTTTAGTTAAAAACTTTCTAATATCCATTTTAAAATTATATTCTATTGATTCTATTGGTAATAATAACCACCACTTTCCACCTAACGACAAAATACATACAAATGAAAAACAATACTAATAATAATCAAAATAGGCTTACAAAAAAAATGTAGGTACACCTCACTTCTTTAAATCAAATCAATAAATAAGATAGAATACGAGGTCTTCGAGGTCGAATATCCTATTGTCAATATATTTATGTATATATAGTAACCACCACCTAACGATAAAATTCCAATCAAAAAAACAAATACTAATAATTAAAATAAACTTACCAACAAAAAATTTACACCTCGCAATCGTATTCTCAAACTAAATTGTATTGGAAATACACTGAAAGTCAAGCTAGGTATATCTAAATAAAATCTTACTTCTAGAAGAACTAAAACAATGCCGAATTGAACGATGCAATTTCTATTAGACTATTAGGCTGTTAAAAATCACATCTACAAGTTGTGGTAATCTCCGGCGTGTCGTGGGATTCCCCGGCCTCGGCGCCGACGTTTCAAGTTTAGACGGTAACTAGTGATGTCGCGCTTAATTAGGGAGTTCCTATACCGCGTGTTGTGTCGAACACAAAACGGTATTATGTAATTTTGCTTATTGTCTTTTAACTGTATGATTTTCCAGGGGGGGGCAACTGCCCCCTCTTGCCCCCCTCTGCCTATTTTAACCGACATTGTATCTCTTACGGTTTCCAAGATCTAATGCTTGTACCTCGAATTTGTAACACCCTGTATATGTTTGCGTGTTTTGATTCGTTGGGACCATTCCGGTATACTACCTCAATGGTTGAGATATTCCAAGTACAACCATATGTAATTCTCACATTGAATGCTATTTTTTAATTAATTTTTATTTCTCAATCTAGAGTGCTGGGATTTGGCAAAAACTATTAACTTACCTCCAAGAAGCCTGAGAAAAATAAAATTATCTGTCTATTCGCTAAACATCTTTTATGTCCATTTAAATATTAGTTAAACGATTTTTTTTAAAAAATCTTTTTTTTTAATGTCACTCTTCTGGTTAGCCTTTGCGAGTAATATATAATGATATCCCACAACAATATGCAGTATTTTAAAAAATCAGCAAATAAAGGCATAATATGCATTTAAACCTAAGCATTTTCTAGTCACCCTGATATATGAAGGTTCTGTTTTGACACGTCATGGTTGAAGTTACAATATCACAGTAAATCAAAATAATTGAAGTTACAATATCATAGTAAATCAAAATAACAAACAAATATAGGGCGTCCCATTTAAAAAACAAAAGTTAATAACAAAAGTTCGGAACTAAAAGAAGATATACGGCAACACTGTTACAGTAAAACAAAATAGGTCAAAACCCAAAGTGGAGGTGCTACAGATAGAACGTTTAAACACGCATTTCAGATTTCAGAACATAAAAATAGCTTTTTGGATAAAAAATCAGATTCAGCTTTTGCTGGAAGAACATTCATTGCTTTATTTTACACCGACCAATAAAATAAAGGTTGTGTTGTTTGATTGAAATTGTTATATCATTGTATAACAATAATGGTTGTGTACATATATATATATATATATATATATATATATATATATATATATATATATATATATATATATATATATATATATATATATATATATATATATATATATATATATATATATATATATATATATATATATATATATATATATATATATATATATATATATATATATATATATATATATATATATATATATATATATATATATATATATATATATATATATATATATATATATATATATATATATATATATATATATATATATATATATATATATATATATATATATATATATATATATATATATATATATATATATATATATATATATATATATATATATATATATATATATATATATTATATAAATTAAAAAATAAATCCGAATTCAATGGCCAATTCAAATTATAAACCTTTGATCAACAACAGAATCAGACACTATGACTAACAGAGAAAATAAGTGTTACTTCACAGATTGTTTTGTAATCTGTGACAATATAGCTTGTACAAATTTATTTAAAACTAAAATATCGAAGTGTTGAAAGTAGTTTGCCGAACCGTCGGCGTCGCACGCCATGCGAATACTATTTTTTACCTTCGCCCTCCCACTTCATATACTCACGGCCGGCCACTGACTCAGGCCCCCGCCGTCGCGTCGGCAGTGGCCCTAGCACAGAGCTTGCGCGTCATGTTTTTGTGGGGAATTAATGATTGAAATGCAAAGGTCACAACGCGTAAGGCTCAAATGTGTTGGGGGCTCCGGGAGACATCAGTGAACGAAATACAAAACTGAGGATTTTTTCTTTTTTTTGTCATCATGTAAATTTTGAGGCCGAAAGGCCACCAAATACATAAAACCCATTGACCGTTTTTTGTCATCGCAAAACTTCGCCTCGCCCAGATGAGCCCCAAACATCTTAAGTAGTTAATTCGACCTTGTTGCTTCTAGAAAAGCAGCCTCTATAACGCAACATACGAATCCCCTTTTAATACTCATTGTTTATAAAATTATGATTAACACCACGATACACTTACAACGGTATGCCCACGCCGCGCGCCGGTCTCTTCAGCATTCAGCAAGAAAATAAAACTGAAGTTTACAAATATCAGATTATCTAAAGTGCTCATCGTGAGGATTCGTGAAATTTATTTTTATTAAAATAATTAATTAATTTAAAATAAAAGTTAAGAATGCTGCAAGTAAAATAATTGCAGGGGAAACTTCCATTCACATTTTATAACATTTGTTACTTGAGTTGCTGCACTAGTGCCGTCTATTGACATTTTTAGTTTTTACTTGCAGTTAAAAAATACAAACCAGGTTCAAAAGTGCCCTATACAGGTAGCTAAAACCATATTATTCTATTATTATAGTAAATATATCCCAAATTATCATTTTTTAAATTTATCTTAACAGCTTGACAGTAAGCAACAATCCACATTTTTGAAAATGTATTATTTTGGAAATTTGAAATATCTTATATCTGTCACTTTTGTTTTTTGATCTCGATTTCTACGGCCTGCAACTGCACAGGTGGGGCGTAATAAACAGTATTGAAATAAAATCTATAGATTCAAAATAATTAGTTTAATAATTTTAAAAACATTTTATTGAAGCGTAAATTCTACAAACGTTTTTAAACGACAATGCATTACGGCCTATTTGACTCCCAGACGCTGTACATCGATATGGCGTACTTGCGCGTGAAAGACAGTTTAAATTCGGCCCGTATCATCGTCTTTTATTGCACAAATGATATTAAAAATTCAGCAAGCAAGATTATTAGAATGCAATCCAATGTTAGCGCAATACGCAAACTAACAAAGTCGGCACATACTTCAGAACACAGAATACCAGACCAGGACCAGAGGAGAATTTTACAAACCTTTTTAGGTGCGAAGACTTCTCTTTCGTATGACGACACATTCGCAAATTAATTTGAGTTATCGAACACACTCACGCGAACACATTATGTTTCTTTTGGGAGGCTATAGATGGCGAAACTTCCGATAAAAAAAATGCATTCGAGGTGCTTGTACCTATTCAATCGAAATTGATATCAATGGAAATTGGTTTCAATGAAAATAGATAATCATAGAAATTGCTGTAAATGAAAATACCATTCATAAAAATTGATAATCGGTTATATTGTTTCCCACAGAATACTACTAAAGGTATTCGTTAAATATTGAAAATTATATTATAATAAAAAAAATGCATTTTAATTATAATAATATAATGAAAATTGAATTAATTTTATAAAGACCCATCCAAATATCCTGACATACATTTTAATAGCTAAATCAAATTAATTGATTGTTAAAAATCTATATGAAGACCTTAGGTCTGGATGTTCTAAGGATTCAGTTAAAATTACATTTTTATTATAATATAAAATAAATTGTCATAATGAAGTCCCATTCAATTTAAATTAATACCGGGCATATAGCAGACTAAAAAGTAAAACGGCGTTCCATATAAAACTATATAAAAAGTAGAAGGTCCTAATTTTAATTTTTGTGGAATACCCATTAATTATTTTCATCCAAGAAATTTTAAAGTTCTTGGAATTACTTTAATTGATTCAAATCAAATCATTATTTCCATATATGCTTATTATATCACCCTGTATTTGTTTTACCGATTTAGGTTTAAAAAAATCTAATAATCCTTTAGCCTTTTTTACTTGTTTTACCGTAGAATTGTACTGCAACACTGTCAACAACCTGTTGCGGCGCGCGGCTAAGCGCGTCGCGTCGGCGGGCGAGCGGGCAGATTTTGCTTGAGCACAGAAGTTTAACAATGTTGCCAAATACAAATTACGGTAAAACAAGTAAAAATGTCTAAACACTAATATACTATATAATAATACAACTCTGTCCTGTTCTACTAGAACAATAATTATGTACAAGAGTAATTTGCTAAAGATAACTGCCAAGATACCACATATTTTAAATGGCAAAAACTTTTTCAACTGATTGACCAAACCTAGATAAAAAACGCAGACCTATTTTGGCGTCAACTTTGAGACATTAAAGTTTAAGATATACACAGTCAACCAAGTTAAAGTATCCCCTTATTTACACCATTTTAGTTTGTAGCCGATTTTAATGATTTTTTGATGAAAGGTGTATTCGAGATTTCTCAATAAAATTTTTATTTTGAAATGTTACTCGGTGGCCCAGGAGATCTTGATTTTAAAAAATCCAAGTTTTTGAACTGGTTGTAAAAAATGCATTTTTGGTGTCTTTCCAATTTAGGAAAAAATATTCTTTTTGAATATTGACAATATTATTTTTCTATAACACAGAACAATATATTAGATTAAAAGTTGACCAATTCTTAGAGTTTCCTCTGCCAATGTGCTGCAGTTGACATGGATGCGACAAGAGCATCATCGGAAAAATGTTGCCAACATTCGGTGATCTTGGCCTTGAGTTTATTAACCCTGGTGTTGAAATGGTTCATATTTTTTAAGAAATCCCAAAAGCTATACTACGTCGTCGCCGTGCTGGACAGATGCAATTTTTAAAGTCGCCCCCAATTCCATCAATAGATATCCCTAATAGGAAAAACCACTACATTTTTCTCTATTAGGAATAGGTACTTCAAAAAACGTACCCGCCCGGCGCACACTGGTCGAAATCACTTAATTCGTGGCATTGATGTTAGTAAGCTAAACTAAAGGTCCAGTATGCATAAAATTTATTATTGCTACTTAACCAAATACCAAATCTAGAACATTTTTATGTTAGAGACTAAATATAATATACAGGGTGAAGCTATTTGACGAATATTATGTATTTTTGTAAAACGGAATCTTCATTTTAATTGCTTAAACATTTTAACACTACTAACTAATGAAACACACAGAAGCAAAATTTACTGGTTTGATTAAATATACAAGGTGAACAAACATAATTAAAACTAAAGTATGGAAAAATTGGCTCAAAAATGTTATGTTTATCTAGTTAAATACAAATTCTTAATAAATTAAGTATAAACTATTGTTTTAAAATATAACTAGATGTTTAGATTAAAAAAACCTAGGCATTCAGCCAACAGCAGTACCTTTCAAGTAAACATTATTTATCATCAGTGTTATTAAACTTTAAAACTAAGTTTACATGGTCGTTTTTAACTCCAAATTAAAAGAAACCTTCTCGATAGAAAGAACTATCACATTCGGTAAAATTGTCACATCCCGAAAAAAATGCCAAATTTTATATTACTTATTACATAATACTTGTTTAATGATGACTAAAACTATTTCCTAAAAGCGCTTTAAAACAAGGTAGAATATTAAGAATTTTATATATATATATATATATATATATATATATATATATATATATATATATATATTTAATAAGTTTTATTCGTCATCATCAGAGGAACTTTCGTTTTCAATAAAATTTTGTTCAATAAATTCCACATTTGGAGATTTTAACAAATGTATAGATTCAGGGAACAAAGATTTCCTATTTTTGGAAGGTTTTTTTAAAACTTGAAATAATAGGATCTGAGGAAACTCGAAGGCGCAGAAAAATGTCTGTTAAATTATCTTTTCTCGATGTTTTTCGTGAAAAATTACATCTAAATTTTTTGATGTCTTTATTTCTCGCCTCCTGGGCTTCCTCAGATAACTGACCTATAGGCACCAAAAAAGAGTTTAATACTTCTGAGCTATGAATGAGGATTCGATGTACGGATGTTGGCATCGGATACCACGGATACAAGGAACAAAATAAATTTGCAGTTTCTACACAATATTCTTTAATTTTTTTTACATCGATGTCATATCCAGATGATAAAGTTTGTAAGATTATATGAGATTGAAACATTAAATTATGGTTAACCTGTAGAATATCGGCAACTACAGCAGAATTTTCAAAAAATGTTCTGGCTGTGTTGCCATCGTTTGAAGATCCAAAGCCATGTTTCGGTTTATCTACAATTAATCCTAATTTTAAATGCAACTGTTCCTGGATATATTTTTTTCGGTCTGCTACTTTTGCCTTATCTTCCGTTTGTCTGACTTGCCACTTTTTAATTTCGATTTTGTACAACAAATGTAACAAACATTCAAAAAACATGATCCAGGCGTGCAAAGTTGATAACCGGAATTTCAAATAAGATGTATTTAAAACTAGTCTTTTTAAAACAATTTCAATATTATTAAAGTCTTTAGAAGTGGTTCCGCATAAAAAACATTTTTGGGTGGAATTGTTTTCCGCTAGAGCATTTCCCACTTTAACGTCGATCATAGTTAAGTAGATTTCAAATTTCTATTTTTATGTAACCAGAATAACCTACAAAATTCACAAGATTATCGATTTGGAGATCTAAATTCTGTTTTTCCTGCAAAGTAAGTGTAGTTTCTTTCGAAAAATGTACTTTAATAGGACGACAAAATCGGGTTGAGGCTGGCCGCGAATTCTGCCAGACTAAAGCATTATCTTCTTTATTTACAAGCCTTATGGGTACAAAAGATGTAAAAAATATGCTAGCATCGGATGTCAAGCTGTCTTGAAATCTTTGTTTATACTCTGACTGACCAGAGGTTCCGTCAAACCCATACTTACAAAACAAAGTTAATTTAATTTTGTTCTTCGATTTTGCTACACGTTTTATTACATTTTTTTGCAGTTCTATTAGTCGTTCACAGGTGTGGTTCAGCAAGGATTGTAATGGTACACTAGTCCGTTCTTCTGTTATGAAAATATCTTTGGGGTAACACCTTTTTTTGGCACACAAGACTTCATCGTACGAGGGATAAATATCACAATTTTTAGATTTTGCTTGACTTCGAATAAACTTGTATTGAAATTTCGTGAGCTGTGCCTCTACAACTAACGAAAGCGCTTCATCTCCATTTAGTTTATTGTATTTTGTTTTGTTTAGTGCTTGAAAGTATTCTTTAGCTTTATTTGGTTCATCATGTATTTTCACGATCATTTTAAATGCATGTATCTGACCCTGGGCACGAAGTTGCATCTGGAGCGAATACGCAAGTTCTTGTGGAGTTGTAGAATGTCGCAATTTTTGAGTTCTTAATATTTTGGTTCTTTCAGCGCAAATGTCGAAGCTTAAAACTTTACGACCCACATTTGTTTTCTTCTTTAAAAATTGACATTTTGCATTCAGCCATTTTGCATTATTAGCAGAAAAGAACCTTTCTTTTTTCCGATTTGAAGCTTCCCATTTCTTTCTAAAGTTGCTCATGAATCTTGAAAGAGTTTTTTTTTTAGTTTACTTGTAAACAATCAAAGCCAGTGCTTTTCAAAATATCTTTTTGTAGTTGTTTGTATTTTGCATCTAAGTTTTTCTGAGAAGTCCTTATAAACATTTCACTTAGTTGCCTATTGCTCAAAACTATAGTTTCGTTTTTATCTATAAAAAAAATATTGTCTTAGCCTAACTTAAACTTTTCAAATAAGAAGTATCAAAAGATCTGAACTATCCTTGATTTTTTTTAATAATAAATTATAAATAAATAACTGAACTGAAATTTAAAACTTAATGTCAAAAATAATATGGCATTAACAACGGATATTTAACAGTTTTGACGCATGCTATTTGAAAGTTTACGAAAAATGTTTAACTTTTACGATTATTTTTTTAGGGATACATCTACAAAATAATTATTCACCCTGTATCTATCTCCTGATTTTAAAAAAGTTGCCGTTTTTAGAAATTTCAGTTATATAAGAACCTTTATCTGCCTAATATCCTTACTCAAGACTTTTTTCCGCAGATAAATAAAGTATTTTTAACAAAACACTGTTTTTTTTATCAATTACTCCTCTATTTTAATTTGTTTTTTTTTGTAAAATGGCGCAAAAATGCGCAATGTTTTATTTAATATCTTTTAAGATATATAAATAAGATTGTCAAAAAGGATATTCAACAAGCTGGGCAATGAGGGGAACTTATTAAAATGTTAAATTAAAATACGATTTTTTCAGTGAAATAACAAAAAGCATGAATTATTATAGTTTTAATTTTTTTGCCTGCTTAAAGAATGTTATAAATCAATAATTTCTAATTATTTTATAAAAGCATACCTGTAGAATGTGTTTCCATGTTTCACAAAATGGTTCTACTAATTAATGATAGAGTTAGACATAAAGCAAATTATCAGAAATTTATTACACAATGACAACAAGAATAAGTTTCATCGAACTTGACAACCTACTGCTGATCTTTGGCATCTTATAAAAATAAGTGATAAGTGTCAAAATCACAGCCAACTATTTGTTGAGACCGTGAAATATTATCGGGTGAATTTAGTTTAATTTGTTTGCGTTTTTTAATTGTAATAAATGCCATGAATTAAGTGATTTCGACCAGCATGCGGCGGCGACGTAAATAGCTATAATTTGGCAGCAATATTTTTGGTTTAAATTATTTTTTACTTTTTAGCTTATGTTTTATTTGAGGGAGGCTCATTTTTTATTAAAAAAAATATTTTTAACTTTCTAGATTTTTTTATTTTCATTGTCAACCAGTAGAATACATTTTATGATATAGAAACGAAAGAAATGCCCTTTAATTTGTACAGAAAGTGTTATTTATTTATGAGTTTTATCTAAGTATATTATATTGTATTGAGTGCGAATATTTTCTAATCACCCAGTATACAGAAAGCCAATAAAAGTATATATGCAAATTGTATCACAGAAAATGAATTATTTGACCTCAAACTTATAAAATGACGTGGAACATTATATTTTATATTTTACTTTTTATCAAAACTGTATTTTTTATTAAAAGGTCAGATCTTAAAACAGAAAAATTGCGCAAATGAAACATCTTTAAAATGACATATTTTCCGATTATTTCCCTTAACCGTAATTTTTTACGAATTAACCCCATTTATACCCCACCCTTTGGCATTTTCTTAGTAAAACAAGATATGAGACCAACTTGGAGAACTCCCGCACAAAACGACCTTAAGAATACTAAAATCGGTCAAGGTATTCCGGAGAAATGGGCAAAGATACATTAAAAAATACATCGCAGATCAATTAAAATTTAAGTTGGTTTATAGACTAAAAAGTAAAAAATAATTTAAACATAAAATGCAATTTGCATCTACAAAATTTGAGCTATATACGTCGCTATTGATTGAATTGCCGAACTTATCGTATAGGCCTGGCGGCGACGTATATAGCTGAAATTTTGCAGCCACAAATTATGTTTATGGTATTAAATTATTTTTTACTCTTTAGTTTATCAAATTTTTTGAAGGTGGTTCATTTTTCATTAAAAAAATATATTTTTTTAATAAATTTTTTAGTGATTTTTCATTTTCATTATCACCCAGTAGGTATAGTAAATGTTATGATATAGGAACCAAAAGAATGTCCTTGACCGAGCGCTAGTTAATTTGCGTAGAACGTGTTATTGAGAGTTTTATGTATGTATATATATCGTAATGAGTAAATATTTTTTATTCACACTGTATACAGAAATTTAACAAAGGTATATATGCTTATTGTTTTTTAGAAAAGGAATTATTTGTCCCCAGCAACTTCTAAAATGACATACAACATTATATTTTACTCCCTCCGCCCCCTCTCCTACCCATAACGCGGTGGGTTGATTTATAATTTTTATTATCATCCAGTATAGGAAATTTTATGATAAAGAAACCAAAGAAATGTCCTTGACAAAATGTTTAATTTGTACAGAACACGTATAAATATTGTAATGAGTAAATATTTTTTTAATCACACTATATACAGAAAGCTAACACAGGTATAAATGAATATTGTATTTCCGAAAATGCATTATTTGACCTCAAAAACTTGCAAAATGAGATCCAATACTATATATTATTTTTTAATCCACCCCTCTCTCCTTCGCAACCCTGAAGCCGGGTTGCATGTGTCAAAAAATAAATACGGATTGGCCAAAAACCTTATAATATAATGAAACCGTACATTATTCCACATTTTTCAAACATTTCGATTACTTTTACTCCCTGTAACCGCTTTCATCCCCCCCTTTTTTTTATTAAAACACTAATCATAAAACCCAAAAATGGTTCATACCAAAAATCTTGAAAATTACAATTTTACGATTATTCTCCAAAAATTTTTTTCCCCCAACCTTTACTTATTTCGTTGTACAAAAAAAAAAGCATTAACTTAACATGAAAATCGATCATGGCGTGCCGGAGAAATCGGCAATTATTTTCCCAAAATTGTAATTTTTAACTAAACGACCCTCTTTTGGATATCACCCTTTAGTCATTTTACTGCCGCATAAAATGAGCCCTAGAACACTAAAATCAAAAAGAAAAAAAGAAATCAGCGAACATACATAAAAAAATACTTCCCAGGTGAATTGACTCGGTTAACAATTTTTTTCATTAAAAAATGAACCGCCCTCAAAAAAAATAGATAAACTAAAAAGTAAAAAATAATCTAAGCAAAAAATATCATTTTTTGCTGCAAAATTTCAGCTATTGTAACATTACTGCTAGGCCGAAGGGATTTTTGAAGTCGGCGCCAATTCCATCAATATCTATACCTAATAGAAGCAAAAACAATACATTTTTCTCTGTTAGGAATATGTATTGATTGAATTGGCGTCGACTTTAAAAAACGCATCGGACTGCCGGCGATGTATATAGCTGAAATTTTGCAGCAACAAATAAAATTTTTTGTTTAAATTATTTTCTTCTTTTTCGCTTATCTATTTTTTTGAAGGCGGTTCATTTTTTATCAAAAAAGTTATTTTGAACATTTTAGTGATTTTTTTATTTTCATTATCACTACGTATAGTAAATTTTGTAATATAACAAACAGTTATTATTATAACAAATGTTTTTGAAAGAATGTCGCTAAATCTGTAGAGAATGGGTTTTTGGGGGTTTTATGTATGTATATATATTGTAATGGGTGAATATTTTCTAATGACTCTGTCTACAGAAAGCTAACAAAGGTATATAAGCATATTGCATCCCCAAAAATGAATTATTTGACCTCAAAAACTTATAAAACGACATGGAACACTATATTTTATAATTTACTACCCCCTCCCTCTTCCCTTAGGGGGAGGTTTGCATGTGGCAAAATAAATACGGATTGACTTAAAATCTTGATGATATAATGAAACTGTATTTTATTACATATTTTCCAATTTTTGCCCTCTATCGCCCTTTTTACCCCCTATCATATTTTTAGTCACTCTCTACAGAAAGCTAACAAAGGTATACACGCATATTATATCCCGGAAAATGAATTATTTGATCTCAAAATGTTTTAAAATGGCATGAAACATTTTATATTTTACTCCCCCCTCCACTACCCTTAAGGGGGGGGGGTTGCATGTGGCAAAATAAATAGGGATTGACCTAAAATCTTGATGATATAATGAAACTGTATTTTACTACATATTTTCCAAACATTTCCAATTTTTTGTCCTCTATCTACCTTTTTACCCCCAATCATTCTTTCTAATCATTCTCTACAGAAAGCTAACAAAGGTATACACGCATGTTGTATCCCGGAAAATGAATTATTTGATCTCAAAAAGTTTTAAAATGACATATAACATTATATTTTATATTTTACTCCCCCTCCACTACCCTTAAGAAGGGTGGGGTTACATGTGACAAAATAAATACGTATTGAACTAAAATCTTGATGATATAATGAAATTTTTACTACATATTTTTCAAATATTTCCAATTTTTTACCCCCTATCACCTTTTCTACCCCATATCATATTTTTTAGTCACCCTGTATACATAAACCTATCAAAGGTATATACTCATATTGTATTCCCGAAAATTATTTATTTGGCCTTAAAACTTATAAAATGACTTGCAACATTATATTTTATATCTTACTCCCCCGCCCTCCCGCTCCCCTTAAGGTTTGGTTGCATGTGACAAAATAAATACGGATTGACCTAAAATTTTGATAATATAATCAAACTCCATATTTTCCAAACATTTCCAAGTTTTTATACCTTTTAGCCCTTGTTACCCCTATCATCCCATTCATCCCCTCCATTTGTTTTTATTAAAACGCCAAATCATAAAACCCAAAAATTGCGCAAACTAAAATGGAACATTTTTCCGATTATTTTTCAGAAATTGCAATTTTTGAACTAATTAACCCCCACCCTTTAAGAATTTCGTACTACAAAAAAACAGGGGACCAACTTGGAGAACTATTGCACGAAATGAGCCCTAGAATTAAAATCAAGGCGTTCGTGAGAAATCGACGAATATAACCCCGTTTTTTCCCCTAGCCTCTAGGAATTTTGTAAAAAAATAGATCCAGCTGGAGAACTCCCGAACAAAATGAGTCCTAGAACGTTAAAATCTATCAAGGCATTTCGGAGAAATCCGTGAACATACTTAAAAAATAATTACATCGCAGAAGAATTGAGAATCTCCTTTTTTGAAGTCGGTTAAAAATGAGAATATATTTGTTGTTTTTTATGATTTATATCACAAATGTCATAAAAATTAAAAATACCAACCAATATCGCTGCCCGCTTCGTTCTCACTAGTATCAAAAGACCGACAGGGAAAAAGCGATCCAACTTAATTGTTCAATTATTAAAAAATATATCAGTCAATAAAAACTCACTGCTAAACTCAACACTAACACACGCCACTGACCAAAGATCTCTAAAGAAACGCCACGCAAATATTTCAACTCATTTTTGACTAGTTTTTTGCTAAGTCAACTTCTCCAAAGATTTATCCAATTGAATTTTGTCCTCTGAATAAAAATACATTTATGTAATATGTTTGGCGTAGTAAATTCGGCGTACTCCTTTTTTCCGTTGTCTCAATAGATAGACTATAATACTATAGTTAATTAACATTTTTCTTGTATTTCTGGGCGGATAATAATTATTGGTAAACAAAAGTCACATAAATTATTTGGCTTCGTGGAAAATTTATTACAACTATCTCAACAACAATCAATATGAGATTGCAATATTTTTAAATTTAAAATCTGTTACTTATTAACTCTATCTTCTCTCCCAAGATGTGTATGCATCTAGTTCCTACGAAGCCCAACCAAACCTTCCTATCGGTTAACGGCAGTAGCTACAATGTTGTCAGGTTTTCGGGCTTCGTATACCTGCAGAATGTGTGGGCTTCGTAAAATGTGGGAACTACCTTAAATGTATATATAAATCGACTCATGCGCCACCTTGCGGCAGATCCGATGAACTAACTTCATATGTTTTATGATACCACCCAACTTTATGAAGCCCAACCCGTTTTCATCGAAATAGGTACAGATGGCATCAGCAGAACATTCTGCGTCTGTTTGTGCAATAAAAATTATTAAGCGCAAATCGGGCCTCATAAAAATGAAGAAGGCTTGACACGTTGACCAGGTGGGGCTAGATAAGGTCGGAATCCATATATATATATATATATATATATATATATATATATATATATATATATATATATATATATATATATACCAGAGTGGATATCAAGTAAGCGGCAGAAAACTTTTATTGTGTCTCATTGCTACAAAAGGACATTAAGTACTAGGATCGCGGGTGGCCGCAGCCTATTTTTGGATTAATCTCAGCGGGAAGGTTCGACAAAATAAAAAATATATATTTTAAACTTCTAATAATCCCTTTTTGGAAGTATTATTCTCAGTAAATGCTAGAAATTAGGAAAAAATCGGAATTATTTAAAATTGTTGTAAAACTCAAAGACTGTAAGATATGCATGATAGCCGTTTATTACCTTAGAGACTTATGTTTAGTTATTGAAGTCGCTACATAATTTCTTGAAAATAAGCCATTGTTCTGAAAATTTGATCGAAATTATTGTCTCCATTCTCTCTCAATTTTTATAGTTTCATTTTTTCAGAATGGCATCTTTAAAAGAAAATGTTGGGAACATTTTTGGCCGCCTAATTTATATTGTTGAAACTACTGTGCAACGCGGACGCTTGTAATATTTTTTTAATAATAATATTAATAATAATAATAGATATTTATTTGCCAAATAAATACTTTGTAATATTATTAACTTAAATTAAATAAAATATTTTGACGAAAGGGAGACTGAAAATCAATTAAGAAAAGATCCTAGTTCAGCCTCCTAGGACTTGATATATAAATTAAATGTATAGTAATATTGTAGGAAAAAGATCTCTCATTAAACGCCATACAATGAGTGGCGGAGATATGTAGCCGCGATGTCGCAAAATGAGTAAATGTACAGGGTTGTCCAACGAAGGGTAAACACCTTTATAATTTCTTTATTTTACAAGATATTGAAAAATGGTAAAAACAAAAGTTGTAGGGATTTTAGAGAGGAATAAGGATAATTTATGATAAAAACAATTGAACATCAAATAAAAAAATTACGCGAAAAAATTATGGTTATTTTGCTTATTTTAAATGGAACACACTGTATATTATTGCATTTTTGGATTCTCCCGAAAATTCTAAACACTTTTTATATAAGATATTACACCTTTAAACCTAATAGTTTCGGAGCTATGAACAGTTGAAAATCAGTATTTTGGCTAATTTGCATTATTGTAAAACCTATCTAATGAAATAGGTACCATGAGTATACGAAAGTTGGTACTTCAGCTTGTACCATAGTAAGCACCACTATTAATTAAAGTGGCCAAGAGGCCGATTTTTACTTGTTTTTAGCTTAAAAACATATGAATTTAGGAATAACGAAGTGGCAACATATCTGCAATAACTAAACGAGTAGATATTAAATAACGACGGAACAATATTTATTATAAACCAAATCTATAATAGCTTAACGAATATGTATTAAATAACGACGGAACAATATGTATTATAAACAAAATCTATAATAACTAAACAAATAGGTATCAAAGAACAAGGAAACAAAACTTATGAGAAAAAAATCTAGTTTTCAAAAATGCCTCCTTCAGCGGCTAAGCACATTTGCATGCGTTCTATAAAGTTTTCTTGAGTGTTACGTAACATTTCGTTGTTAACGGCTCTAAAGGCCTCTTGTATTCTCTCCTTCATTTCGTTTGGACCTTCACAAGGCGTAGCATTTACAAAATTGTCGACGAATCCCCATAAAAAGTAATCCAAAGGACTGAGGTCCGGAGACCTAGGGGGCCATAGAATCGGTCCTTCGGCTTCATTATTTACGTACCATGGATTCCCCCTATTACCTATCCAATTCGATCCATGACGTTCAGTTAAAAAGTATGTGACATCACGTGTGCCATGCGGTGGGGCCCCATCATGTTGAAACCACATATTGTTTCTAACTTGAATGTTCACATTTCCTAATAAAATCGGCAGTGACTCCCTTAAAAAGTTTAAATATATGTTACCAGTTAAATTACCCTGGAAAAAATATGGTCCAATAACATAATCGTTTACAATGCCACCCCACACGTTCACGGACCATCTTCCTTGTTTCATAATTTCCCCTCTCCAATTAGGATTTTGTTGACTGTAGTACCTTACATTATGTCGGTTCATAGTACGGTCACTCCTAAACGTAGACTCATCTGTGAATAACACATTTCTAAAAAAGTCAGGGTTTTGGTAAGTTTTCTCTATAGCCCAAGAACAAAAATCTACTCTTTTTTCTATATCTCCAGGTAGTAACTTTTGGTGATATGAAATACGATAGGGATGGACTTTGTGATTTTGTAAAATTCTCTTCACAGATGTGTAAGACATACCAAGTGCTTCGCTCCGAGAATTGGTACTTTGAATTGGATTTTCATAAATGGAAAGCAGAACTCTTAGCTGATTTTCCTCATTGAGAACAGGCTTGTTAACAACGACTCTCTTCTTATAATCCACGTTTCCGGTCTCGCGGAATCTAACTCCTAATTTTTTTAATGTTCCTAAACTTGGTTGTCGTCTATCGGGATATCTGTCCAGATACTCTCGTTTGGACGGTCTTAACTGATAACCATTCCTCGCCAATATATTTAACAAATCTATCATTTCGGCTTTGGAATAACGTGTGACGTTTCTGTTCATCTTTAACAACTAACAACTTCACTAAAATAATATTCTTTAAAAAGTAAACTACCGAAAGTTTGACAAATCTTTGATTAACTTGTTGCCCGGCAACCAAACGACAGTATTTGCACAGGTATCTCGATAGACGATAACCAAGTTTAAACACGTTAAAGAAATTAGGAGTTAGATTCTGCAGCGAGCCCGGGAATGCGGATTATAAGAAGAGAGTTGTTAACAAGCCTTTTTTTAATGAGGAAAATCAGCCACGAGTTTTTTTTTGAAACATATATTTTGTTTATAATAAATATAGTTCCGTCGTTATTTAATATCTACTCGTTTAGTTATTGCAGATATGTTGCCACTTCGTTATTCCTAAATTCATATGTTTTTAAGCTAAAAACAAGTAAAAATCGGCCTCTTGGCCACTTTAATTAATAGTGGTGCTTACTATGGTACAAGCTGAAGTACCAACTTTCGTATACTCATGGTACCTATTTCATTAGATAGGTTTTACAATAATGCAAATTAGCCAAAATACTGATTTTCAACTGTTCATAGCTCCGAAACTATTAGGTTTAAAGGTGTAATATCTTTTATAAAAAGTGTTTAGAATTTTCGGGAGAATCCAAAAATGCAATAATATACAGGGTGTTCCATTTAAAATATGCAAAATAACCAAAATTTTTTCGCGGAATTTTTTTATTTGATGTTCAATTGTTTTTATCATAAATTATCCTTATTCCTCTCTAAAATCCCTACAACTTTTGTTTTTACCATTTTTCAATATCTTGTAAAATAAAGAAATTATAAAGGTGTTTACCCTTCGTTGGACAACCCTGTACATTTGTTCTATATCGAATTTTATTAAATACGAGGGGCGACCACTTAGAATTATGTATTATGAAATATTGCATCTACTTTATCCTACATTTTATGTATACTTCTAAAATCGATTACATAACTACAATATCCGATACTGTCCGAAAAGAAGAACTGAATTTTCTTTGTTGATACGTAAATTATGTATGCGCCTGAAAACTTCATGTAATGTTTGTAAATGAATAAAATCATCATCACCTGTCACTTTACTGTCATTCAAATAAACTGATACACCTGGTAACACTACAATTTGTTTTACATCTTTTTTGAAAATAGCAGGTTTAGATGAGATTCCAAATATTAAACGATTGCATTCTTATAATCCCTTATGAGTATATATGGCAAGTAAATGGCGGGATTTTGGTCTCACTTGTATATATAAATAAGCTTGACTGAAAATTATGAGTCGTATGGGGATGATCTGGCAATATTTAGGTAAAAATCAAGTATGGCAAAACAAAAAGGCGATCTAGTGAAATTAAAAAAAAAATATTATGAAAACTACTTATCCAGTTTATCTCAAATTTTACATAAATATCAAGTATTATGTTAGAATCAACTGGTATTTGGTACGAACCCAAGATATTTCCGAAATATTAAGTATCTAAATAATTGTTTTCGTTAAAAATCCTCTTGCAGTTATGTTAGAGTGGTGTATTATTTGGGATTAGGATCTAGAAAAAAAACAAAAGCCTGTTTTGAAATAGTCGACGTTTCGCAACTTTGTTGTTGCATCCATAGAACAGATATATATTCAATATCCTGCACGAGGCCCATATTATCAGTCTTTACCTACTCCATTCGTCCACAGATATTTCCCAGATATTAAGTTTGTAAATGGTTTTCGTTTACAATCCTCTTGTTGTTATGTTAGAGTGGTGTATTATTTGGGGTTAGGATCTAATAAAAAAACAAAAGACTTTTTTTAAATAGTCGACGTTTCACAACTTTATTGTTGCATCGTCAGGACACAATATAGATTCTATATCTTGCATGTAGCCCATACTTTACCTACTACGTTGGTCCGCAGATGTTTCCGAGATATTAATTTTCTAAATAGTTTTCATTAAGGATCGCCTTATTTTTATGTTAATAAGGGGTATTATTTGGGGTTAGGATCCAGTAACAAAAACAAAAAGCTTTTTTTAAATTGTCGACGTTTCATAACTTTATTGTTGCATTTTCAGGACACATATATAGATTTTATATCCTGCATGAAACCCATATTATCAGTCTTTACCTACTCCATTGATTCGCAAATATTTCCCAAATATTAAGCTTCTAAATGGTTTTGTTGTTAGAGTGGTGTATTATTTGGGGTTAGAAAACATTTGCAGACCAACGGAGTAGATGAAGACTGATAATATTTGTTTCGTGCAGGATATAAGATCTATGTGTCCTGAAGATACAACAATATAGTTGCGAAACGTCTACAATTTTAACAAGGGCTTTTGTTTTTTTTTACTGGATCCTAAACCCAAATAATATACTACTTTGACATAACAGCAAAAGGATCGTTAACGAAAACCATTTAGAAACTTAATATCTGGGAAATATCTGCGGACCAACGGAGTAGGTAAAGACTGATAACATGGGTTTCAATTTAAGATGGCGAAACAAAGTGGCGTATTTTATTTTATTTTTAAAGGTAATTTTAAAAAAATCAATGTAAAAAATCTTGTTCAAATGACTTTAAATTTTGCAGAAAAATAAATGTGAAAATGGGATAAACTGGTACAAATTCAACATGACGTAGCAAAATGTAAAAATTACTTATTTAATGTATTTTGAATTATGCCCACTATTCTTAACAAACGGATAAAATCATAACGAGGGGAGTTCCAGGTAAAGGAAATTTACCGATTTTTTTTTAAATTTCAATTTGTTATAATTATGTTTTAATTTTCAAAATTATTTTTGTGTGGGTTTGAAAACTTTTGAACATTTTTCTAGACGTCATTCCTAATCCAGTGAGCCCTTACTAATATTTTTATTAGCAATAGCAAGAATTGAACTAGATTATATGGCAAAAAGTACAAAAAAGATTAGCATATTTACAATTTCTAGCAAAATGATCAGATTTGCCACATCTGAAACAACATTTTGTATTCCTTTTAGGTGCCAATTGGCTCGTTCAACATTCCGTTTTTGTTAAAATATTTTGAATATGTTTGTGAGCTCGCAATTCATCCGTTTCTCTCGCCGATAATTACAGCAACAGCAAACTCCGCTGCCCGATCCAATGTTAAATCACGTGTCTCTAAAAGTCTAGCTAGATTTCATCGTTATTTAACATATAAACTAACTGATTACGTAGTGCAGTGTTTAAATAATCGCCAAAATTACAATGTAGAGACAATTTCTACAACGCTTTTTTGAACATCCTTGCACGCTTTCTCTTCTTTGTTGCTTCAGATTATGGAATCGAAAAATTGCAATTTGAAATGACGTAGGATCATAAAATTCTTGAAGTAACTTCATCCAATGAACAATATTTTTATTTTGGTGCTCCATGTAATGTTTTAAATAAAATACCTTTTAATGTTCCGGTATATTAAATATCTCAATAAACCATATCGTTCACTGTACCCTAGTAATAGTAATCATGAGTCAGTATTAGGATTGTTCGTTAAGCGGGCGGTGGCCCAGCGTGTTAAGGCGTTGAGTTTCATCGTGATTGGTCCGCCGTGACTGGGTTTGATTCCCAGCAGGTGCACGACTTTGTTAAGTCTCCAGCAAATATTAATGGTTTAAAAATCCAACAGGAACGAGTGTAAAAGAAATTTCACCTATCAGACTATCAACTCGCCGGCACATGTCGGTGGGATGATAGTATGAGAGTAAATTCACACTCCCCGTCATTACATACCGTCTCAGGTCGAGAGAATGGCCGAGGTTCGGACTCCTCTATAAACTATAGGTCCCGTCTAATCTGAATACCGCGCAATTCCGTTCCCCATCCTAAAAGGGTAATTCCGGCCCCCTTTCACGGACACGCTTAATATTAATATTAGTGTTTAGAATTGCTGTGTGTCGGTCTGAGTGTATATATTTGTTGTTTTTTTTTTCTTGCTTTGTTACTTACACAAATTTTATATAATTTTTTGTTGTTTCATTTTAATATTTACCTACACATGTATGTTTACATTTTTATTTTTTGACACAAAACTTTTTTATACTAACATTACCTATAATGGCAATAAAATGTTTTAGGTCTAAGTTTAGATTTAGGAATATGCTTTGTAAACAAAATTTGAATATTTTTTACAATAAAGTACTTTTTGAATTGAATTGAATTTCCTTTCCGCGCGCCTTTCACCGGGCAGTCAAAGGCTTGATCACCACTCAGGTGTATCCAAGGCGCCCTTCATTATATGTTGTCTAAATAAGAAAGTACATCCCCTGGGGTTAGCAGAAAGGGCCTTTTAGGTCTAGTCGCTGGGCTTGTCCGCCCTTCTACTATTAGTGTTATTCATTTAAAAAAAAGTAATACTTCATGGTCCATAAGTATGTTTTCCTGGAAAACTGCCATGGTCTGTTTTTATAAGCATTTTTAAAAGCTTCTATAAGATTATCACTATAATCATTGCTCCTATAGAAGTATCGCTGTAAAAATTGTAAACCTGTTATTTATGGGAATTTTTATACATAAGTGAAATATTCAAGGTAATCCTTAGTTATAATAAAATATCTAGGTACTTCCTATTTAGATTAAGAAAAAGTGTGATGATGCCTTGTATTTCTAGGTGGGATAAATAGTAATTTAGAAGATAAGACCAGTCGATCGATAAATTAATTATTAATTTATAAAAAAATAGGACATACATATATATATATATATATATATATATATATATATATATATATATATATATATATATATATATATATATATATATATATATATATATATATATATATATATATATATATATATATATATATATATATATATATATATATATATATATATATATATATATATATATATATATATATATATATATATATATATATATATATATATATATATAAACATTCGATGATCCATTATAGCATATAATAAATTTTGTTTTTATTTGTGCTTGATTTATTTTTATTGAAATATGTTTATAATTTTTTTATTTTTTTAAATTATTTACATATTCTATAAAAAAATTATGTCATTTATTATTTGATTCCATAGAAAGAAGGTCCTTTTCACTCCGGGAGAAAGAATTTCACCGATTTTTTTTAACACTTAATTAGGCCGCCATTTTGTTTCACCAGTTTTACCAGCTTACCTTTTTGTTATGCTTGATTTTTGTGCAAAATTTAAGGAAAATCGAGTAAGTAGTAACACTAAGCCAGATTTTTCAGCAAGTGCGTGAGAGCGTTGTACTGCACTAATTTACATGATTTTTTTTTTAATGGTCTGGTTATCAAGACCTTTCAACACTATTTTTTGTATTGATTTATTGCCTATTCTTTTCCAAAAACCCAATATGTTTTTCTTCATTAACATTTCTGGACGATGTGCTGAATGAGCCCCATGTTCTTATAATTCCACTGGAAGCTAGTGTATTTTTAAAGCTAACCGTGTAAACATTATATAGTGTGTGTTTTTTTAGGTATATAATCGTAAATTTAAAAGAAAATCTCCAAACGAATACTACTTAAGTAATGTGTATACCACCAGCAGTAGCCTAGAAATTACTCTCACTTTTGCACATAACTGAGAATAATAGACAATAAAATAAATTTAAAATTTAACCACGTGGCCAAAGCATAGATGCGATGCACTTATATTAAATTAGAGTTCGTACGTCACGCTCTTCTGTACTGTATTTGGTCTTACGGTAATTAAGATAGCTAACAACGTTAAGTTCGTAATTGTTCTTGAAGCATGGAAATGCCTTCTTCAGTAAGTGAAAACTAGTTTAGAAAATGTGATGTAAGCTCTCTGAGTAATTCGTGATATAGAACTTAATTTTATTTAAAATAGATAAAGAAGTTTAATGGTATATAAATTGCAGGTTAAAGAATAAACACGTATAAAAGTTGGACATTTTGTTTTTCTTTGTCTCATTCTTTTTTAAAAAGTTATTAATACACCTTATATAGAATTGTAATAACAGGCAAAAACAATTACTTTACCAATTTATGTATTTATTATCATTGTGTAACATACGCTACGGAAATGTAATATTCCAAATAGAATGCCTGAGCGGCGAAACAAATTAAATAAAAGTATCCATGTAATGTAACATATATAAGTATAAAACATTAGAACAAATCTTAAGATAGACAAGTATAGTCAACAGGCGAAAAAAAAAACGACAGTAAAAATAAAAATAACATTACACCAAATTATTGCTACATGTAACTAAAATTGCCCTATTCTGTCCAATGTTCGCAAGCTATAGCTAACGATGTCATAATCCGGAAAGTATCTGTTATAAACAGATACCATTTGGTCAATAACTGGTTCTGTGGGTTGTTTAAAAAAAAAACAACTGTACCTGTCTGGTGCGCCTGACTGGAACGAGAAATTGTATTAGTTTTAATAAATTCGGACAATTGATAATACCATTAATGAGTTTAAAAACACATTAAAAGTGCCTTTCTGCGTCTATTATCTAAACTCTTCATACCACAGAGAAACAGTCTGGTTTCTTAGAAAATATTTTGATAAGGAAACCTTAATTTGCATAAAATATATTTGAGAATCTTATTTTGTACCCTCTCAATGCGGTTGATATGACACTGATAGAATGGATGCCATATAATGGAGCAGTATTTCAAGATCGAGCGGACCAGGTACTTATAAAGAATAATAATTGCTCTAGTGTCATGAATGAATCTTGTATTCCGCTTTACAAAACCAAGCAGTTTGAAGCTCGTAAGAATTGTTATCGACATGTTGGTTAAACATTAGATTAGACTTCAAAGACGTCTAACTAAAACTCAAACTCAGTTTATTCACTAAAGATCACAAACATATGATATAAGGTTCGTCATAAAGTAAACTGGTACTATTGTAACTTAAGTAAATTACTGTTACATTCATATCCTTAACTATAAGTTAAAAAGAAAACTGGAAAATTACACAAAACTAATAAAGAAGAAAGAAAGACAACACTAAGAATATACAGCAACAAATTAAATTAGACGAAGAAGAGGCGTCGTAAGATCCAAGGAAAAATAAGCCAGTGCATACTACCAAATCTCAGCATATATGCGCTACTGTTCTGGGCTCAAATAGTCTTTAAGGCAATAGAAAGTTCTTTCATTTAGAATTTTTTTAGTTTCTTCCCAAATATTCCTTTGGTTGGAGCTTGCTTGATTTCTTCGGGTAACTTATTATAAATTCTGATACAAGCATAGTTTGGCAATTTTTCATACTTTGTTGTACCTAGGGAAGATTAGGTTGGTAGCAGAATGTCTTGTAGAGTAGTTGTGCTTATCGCGACTGTCCTGGAATGCACTCCTGTATTAGAAACATATGTTGCACACTTTAGGATATAGATAGATGTAGTAGTGAGAATTTTATACTGCCTAAAGGTATCTCTGCAGGTTTCCAGTGGGTTCAGTCTAAACATCACCCTGATCAATCTCTTCTGAGCCACAAAGTCCCTACTTACATTGACTGCTTGACCCCACAGAATTATATTGTAAGTTAAATGGGGATACACCAAGGCATAATAGGATGTTATTAGGGTGGACTGTGGTACTGTTTGCTTTAACTTAAGTAGTGCAAAGTAGGCTTGTCCAAGTTTTGCACAGACGCAATCTAGTTGAGATTCCCAAGTCAGCCTAGAATCCAGGAATGTTCCTAAGAATTTTGTTGTCAACTTTGGGGTAAGTTTTATAGAAATGAACTTGTATTATTTTTCTGTGTTCAGGATAAGTTGATTTGAAAAACACCATTCATTCAACCCATTACAGACATTTTGTACCTTCTCAAGGGCTTCAGGTTCATCGGTCGCGGATATGACATCAGCAGTATCATCAGCAAACTTTACAGTCATTCCAGGCAAAGACAGATCGTTCACAAACAAAACAAAAAAGCATAAAATGCAACTCCTCCATGTATATGCGCTTTTCTGCAGAAGTATGCTACTAAGTTGTAATTTGGTATTTTCATGCTATCCATTCCTTGATTTGCGACCCATGTCTCGGTTACGCAAAAAATGTGTGGAGTGTGTTCCTTGGTAAGTAGTTCGGTTTGGGTCAGTTTATTGCCTAGGTTTTAAACATTCAAATGGTAAATTGTAGTGGATGAATTTTGTGGACTAGAGTTATGACGTAAAATTTCTTTGTTGCATAGTGACATCTGTATCAGTTCTACTGGTCGTGAACGCTCTTTGGTACTTTGTGCTAGATTTGTATGGTTGGATTCAGCTGCGTAGGGGATAAAAAATGATCTGAGGTGTTCCCTTTATTATTCAAGTTTGGTAGAGAATAATTTAATATTTGTGATATTTGTGAGGCCTGTGTCTCTATTGGGATTGATCCTGAATTGTAAGTCTAGACATTGTTATTCTCCTGTTCTGAATCGGTCTGCGTAGACTGGTTTGTTACTTTAATGTAGTTGTGGTAGATGTATTTGGCAATCATAATCTTTCCTGTCTAAATTAGTTCTTCCCTAGTGTCTACGTGGTACGGCCCTATTATATTATTACAGTTGATAAACTCTGCATGGTGATTCTCAAAATTCTTGGCTAGTGTTTGGTTTTGATACATGATAAGATTATTTAAAGAGGGTTTGTTAGGTACATATGATGTTCCAATGATTAATAAATTAGTATTTATAGAAGTGTTCATAATTTTGTTCCTAGCAGCTGCATCAATTGATTTGCCATTACGTATATCTTCAGAGTTTGTAAATATAGTTTTGAAATCCTTTTCATTAAAGTTTTTTGATAGTATTTCATGTTGCTCAGTTATACTTTCAAAAGTGTTTTCTTCACTGTATTGGCAGTTGATATCAAAATTGCTTTGCGTAATTGGTTTAAATATTTTTCCATAGTTGTATCCATTCGAACCACTAAGTAACAGTAACTTTTTGTTTCCTTGGTTTAGCTGTCCATACATCGCAGTATTCTACTTCGATGGTTTTGCACATAAACTCGTCTGCCTGGTTCTGCAATCTCTACAGAGCTCTGTAATTTTTCCTTCCAGTGTTCTCTTCTCTTCTTCCAGTCTTTCAATACTTTTTAAGTTACCATTATTTAGTACGTTGATTCTTTCGATTTTAGCCTTTAGTTGTAATATTTCCTGTTTGAGGTTTTCTGCATCGTTGAAGTATGTATCTCCATCCTGTTGTCTATTTTTTGTTCACCTTAGTAAGTTCCAGTTGCAGCTCTTTGACTTGCTCCTCATATTTACTGATCTGGGTTTTATATTGTCTAATTACCTCATTAGTTTCAGGTTGAGAGGTAGCAATAGCGTAGGATTCCTGGTCTTTTGGTAGTGATTCATCTCTCTCGTTACTTACTCTTCTTGTTTCACTCAACTTTTGAGTATGGTGCTTTTCTTGCTCACGAAATTTTTGTAGTTGCTTTCTATGTTGCTCCATGCAGGTTGTTGTTAATTTCATTTCATCTACAATTTTTTTGAACCGCATCTCATGTTCCTTGCATATTTTCCTGTGTTGCTCTTCGATTTTTTGTATCTTTTCTTTTTCATTGTCTGCTACATCCTTTAGAATTTTATGTTGTTCTCCAATTTTGCTTTCAAGTGATTTAATTTTGTTTTTGTAAGATTCTACCTCAATCAGCAAGCTGTTTTCTGCTTCCCCTACATCATTTTCAAAGGCATGCTCTTCTTTGTTTTTGAAGAGTTTGACTTAGAAGTTTTATTTCCACTTGCTGGTTGGTTATGATTTCTCTTAGTTCGATTATAATGTGATGTTCATCATCCGTTGTATGCTTTCATGATTCATTTTCAGGTTCATGATTTTTTACCTAATTTTATCAACGGTAAACTGATGACCTGATAAGGTACTGGCGAATTCCACAAGAATAAGAGTTGTTTAATCTGTGGTATTCCCAGCAGAGAAACATGAGTGAAAATGAGCGGCGAAAGCACTTACAATATCATTTGGATCGCTAAGATCCTGATCTTGTTGTTAGATGGGGCTCAGAAAGCTGGAATCCCTCTTTAGGTTGTAAACGAATGACGAAAAATGCTTTACGTTTTTAGGGATCAGGTGTTCAGTTTAAGTGACAAACAATAGATAACACATTTCCGAGCTGCATTTAACCTCATGGCGCAGAGCATAAATTACTTCATAGTCAGATTGTTGGCCAGATCTTTTAAATCTTTACTTAAACGTACACAAACACAGAACTTTCAAAATATTGAATATTTTTTTAAAAGCTTAAGGCATGAGACGTCATCAGACTTGAAATAAAGGCTCAAGCTTTTAGGAAAATATTCAAATTTTTGAAAGTTGTTTATGTAAGTATAATTATTTTTTATTTTTCAATTCAATAGTTTATAAATAAAAACTTTTTAAAAAAATATTTTTTTACATTTATTTTTTAAAACAAATTTTAATACATGAAACCGGGCTCCAATACTATTTATATTTTAATAATATACAAGATGTACAGTCATCTCAGATTAAATCTCTACTTTTTACAGAATTTTTGATTTTATCAATACAAATTGAGTTCTTCCTGAAAATGTAATCTGAGGCAGTTACAGGATATGCTTTTTGATATCTTAAAATTTCTTTAAAAATATAAAAACCTAAAAATATTTAAGTATTTATTGTTAACTAGCTTTACTGGCTTTACTTATATATTTAAAAAGAATCTACGTTATAATAAATTTTCTAAAATATTATTTGAAATACAAAGTTTTAAAATGTTTTTTTTTTCTGCAAATACCAGTGTTTGTGAGATTCGCTACCAGAATGGCCTATGAAAGTAACGAATCTCATACTTAAATCAATTATGTGAAGGGAATTAATTATACATCTACCCAGGCGCACCACAGCGCAACATATATTTTTCATAACGTTGCGGAAGATAACATTTATACCAAAATAGGGTCGCAGTTAGAATTAAAAATTATGAACGACGATACCTCAAATATTTATCATTTAGAAACAAGAAAATATCTAATGGTCAAAGAATACATATAAAACAAATAAATATTAGTAGTAATCTAGAACTCGTCGCTAGATGTAGCACGAGTATTGACTCCCTGACTTCTGTCACTTTTTATTATTTTTATGGCTTAAATGATTCTTTTATTCATAAACCTGGTGCTGATCTAAGGGGATGGATCCCCCTAACAATACAGATTTTGTTAAAAAAAATAAAAAAACATGCCTCGTTTTTTAATATAGATACACTTTTACACATAAACTCAAATAAAGGCCTAACCAGGGCTAACCAAATCGTAATCTGATTTTGTAAACATAACTACATACGAAAGCTCTGTTAAAAAAGCTTATCGCCCGAATCGGGATTATAAGACACGTCGTTTGCAATGCTACTGAATCAACCTATCGCACCTACGAATATTCGGGCTTCTCTAGACGCCAGTTAATCTAGATAGGTATTAAATTATTCGGATTTATGTTTTATGTTTTCACGATACGTTCAAGACTTTTCAGCAGCGGCTAAATGCATTATGATAGCAGCCAATCTGAGGGTAGTGGAAATGACCAAATTTACTTTATTTTTACAAAAAGAGCTTACATATTTAACCGATATTTTTATCATCCAAAACCACAAATAATTTTGTTGAAATAATTTTTTTTGTTTAAATTATCCTACAGATAGTATTTTTAATTTAAAATATATCGTATCGAACCTGAGTAAGAAAAAATGTACGGGCCAGTTCTTCTGCATTTATTGGAGGTAGCGAATCTGATGTCACTTTCTGTGACAGGTTTTTTTTTATTTTAGAAAGGGAAAAAATTCTTTGATTTAAAATAAATAATAATTAATATAATTTAACTATATTTAGTTAATATTTTTCATGTTTTAATCGTATCTTAATGGCAAAAAATGGTAAATTTCTTTTACCCGAACTTTCCCTGATTAAGAATCTTTCCTTTCATCGGGGATGAAATGATGGTACTAAAATGAAACCCATTTTAGTACCGCACATAATATTTTACTAGTTTCTACCTATGCCACACTTATTTTTGAGACATACATGATTTAAAATAAAGTGAAATTATTGTTACACTGCTTTTTTAACACCGCCATTTTGTATCGTCATTTAGAATTCATACCACTTCATCCTTGTATCACATTCAATTTTGCTGCAAGATATTAAGTTATTTGAATAAAAAAAAATTTTACATTGATTTTTTCGACATTTTATTTGTCCATTTTGTCTCTCCGTCTTGAATTCGTACCACAATTTTACCAGTTTATTTCTATATCACACTTAATGGATGCCCAACCAAATAAATTTTCAAAGTGATTTTTTGAAGGAATTTATTACGCTGCCATTTTCTTTTGTTGGATACATACCAAAATAGTACAGGTTAATTTCTTGACTTTTGTGCAAAATTTTAGGCAAAATGGATAATTCGTTGTTTAGTAATAATTTTTTAATATTTCAATATCGCCATTTTGTTCGATCATATTAGATTTTTAGCACGCTAAAACGTAAAGATATGTAAAACCTGCAATTTTTTTCACCATAACACACATTTCATTTGGCCACCATTTTGTTCCGTCGTCTTAAATTGGTATCACAACTTTAACAGTTTATCTCTATGTCACAGTTAATGCTTGCTCAAAATTTGAAGATAATCTAATAAGTAGTTTTTTCAAGCTCGTTTTTTAAATATTTTATTAGAACACCATTTTCTTTTGCTACCATATATTCATACCAAAATGTTACCAGCTCATTCCTACGTAACGCTTGATTTTTGTGCAAAATTTGAGTTAAAGTTGATAATCAGTCTTTTTAGTAATAATTTCTTTATGTTTCACTAGACCGCCATCTTGTTCAGGCATATTGGATTTTTTGCAAAATATTATCAGGTTTTCCCAATACGACCCTTAAAGTTTTGACTAAACATTTGAGATAAATTGGATAAGTAGTTTTTTACTAATAACTACCCTTTTAAAACTTCCGTCGTAAAAGGGTATTTGTAGATTTCTTCAGATCTTTACGTTTCAGAGTCCCTAGATGCAGAAAAACATGTTTTTTCAATTCCGTCGGTCTGTCTATCAATCTGTTTGCGGCATAGTTAAAAAATTACTTACCCGATCGACGTCAAATTTTGGTAAAAATAGAGAGTCATATGGGGATGACCTGGTAATATTTTGGTAGCAACCCAATTTGTCAAAATAAAATGGCGGCCTAGTGCAATGTCATAAAAATTATTACTAAAAAATTGATTTTCCAATTTATCTCAAATTTTGCAAAAATCAAATATTATGTAGAAATCAACTGGTAAAATTTTGGTACGAATTCAAGACGACGGGACCAAATGGCGGCTTAATAAAATATTTAAAAATTCAATCTGAAAAACTACTTAATTGTAATGTAGAGATGAACTAGTGAAACTGTGATACTAATTCAAGAAGATGGAACAAAATGGCTCTAGGTGCCAAAAAATATATTTTATCTATTCCGTGGGTTCGTCTGTGGGTTTGACTGTCTATCTGTCAGTTCGCGGCATAGCTTAAAAACTACTCATCAGATTTACTTTAAATTTTAGCAAATGTTAAGGCTCATGTGGAAATGACCTGGTAATATTTTGGTAGAAATCCAATACGCCGTAACAAGATGGCAACCTAGTGAAAAGTTAAAAAAAAATGATTACTAAAAAAACTAATTATTCAATGTATCTTAATTTTCTCATCATCGACATCAAGTATTATGTAGGAATCAACCGGTAAAATTTTGATAGGAATACAAGACTGCGGAGCTAAATAGCGGATTAATAAAATATTTAAAAACAAAAAACAAAATGGCGGCCAAATAAAATTTGTATAATCTGAAAAATCACCATCTCAGATTTTACATATCTCCGCGTTTTAACGTCCCTAGATGCCAAAAATATGTTTTATCAATTCTCTTAGTCCGTTTGTCGGTTTGTCAGTTCGCATAGCTTAAAAACTACTCATTAGATTAACTTACGACAGTATGCCGGAACAAGTGAAACATTACAAAAATGCTTACTTAAAGAACTAATTATCCAACTTACCTCAAGTTTTGCAAAAAAATCGAATGTTACATCGGAATGAACTGGTAACATTTTGACATGAATATAAGATAGCAAAACAAAATGGCATCCTAATAAACTACTTAAAAGTTCGGCCCTAAAAAACTACTTATTAGATTAATTTCAAATTTTGTGCAGGCATTAAGTGTGATATAGAGATAAACTTGTAAAGTTTTCTTACGAATTCAAAATAGTGGTATAAAATGACAGCCAAAAAATCAATCCAAAAAATCTTATTAAATTGACTTTAAATTTTGGAGAAAAATTAAATATGATATAAGGATAAACCAGTACGAATTTAACATGACGTAACAAAATGGGTGTGTGTCAATGTAAAAACTACTGAATTTATTTTAAATTATACCCAAAAATCAAGTGTGGCATAGGTAAGAACTGGTAAAATATTGGTAGGAATCCAATGTGGAAACAAAATGGCGTCCAAAAAAATGTTTGAAAAGACAGTATGTATCTGTTCCTAAATAACTAAATACTGAACTAAATTGAACCACACTTCACTATTCCTAATAAAAGGAAATATTCACGAGGGAAGTTCCGAGTAAAGGAATCCCCCTTCGCCCCGCCTTACGAGTAACTGGTTTTCAGATGGTGGAGGACTATCGCTGGTGTATATACTCTATCGCGCGTTTGCACAATGAAGCGTTTTTATACTGAGTTTACCAATTTTGTGTGTGTCATATTTCGTTGATTAATTGCTATTGCATTTTACTATTTTTATTACTTTATTTGTGTAGCTTTTAGAATTTATAGTGGTATTACTGTTTTCATATAGAACTTTTTTTTATCCGCATATAGAATTACAATAGAATTTATTTTTGTTTCATTAGATTTACTAAAAACAGAGGGTTATATCTTTTACTGACAAAAAAAGCTAAATTAGGATTGCTTAGACCATTTTTAAGAAGTAGTTGTGGCAATCTGAGGAATCTTACGCCCATAGAGTTTTACCGAGCACTTAATAAATAAAATGTCAATAAATTTGACACAACACTGTATCTTTTCCGCTATCCCATTACCAACTTAATATTTTATCACATTACCGATAATATTTACGAAAGATAGCTGGAACCAGCCCCTAAAGGCGTTTGATTGTTAGATACTTTATATTACATATATTATATGTAATGTAAAGTACCTAACATCCAATAAATACATAAATATTTGAGGGTAATATCCCTGGTGTATTTAGTTTTTCGGAAAAATATGGAAACACGAATTTCTAAGTATTTTTTTTTAACAAATAGCCTGAGCATTAGCGGTTTTAATTTAAAAATGTGAGTCGAGTGCTATTTGTCAAACAAGTTTCTAAGAAACGGTTATTCCAATTTTTCCCTACAAAAAATTAGATACACGAGGAATATTTGGATAGATTATTTCTTGACTTCAATAAATAATAATTAATATAAGAATGTTTTTATTTAAATAACAGTAAGAACAATAGTTATTAAACTAAAAAACACAATATAATTACTTCATACTCATAGTAATTTACTTTATCAAACTTAAATGGTTTTTCTCCGGAAAAATTGCCGACAGTTATGTCAGGCAATTTTCCACATGAAAATTAAATATAGCTTAAGAATTCTTGTCAGCGATTGGTCAAAATTAATGGGAAATAATCAATAAAAATTTCCAGTGTAAGCGTGGAACAAATTTAAATTAATAGTTTAATAATAATATAATGAACATTTGTTTTTCATATCCATATAGCATTTTATTATTTAAAATTTTATTAAAGTTTGTATTAAAAAAATAAACTATTACTGTTTGGTTTTATTGTGGTATTAAATATAATAAACGTAAATGTCCTTTTAAAACACCCTACCGGCTGAGTTTCGACAACGCCCGGAAAAAAACTAAAATTTTTTATATGGTTATATTTTTAAATAAGTTAATTTTTGTTTATCTTTTTAACTATTGCTTGTATTAAGATGAATAAATACATATACAAATAGTTAAACATTAAACAAGTTGTTTATTTTAATCATACTTATAAATCCCGGGATTTATAAAAAGTAAATAAGTATTAACCTTAATTTAAGGACGAAGTATAACTTGAAGTTTGATACGGAAATAATAGTTTGATTTTTATATAAATCAAGCATTTTTAGCATTAATATCCTACATATATTATTGCTAACATAAATTTAATTATAACTTGTTCGATATTGTTAATTTTTAACAATATAATTTTTTCGACTTTATTTGAAACCATCACAAAAAAGTTAACAATAATAAACTGATAAAATAAAATGATAAAATGATTAATAGAAATACAAGCAATAGGATTCTGATTCGTGATTCGAGTCATTTGATACGAGTACTTTTTGTTACCAAAACGAGTCGTGATTCGAGTCTTTCTCAAAGATTCGAATTCTCGTGATTCCAAATTCCAGTGTCTGCCAGGCAGACTTATTGTATTTGTGCAAAAACACTACTGTGCCAAATTTTACCTAGTTTATTTAATTAAAAATTTTTATTGTGTTTCATTTGTTTTACTTCTAAGTAATCCTGCGCTCATATAGGCAAGGCATCGCCGCGTTCTTTTGCTTTTATTGAAATACATGTCATTAAATCGTCTCTTGTGCACTGATCAAGTGAGTTAGTGGAAATAGTTTGCGGGAGCTAAATTAATTTCATGCATTTTATTATATGCATATAACTGAGCGAACCAATGTTACTTAAATAAAATCTAAAACTTTAAAATTTGTCGCTATGTCTCATCATTGGAGGTAAATGTATAAAATATCTAAAAAGCAAATAAATAAAATACATAAGCCCCAGGAAAATAGTATTTGCACAATATAGAGCACTTATTACTCATTTGTACTTTTGTTTGCCAATCAATTAAATTTATACAAGCAAATACGTTCAGAAAAAAGATATAATATAAATTGCTCAGGATAACAAATACAAAATACAATAGAAGCTCAATTTAGTTATATTTCCGCCAGTTCTTCAACCAACTTCCAGGTATGTTACATGCATTTTCCTCTAATCAAACTCCTTTACTATAAGAAGCTATTTCTTATAAACTAATTATTTTCCTGATCATTTTTTAACAAAAAACTATCCTTCATAGTATAAAGAGTTATACTATATTACCATCTTAAATATTTTTTATATTTTGTCCTACGTAATCTCGGTTAGGCAACTGAAAGAAGGAACAGTTCCGATTAACAAAAATTTGACAAAAATGTAAGGCCAAAATCACACAGCTGTTATGTATGCGGAGAGCTCATTATGGCCGAAAATTTGCCCTGGAACCAATTGCCTTTTGTCAAAAATTTGTTGAATATAACTGGGCCTATTACGAATTTGTCAATACTTAAGTATTATTTATTAATAAAATTCCACATTGTCGTTTCGTATTCGCTATTTTCCATTGTCGTTTTTTCCTTTTTATCCGTTATAATGGAATCTCTGCCATCTGCTCCCGATCGTAAGCTCGACGGGGGATACAAAATAGAATTCTGATTATATCTCAGGCCTTCTTTGACATGGCCTGATGAACTATGAACGACAGAATAATATCTTCTTTAGCAATAAAATGTACCATTTATTCGATCATATAAATACCGAAAAATGAAGAACCGAACATAAAGAATAAAGAAGACCATGGGGATAGCGGCATTCCAAATTTAAGATCCGCCTTATTAACTTCAGGTATATTTGGCAGATTCCAATATCTATAATATGTAATAAAAATACTTATAAACTCGACCAGAAACGGATACATTTTAAAAACCACCCAAATTGCTGGTACCTCTATATACATTTTTATACATTTTTTGTTTCTCCTAATTAAAAAACTGGTCAATTATATTTAAACATAAATATTTTTAAGAGCAGTGCCTGATATGCAACAAATTGGAATTTAATAAGAAAGACAGATTAAAAGGGAATATGGCCAAGAAAATATATCCTCGATTCTCTGCCTGACATAAAATTTAGTCAGACATTTTTTCATCTTTCATTTTATTAATTTAAAACTCTCAGAGGGCAAATTTGTCTCACGACTGCCGCTGGAGTCCCAGAATTTTTTTTAACTTATAATGGCATGTCTTCTTTAAATTTATTTAAAGAATAACTATTTATAGAATTATTAAAATATGCTATTTCAATGGTAATTAATTTCAGATCCTACATGTCCTCTTATGTGTAAGATACGTTATATTCTACTTCCTGGTATAGCTGAGTCCCACTATGTACAGGGTGGGCCAAATTGGACACTTTTAAAGGGAAACTCCCTTTTCTAGAGGAGATAGGCAAAAAGTAATGTCGGTGTCTGGGGCTCAATTTTGACAAAAAACATAGTGGTGGAAACCGCACATCGATATCTCTTACCGTTTCAGAGTTACAGGGTGTTTTTCGAAAATGTGCATTTTTAACAAGTAGCTGTAATTTTTTTCCTATTGATTTTTTTTTGTTTCTGTAAAAACATTTTCAAAGCAACTTTTTACGTAGAATTTAATGGTTTTAGAATAATTTAAAAAAAATTAATAGTTTAATAGGTATAAGCAAAAAAAAAATTTTTTTATATGGTACACCCTGTATATTATTGAATAATTGAAAAGAGCTTAAAATTACCTTTCCGAAAACATAGCACACTTGATATTTTGCTCAAGTTCTCTTTGAAATAGAGAGTTTTTTATAGTTTACTCATTTTAAACCAAGTAGGCTTTGGACGCACGCGGCCTTAAATAAGAAACAATTGCGTAAGTAGTTGTCAAATTGTTATTTTAGCCATTTTGGCTGTATCGACGATCGACGCTTTGTTTTAGTTTAGGCCGGTTTAGGCTTTTAATTAAATTTAAAATGGAATTTGACAATTATGAAAAATGGGATATGATAGTGTGTTTTATAGAAGCCGGACAGAATGCACAGGTAGCAAGTAATTTGTACCACGAACGATATCCAGAGAGAAGGCAACCTTTTAAAGACATCTTCGGAAGATTGCGTTACAATTTAATTAATAGTGGCCAGTTTAAGAAAAATAGACCAAAACAGTATGCAGCAAACAGAGATAAAGAGTTAGAAGAAATAGTAATTTTAGGAGCCGTTCAAAATAATCCCAAAACATCCACACGAAAACTGACTACAGTAACAGGACTGGGACGAAGTAACATTCGACGAAGTTTAAAGAAACATAATTTTAAACCATATAGAACCAGAAAAGTGCATCACCTTAGACCCGGAGATTTTGGACGCCGCATAGTTTTTTGCCACTGGTTTTTAGAAAAATGTAATGAAGTACGCGATTTTCCGTTAAATTGTATTTGGATAGATGAAGCATATATAAGCAGTGCCGGTATTTTCAATCGGTATAACTCCTATTTGGGCACAGGAAAATCCTCATTCAATAGTAGAGGTAAGAAATCAGGGAAGATTTGGATTTAATGTATGGGCAGGTATATTTAGGGGTAGGATTATTGGGCCAATAATTTATGATGGAACTCTCACCTCTCAACGGTATCTACAAATATTACAACAACAAATAGAACCTCTCATTGATGATTTACCCTTAATGGCACACCGTAACATTTTCTTCCAACAAGACGGGGCACCGCCACACAATGCTGAAATCATCAGCAATTTTCTAGCCGTTAACTTTCAAAATAATTGGATAGGTAACCAAGGTCCTAATCGTTGGCCAGCGAGGTCGCCGGACCTAACCCCTATGGATTTTTATCTTTGGGGAAGACTAAAGAACGTTATTTTTCAATTGCCCATAAATACAAGAGAAGATTTAGAAGTCGCAGTTATGCGAGGGTTTGCATCTCTCACCCCTCTTGAATTAATGAATTCTGCAAAGAGTGTGATGAAACGATGCCGTCTGTGCATAAGAGAAAACGGTCGACATTTTGAAAACCTCCTGTAGGAAAAATCTTTTATTACTATTTCGTATTATTATTTTAATTTTTTAATTTAATTTTTTTTAATTTTAATTAACCTTTTTCTAAATTTGTTATTTGTTTTTAAATTATAAATAATAAATGATTTCGTTGTAAATAATACACTTTTTTGCTAAGTAACTACTAGTAGCAGTACGCAATTGTTTCTTATTTAAGGCCGCGTGCGTCCAAAGCCTACTTGGTTTAAAATGAGTAAACTATAAAAAACTCTCTATTTCAAAGAGAACTTGAGCAAAATATCAAGTGTGCTATGTTTTCGGAAAGGTAATTTTAAGCTCTTTTCAATTATTCAATAATATACAGGGTGTACCATATAAAAAAATTTTTTTTTTGCTTATACCTATTAAACTATTAATTTTTTTTAAATTATTCTAAAACCATTAAATTCTACGTAAAAAGTTGCTTTGAAAATGTTTTTACAGAAACAAAAAAAAATCAATAGGAAAAAAATTACAGCTACTTGTTAAAAATGCACATTTTCGAAAAACACCCTGTAACTCTGAAACGGTAAGAGATATCGATGTGCGGTTTCCACCACTATGTTTTTTGTCAAAATTGAGCCCCAGACACCGACATTACTTTTTGCCTATCTCCTCTAGAAAAGGGAGTTTCCCTTTAAAAGTGTCCAATTTGGCCCACCCTGTACAAGATTGAAATTTCACCAAGAAGTGATATACGAATTTCTTCCTTAACAAGTCTAAATTTCACCTTTTCCTGATTTTATCAATAAAATCCATACCGCGAATTTACCGTGTTCCATAAAAAAAAGTCGGAATTGCTATTAAAATATTTGATATTGAAGATGGTTTACTTAAACTTTTCCTAAAACCAACTTGGTTGATTAAAAATAACCTGACTATAAATTAATCTTTGCTTTGTGGGCCTTTTTTTCTACAATAAATTTAATATTACATAAATTCGATAAAGCAGTTCCGTCGTTAATGCCTCCCTCCCTCTTTACTTCCGATAATTAATGTTTCAGATGTTTTAGGGTTTTAAATCCTAAAAAATGTTCTTCTATTTCCGTCGGTCTGTCGATATGTTTGTGAGTGAGTGAGTTGTATGGATTAGGGACGCATCGACTGCTGGGTCTTTTAGCGTCTTTTAGTGTTAGGTTTTCTTCAGTTTTGTAATTTTATTTTATTTTGGTTAAGTGGTTTAAATATATCTGTACAAGTTTGTGTCTTTTAAGAATGTTATTAATTCAGTAATGTGAGAATAGCTAAGAATAGTTTTGATATCTCTTTTATATTTTATGATGAATGGGTGATTATCATATTTTTTACATCTTTCAAATATGTGGGATATTGTAAGCGCTTCTTTGCAGGGTTCGCATAGTGGTGCTTGTTGACCATTAAGAATATATTCGTGTGTCATTTTGGAATGACCTATCCGCAATCTTGTGATTATAATTGATTCACGTCTATTGATGTTTGGTGGGTATTGATTAGTAAAGAATATGTCTTTGACCGTTTGTAATTTGTTTGGGTTATCTAAAAGGTCCCATTCTAGTTGTATCATTTTTCTAATTAATGATATGTTGTAAGTTTTCAGATCTTTTATGTAGTATATGGTGTTCAAAATGGTACTGGATGGAGTTTGGTTGGATGCTAAGTGATCTGCTCTTGTATTCCCTGGGATTCCTACATGGCTAGGAATCCACAGAAAGGTAATTGTTAGTTTTTTAATGTGTGCTCTTTCTATAAGTATTTTTATTTCTTGGGCTATGGGATGTTGAGGTGAGTACTGATTTAGGCAGTGTATGGCATTGAGTGAATCAGTAATTATGATCCATTTGAGGTAGGATGTGGTCAAAGCATATTTGAATGCGTATAGTATAGCTAGTAATTCTGCTGTTAGTATTGTTGTGGTTTTATGTAGGGAGTAAGATTTTTCATTATATTTGCAGTAGTATGCGGCGCCTACTGTGTTATCTTTCTTTGATCCATCTGTGTATATTTGTTTGAATTCTTTGTAGTTTTTTTGTATTATTTGATAAAAGCGGGATGTAATTATAGTATGATTAATCTCATTTTTGTTTAGTGAGGTGAGTTCTGTATTGTAATTGATGGGGGTTGAGTTCCATGGGGGAAATAGGAAGTGGCTTGTAGTAAAAATGGGTGGAAGGCTAAGGTCTAGTTGATTTTTAAGGTTTTTGAATTGATAATGAGCGAATGGAGGATATCTGGTATGATTTGGAGATCTTATTGGTGTAGGATTGAAAAATTCATGATTGTGAGGTAAATAAGGTTTAAAGTAGAGAGAGTGTGCGTAATTTAGTAAAAGTTCTGTTCTCCTGAAATGTAGTGATGCGGTTTCGGTTTCACAATAAAGGCTATTGCATGGGCTAGTGTGAAATGCTCCCGTGGAGAGTTTAAGGCCTTTGTTTAATATTGGGTCTAGTTTTCTTAGATATAATTTGGGTGCAGATGAGTAGATAATAGAGCCATAGTCAAGTTTCGATTGTATTAATGATTTATATATTCTTAGGAGAGAAGCTCTGTCTGAGCCCCAATCACTGTTTGACAGCATACTCATGATTGATAAATCCTTACTGCATTTTATTTTTAAGAGATCTATGTGTTGTTTCCAGTTTAGTAATTGATCAAAAATTAGTCCAAGGAAGCAATGATTTGATGAGTTTGGTATTGGTTGGGAGTCAATGTGTAGGTTAGTAATTGTGTTGCAATTCCTTTTCCTGCAGAAGTGAATGGTGCATGATTTTCCTGGAGAGAAATTTAGGCCGTTATTTTGTGCCCAATTATTAAGTTTATTTAAAGACGTTTGAATATTGATGTTACTGTTGTTAGAGTGGTATAGCAATATGTCGTCTGCAAAGAGTCTAAGTTTTATATTAGGATGTATATTTGATTTAATATTATTGATTGCTATAAGGAATAATGTGGGGCTTATTGAGGACCCTTGGGGTATACCTGTTGTTTGAGGAAGTGTTTTTGAATAGGAGTGATGTACTTTGACCCTGTATTGACGTTGGCATAGAAATTCTGTTATGAAATTTCGGAGTTCTCCTTTAATGTTCCATGCGTCTAATGTCTTTATTACTGTACAGCTTTTGACGGAGTCAAATGCTTTAGACATATCTAGGAAGACGGCTGTGGTGTGAGAGTTCATGTTGAATGACTTGGTTATGTCCATACCAAAGCCCACTAAGTGGTCGATAGTTGACCTTTTTTGTCTGAATCCCATTTGTTCATCTAGTAGTAAATTGTGTTTTTCTAAGAACCAAGTGAGTCTGTGGTTGACCATTCTTTCGAGTAATTTACTAAGGTGACTGGTGGTTTGTGAATAGGGATAAGTATTGAGTCTCTCCATTGAGATGGAAAGTATCCCCTAGACCATATAAGGTTGTATAATTTCAGAAGATTCAGATGACCGCTCTGTGGGAGATTTGTTATCATGGGTACATATATTTTATCTGGTCCTGGGGAAGTGTTTTTGCATTTTGCCAATGCAAAGTATAGCTCATATCTTGTGAAAGGAAGATTATAGGATAAGTTTGATGATGATTTTGATTGGGATGATGTTGGGGTGGATGGGTTTGAATTGTAGATGGTTTGATAGTGTGTAGCTAGAATATTGGCTATTTCTTGAGGGTTAGAGTGCCACTGATTACCATCCAATATTCCCATTATTGTTCGGGGTGGGAGTCCTTTTAATTTATTGATTTTATTCCATATTTCGTGGCTAGTTGTGTGTTGATTGATAGAACTAGTATATTGATTCCACGAAGATTTCTTAGCGAGTCTAATTATCTTTTTGGATTTAGCTCTAGCCTTTTTAAAAGCTATTAAGTTTGGGGTGGTTGGATAATGTTTAAATTTGTTAAGAGCTGTTTTCCTTTCTTTAATAGCTATGTGACATTGATTTGTATAGATCCCAGTTGGCTTTATTAAGCAAAAATGTAGGAGGAAGTTTTGTTGTTGGTGTATGTGTTGATATTTCTATTGATATGGGTATATGGTCGCTGCCATAAGTGTCATCTAGGGTGGATTGATGGATGTATGGTAGGAGACTTGGGTTGCAGATAGAAAGATCTATTGTTGATGTTGTGGGAGAGGAAGGAGATATGAATGTAGGGGACCCATCGTTAAGTATGTGTAGATTATGCTGTGTTAGTAATTTTGAGATTAAATTGCCTCTTTGATCAGTGTGATGTGATCCCCATATTGTGTTGTGAGCGTTAAAGTCGCCGATTATGAGCAGTGGTGATGGAAGTTGATTTATGAGGTTAGTTAAGTCGGCGTATGATACTGAAGTGTTAGGAGATAGGTAAATATTGCAAATTGTTAATTTAATTGAGAGGTATGTCGTAACTGCGCACATTTCTAAATTTGTGTTTAGATGGATTTCATCGAATGTAATACCGTTTTTGATAAGTATGGCAACTCCTCCTGATGCTTTATGGGTGTTATTTCTATCTTTCCTGATACAGGTGTATCCTTTGTAATTAAATTTGTCGGTTGTTTTAAAATTGGTCTCTTGTATTGCTAGTATTTTGGGTCTGAGTCGTTTAGTGAGGAGATTTGTATCTTCTATGTGGTGTGATAGGCCATTACAATTCCAGTGAATTATATGGTGTCTAGCCATTTTTCTTCTTAGGAACAATTTTATTTTTCGATGATTTTGTAGTTTTTGAAATGGAGTCTATACTTGATATTGAAGTTGTAATGGATTCCGATGAAGATCGGCGTATGATTAAGGTGTCTTCGTTTGGTATTTTGGAAGGTATTTTATTTTTATCAAGTATAGATTTTTTTAATCTCATTTCGGTTGGGGGAGATGTTTGTGTGTTATGTTTTGAGTGATATTGGCGTGTCTGATTAGAGGAATTTGAGGGTGGTTGGGAGGAGGGAGGGGCGGAAATGGATAGAAGGGATTGGGTGTTGGATGTTTCATTGATTTTAGGATTGAGGTGGGAGGGTGTAGAAATTAGAGATTGTTTAGGAGGTGAGGATTGAGGTTGGGAGTGCGGAGGCGGAGGATTTGAGACAGTCTTTGAGTAGTGTGGGATTTTTTCTATTGTTTTAACTTTTTGTATTTCAAATTCATATTTATATTTAGGGCATCCTTTGTATCGTGGCGAATGATCACCGTTACAGTTGACGCATTTTGGTGGAGGGTTACAAGGAGATTTTTCATGGTATTCTTTACCGCAGGAGGGGCAGATCTTGGGGTTTCTACAGTTTGTTTCTGAATGTCCATATCGTTGACAATTAAAGCATGTTAAGGGGTTCGGTATATGTGGTTTAACTCTACATCTATACCAACCTACATAGAGAAATTCTGGTAGTGTACAAGATCTGAAGTTAATTAATAATGAGCTAGTGTTCTTTAATTCTCCGTTAATCCGTTTTTTAATTCGTTTAATGCTTTCTACTCCTTGGTCTTTTATATTTTCGAGTATTTCTTCATCCGTACAGTTTAATAGGTCCCAGCATGAAATTCTTCCATTTATATAATTTAGTTTTGGGTGTGGTGTAATGTCTACAGAGATGTTGGCGATACTATTTATGTTATTTATTTTTTCTACTTGTGATGTTTTGTGGATTTCTATAAGTAAATTTCCATCTTTTAATTTTTTAATATTTTTGGGATTATCAATGCTATTTATTATAGATTTATGTATTAGGAAGGGTGAGATGTTAGTAAATGATCCTTCTTTAGGTTTGGCTATGTAAAATTTATCGAAAGTTGTGTTAGAGTTAGATGAGAAGGGATAAGGTATTTCTGTTAAAGGAGATTCTCTTCTGGGTCGTTTGGATGAGGTGAGAGGTAGGTTAGGGAATTGAGATGGGTTATATTGGTAGTTTGTGTTTAGGGAGAGGGATTTTGCACCAGTCGTATTTACCGGCATATCGACCACGGTGTCCATCGGATATGCTGCGCAGTAGTTTGATGACGGTCGGGCCTGCGCGATCGCCCGCATCACCGACCGGTACTGAGTTTCCGTGACTCTGCACCGTAGTGTTTTTTCCATTAGTTGACTTATTCATTGTTGCTAATGGGAATGCCTTTTATACCTAGGGCCAGGTATGTGTTTATTGTGGGTGCGATGTTGGTGTTGTGTGGGGTGTGTGTTTGTGTGGGTGGGTGGGTGGTTGTGTATGTGTATGTGTATAGGTGATGGTGTTAGTATAGGTGATGTTTTGGCGTGTGAGACTAGGGTGCCTCGGGAGTGTCGTACCCCGTAGCTTTGGATTGTACTATTGCACAATGCAAAGCCCCCTGAGGGGTCGATATGTTTGTGCATGGTAAAAATCACTTATTCGATTGGTCTAAAATCTGGCCGACGTGGTAATATTTTGGTAAAATTCTGGTAAGGCATTTTGCACCTTTTTGAAGTAACTTTGAAAATCGTGTTTAAAAACATGAATATTTTCAATAGTTTTAGCATCAGGTTTTATCATCCAAACGAATTTTTTTTCATAAAAATAATAAAAAAAGTTCTTATAAACGTTTGTCCGGAAATGTTTCGTTTCTGAGATATAGTGGTTGATATTTTTTACTAAAATCTGAAACATTGTAATTTCAAATATTTTTAAATATCGCATGTTGGTTTATAAAAGTGATATACGTTTGACGTAATTTGATTTTGTTTATCTATTCCAGTGGAGTCCCGGGGGTATTTCTATTGATATTAATAAGAAAAATTATTAGAGCGCCTTTACTTTCTTTTAGGTTTCATATTTTTTTCCAATCATGCAATTAAAGTACAAGTTCTTTGACTCTTTACTCTTTTCCGTATCTTCTCGAGGAAAAAATAATAACCTTTTCTATGCACATCCTTGAAGCAAGCAGAAAACAAAAATAGAAGTTTAAAGTTTAAAATTGTTTTAAGACTCAACATTAATAATTACATTTGAATAAATGGTTTAACGAACAATAATGCAAACTGGAAATAATCATTCAGTAAATAACATTACAATTTTTACTAATTAGCATTAACATACATCACTGTAGTTACAACAGTTGTTGGAAATGTGTACCCCTACCCCCATTTGTAATACAGGCATAGATCCTACGACGCATAGATTGGCGAACGCGTTATTAAACTCCTGGTGTGTATCTAATTTCGCAGAATGCTATTATGCGGTTCCTTAATTCCTCCACAGTTTCTATTGGGGTCGTATAAACTAAAAGTTTCTCAAACTAAATGTTTGGAAAAGCCCAAGAAAACGACGATATACTTCCCCAGTAAGCCTCTATGGTAAAAAGAATGGGGCTATCAGGTGATCTGCAACAATTCCGACCCATACGTTAAGTGAAAACGATTGTTGGCTTTTTTGGAAAAATTTTGCTGAAACATTGTAATTTCAAATATTTTGAAATATCGCATGTTGAACGTAATTTGATTTTGTTTGTCTATGGAGTCCCGGGAGCTCGTGTTTGTGATAAGGATATAAAAGATTGTTCTTTAAAATTGTGAAAACTGTAGAAGGACTTACAGTTGGGTTTGCAGCAATCTTTCTGGCACTTGTTGCAGGGGTTTCCTCAGTTTCATGAAGAACATCTTCTTCTATTTGTAGAGTTGCCACTGTGAGGGAATGCCCGTTTTTAGCAGGAAGTTTTTTAAAACTTGCAGTTTTACTAAGAGGTTGATGTAGGTGAGCAAATGTCGTATGATGCGAGTTTACACGATTAGGGTATTTTTGTGCATAAAGACGGCTGATTGCTAATGAATTACCGTTGGTCAAGCCATACACAAAATGCATATCGCACATTTCACTACTTGTGCAACACTTGACAACTATACACCTTATTCATTAACGCCATTTAAACTTTACTACTTGTGTTTTTTTATGATTATTATTATTATTACTTAATAATCAGGCCAATGAACTAAAATTTCTAACTAAAGATACTCAAACTTACAGTATATACAACTACTGAGTATTAATCTGAACTAAACAGTGTAAGTTTACGTGCTGAATATTCGAAGTTCCGATATTTAATTCGCGAACGACAAATGATATACTAACAATTTTCAAAAGAAAGTTCTTTGATGATATATCAACAATTTTAAAAGAAAGAAAGTAAGTTAAGCAAGGGAGATTTAATATTTAAATATGACAAGTTTAAATGTTCAATTTATATTAATTATAATTAAATGTTATATCTATAATTAACTGGTGAAATCACAAAATTCGATTATAATAACTGAGTCGTAGACACAGAAACCTCCTTCGCCGAGATAATATATAGTTTACTTAACTTTTATGCCTATGGGTTTGAAGGCGCAGCAAGAGAGAGGTTCGACCCTCCGTGAAAGCTTGTGATTGCTTTGGCCCTTGTAAGGTGCTGTTGCTTATCTCTCGGACAAGTCTCTCAGCAGGTTTTTCTCCCGGAATGCTGTCCTGACGGCTTGGGACAGTGACCAGTAACAGTTAGTTGATAATTTCAATGTGCATTAGATCAATCCCCAAAATTATAAACCAATCGCTCGTTCGAGTTATAAACCAATTGCTTGTTCGAATTATCAACCAATTGCTTCTCCGATTTATGAAACAATTACTAGAAGCAAGGAAAATTCCAATTAGAAAAACTCCCCAAAATTTGTGAATTGTGAAGACATTTTTATTACTTTGTTGTTCTTTCCTTTGTATGTTTTTTTAAATATCGAATACTTTCTATAAATCCTTACCCCAGATAATTTGACCAATCTCCTATTTCATCTAGGCTTGATTTTAAAATTGAATTACATTTGAATAATTTTATAACATTAAATTCAGATAAATGCCTTAAGACATTGGCTGTTCGAAGTAAAAGGCTTGCTAAAATTCACTAATTCCCAATCGAAGCACACTGTTTTTTCTGCAAATTCCACTTTTTTGTAAAATTATTATTTTCTAATATTTACACATCACTTATAAAAAATGTCACTGTTCGAAGTTTAATAAAGCAAGTTAATTGTTGATGGGTGAAACAGGACTGGCCGTAAACCAGCTCAAATTTGGGTTAGAGGTTTTAGATAACAACAAAACCATTCTGACGAATATTAGTTATATAAAATTTTATTAACAAGCATGAGCCGTAGGTGTATATTCCTTTGGCACAGAACACATACATGCATACACCTCCGGCCAGAATCTCACAGTCAGTTGTCATTGTTCACCAGTAAGCAAATAAAAAAACACACTTTATTCGTATTCTTCTATTGAAGCTTTTCACATTCAGTTAATGAGATATTTGAACGCATTGTCTACGGATCATATCGTTGCACCCTAAAGTGTACAAAATTCAGTTGCATATCGCAACAGGTCGCTACAGGCTTTAGTACGTAATGAAGCTCAAGGAATTTGTAGTTTTTGTGAGGAACCAGTGCGGTATACTTTTTGATATGTCACAGATAATGGGAAGTATTTTTAAAGAATTATCAAAATCCCAAAAAAAATTTGAAAAACGGTCATGTTTGGTGACTATGTTAGCCAAACCGGTGCCTTTCTGAACAAAATTTTTTTAGCACTGTAAACTAGACACTTATGACATGTTTTCGTATGTGAAACTACTACCTCCAAAAAATTTTAGTTTAAGTTTTTGAGGTCTGAGAAATGAGCAACAATTTGAAGGTTTTTAAGAGCGGGAGATTTTTTTCTGTATAAAGTCAATTGGCTTGCTCAAAAATTATATGGAATACTTAAAGGGCACCAAGAGTTAAAAAACTGCGTTTAAAGCTTGGAAAAAAAATTATTAATGAAGGAGTTATTTAGAAACGAACTGCCATGTTTGAAAACTCTTGCCGACACTGGCTAACAGGTTCTTTTATAACTTTCTGGTACCTTTTGAAGATGTGTGCTATTTTTTTCCGAAAGTACATTACTGCCTCGAGTTCCTGACAGAAAACAATGTATTTTCTACAACTCCATAACTTACTTTTTTTTTCTATAACGTACCAAAGTATGAACAAATTCAATTTAATAAAAAAACACCTTTTTTTTAATTTCAAACGGGGATTTTTCTCAGAAATATCAAACATACCTAAACGACTTTTAGAATGGCGTCTTTTTTGCTGTTATTGGTTAATCTACTGATATCGCTTTAAATTCGAAACCTCAATATTTTGAAATAAGCTGGATAAAATATAGATATTTTTAGTTAGGAAGACCGGCTAAGAAAACTGCAAATGAGCACTCGTTTTTCGTTTAGACCTAATCCGGAGTAGCTTTTTGGAGTAGTTGGATCAAGTTTTCACTTGGCCCATTTACAGAACCATTTCATAAGAAATAAGAGGGGAAATTAAAAAGTTGGTGGTGTTTTTCGCCGCAGTGTGCCACTTTGGTCTGCAGGGTAGGTTTCCATAGGGTTGCTGTTTGTTAAATTTTTTTTTCTTATAATTGTTAATGTTAATTCGTAAAAAATATTTATTTAGTGAATTATTGTTTCACAGTATTATTGTTTGTTAAACTATATTTTAATGTAATTATTAAAGTTGATTAGTAAAAAAGTTAATCAATAAAAATCTGTTTTTGTTTTCTGCTTGCTTCAAGAATGTGCATGGAAATGGTTATTATTTTCTCCTCGAGAAGATACGAAAAAGAGTAAAGGAACAAAAAAGTTGTACTTTTAATTCCATAATTAGACAAAAATATGAAATCTAAGGGAAAGTAGGTGGCGTTCTAATATTTTTTCTTATAAATATCAACAGAAATGCCCTCGGGATGCCACTGGAATAGATTAAATAGATAAACAAAATCAAATTACGTCAGAAGTTGTATATCACTTTTATAAACCAACATGCGATATTTCAAAGTATTTGAAATTACAATTTTTCATATATTAGTAAAAATCCGATATTTCTTTAAAATTTCAACACCCTGTATCTCCGAAACGAAGTATTTCAGAACACAAGTTTTTCATTACTTTTATATAAGAAAACTTGTTTGGATAATAAAACCTGATGGTAAAACCATTGAAAATATCTATGTTTTGTTTTTAAACACGATTTTCAAAATTACTTCAAAATGGAGCAAATTATCAAATAAAGTCCAAGAAGCTTAAAACTTGTAAAATAAACAAAACTAAAAATATTTAAATTATCAACACCCTGTATCTCCGGAACGCAGCATTTCCGGGCAAAAGTTGATAGAAACTTTTTTTCTTATTTTTATGCAAGAAATCTCTTCTTCGCAATATTAATGAAACACCCCGTATATATATATATATATATATATATATATATATATATATATATATATATTTACTAAAATGGTGAAATATTTGCTGATTTATTCGGTCGAAAATAATATGTAGGAGACTGAAAAGGAAAACGTATATTTGCAAAATGCAAGCGACCGTGTTATATGCCATTTTTAACTGCTAAAACTTGTCAGAGAATTAAAATACCTATATGTATAACGAAAAACGTTTACCGTTCTACCCTTCTCTCCACTAATTTAATGATGTCAGCTAACCTGAAACAAAACAGAGTAACACAATTATACCTACACAAAAACACATCCACTCCATGTGAGCTTATTACGGTGGATTGGAAAACAGTGTAATAAAATCTGGTTGGTAAAAGCTACGATACAAGCTCAGAGCACACTACAACTTGATTACTTACTAATGTTAATTGAAAAGCCATTTTACGTTGCTCTCTAATAGCTTTAATAGGGTTAATACCACACTAGCTTCTAGTCTAAAAAACTGGAGAGCGGTTTTGGAGCTAATTTGCTGTGAAAGCTGAACTCCATTTAAACTGTCATGTTGCAACGAGCTATAATAAAACATTTACGTTGATATAAATTAAATATACCCAATTTAGATTTTTTCCACAGTCATTTGTATTGTTCCTAGAAATTGAATTATAGTTTATTTTGTTTGTATAAAAATAAAAAATTGTTAAATTTGGGCTTTGGCTGCGATAAGTTTGCATAATATGGTTTTTGTGCAGTCTTGGCCTCGAATATATACCTTACTTAGATTTAAATATTTAGAATTATTAACGACACTTAGTATATTTTCTATTTTTCTATTCTGTGAGTTATATGTTTTGTAATAGTTTTCCCTCTTCATCTTACAAACATGATCGGGGGTAAGCACAGAAAGACAGGAGATAATAAGGTACTTGGTTTAATTCATAACGACGTTGATATGAATCTAACAAATAACTCTCAAGAGAAAATAATTTCAGAAAGAGTTAATACAGTTAATGTAAATAATAGATATAAACCCGACAGTTTTTAGTTTTTGATGAACATTTATATGTGAATTTTGGGAAATTACATCCTCTTAAAATTAGTGAGAAACTTTATAACTTGTATGGGGATGAAACGAATATCGGTTTTTTAAACCCGGTTGGTCGCAGTAGAGTGGAAATTCATTGTAAATTAGCATTAGGAGCCAACCAAAGTATTTCTAATCCAGATTTTAAAGAAAATAATCTAACCGTTTACATTCCTAATTACTTTTACTTACTCAGAAAAAAAAAGGCTTATTCCTGGTGTAGATACTTCTTACTCAAAAGAAGAAACTCTGAAAACTTTAGACTCTCCTAAACCAATAAAATCATTTGAAAGATGTTATAAAAATCTTTCTAATCAGAAGACGAAATAATAAAAGTTTGTAGACAGGAAATTGTAATTACATTTGACAAGTTAGAATTACCCCAATTTGTATTTATCCATAGATTAAGGCACGTTGATACTTGGTATTCCACTGTAGTACAAAGTTACAAAGTCATACAGCAAAGCAGTATAAAAGTAAAAAAAGATGCAGAAATTGTACAAACATTTTAAATGAGAAAGTTGCGTGTCAATATTGTAACTTTTTTTGTCTTTATTGTAAATCAGACGCACATATTTTCACTAGCAAAAAATGTCCTAAATATAGTTCTCAGACAAAGTTGTGGCTAACATTAATTTATATTTTAAGGAAGCAGAAGAAATAGTAGATCTTCCTTCATATGCTATTTTAGTTACAAAAATTAATTTCACCCTTTTATTTACCTCTAATTCAGGTTTTTTCAAGTTGATGTATAAAAATAATGTTTAGAAGAGCAACAAGCAATACGACTTCAAAAGAACATCATAGCACTCTCTTGACTTAACCTAGTACCTCCAATTATAATTAAAAGGAAAAGTCACAACTATGAGCTCATAAGTCAAGAATATGATTGGTCATACACATATACCCCTGTATAAAATCTCATACCAAAGTAAATAAAAATAACATCGAAAGTTTAAAAGCTAAAATACAGGAGAAGTTAAAAGAAAGATGTCTTATTCATTTAAATCTGATCCCTCTAATGACGATGTTAGGATGTTAGAAATAATTAATAGGGGGGAATTTCAACAATGGGGACCTTTACAGAAAAATTAGATTTTGGATTCATTGAAATGCTAGATCTGCATATTCCAATCAAAATTTTTTAAAAAATCTTTTATACGATTCTAACTCCGTAGCTCTTCTTTGTGAAACCTGGTATAAACCACAATACAAATTAATTATATATATATATATATATATATATATATATATATATATATATATATATATGATTGTGTATGATGATTGTATATGATGATTTGTGAAACAAAGTTTTTAAAAACAAGTTTCGCGAATCAACTTATTTAGCTGACGCGGTCGTCGGTCGGATCTTAGAAGAACATTACCTGTATTGGGATAAAAGAAGTTTCTCCTGAAGCCCTGTACGAGTCATCAGCTTTATGTTTTTAGTCATAAAGAAACTATCTTTTAAAAACCTTTATTTATTGTAAAATAATTATTGAATATTGAATATTGAATATAAGAAGTACAAGTTTACTATACGAAGTCTATGCCGGAACTCGGCGTTGCTTCTCACGCTCTTCGAGTATATCAGGAAAACTGCTGATGTTGCATTGGCGTGTCAGCTTGGTTCCCATGAGAAAGTCATTGAAAGGACACACATAACTCCTCCATCGCTAGAATGAACTCGAAGGTGGCACCTCTTGAGCTTCATCAACAGGTCCATTTTTCTTTCTTCTTAATATCTTGATTACTGTTTTTTTCTTCCTAAATAGAAACCATAAAACAATAATGATTAGAATAAAAAATAAAAACTGCTGAACTTGCATTGGCGTCTCAGCTTGGTTCCCATGAGAAAGTCATTGAAAGGACACAGATAACTTCAGTTTCCATTGTTTGCTGAGATCCGAACCATGTTCATCCCAAAATTGGCAAGAAATGTCACTTTTGCAACAAATAAAATTATTGTGAGATCACTTACTTTTCCACCCTCTATTTTTTGTAAAATTTATATGTGTATTTGAATCTATTTGTGCCAAATTTATTTCCATTCATGCAGTAAATTTGCTTAAAAAGTTAGGTTTTGAATGACACATATTAATTCATTGGTTCAAAATATTTTGTATTTAAGTATTACTCAAGAAAATATTCAAGAATTAGTTAATATGTCCACTCTTTCAGTAGAAAAAGAAATTGCATACGCTTTAAGACTATTTTCCGGTCACAGTGAACACTAAAATAAAAACCAATCAGCCTTAGCCTACTGATTAAATATATTTTTCTCTAAAATTTTTATATAAACAATAACCGATTCGGCTCTAGAATCAGCAAACAAAACAGCTTTTATTTCTCAAGCAGAAGCATAAATAAATATTATTTCACATTACACCAACATCATCACAAGAACATTACGATCCTTGTCTAGAACATGTCCAGCAATGCCGCAGGCGCAATGATCCATTTTAGTCAAACTACGATCGCGATTTCGCTCTTTTTAGAGCTCATCAAGCCGCTATAAACTATCGAGCCTTATGTAAGGGAAGGGCTCAAAATGGAATCACAGAAACAACTATTCCGCTCGTTAATACTGACTTGCATTAGGCGCAATAATAACGTATGTTAATATTTGCAAAATATGTCCAAAATCTAAATATGAGCGACACTCTAATAAACTTGTGTTCAAACTCACACCTATAGGTTATGAACCATTTGATCACATTTACATTAATGCGCTTAAAACTCATAATACTTATTTTTTAACTTCTATGGATAGTTACATAGTACATAAATGATTAACTAATAAATTGCAGACAAACTCAAATCTATTTTATTCATCGTTATATTCCTAGAAATATAACATCCAATAACGGATGCATTTAAAAATCCAACTATACAAAATCTACTAGCTTACATAATATAGAAATGCATTGTTATACTCTCAGAAACCATAATTATAATAGTCCTACAGAAAGACTTCACTTCACCCTTCAAGAAACATTGTTGCTCTAAAAACGGAAATAATAAGATTAACATTGTCCAATTAATGAAGTATGCAAACCTTTCTTATAATAACTCATCCCGTACCGCATCTAATTATACGCCTTTTCAAATTATTATTAAAGGTAAACTCCAGTTTCGCAATCTAAAATAAATATCGCTAACATAAATATGAGAAAGTAACATCCCCTCTAGTAGATAACAAAAATTGTATTATTTTAAAAAAATAGGAAAATCCATGAAAAAAATTTGAAACCACAACGTTTTTTTGTTTCAGATGACAAAATTCCATCATCTTCTTATCTTAACACCACTAGAGGCAAGTCTGGAAGTGAAAGAAATTAAAAATCCTATACTCCCGGTGTTCTTAGGGCAAGCTTATATAATAAAATACCTTTTATATCATATTAATATAGGTAACTAATATAGAAACATGTTTAGACCAATTAGAAAGTTGCTAAATATGAACAAAACCGTAAATAATTACATTCACCAAAATTTTATGTTTCTGACTCAACAGAAACTTAATCAAACACTTGACCTTTTAAAATTAATACAAGAAAATACTTATTTGTTTCATAAACACGATATTCGTAAAAAGAGGTCTGATTAATGCCGTAGGCAATGTAGACAAATTTATTTTCGGAACTTTACACTCTGATAACGAAGAACGCTTCGAACCCTATCAAAATGATAACCAAAAGTTAATAACAAATAAATTGCAAGCATTAGAGAACAAAACACTTGATATTTCCCATACTTTGTATTTATCGCTAATCTTAGACAGTGTAATAACCAATTCAAAAATAAGGCTATAAAATTTTCAATACACATACCACTTGCAAATCATCTAATCTAACCTAATGAGTCTAATGTAAGTTGTATAAAATGTATCCTATACGAATCCTCAAGCAATTAATAATTTTATCTATACCCCTTTATATTACTTACAGGAAACACACAGTGGTCAATAAATCCACCTTGCTTAAAAATAGAAGGTATCTATGTTTGCCAACCAGAAATGTTAACTAGAGAATTATGCGTAACAAAACTAGTGTCAAGTACAAACAAACAATAATCGAAAAAATACATAAAGATGCTTGTAATTCCTGCTAAAGAAACATTAGTGAAAGCAAATTGTTGACATAACATAATACAAATCGACAAACCTAGTATTATTTAAATATCTGACTGCCCAATGGAAACCAATGAAAACCTTTACGAGAAAGAAAGGAAAACAGAATTTCAATATATCTTAGAAATTCACGAAATCCAAATACTGAAACAAGAAAAACAAACAAATACAAAACGACAATTTGCAATAAAAAATATGAAGTTCTTCAATTTGCACGACGTACCAATCTTTCAAGTTTTTTGGACGTTTACAACTACACATACACTATACTTCTTTTCACAATTTTCTTATTTTGGAAATTGAAAGAAAATATACTAAATAGAAAAACTTGTAAAAGAAGAAAGAAACCTGAAACAATTCAGAAAATTCGTGAACCTGCATTTTCTGAACTTAAGGATTAAATGATTATTTGACCCACGGAGGCCCTTTGTGTTTTGATAAGTATTTAAGGTTGTTTGTAAAGTTCGTCCTTCGTTTAAAAATAACTGGTTCTCGTCTTAATCGCGGTCATTTTATTATTTTCAACAGCTCTTCCCGATTGTTAATTCTGGTATTTAACTATAGCATCGTTTCATCGAAGCGAAAAACATTTTTCTGCCAAAATAAGGGCGGAAACAAAAAATTTCTCCTCGAGGAAAAGCAAATCTAGAAGTACGTATAGGATATTGATAAAAACGTAAGATTACAGTCGTTACTAAAAATCCAATTTTTTTATTTCAGAAATATTATTAAAACTAACTGGGGAAAAATACTTACGAGGTTATATTATATTCCTGGTTCCCTCTAAGTTATTAGAGCTAGCTAAGCTAAAAATCTGAAAAAATTGGGGATGGTAGTATTGACTATGTACAAAACGGGAAAAATAGGCCCTATTTAATCCGAGACTCCTAGCGCTGAGGATAAAGCAGGAAATGGAAACGAAATTGCAATATCAGAAAACCTCCCTGAACAGTGAACAGTGCTACTCCTGCAAATCATATAAAAGAGAGCTAGTTTCTGACTCTGTTTCAAATACTTTCCGACCATTAGATAAGTTGCATGTCTCTGCGTTAACGTAGTGCTGGAGTCAAATAGAACGAAAATTTGGACTCTAACTTCCAATGGGTAGGTACTACCGCTGGGGCAAATATTAGAAATCTCACAGTTGCACTTAGCGATAGAGTACGATATGGTAGCGAAACTCAGACGGGACTTTGTGCCTATCATTATCAAGTAATCTCATGACTAATAACCCTATTCAAGACAGGACACACTTGGTAAATAATAATACGACAAATCATATCCCACAAGTAACAGATTTACGACAAGCCACTAATCCTCTAATCGAAACGGCAAATGTTTCCCAACAGAAAGAGATTAAAATTAAAAAAAATATTGTTGAGGCTTTAAATGATGACCACGCAGTCAACCGCAGACAGTTCATTGGAATTTAATCAAAATGTAAAAACCAAAAATCATTCAGAATCCCCTGAATCGATAATTTATGTGAATTTTACAGAATCTCCTATTAATAACTATAGTTTTTTAAATGTCAACTTCAAGATATCTTCGAGGATCAAAATCTCATCGATCTGTCTGAGTGAATAAATCCAGTAAATAAACAAGAATAATAAAACTTTCTGTTTGTATTTTAAACTTAAAATCGTTGATTATATCATTAAAGAATACCATATATATCTTATTAACTTAATGTGGTAGAAAATTCTAAATACGTGCACCCTATTAACATAAACCTCATTAATTTCTTGATCGTAACCTAAATATAGTTATGAGGCCCTCCAATTATATTTTAGGAAACATTTTTAATAATTTTGAACATATTTTTTTTAGTGATAACTTTAAGGCGATGTATAGTTAAATTTTCTAGGCAAAGTTTTTATCTTGGTTAATTTACTGAAAACTGCATATTTTAACTTTTCGCTATTTTTCGGCATTACTATTGGTCAATTTGTCAACAATTTATTTAAGACTAACAAAATAATTCCAAAATAAACACATTTAGAATATTTCAAAATACTAAAATGCTCAATAGTTGTTAGTATAATCTAGCAACAACGTAACCTATTCAAATTTTTAAATTCAAATTTGATAACATTATATTTTTCTAAAAATATTAAATTTGCAAAATCGTCGGAACGTTGAGCTAAAAAAAATAAACCGTTTAAAAGATCTCAAGGGTCCTACCTCTAGTTGTCAGAATGCAAACAATAAAGTTCGTCTCCTGACTTCGTAAGAAAAAGTTAGCAATGTCTAGCTTAATGTAAATCAATCCGCCACGCTAGGCAATTTTTATCGATATTTTAACTTTTAGCATTCCATTGCGTTAAGGATTGGCGATCCTGTGTACGAACAATATACTTGCGATTGCAGCAAAATTATAAATTTCCTCATTCCCTGAAACATTGCAAAGCTTCGATATGGATTTCAACGTTTTACTTTATTATTACATTATACGCAGGTACACCTTAGGATATTCATATATATTTACCTCTAACTTCACATGGCAGATATGGCTGCACGTTTAACAGAAAAACCAAAGCATAGTAAATATCAAGAGCTTAAAGACTGCTTTGCTTCTATTCGATTTGCAGTCAGAGATCCTTGGGATAATGTACCTAAAAAACTTATTTTAGATATAAGTAATAAAATTAAAAACAAATTTAATAAGAGGTTTACTTATAACATTAGCCTTGCAATTCAGAGAGAAAATGCTTTTTTATTATTGCTTCTGATTTAGACTTGGATGAATGAAAATTTTAATACATAGTTAATGTCATATTCATCTTTTATATTTGTTATTATAATTTTTAAATTATTGCGTTAATAATAATTAATAAAATACCCAAAACTCTTGACTGTTTAAGACAGGTAAACACTATAAAACAAAACGGCGTACATTACCACCTTATGACCGTAATTTAAATATGTAAACACATGTCACTTTGATTGACTTTGATAAAAAAAATATAAATATTTATGTTGGATTTTCATTTATTTGACCTGAGTGTATTTTAAAGGAATTACTGTTTTTTAGAAGGTGCTACTTTAATTAAATTTTGTTGTGCTTGGTCACATTTCGAAATCCATTACGGTCTTAGGACTATAATAACTCCATTAGAGTATTCAGTCTGAAAAATGTGTAATTCTGACACTTAAAATGACGATCAAAATCATGTCATTATAATACACCAGAAGATTATATTAACTGAAAATAATTAAATTTCTTACTTTATTTTTTTTTTTCAAAAATTGTTTTTTTTCTGTAGATACTAAACGTATTTTAGTAAGTGTTATAGTTATTATCAAATAAATTCTAAGACACTTAAATTATTTGCATTTAATATATTTTAATTAACATTTAAGCAGGTTTTCTTCTCCGTCCTACTACGTAGATAAAAGTATCCTAAATACCGAAACTTTGAAGTATTTAGTGAAGAGACTATTTAAGGGTTAATTAAATGTCTCAAAGGACATTCAAATGAAATGTGCTCGATTGAAAACCGGAATGATGCACGACATGTGTTGATAAAGTTTAATCGCTAATGGATATTGGAGGACTCAGGAAGTTGGCAACAATGTATTCTGTAAATCCCGAAGGCAAAGAAAATCGGCTTTGTTTTAAAACCAGCCAGTTCGCATTTTACGTGGAACTCATTTTAATCACATTCTTAAACATTTATTACAAATTTGTATTTTTTTAACGGTTATTACAAATTTTTAATTTAATTTTTTCCTGATGTACTTTAGACAGATTAAACAATATGGAATATGAAACATTTTTATGTGTTGTAATGTAGAGGCAAAAAAGCTGACAATACAAATATTTTTAGATCTATTCCCATAGTAAATTTTCAGTTACAGCAATGGTACAAATAGTTAAAAACTACCCAGAGGAAATCTATTAGTTTGTGAGATAAAATGAATGGTTGAGAATTTACTGGGAAGATCCCAAGATACACCAGCAAGGAGAAGGCAATTACCCATCTGTCAATTTCGTTCGTGACTGGACACTCTCAGAAAAAGTTCACAATATGAAGCTAACTGACTTTTAACCGATTGTGGACAAACATATGAGATAATATTACATTTATTCTTAAAGCGCCCTACTGTCTGAACAGATCTTAGCAAAACTCTGGTATCCGATGCCCAAAAGCGAAATTCCCCTAGATGACAATCATGACTAGGTTATAAGAATAAATTAGATAATTGACTGGGCTACAAATATGAACTTAATATACTGTAATTTTATCGTAAATAACCGTGTTTTAGATATCGAGCTGCATTTTTGGTCAGCCTAGGTTAGACTTTTTCTTGGTTTTTAAAGTAAAAAAGTGTATCTAAATTAAAACAATATGTAAACATAAACTCAGAAGCCGGAGGTGTACAGTGTAAAGTAATAAAGATGAGATGTCACAGTGTAATTGTTATATATTAATAAGTTTCAAAATGCGTTTAGTCAAAAACTATTGGAACGTTCACAATTTTTAAAATTTAGAAAATATCATTAGTTTTTGAAAATATTCAGTTGAAAGATGTATAGTGTTATTTTTTGATTTAAAGGTCATCAATTTGTAAAAGATTGGCAAATAAATTTAACAATATATTATGTCTTCTATGTTTCTATCCCTTTGTAGTAAATTACAAACCTATACTATCAATTTTTTTTTGTACCAATGTAGACAAATTTATATCGAACGAGGCAATTTGATTTGGTTTGATTCCGTAGAACTCTAAAAACAACAAATCTTACTTTAAAATATGATTTTTTTAACGAAAAGTTGTTCATTAATTCTCATGCTAAAAATTACGTAGTTCTTGTGAAGATTAACTTCTGCTGCTAGTACTCTCAATTATATAATTGAACTTGAGCAATTATATTCAGATCTGTTAAAAATATAAGAAAATAATATATTTCTCAGCGGTCAATTTTTTGCTCAACAAAGAAAATTATGTTTTCAAATTAGGCAATTCCTGAACAGAGCAGACATTCAGCCCAAATATTAATATATACACACGGAAAAAATCGCTTTTAATATATTACACAATTTTGTGTAATGTAATTATTGGACTTTTATTTATAATTTTGGGGGATTTTTACTTCAGTTGAAAGAAGAAATAATATTATCCCACTAAATGTTGATTTTTACTCCTTCACGGATGGAAAAATACAATGTGTTTTCATTCCGGGTGTACCGGGTGGTCGAAATTGGTCTGTTTTAACAGAGAAAACCTATTTCCTGACTAGATAGAGCAAAACTGACTTAGGTGTCATGGGCTCGATTTCTGAGAAATGTTTAATGGCAAAAACCGCCTGCCGATATTTTCACTGCCAACTGAGATATAGGGCGTTTTTCAATTTTCGGCCATTTTGAAAATTGTCCATAACTTTTTTATTTTGCGGAATATTAACATTCTGCAAAGACATTCTAAAGGCACTTTTTTATGTGCAATCCAGTGGCGTACTCAGATTTTTTCTATAGTTGTCCGTTTTATCATAAATAGGCAAAACTTTTTTTTTTCAAATGGAAATCATAGTTGGCTATAAATTATAAAAAATGCTCGCGTTTAGCCCTTTTCAGTGATATAAAGTTGTAGGTACTTATTTTCAAAAATAACGAAAATATTAGGTGTTTTTGGTTTACATCGAAGTAGGCCTTGGAATAATGACGCGCGTTCAATATTTTGAATATATTGCTGTCAGATTACTGTAGTCTGGTGTAATTATTGCGTTTTGGTGTTATCTTTATAAAGTTGTGTTAAGTTGCTGACAAAATATGTTTGAGAATTATGAAAAGTATGATATGTTAAAATGTTACATATTATCTAACGAAGTTCCTGAAGCGGCTAGTGAATTATATTTTAATACATTTCCCGAGCGACGTCAACCGGATAACCGAATTTATCAAACATTAAAAAGTAATTTAGTAAATTACGGAAGTTTTAAAAAGTTAAGAACAAGACATTATGAACTAAAGGAAGAAAAGGAAATCCAGCAGCTAAATATAATTGGTGAGGTATTAGATCATCCTGGCACCTCCTCTCGAACATTGGCTAATATAACGAATGTTCCAAAGACCACCGTTTTAAAAATACTCAAAAAACATAAATTCAAACCGTACAGAACGAGAAGAGTTCATCAACTCCGTGAAGGGGACGCCGCTAGAAGATTGAGATTTTGTCAGTGGTATGAGCAAAAATTCATGGAGAATGAGAATTTTCCATTAAATATTATTTGGAGTGATGAATCCAGAGTAGATACTTCTGGTATATTTAATAGATATAATTCATATCACTGGTCCACTGAAAATCCACACGTAGTTGTGCAACAAGACCGGCAAGGTCGGTGTGGATTCAATATATGGGTGGGGATATTCCGAGGAAGATTTGTGGGACCTTATTTTTACGATGGAAATTTAACTGCAGATGATTATGTAAATATTTTGCGCACATATATTGTCCCTTTGTTGGAAGACATACCTTTAGCTGATGCCAGAAATATCTACTATCAACAAGATGGTTGTCCCCCGCACAATGCAAGGATCACAACTGATCTTTTAAACTTCGAATTTCGAGAAAATTGGATTGGTACGTGGGGCCCCATACCTTGGCCTGCTAGGTCCTGTGACTTAACTCCCTTAGATTTTTTTTTGTGGGGAAGATTGAAGGACTTGATATTTAAAGGAAGAACCTTTCACACAAAAGAAGAATTGCAAGAGGCCACTAGGCAAGCTTTTGCATCTATTAGCCCAGTTGAACTAATAAATAGTTGCAACTCGGTACGCAAAAGATGCTTAGTTTGTATTCAACAGGGAGGGGCTCAATTTGAACAACTTCTCTAAACATATTTATCAGAAACCTATCTAACTAAATACCTAGATTTTCATAATTATTTTTTATTTTCACTTGTAGCTGTAAATAGTAGTTTAGTTTGTTAATTTTGTTCAACTTTGCTATGTAAACAAAAAAAAATAAAAAAAATTAATAATAAATAATTAAAATAACGTTAGCTAGTGTTATTTAAAGTTGTGTTTAAGTTGCTAACAAACTATAAATCTTAACAATACATAATTGAGATATTGTCATCACAAATCAAAGCCTACTTCGATGTAAACCAAAAACACCTAATATTTTCGTTATTTTTGAAAATAAGTACCTACAACTTTATATCACTGAAAAGGGCTAAACGCGAGCATTTTTTATAATTTATAGCCAACTATGATTTCCATTTGAAAAAAAAAAGTTTTGCCTATTTATGATAAAACGGACAACTATAGAAAAAATCTGAGTATGCCACTGGATTGCACATAAAAAAGTGCCTTTAGAATGTCTTTGCAGAATGTTAATATTCCGCAAAATAAAAAAGTTATGGACAATTTTCAAAATGGCCGAAAATTGAAAAACGCCCTATATCTCAGTTGGCAGTGAAAATATCGGCAGGCGGTTTTTGCCATTAAACATTTCTCAGAAATCGAGCCCATGACACCTAAGTCAGTTTTGCTCTATCTAGTCAGGAAATAGGTTTTCTCTGTTAAAACAGACCAATTTCGACCACCCTGTACATCCGTTCACTACTGTCGTTCTGAAAAGAACAGTTTTGCTGACGGTTCGCCAAAATCACATTTGGCATTTTCGAAGCTTTCTTTCTCGCGTCCGAATAGAGACTGAAGTGTTGGTGACTGCGACGCTTCCTTTTATACCCCCACTCGGGGCTGAAGGTTATATCTGCGCAGGCGTTGGTCGTTATTTATGTTTTCCGGATGGTGCTGTTGTTGTTGCGCTAATTGCGCTTGAGTTTTTGCGATTTTAGATTTGTCGATTATTGTCTTCCATACTGTTGGTAGTTTTAATGATTCGTCCCTTTTATTCAAATCACCTTGTTTTTCAATTTCCATGGCTTCTCAGATTATTCTGGTCTTATAATGTTCTATATTGGCAATCTCCCTACACCCATCGAAATTTATTTTATGGCCGGTTTCCTGATGATGTAGGAATAAAGCTGAGGTTGTTTGTTTATTTCTGATGCTGAGTTTATGCTCTTCCACTCTTGCTGATATTCGCCTGTTAGTTTGCCCTACGTACAACTTTTCACAGTCCTGGCACGGAATGCTGTACACTCCGTGGTTTTCCAGTTTGATTTTATCTTTTGGGTTTCCGAGTAGTTTACCTATAGTTGTTTGTGGCTTGTGTATTGTTTGTATGTTGTGTTTCCTCAGAATTCTTCCGATTCTGTCTGTTGTGCATTTTACATATGGTAAGACTACTCGTTGCTTTCCCGGCTCATATTTTTTGTTGTTCGTTGTTCGGGAAACCTGTGCATTAATAGCTTTCTCTATGGTGCGATTTGTGTAGCCATTTTTCTTTAAAGCACTAGATACTACCTTAAGTTCGTTTTGTCTCGTCTGTGTTTCAGTTAGTCGCACGGATCTAGATATTAGAGTATTTGCCACAGCTTGAATTTGTGCTGGGTGATGATGTGATTTTGCATTTAAATATCTGTCTGTATGTGTTGGTTTTCTATACACGGTGTATTCGAAATGTCCGTTATGTAGTTTTGTGACCAAAACATCTAAAAATGGTAGTTTGTTGTTTTCCTCTAGCTCTAAAGTAAATTGTATTCTGGGGTGGATTGAATTTACGTGAGTCAGAAATTTTTCGAGCTCTGCATGACCATGTTGCCATATAATAAATAATAAATAATAAAAAATAAATGTGTATGACATGACGAGTAGTCTTACCATATGTAAAATGCACAACAGACAGAATCGGAAGAATTCTGAGGAAACACAACATACAAACAATACACAAGCCACAAACAACTATAGGTAAACTACTCGGAAACCCAAAAGATAAAATCAAACTGGAAAACCACGGAGTGTACAGCATTCCGTGCCAGGACTGTAAAAAGTTGTACGTAGGGCAAACTAACAGGCAAATATCAGCAAGAGTGGAAGAGCATAAACTCAGCATCAGAAGTAAACAAACAACCTCAGCTTTATTCCTACATCATCAGGAAACCGGCCATAAATAAATTTCGATGGATGTAGGGAGATTGCCAATATAGAACATTATAAGACCAGAATAATCCGAGAAGCCATAGAAATTGAAAAACAAGGTGATTTGAATAAAAGGGACGAATCATTAAAACTACCAACAGTATGGAAGACAATAATCGACAAATCTAAAATCGCAAAAACTCAAGCGCAATTACCGCAACAACAACAGCACCATCCGGAAAACATAAATAACGACCAACGCCTGCGCAGATATAACCTTCGGCCACGAGTGGGGGTATAAAAGGAAGCGTCGCAGTCACCAACACTTCAGTCTCTCTTCGGACGCGAGAAAGAAAGCTTCGAAAATCCCAACTGTGATTTTAGCGCACCGTCAGCAAAACTGTTCTTTTCAGAACGACAGTAGTGAACGGATGTACGGATATATATATATATATATAAAACACATATGTATATATATATATATATATATATATATATATATATATATATATATATATATATATATATATATATATATATATATATATATATATATATATATATATATATATATATATATATATACATATATATATATATATATATATATATATATATATATATATATACATATATATATATATATATATATATATATATATATATATATATAAATCCAGTTAAGCTTTTTGATTAGTAACATTATTAGATTAATTGTCATAGTAACATGAATATCTGCATCACTACTCTACTAGAGTTAGCTGACAATTACCTTAACTCAATGTGTTATTTAAACTTCTATCAGAGAATGAACAAGTTATTAACATTTCAAGAGTATGTGAAGAGAATTAGTGGAAACTTGTTTTAAATGTCGCATTATTAAAAAATAACTTTTACATGACTGTGTTAACTCGAGGTCGCGGCCTTAAGCTCAGTTTCAGGGTAAAACTTAGGTATTCGTCCGTAACAACTGCCAAAAAGCTGATCAAAAGGGGCAAAACGTTAAATAGAAGATTTAAATTATTTTTATCTAAACTTATATACCTGTTTGTATCAATAATTTCTTGATGAATCATGTCTTTCTAAAACCTTAAATAAGAAGGATAAAAGACCATAAATAATTTATAATATATCAATAACTTGATATTAGACACCGTCAGAATCAGTTTTTCTGTATGTAAGAATTTTATGTTATGTTACATTGTCTATTATCCGATAAATATTCGATCTTGTTTGGTTTTGTTTTAATTATTTTCCTATCCATATTCCTTTACATATTTTACATAACTTATTGATTACAATGAGATAAAACTAAAATGCATATTTTGGGTATTAGGACAGCAGTAGGATATCTACATTCGGTTGTAAATAAAATCACTAAGAAGTCTTTAAAAATCAAGACATCAATTTTGTGTAAAAATAATTTAAATAGTTTTTAAAAATTTCATTTCTGTGAAAAAAACAAAGAAAGCAGTTTGTAATAAATAAATGAATTATTGAAATTAAAATTGTTACAATTTAGTAGCAAATTTTTAAATAATTAGTAATTGTCCTTGTATGAATCGCTATTTGTACAAAATGTGTACAATTGTGGAGAAATTCACAACAGACTTTTTCCGTGCATTAATACGTTTTCCTTAAGAAGCACTCCTTAAGTATTCAATAACATATAAGGTGAAATTAAACAGTTGATATCTGAAAATATCTGTACATCAAAAAACAAACACCATGGATTTATATATAACAATATCATAACTTAAAAGTAGAGATAAATTCTAGACAAATTCGTATTTATCTCTTTCCGCTATCTCTTACGACTGCTGAGATAAGGTAGAGCCTCATATTGAACGGATCACTCTGTGTTAAGATATTTTTCTTTTTGAAGTTACACCTGAAGTAAAAAGTCTGTGTAAAATTTTATGCTCGTATATTTCAAAAATAAACATATTTTTAAAAATAGAAATGAATAGTATTATTACCCGAGATTTTATGGAGATAATCTCTTTAATACTTACATATACCATACACTCTATGATATAAATAAGATATTACAAAAGCGGTGAAAACTCATCATTTTAATTTTTAGCGCGCATTTTCCAGGCACATTCCAAGTATGTAGAATAGCAAAAATATATAATTTCTGCAGGTGCAAAACGGCCTACAAGAAGTATTGCTTTCGATTATGTCACAGGGAACTCTCCTACGATCATGATTTCTGGGCCTCTACCCTCATCAGGCAGGCTTTTACCCAGGGAGATCTGAAATAACAGATTGCTCGATATGACAAAATCGAAAACACAATCTGTTATTTCAGATCTCCCTGGGTACAAGCCTGCCTGATGAGGGTTCGGCCAAATCATGAGTGACATAATCGAAAGCAATACTTCTTGTAGGCCGTTTTGCACCTGCAGAAATTATATGTTATTGCTATTCTACATATATATCTTTTCCGGCCAAGAACTTTTGATAAAGATGTGTGAAAGCGCAGTTTTAGCGATTTTAGTATATATATATATATATATATATATATATATATATATATATATATATATATATATATATATATATTTATATATATTGTTAGTTGAGGTTTATTACCATTAATACAGTATAGTGCTATGTACCCAACTAATGTTTCGTTAACAATGCCGAACACAAAAGTAATTTTTATAATCCCCTTTCGGCCTGGGTCTCACGAGTCGGCACTAAAAAGAAAATATCTTAATATACGTTCAGACTGCATTATCTTAAAACATGTCTAACAAAATTTTACATTCCCGCTTAGCCAAGCTCTACTGAAAATTGAAGTAATTCGCACGAGCGCTTCAAAGCATTTATTAATTTCTCTTTCTCTCTATTTGGCGAACCCTTCGTGCTCTAATATGAGCATTTCGTTTCACGCTTTACATAAACATGTATTAAAAGTATGAATGTTATCCAAGCTGGAATGTGACTGAAAAATGCGCGCTAAAAATTAAAATGATGAGTTTTCACCGCTTTTGTAATATCCTATTTATATCATAGAGTGTATGGTATATGTAAGCATTAAAGAGATTATCTCCATAAAATCTCGGGTAATAATACTATTCATTTCTATTTTTAAAAATATGTTTATTTTTGAAATATACGAGCATAAAATTTTACACAGACTTTTTACTTCAGGTGTACCTTCAAAAAGAAAAATATCTTAACACAGAGTGATCCGTTCAATATGAGGCTCTACCTTATCTCAGCAGTCGTAAGAGATAGCGGAAAGAGATAAATACGAATTTGTCTAGAATTTATCTCTACTTTTAAGTTATGATATTGTTATATATAAATCCATGGTGTTTGTTTTTTGATGTACAGATATTTTCAGATATCAACTGTTTAATTTCACATGGTACTTACACCTTATATGTTATTGAATACTTAAGGAGTGCTTCTTAAGGAAAATGTATTAATGCACGGAAAACGTCTGTTGTGAATTTCTCCACAATTGTACACATTTTGTACAAATAGCGATTCATACAAGGAAAATTACTAATTATTTAAAAATTTGCTACTAAATTGTAACAATTTTAATTTCAATAGTTCATTTATTTATTACATATTCTTTGTTTTTTTATAAATTTTTATATATATATATATATATATATATATATACCCAAAATATGCATTTTAGTTTTATCTCATTGTAATCAATAAGTTATGTAAAATATGTAAAGGAATATGGATAGGAAAATAATTAAAACAAAACCAAACAAGATCGAATATTTATCGGATAATAGACAATGTAACATAACATAAAATTCTTACATACAGAAAAACTGATTCTGACGGTGTCTAATATCAAGTTATTGATATATTATAAATTATTTAAGGTCTTTTATCCTTCTTATTTAAGGTTTTAGAAAGACATGATTCATCAAGAAATTATTGATACAAACAAGTATATAAGTTTAGATAAAATTACTTTAAATCTTCTATTTAACGTTTTGCCCCTTTTGATCAGTTTTTTGGCAGTTGTTATAGACGAATACCTAAGTTTTACCCTGAAACTGAGCTTAAGGCCGCGACCTCGAGTTAACACAGTCATGTAAAAGTTATTTTTTAATAATGCGACTTTTAAAACAAGTTTCCACTAACCCTGTTCACATGCTCTTGAAATGTTAATAACTTGTTCATTCTCTGATAGAAGTTTAAACACATTGAGGTAAGGTAATTGTCAGCTAACTCTAGTAGAGTAGTGATGCAGATATTCATGTTACTATGACAATTAATCTAATAATGTTACTAATCAAAAAGTTTAACTGGATAGATTTATACATATATATATATATATATATATATATATATATATATATATATATATATATATATATATATATATATATATATATATATGTATATGTATATATATATATATATATATATATATATATATATATATATATATATATATATATATATATATATATATATATATATATATATATATATATATATATATATATATATATATATATATATTTATCTGTTTCGTTATGTGATTGTAAATCCGGGAACATGGTTTCCACTATTATGCAGACATGTTTCAAGCAAATTGTTAAAAAATATTGATATAATTTCTTTCAACAATATTGTAAAATTAAAGTTACCGTCTGAAATAACATAATTTTATATACGTGGTTACAAGATGTTTCACAATTTATCTCTGATATTTAGTGGGATAATATTATTTTTTCTTTCAACTGAAGTAAAAATCCCCCAAAATTATAAATAAAAGTCCAATAATTACATTACACAAAATTGTGTAATATATTAATATATTGTACCCAGGGAGATCTGAAATAACAGATTGCGTTTTCGATTTTGTCATATCGAGCAATCTGTTATTTCAGATCTCCCTGGGTAAAAGCCTGCCTGATGAGGGTAGAGGCCCAGAAATCATGATCGTAGGAGAGTCCCCTGTGACATAATCGAAAGCAATACTTCTTGTAGGCCGTTTTGCACCTGCAGAAATTATATATTTTTGCTATTCTACATATATATATATATATATATATATATATATATATATATATATATATATATATATATATATATATATATATATATATATATATATATATATACATATAAAAGAGAAACAGAAATTTCAATTTCTGTGCGGTTCTTGGTCGTAAAAAGTCATATAAAACGAAACCAGTAACGGTAAGGATTACTCCTTCACCATTTTGTCGAGAATCGACCAAAATACATATTATATATACATATATATATATATATATATATATATATATATATATATATATATATATATATATATATATAATGTATACATACAAGGTGGTCCAACGGTGCGTTAAATCCAGTGGCTCGGTTTTTGTGGGAATTAGGAAAAAAATTATACAAAAGTTGTAGGGACTGCTGAGAGCTACAACCTAAAATGGTTTTCGATTTAACAAGATTGAGGATAAGTTTGCCTGGAATACCTTGTGTATTGTTTTATTTTCAGATTCCTCCCTTTTTGGCCATTCACTCTGCGAAGATTTATGGCCACTTTTCGAAAATATCAGAGGCACATTTGACGCCCTATATTTTTTTAATGCGTTAGCATAAATCATTTTAGCATGGTAAAAGCTTCCAAATGTGGTCTTCTTTTAACTGCGATAATTTTCTTAAGTATTCTTTAATAACTGTATACAGAGTAAATAAAAATCCTGGATGCAAATTTTCTCGCTTAATTTAAATAGAACCCCCTGTATATTATGATATTTTTAGATTCTTCCTATTTTGGTCATTCACCCAATATAGGGTTTGTGGGGTCTATACAGAGTCGATCAATATTTATGGCCACTTTTCGAAAATATTAGAGGTGGACATTTCAATTTATTACGGCAAAATATTGCAAAATGCTCTTCACACATCTATTTTTTTTTCTAAATTTATTTATACCAGCATGGATGGATCGAAAAAGCTTAAAACTTCAAAATAAGTATATATTACGAATAATATCCTGATAAAAGACAAATGCGAGAAGCGCTCTTGAAAGATTATGCAACGTTTTGATGAGACGGAAAATATCGAATACATGAAAACTGATCGAGCCAAACCTGTTTTGATAGGACTTAGCTAGGACAACTTAACAACTGTAAACCAACTATTTGTTAAGTTGTTCACCCTAAAGTAATAAGATTGTAAAAATAAAAAAATAATATCAATTAAAAAACAATACTAAGTAAAAATTGTATAAATCAGCACTACTTAATTAGATGTTCGAAATGACGTTTTGTTCGACACAAATATTTAAACGATTTTCAAAAGATACGCTGACATCTTTTAATGTATTAAAATTAATATTATTAAATACACTTCGGATTCTTTCCTTCATATTTTCTTATGTAGTCGAAGGTGTTTGAGAAACTAAATATCCATTTTTGTCAAATCCTCTATCTATCCAGCATTCTTGAAATTGCTCATTAAGAAATGCATGAGTGTCAGCCGTATGGTGAACTGAGGCATCGTTATGCATAAACCATATTTGATCAAGGACGCTAATAGGGATTTGGTATAATAGTGTTCTAAAATCTTCTCTCGAAAACTAGAGATATCGGTGTGCAATAAGCCTTTCTTCACAAAAATGCGGACCAATGACAAAGTTTCCAACAATTCCACCCCAGACGTTAAGAGACCACCTATTTTGACTAGTCGTGCGCATATAGTAAGGATTTTCAGTAGCGTAGTAATGAAAATTATGTCTATTGACATTTGAATTTTTGTGGAATGTTGCTTCGTCAGTAAATAACACAACGCACCAGCATTGTTTGACAATTCAAATTTGTATTTTTGACAGTTTAATTTCATCTATAAAAATAAGGCCCACTAGATTTTTCTGGCTGGGTACAACAATAAATTCAAAGATAGCCAAGATTTGCTGACTTTTTTGTGTTATTTTCTGACGAAGCAACATTCCATAAAAATAGAAATGCTAATAGACATAATTGTCATTATAACGCTACTGAAAGTACTCATTTTACTTGCACAACTAGTCAAAATAGGTGATCTCTTAACGTCAAATGTACCTCTAATATTTTCAAAAAGTAGCCATAAATCTAGAGCGACTCTGTATAGACCCCACAAATCCTATGTTGGGTGAATGACCAAAAAGAGGGGAATCCCTATATGTAATATTATACAGGACGTTCAATTTAAATAAATCGAAAAAATTTGCACCCAGGATTTATATTTACCCTGTATATTGTTATCAAAAGAATACTGTAGAAAAACGCATTATACAGGGCGTCAAATGTACCTCTGATATTTTATAAAAGTGGTCATAAATCTTCAATGGCTCTATATAGATCCCACAAACCCTAAATTGGGTGAATGGCTAAAAAGGGAGGAATCTGAAATTAAAACAATATGCAGGGTGTTCAATTTAAAAAAATGTCAGTTTGGTTTGTGACAAGCTTATCCTCAACCCCTTATAAACTAAAATAATTTTAGGTTGTGGCTCTTGGCAGTCCAGTATACTATATATATATATATATATATATATATATATATATATATATATATATATATATATATATATATATATATATATATATATATATATATATATATATATATATATATATATATATATATATATATATATATATATATATATATATATATATATATATATATATATGAAATTAACGCTCATTTGGGGAAGATATAATATATAGATATATCTGACTATGGTGAGCTTATTCATGTAGAGGTTCCAAAAAACATTATACTGACGAGATTTTAAGGGCTTTGACTTTTGAAATATTTATTTGGCTGCAATTTTGTTTCGCTGTCTTGAATTCGTATCACAATTTTACCAGGTTATCTCTATATCACACCTAATGGTTACATAACAATTTTAAAGTAATTTAATAAGTAGTTTTTTAAAGCTGATTTTTAAATAGTTTAATAGGCCGCCATTTTGTTTTGATATCTTGGATTAGTTTGAAAATGATACCAGTTGATTCTTCTTCACTCAATTTTCTATGCAAAATTTAAGGTAAATTGGATAAATAGTTCTTAGTCATAATGTTTTAACATTTCATTATATATTTTCACATATTAAATCGTTACTAAAATGTAACCAAATCATCTCCATATGACATCTCCGAGTAGTAGTTTTTACTTTCCTCGTAAAAGGGAAGTATTGAAATCTAAAAAAAAGTCACCACTGCAGGTTTTTACTTATCTTCAGGTTTTAGGGTCCCTAGATACCCAAAAACGTGTTTTTGTTTAATTCCGTCGGTCTGCCAAAAATTAAAGGTCATATGGAGATGGCCTGGAAACATTTTGGTTAAAATCCATTATGGCGTAAAAAAATGACTGCCTAGGGAAAACTGTAAAAAATTACTAAAAAATTACTTATCTAATTTAATCCACAAAAATCAAGTATTACGAAGAAATCAACTGATAAAATTTTGGTATGAATCCAAAATGGCGAAACATAAAGGCGGCCTGAAAAAATTATTTAATAGACCGATTTTAAATTTTGTGTAAGATTTAAGTGTGATACAAAGATGAACCCGTAAAATTGTAGTACCAATTTAAGATGAAGTACAAATAAAAAATAAATAAAATTTAGCCTCCCTAGATTCCAATCGGTCAGTTCGCGGCTTAGCCAACAAAATACTTACCCCATGGACTATAAATGTTGCTCACAAATTAAGGGTCATATGGGGATGACCTGGTAACATTTCAGTAAAAATCCAATATGGCGGATCAAAATGGCAGCTTGTTGAACTATTAATAAAATTATTACTAAAACACTGTCTAATTATCCGATTGACTTAAAATATTGCAAAAAATTAAGTGTTACATAGAAATGAACTGGTAACATTTTAGTAATCCAAGGTGGCGACCAAACAAAATATTTAAAATATCAGCCTGAAAGAATTAGTTACTAATTTCACATTTTCTGCATGCATGAAGTGTGATATAGAGATAAACTAGTAAAATTGGGTACAAACAAAATGACGACCAAATAAAATGTTTAAAAACCAACTTGAAATTTGTTGGACAAAAATTAAATGTGATATGGGGATAAACTGGTACGAATTAAACATGACCGAATAAAATGGCGCTCTTAAAAAAATCAGTGTAAAAACTAGTTTTTCAGTTTATTTTAAATTGTATTTTAGTGATTAATAAACTTTAGTAAATGATAATTTACGCATCCAAATAAATTAAAGCCAAACTCAAAGCTAAATAATTTCCACTTCTATCTAAATGCAATAGGAAATTTTTTTATTACAAAAAAACAAAAACCTGGTAGATTTTTGTACAAATGGGTAAGTTAAAATTAAATATAAATAGATGTTCCCCGATGTGCGCGAAATGTTAAGTAATTGGATAAAATGTTTTTTAGGCACGCCGCTAAACACTAGATCGAGAGACGGACTGACGACGGTTCCAAAAAAATGTTTTTCGGCATTTACGGCCCCTAACTCGTAAAGGTCTAAAAAAATCTCAGAGAATTATTGTTTAATTTTACAATCTTATGAGGGAAGTAAAACTGTTAAGAAATATTCTAAAATTTTATTAAAATAAACAATGTTTTATGTCAAAGGAAATGGCACAAATTAAACGTTTTTTGGATTCCGTGAAACTTCCTTTAATATTTTATCATTCTGTTGTTACTGTAAGAATGTTTTTTGGTCATTGCCACTACAAGTTGAGCCAGAGATCCAGGACCAAAAGTATATTTTCAGTTTTATAATTTTTGGATAGACATTTTTCGGGTAACTCAAGATGTTTTTCAACTTGCTTTAGTATGAAATTTGTCAAGACCTAAATTAATAGTTTTAGATATATTTAATATTTATACAGGGTAAAAATTAATAGGAGCATATTTTTTATTTCAATTAAAATATTTTATTAGTATATTAAATTTAATCTGCTATTACTAGTTGCACTATTGTATGCAGAGGACATCAAAAAATTTGCAATCAAAAATAGTTTTGGGCACTTTGATGCTTTCTAATGAGACACGTTCTGTTCAACAGGTTGTTATAACTGCTTTAACAGATAACAAACTACTAATACAGATAAACATTTCCTATACACAGCAATTTAAAAAAAACGTTATGAATCTTTCCTTTTATTAGGAATAGTAAAGTGTGACCCTATTTAGTTCAGTACATAGTCATTTAGTATCACATATATACTATATTTTTAAACATTATTAAGGGGCGCCGTTTTGTTCCATCATATTGAATTCCTATCAATATTTTACCAGTTTCTTTCCCCTCTATGCCACACTTGATTTTCGGGCATAATTTAAAATAAATAGTATTACAATGACAAACACCGCCATTTTGCTACGTCAAGTTGAATTCGTACCAGTTTATTCGATTATCACATTTAATTTTTTTACAAAATTTTAAGTCAATTGAGTAAGATTTTGTCACGCTGATTTAAAAAAAAATGATTTATCCGCCATTTCCTTTCGCCACAGTAAATTCGTACCACAACTTTACCAGTTTATATCTAAATCACAATTAATGCTTGCACAAAATTTGAAATTAACTTAAGCAGTTTTTTCATGCTGAATTTATATCGTCGTCATTTTGTTTTGTTATCTTGGATTCATTCCAAGATGCTACCAGTTCGTTCCTATGTAACACTTGATTTTTTGCAAAATATGAAGCAAATTGGATACTTCGTTTTATTAGTAATATTTTTTTAACGTTTCACTAGACCGCTATCTTGTTCTCGCATATTGGATTTCTACCAAAATATTACCAGGTTATCTCCATGAGACCCTTAATTTTTGACTAAAAGTTGAAGTGAATCTCGTAAGTAGTTTTTAAGCTCTGTCGCAATCTGACAGACAGACAAACCCACAGTTGGACGGACGGAATTAATAAAACATGTTTTTTGGCATTTAGGGGTGCTAAAACGTAAAGATATGTAAAACCTGAGAGGATGATTTTTCACGATTGCAAACATTTTATCCGTCCGCCACTTTGTTCCGCCGTCTTACCACGATCAGTTATGACACAAAGTTTTAAATTAATCCATTAAGTAGTTTTTTCAGGCTGTATTTTTAAATATTTCACTAAGCCGCCATTTTGGATTCATACCAAAATTTTAACAGTTGATTCCAACTATTCCAATAATAGTTAATTTTTGTGCAAAATTTAACATAAATTGAATAAGTAGTTTTTTAATATTTTTTTTAACATTTCACTAGGCCACCATATTCGATTTTAACCAAAATGTTACCAGGTTATCCCCATATGATTTTTAATTTTTGACCCAAAATTGTAAGTCAATCGGGTTTTTAGCTATTTCGCAAACAGCACGCCGACGCGACGGAATAGAGAAAACAGGTTTTTCGGCATCTAGGGACCCTAAAACCTAAAGATCTGAAAAAATCTGGAAAGGGACTTTTTTTCATGATTACAAAACTTCCTTTTTACGAGGGAAGTAAAATATATAAAATGGGATAGTTTTGAAAAAATACATTTCCCAGCATTGAATAATAAATATATTTGGTCATGTCTTTATGTTTTATTATTATATACAGGGTTATAATGAATTGATAGGGAATTTTGCGCCATGTGTGTCTAAAAATATTTTTGTAAGTCAATTTAATCAATTTTCCCGTATAAACCAGTGCACTTAGCAGTTTATTATAGTAATAAGATTTCTGTTTTCTATTTTTTAATTAGTGTAATATCAAATTTAGCTTTAATTTATTGGAGAATATTTCAATGTTAAATACACTAATTAATGTTTTACCTTGGATAAATGTGGAAGATAGAATAGTAATTTATTAACAATAAAATATTTGAAATTAAAGTAGATTTAGAAGCAACTTTGCACGCCCGAAATATGTTGTACAATTCTGTACAATTATGTGGCTTCTATTCACTTGTTTTGTTACACCTAGTTAGTGCTATGAAAATTTAAATATATTTTTATTTTCTTATTTGCTAAACTGATGTCTTTAATGCAAGATAAAAACATTTAAAATACAAAAAAATCTTAGGCAACTATTTATTTCACAACTCTTAATGTGATTTTCAGCTGCCTCTAAAACCGTCATTTTGAGTAGTACGTTACTTATATTATTTGACACGTGAACTAGTTTCTTTTTAAGAATACATTTAATTTTAGCTATTCATTAAATGTCCGCCAAGAGCGGTTTTAATTGTGAATCTCTAAGGTACAAGAAATGCACAAAAGTCTTTTTCGTAAAAGCTTGCACGCGAAATGAGCAGAAGCAGGCCACATTCCTGCTCAACCAAGCGCCTCTGAAAATTGTTAGTAATTTACACGGTTGCGTTTCCATTTTATTAATTTCTCTTTCTTTTCATGTGGTTTTAGGTTCGTTTAATACCGCATATCGCGCACAGTTTCATTTTAATCTGATTAAGAATGCGCACATTTAGGAAAAATGTGTATAGTCTTATTCTGAAATATAAAAAAAAAGTTTTACAATAAACGTGGTAGGCATTGATATTACATAGGCACGAACGGCGAGATATCTCCGGTTCCGCTTACCTGAATTTAATGAAAATATGTACACTTAGGTAAGAAATTATGCCGGATTCAACAGCGAGTTCCGCATTGTTGTCAAGTTTAGCGTTTCTCTCTATTTATTGTTTGTCATTTTTGAGATTTATAATAAGCAAAACAAAAAAATCAACTTTAATATTTTTAGACCCAGTATATCTCTAACCGTAAGTTACAAATCCAGAAAAACTATAGGGCGAAACTTAGTTACGAACATAGTTTAGTATGTTTTATATTTTTATTCGACTGGACTTGAATGCGGTTTTTCTCATGTTGTATGGGAAAATTCCAGAGTGGTTTGAGAACTCGCGAAATTGTAAGGGGCAGGCGCAGTAATATGAAATGTGTGGGAAAACGTGTTAATCAATTTGAAAAATTGTAAAATTTGAACAATTTTAAGCGCCGTTGGTATAGTTAAGAGTAGTGCTGTAGAATATACGAAAGTTGGTAAACGTCTATCTATTTTTAAAAATTAAAAATAAAAATAAAATAAAAGTAAACGTAAAAAAAAATACAAAATTAAAAATAATAAAATTTAAACAAAAACCAAATCTTGAGAAAAATAAACCGACCTCAAAAAAGCACCGAAGAGTAAAAATAAAATTTTAATTGGCGTTAAACTAATAAAACAGTATTAAATAGATATTTCTTCAGGTATTAAATCATATTATATCTTTAAAAATTTAACATTATATTAATAAATATTAAATGTAATTAACTAATATCAGTTCCATAACTTTTCATAGTAACTAATTATTAAGAAAATAGCAGTTTGCGTCAAATTTTTAAGGTCGTCTAAAATGTTATTTTTTTTTACTTTTCAGTGAATTTTTGAAGGAGATTTTATTTTCCTTAAAAACATTTTATAGTTAAAATTAACAAAATGAGTGGGTGCACCTTGAAAGAAGTTAAGCTGAGGCAATAATTCTGCATTTATATTAAATTTTTAATACAGAGTAATAGAAAAATGTCTTACAACATCCTAATTTTGATTTAGCAATTGTACCTAAATACATTTTTTTTTGTTATTTTACATGGTTCCATATCTAAAAGATTGTTAGAGCTTATATTTTACAAGGATTACCTTTTAATTAATTTCAATTAATTAACATTTATCCCGTAATGTTAAATAAAATTCAAAACATTGTATCTAGGAAATTAATGTCCATCAGTACATGTAAATACAAGCATTATATTTGTTTTTACGTAGTGTTTGTAGAAATATATGCAATGAAAACTAAAGACTTTCCAGAAAAACAAGCCTATAAAACTATCTAATAAACATATGCGTGTCGTTGTTTAAATTGAAAAACAGCTAATTCTTCAAAAATTACATTTGAATATCTGTCTAATTGCGTCAATTTTTAATTAATTAGCACCTGCCTAAGATCAACAAATATTTTAGCGCCCTGTATGCCGAATACAAAGCAGTTTCAGATTCATGTAACATTTTTTTATTACAAGAATTTCCTATAAGTTTGTCTACATAAATTAAAAACATTTATGGAAGTAGATGTAATATTGTAATGGCATAAATCTTTAGATTATGAATGAGGGTTGAAGGGATGAAAATTTGTCAGCGTACGAAACAAATAAACACCGAAATGTCACAAAAAAAACAAATTTTGATTTGTAAAATAGTAAACCCTGTATATTAGATATAAATATACTTATTTTAGTACCTTTATCTATAAAGACATTTGAAAAATTTGAGAAAAACCTGGTATAAGAATAAATGTGTTCATAAAGATGTAGAACACAGAGGAGTCAATGTATAGGAATATAGTGGAATCAATGGGAATTATGGTAAGATCCTGATTTTTTAATTTTTATGGTGACTTTAACGATAAAGGTACTGACTTATTTTCGTTATTAGTTTGCTTTATAAGATAACATATTTTGAGAAACCAGAAAAATATCTTTCAAACTTCTGTACAAAACATACTTTCTAAGCCAAGTAATCAGTTTATAATTAGTTTAACTACAATACTTTATAGCTGTTTAATTTTATTTAATTTTATAGGTATCATTACACCCTCTCCGGAAATATATCCCCTTCGGTAGCCGAATTTAACAATTACGCATTAATGGTGGCTAGGAGAGTTTGACATCCTTTAAACCAGCGCTCCGCGAAAGTGAAGTGATAAATGTTGTAAATGTAAGCGTAAAAATAAATGAAAAAAATATTGTTTTAAAAAAAGTTTTTTTTTATTAACTGTTGAACTAAAAAGTAAAGAATAATTAAACTTATCTAAACACAAAACTTCTAAAAATTTGAATATGTTCTTAAAAGCTTAAAGGTTTATTTCAAGTTCTGTGTTTACGCAAGTTTAATTAATTTTTTTTCCGTGTTAAAGTTTCAACTTATCGACGAATATTTAAATTAATTTTGTGAAAAAGTTGTATCGAAACTATATACATACGTTAGCATTTTCTTGAGCTTTGGCTTGAAATAACAACACTCTCATTCTGTATGTAGTTGCTTTAGCTGTAGAATCGCATAGCTTGCGTTAAGGGCTATAACAGGAGCAAGAGCAGACGGAGATATGAAAAAAAATTATTTGTCTTCACATGAATCCGCAGGTTAGCTACAATTACGCGCGACCAGTGTTTAACTACTGTGGTGCAACGCACAAATGAGGCAGGATTATTAGATTTTTTTATTAACCAACTTCAAAAAAGGAGAAGGTTCTAAATTCGACCTGTATGTATTTTTTTTATATTTGTATCCGCATATTGTCTAAACGGATAAGCCGATTTTGATGAGTCGAACGTCAAATTGTAGAGGACGTTTCTCTGGTGGTATTTGTGTATTTGTAATAATAATATTAAAAAAACACAGGTATAAGAGCGATAAAGGCAGCGATTTTTATAATTAAATTTAATTTTTTTTAAATACTCTTTTCCAACTAAAGCATTAAGGTGTGTAATAGACATACAACCCCATTTGCTAAAGGGTATCTCTTTAGCTATCCCGTTATGTAATTTTATGTATACAGAGTAACCATGAACATGTGCAACCTCAAAATCTAGTTTTGACACTTGACATTTTAGAAAAATTATTATTCGGTATGAATAAAACGTTATTAACTGACTACCCTCATTATAACTTTTAACCGACTTCAAAAAAGGAGGAGATTATCAGTTTGACCCCATGTATTTTTTTATGATTGTACATCGATTACTTCGCGGTGGTTTGACCAATTTGGTTGAAGTTTTCAGGGGACATTCAGGATATTGCCGAATTGGTCCCATAGCAAGCATATTAATTTTTTTTTAAAGCGGAGTGGCGAAATTCTTAACTTAAGAGTAATAAAATCAAAACAAGAAAAGTATTAACGCGGCAAGAACTGTAATATAGTAGAAAATGGATTTTTTTGGATGACTGCTAAAGCAAAATGAAATTTGACCAGCCGTACACATGTGTTTCTGAATTAAGTTGACCTTAAGTCAAAAACACGTGTCTACGGTTGGCCAAATACTATCGGTTATCCCAGGAGCCCAAATTCAATGGACTTGATGAAAATATTCGCCGATTAGATAGGGCGGTGAGTTGGGTGAAAAAAATTGAAATTAGGTTTTTATACACAGTTTGACATACCACCTCCATGGTTCAATGGATAGCATGTCACGCTCTAGTGCACGAGTTCAGGGTTCGACTTCTGTGGCTTCCTCAGTTTTTTTATTAATTTTTATTTTTATTAAATTATTCGGTCAACTCAAAACCAGATATTCAAAACTTAAGCAAAATTTACGATAATTTACTAAATGTAAATTATCCTTTCAGCATTTCTCCCTGTTTGTTGTATCCTTATTATTGTTAAACTTTTCTACGTAAAATAAGATGAATAAACATGATTAACTTTATAAAAATATATGATTTAATAAAAGTAACAATAATTATAAAAAAATTAAATTAAGTACCTAATAATAATTTAATAAAAATAAACATTATTAAAAAAACCGAAGAATCTACAGGAGTCGAATCCTGAACCCGCGCACTGGGGCGTGAGACGCTATCCATTTAAGCTCGAGGGTGTGATTTCAAACTATGTATAACAACTTAATAATTTTAATTTTTTTCACCCCACTCTAATCTGTGCAAATCTGCAAAATAAATTTTAACCTATATGTGTATATATGATGTTCTTTCTGTTTGTGTATCCAAGTAATGTAATTCGCTTTTTAACATATAATTTGACGGAAAATCATTTCTGTCGTAAGTTAAGTGATAACAATAATGTATATTTTTTCCGTTTTTTTTTTTGTTAATGATATATTAATTTTAGGTAATTATATATTGATGGTAAATAATGTTGTCCATGTTTCATACCATTTTTAGATTTTTTTATATTCAAGTTTGTATACGCAAGATCGTTGAAAAATTCTTAAAAAATAGCCAAAATGTTTGATTTAATAAAAAAACTGAATATGTCACAATTTTGTTTTATTTCCTTGTATGAACCTTAACCCAAGATATTTATTTTTAACAATATACAATAAAAAACCGGTAAATTTCCTTTACCCGGAACTTTCCCTTTGTCAAGGAATAGTGAAGCGTGACCCAATTTAGTTCAGTACATATGTGTTACCTTCTTTTAAAACATTTTTATTGGGCGCCAGTTTATTCCATCATATTGGATTCCTACCAATATTTTACACCAGTTTCTTTCTGCCTATGTCACTCTTGACTTTTGGGTATAATTTAAAATACGTCCAATAAGTAGTTTTTACATCGATACATGCCGCCATTTTTTACATCATGTTGAAGTCGTACGCAGTAAAGTTTTTTTCCATTTTTTACATTTAATTTTTCTGGAAAGTTTCAAGTCGATTGAACAAGATTTTTTTCACGTTGATTTTTTAAAAATGTATTTGGCCGCCAATTTGTTTCGCCATCTTAAATTCGTACCATAACTGTATCTCTATATCACACTTAATTCTTGCACAAAAATGAAAATAAATTTAATAAATAGCATTTTCAGGCTGATTTTCTTAAATATTTTATTAGGGCGCGGTTTTGTTTTGCTATCTTGGATTCTCATCAAAATGTTACTAGTATTAATTTTTTTAATATCGTAATATTTTTTTAAATATTTTCCAGCCAGTAATAGTAAGTAATAATTAGTAATAATTTTTTTAATATTGTTAGGCCATATTGGATTTTTATCAAAATATATGTCCCTTAATGTTTGACTAAATTTTGAATCAACATGGTAAGTAGTTTTTAATCTATGCCTCGAACTGACAGACAGATAGATAGACCGACAGACGGAGCGACGGAATTAATAAAATATATTTTTTGCATCTAAGGACGCTAAAACGTGAAGATGTGTAAAATCTGAGAAGGTGATTTTTTCACGATTACAAATATTTTATTTCGCGGTCATTTTATTTCACCATCTTGAATTAGTAACACAGTTTTACTAGTTGATCCCCATACCACAGTTAGTTATGGCCATCTTGGATTCGTACCAAAATTTTACCACTTGATTCCAATAACACTCGATGTTTGTGCAAAATTTGAGATATATTGGATAAGAAGTTTTTAATATTAATTTTTTAACATTTTACTAGGTCCCCATTTTGTTTAGCCATATTGGATTTTACCAAAATATTACCAAATTATCCTCATATGACCCTTAATCTTTTATCAAAATTTGAAGTCAATCCGGTAAGTAGTTTTTAAGCTATTTTTGACGATAACAAACATTTTATTTGGCCGCCCTTTTGCCCGGCCACCTTGACTTAGTACCACAATATTACTAGCTGACCCCTATACCACAATTATATGGCACACGATTTGAAATCAATTACATTAGGTAGTTTTTCAGTCTGAATTTTTAAATATTTTATTAGGCCGTTATTTTGTTCCGCCATCTTGGATTCGTACCAGGATTATAACAGTTGATTCCAAGATAATACTTTTGTGCTAAATTTGAAATAAACTATATAAAGTGGTTTTTTAATAACAATTTTTTAAATGTTTCACTAGGTTGCCGTTTTGTTTTGCCATATTAGATTTTTACCAAAATATTACCAGGTCAACCTCATATAACCCTTAAATTTTTATCAAAATTTGAAGTCAATCGGGTAAGTAGTCTTTAAGCTATGCCGCGAACTGACAGACAGACCGACAGACGGACCGACGGAATTGATAAAATATATATTTTGGCATCTAAGGATGTTAAAACGTGAAAATATGTAAAACTTGAGAGAGTGATTTTTTCAAGACTACAAACAATTTATTTGGACGCCATTTTGTCCGACCACCTTGCATTAGTACCACAATTATACTAGTTGTTCCCTATAACATTATTAGTTATGGCACACAATTTGAAATGTATCCATTACGCAGTTTTTTCAGGCTGAGTTTTGAAATATTTTATTAAGCCGTCATTTTGTTCGGTCATATTACCAATTGATTCCAACATAATAATTGATGTTTGTGCAAAATTTGAGATACAATGGATACGTAGTTTTTTAATATTTTTTATAATATATATTATATATATATATATATATATATATATATATATATATATATATATATATATATATATATATATATATATATATATATATATATATATATATATATATATATATATATATATATATATATATATATATATATATATATATATATATATATATATATATATATATATATATATATATATATATATATATATATATATATATACTTTGTTAAATTTAAGTTAAGAAATTTAATATGAGAACATAAAATAAAGGCTTAGAAACAATCAATTACGATGGAATTCTGTTCCTTTACGTCCGTACAAATTTCAAATTAAATAGTAAGGCTATACCCGTCTAACCTAAACATCAAAGTATCCCTATGACCGAATTTATTTAACATCATTTAAATTGGGCCTTAGTGCAACCGACCGAGGTAAGAGGACTGAACGCAAACAAAAACAATTTATTTGTGTGGGATCCCCTTCATGTTTTCCTGCCAACTAGCTGAGGCACCGCTAGAAAGTTTCGGGTCACTGTTTACAGAAAACTGAGTAAAACAGAATGCTACTGTAGAGAGTATATTATTATAGAACTGGAAAGGAGCTCAATTGTATCTAAGAAATTATACTCTTTGCATAGCTAAAAAATGTTGAGAGCTTAAAATTAGATATTTTATTATGAGTAGGCTGTATAACGGGAATAATGTTTTTAGAGCAATAATGTTAATTATTGTTATTGAATATTATCAAATCTTTCATTTTTTGATATAACTAACTCCAGCCATCTTGAATTAGTACCACACTTTTACTAGTTGACCCTTATACCACAATTAGCTATGGCACACAATTTGAAATCATTCCATAAAATAGTTTTTCAGGATGAATTTTTAAATATTTTATTACGCTGTCATTTTGTTCCGCCGTCCTAGATTCGTAACAAAATATTACCAATTGGTTCCAACATAATACTTTGATGTTTGCGTAAGAGACGTAAACCATAATATATGCGCTTGTTTTATTGACTGAAAAGATGTTCGATAAAGTAAAGACCAAATTAATTGGAATAGTGCAGTAATCCGTAACTGATGAAATGTATACTTAATAACAAATCTATATCTACATCAAATAGCGACTATAGGAATAAAGCACAATTTATATTCTGATTTTTCAGTAAAAAGAGGAATACGCCAAGGAGGAATTATATACCCACTCTTATTTAACGCTTACTCAGTAATGCTTTTTAGAGAGACCCACAAAGAAGTGATTGAAGGTATTAATGTAAATGGTGAATTGATCAATAATCTGAGATACGCGGATGATACGGTCTTGATGGTTGACAGCGCTGGAACTTATATATCGTTTTGCAGAAGCCTGTGACAGATTCCGTATGACTCTAAATGCCAATAGGACAAACATTTTAGTACAGAATAAAGACAATAACACTCAATGTCAACTCAAATAAATGCATACTAAAACATGTCGATAGAATTATTTAGGCTGCAGTTCAAACAAAGCATGGGATCACTCACAGGAAAATAGATGTAGAACTTAAAAAAACATGGCCGTTTTCAGCCGCCTCAGAAAAATTATATGTAACATGATAGTAAACATCAAAATAAGACCAAGTATACTACGATGTTGCGTATTCGCATTCTCCACTTTTTTATACCGAACTGATATATGGATCTAACTGATGCGATAATCAAAGGTCTAGAAGTACTTAAGATATAGTGCTTCCAGTAACGGCGTATGCTGAGCATATCACTCTCGTCACAAACAATACCGTTATGGTTCTAATAAGAAAACGACAATAAAAGCAGAAAAATGGTGCAGTTCGGACATATTATAAGAGGTGCAAAATACCGCCTATTCTAGCTAATCCGCGGTGAAGAGGCCAGGAAAGAACCAGGGCTACGCCGAATATCGTGGATTTAAAACATTAAGCAATGGACTGGTATGACCAATGTTAATCTATTAGAGCAGCTGTCAACAAAATTAAATGGTCCGATGTGATCCACAGTGGATAAGCAGAAAGAAGTATTATTTTACTAAAATATTTGGAAATGAAGCACAAGCTTCCCACTTCCCTTTTTTTATGAGCAGTCGTGGGTGGTATCGGTTGTCTTTCTTTTATTTTCAGTTACTTTTCCAAGGAAACCCGACAAAAATAATTTTTAATGATAATAAGAAAGGCTACCTATATATAAATATATATGTATATATATATATATATATATATATATATATATATATATATATATATATATATATATATATATATATATATATATATATATATATATATATATATATATATATATATATATATATATATATATATATATATATATATATATATATATATATATATATATATATATATATATATATATATATATATATGGAGGTAGTCGAAAACCTTAGGTTAGTGAGGATGCAGTTTATGTATATAAAAGGCCAAATAAAGGTGTGGAACCCTTTATTGTTTTGTCAAGCTTTCGGGATCAATTTGTCCCTTCCTCAAAACTTCTCTACAAATATTTGAAAAAACGAAACAAGTTAGAAATTAATGTAAGTAAGTATAACACATTTAAACTCACCAATGTGGGTTTGCTATTAAAACAAAAACATACTCTGAAGATGACACATTTAGTTGCACCAAATCATCATTCTGTTTATTTTAAAGTTTTAAAAGTTAAAATGTTAATAGTGAAATAAGAATTTGAAAACTTTTAAAAAATGTCCATCATTGGACTTCATTTTGTTAACTGAAAACAAGTTCTTTTAGAGGCATTTTAAACGCGAAATTAGAGGAAACATAAGTGAGAGAGATGCAATATTATTTTTAATAAGAAGGAAGAAATAGAGAGAGTATACTAAATTGGTAGTTGGAAGGCACAGCACAGAAGGATGACGGGTTGCCTATCTTACAGTAGTGTGTATACAATGCTCAACTAAATTCGATCTAATTAGCGAAAATGTGTACATGGTAATATGATTATTTTACAAAGGTAATTAATTAAGAGGAAATGTGAGAAGTCACGGGAAACCTTAAAAGTATGATAGTAGTTGTAAAAACAATAAATCAACCCAACAATAGCAATTTAGAAATAATATAGGGAATAATTTATGTAATAATATTAGTTACAATGGTATATAAGATATGTATAATATGGACATTTATAAATTACTCATCGGGGGCGGGAGCGTCCAGACACTGAAATTTGTTTTTTTGTACTGTTAAGATATAATTGTATACAGTCATATAGCTATTAAGTACAAAAGTTTTCTAAAACTACATGGTAACTTCCTCATTAACAGTAAAATTTCAAAATACTTTAGAATTAAAAAATTTAATATTTTTTAGAAAGTCAATGTTGCCATTAAATATATATTTATATATATATATATATATATATATATATATATATATATATATATATATATATATATATATATATATATATATATATATAATTATATATATATATATATATATATATATATATATATATATATATATATATATATATATATATATATATATATAATATATATGTATATAATTATATATATATATATATATATATATATAACAAATATTGATTGATCTCATAAATTATCTCAATATGATTTTCAGCAATTTTTAACTTTGTAAATTGGCAGAGACTAGAGTTGTCATGTTGAAGGATCCCGTCTTCGCAGGGCACTTTGATGTTGGCTTGTAGTATATTTGGACAATTATATGGTTTGCCTTCGGTACACATGCCATTTAGAGGTTTTATTGGTTTTTTATTTAATTTTAGAAAATATTGCGTACTGGGGATTATCATAACAAACTCTGATTCATAACTTGCAGTAATAGGTAAAATGTGATAGAGTTCAAATTGTTCTTCAAAATCTATTGGTATTGAAAGAAAAAACGTTATCTTAGTCTGCTGTATATCGCATTTTACTTTAATTATTGATTCGTACTTAAAAATATTTTCAAGAGTGACAGTGAATGGTAGTTGGTTCTTGTAATGAAAAGAGATTCTTTTTATTTCTGCAAAAAGATTTGCGGGTAAAATTATACTAGGGTGTATTATGCCTAATTTGCAAAACGTAATAGAGTTCTTGATATCTTGCAGTGTGCTTAATAACGAGTTATATAAAATAATTAGTTGGTTATACAAGTCTTTTGCAAAAAGAATATCCTGAATTTCAACGTCTTCTCGCAATAGTTGATCCAAAAACAATATTTTAGATGTTAACAAATTTTGATTATGTTGAATATCTCTAATTTTATTATTAAAGTTTTTGATAACTTGATTATTAAGAGAGTATTGCATTTCTAGCTGGGTCTTCAAGTTATTACCCTTAGTTTCTAAATGGTTTAGTATTTTGTATATTTTGTCCCCATCATTAGAATCTAAGTTACCGGTGATACCTTTAATAACAGATCCTAAGCCGTTTATTAAGCCTTTTTTAAGACGACTAGTATTATGTTAAGAAATAGTTTCTAACTTAGTAAGAATAGATTTTTTACAAAACATAGCAATATTTTCGTAATGTTCTAATTCCCTAACTAAATTTGTACTATTCGAATAAGTAACCTTAAGATTATCATGTTGGATAATTAAATTCTTATATTCTACGAAGATTTGTTCTAGGTCATAAAAATGTACGAACATATGTTCGGTTCTTTGAAGTTTGGCGGGTCCTAAGTTTATTGGTAAGGCGCCCAAATTCTCCGTAATATTTCTTATTTCTGTCCCTTGTCCTGGGATGAGGAACCTGAAATATTTTTAAAATGATAAGTTTTTCTTTTCGGTCTTTTGACGTTAGATAGGTGTATTTTATCCGTAGTGTTTCCGTGAGTGGGATTAATTCTAGCGGTTTTTAAATTTTCGTTGACCTGAGTTATTTGCTCTGGTTTGTATTTATTTGATGTCTTTGACTGCTTTTATTTGTTTTTAACGAGTACTTTTTCAGGAATTTTTGGCAATTCTTCTAAAGATTCGTTAATTTTGTTGACAACTTTTTCTTTAGATTGTTGAATTGTTTCGTTTAGCTTTTGATAAAAAAGTTTCATTTTGTCCCAGTTATTAGAGATGTAATTATTGACGAGTTGTTTTTCCATCTCGAGATTAAAAGGGGATTCTGCGGCTAGGTGGCCTGTAACTATTTCATATGGGGCTAGATTGGTGACAGAATGTATAGTATTATTATATGCTAGTATAGCATAATTGACTTTCATTTCTATAGGTTCATTTTTAAAATCTTGTTGGTTATTGAGCAGCCTAATGTGCTCGATCAGTGTGGAGTGGAATCTTTCTATAAGACCACTGGATTCGAGGTGTTGGGAACTAATAAAGTGAATCTTAATCTTATGTGTCTCGAGAAGTTCACGAATTATAGAGTTTTTAAATTCTAATCCATTGTCTGAAATTATTTGTTCTGGGATACTGTGATGAGAGAAATATTTTATTAAATTATTGGCAACTTCTATAGATTGCGCAGAGTTTAATTTGTACGCCTGAGCATATTTAGAAAACGAATCAACTAAGGTTAAAAATTTGCAATTCTCTAGAGAGATACTGTCGATATATAGGATTTGGAAGGGTTTAATTGCTGTAGGTGTGATGTTTAGTTCTAATTTTTGAGACGTCAAATTTAATCTTTTCGACGTTAAAATTGTTCAAGTTTGGATAATTATTAGAATTTATTTGGAAACCTTTAAGATCTATAGCAATTATTGGATCTAAAAAGTTTATAGACTTTGCCATTTCGGTCTTGTTTAAAATAGAGCAAAAAGCTTGATTGTCTTTAACTTTAGTGAGACATTCGGGGATTTCTAATTCGTCTATTTTCGTGTAGGGTATAATGATATCGCCATTTGAAATATTTTTAATTGGAATTTTAATAATTTGTTCAGATCTTGCTTCAACAGTGATGTTATTGTTCGAAATGCCAGATGTATTATGGTAAAAAAGTTTAATACTGGTGTTGAGTGTCACTAAAAGGTTATTTTGTAAGTCAACATTTGCTTTAAGGATTTTTAGATTGTCTTTGCCTAAAAGACAATCAAAACAATTATGGAAATTAAACAGATAGAATTTTAGGGGATCTATCTTCACATTAAACATTCTAGCAAGAGGAATTGTGGTGCTAAAATGTCCCGAGGAAGTGCCATGTGCTGTGGATATTTGAAAAGGGTCATTCTTTATAAATTTGCGAAAATATTTTTTTGCAATTTCAGGTTGGATGAAAGATCTAGTACTACCTGTGTCTATAAGTATTTTCAAATTTATTTCGGGAAACACTATATAAGGGAGTTGGCTACCGTTAAATGCAAAGGTCATTAGATTAAATCTGGGTGGTTTTTGTCCGAGGCTTCTATCTGAAAAAACTCGGAATTACATGGTTCGGCGGATTCTTCGGGGAATTCAACAAAACCTTCATTGCAGCAATTATCGGTTTGTTGATTTTCAGATTCAAGAAAGTAGTCGTTGCCTTCCTGATTTTCAATATTATGCAATTCCTCAAACGCGAATTTTGGATGACTAATGTGAGAATTGTTTTGCCTTAAATTTTGGAAATTATTATTTTGTGATTGGTTATTCGTAAAATGAGATTTTGTAAACATACTATTTTGATTTGTTTGGGGCCTGAATGTATTTCTTGTAGAAATAGACATTGGTGTGGGTTTCGGTAATGCTTGAGAGTTTGTTTGATTAGGTTTAAACACATTGTAGTTTGAAGGACCGGGGCTAGAATAATTTCTAGGTACAAATCGGTTATACACAAGTTGTGCATTATTCGGATTTGTTGTGTACGTAGATGGTCTGGGAGCGAAATTTTGTCTTAAGACCTGAGGTCTGATTTTTTGTGTTCTGTGGGTAACATTTTGAATTTGAAAATCATTTGTTAACATATTCAGAGCGCTGTTTAAATTATCAGGGTTTTTAGTTCGCATCAGAGAACCTATCGGTTCTTTAAGACCACGTAAAAATACTCTTAAAGCTAATTTCTGGCAATACTCAGATAGAACTGTAGCTTGTATTTCATCAGCTAGAGTAGCAATTTGAGCTATTTGTAAATTTAACATTTTTTGAACTTTAAGAGTTCGACCATTTCTATGTTTAAAGTAAAAATATCACGTTTATCAGCATACGTGCTTAAAAGAGCTTTTTTTAGGTCTGTCCAAACATTAATTATACAGGAAGAGATATTTACCGCTGCTTCGCCTTTTATTTTAGACAAAATAGAACTCATAAGATATTCGTTTTGAAAATTGCTTGTATCGACTGTGTCGTAAAATTTTTTTACAAGTTTTTCACAAATATCAATAAACCTAGATAAAAGTTCGAATTCTCTATAAAATTCTGGTATCATATTTAAATATTCTTGTTTTAATTGTGGAGGAGCCATTTTTACAAGGATTATAACAATATATAAAACTACTAAACTTAATAATAATGTGAGCCTAGTGAATCAGAATTTGTTTGTTATTTTATTTTAAGTTTTTTCGAGCTAACCTCTAAATAACAAGATTTACTTACAGCAAAATCACCAGAATGACATCCATGCACTTAACTTTGATATGCACTCAAAGATTCTTGCGTTGCTGATGGGTATAGTCTTCTGCGAAAGCGAAAGCTAGTTTTTGCCTGTAGAATATTCGTTCCTACTTTTCAGCTGGGCTTCTGGTTTTTAACGATTTGAAGTGGGTTACTCAATTCACCCAGGGACCGAACCACGAATTTTCGACGTTTCACTACTTTTTTCGCGAACCCGTGAAGTTTTGGTTCTTTTATTTTTCAAAAATTAAAAACAAAAAAATCGTAAAAACGACTGCGCCAGTTAAAAGAATTTCCCTGTATTTTTTTAAAAACTTTAATTTTTATGTAAATAATAACTACAACGTTCAAGATTCTAAGCTAGACTAATTTTATTAAAAGATTAACAATCGAAATAGTACGTATAATTACATATTGCAATATTGCTGATTCTGCTTAATGAGGTAATTAGTTTGTCGGTGTCCATGAGGTTACTTGAAGTCATCGTCCAGTGGCGGGTAATATTGGCTAGATAACTATATATAGATATATTTATATATATATATATATATATATATATATATATATATATATATATATATATATATATATATATATATATATATATATATATATATATATATATATATATATATATATATATATATATATATATATATATATATATATATATATATATATATATATATATATATATATATATATATATATATATATATATATATATATATATATATATATATATATATATATATATATATATATATATATATATATATATATATATATATATATATATATATATATATATATATATATATATATATATATATATATATATATATATATATATATATATATATATATATATATATATATATATATATATATATATATATATATATATATATATATATATATATATATATATATATATATATATATATATATATATATATATATATATATATATATATATATATATATATATATATATATATATATATATATATATATATATATATATATATATATATATAGCCAATACCAACTTTGGATAATCGAACAGGTCTTCACCACATTCTTTCAATAACAAATAATTTAATAGCGCGAAACGATAATTCATTATTATATATCACAATTCGCAACTTGGAATCATGTAAATCTTTGAGCAGCCGAACGCTAATATGTTCCAACATCCTGCCATATCCAATAGACAGTGACGTTGTTTGTGAAGCCCAGTTACTACGATTAATCAATCGCCTTCCAAGTTTCAGTTATCCTAGCCAAAGACTATCATGTGCAAGAACTTAATCAAAACTGCTGGTTAGTTGCCGTTGCAGACCCTCTACCTGTAACTATTAAATGTGGTTCAGGAGACGTTGTTACCCAAACAATCAGTATCAACGCCGTAATCAAACTTCAACCAGAGTGCAGTGCATTTATTGGCAGCACCAAAGTTCTAGCGAAGAAATTTGTAAATATTTATGACAATGTTACCTACAGCAACGTTTCAATCCAAATTCCATATGATTGCTGCAGCTATTATCCTGAGAAGATTCATACACCAGACATAAAGCCTCTTAAGTTACACCACATTGACACAGAAAACTTAAATATCGCTCAACATAAATTAAATGAATATTCTGATCAATTGGACAGACTAATCAATCAACCATTCGTAAAGAAACATATCGGTTGGTTTACGATCCTGACCATAGCTCTGATCATCAGTCTAATTATCCTATACATATTTTGTAAATGTTATAGAAGAAAACCTAAGAACCTCAGTATTGGAATTGTCAATGCCAATAGTGATGACTACCCACCTTCTCCACCAAGGTCCAGAACAAATTTTGTACAATTGAGAAGAATATTTCCAAAAAGGCGACCAAACATACGTGTTGGTGAACCAACAGAAGAATCTGAAGAAATAGAACTTAACCTGAACAAACATTCAGCTTGAAAGTTGCTTCCACGTACCAACTTTCATCTTGATGGGAGAGTTGTTATATCTATTCTCACCAGCTATTTTATCATACAAGTTATGCTAATCTTGGTTCCCAGACTATCAGCTGTCACCCGCCAACGCAATTATTCAGAAAGCCAAGCTTATCTCAATAACAAAGTATCACATATCAGTTAACGACGTAGATCTTCCTATTCTCATAAACAGCAGGTGTTACTTGTTTACGAAAACAAGTATATACCAAGAAAGCTTCATCAGCAGAACCCACGTCCTGGCCCAAGTGTTCAAGAACGAAGTAAACAGTTCCCACTGAGTCAGCATAACGAAACATATAAATAGTTATTTTTCTTTGTATACAGCAGTTCAGTCTAGCTCGAATTCATTTGTTTAACGTTACTCTGTAATTTTGCAAATTCGAATGTATATATTTAAATTTATATATTCATAATGACCGTTTTCTACTGAGAACGCTGTTTTTGAAATATCTTTAGTATCTATCTCTATCTGATGGAAACCAGAAGCGAGATCAAGAGTAGTGACACTGTCCAAGTTGGTCAAGTAAATCTGAGATATTAGGAAGTGGATATTTATCATTAACAGTGGATTCGTTCAATTTTCTATAATCTATTACGATCCTCCATTTTTGTTTATTACTAGAGTCGATTTTTTTCGGTACAACCCAAACGGGAGATGACCCGGGAGAAATTGATTGTCTAATTATACCTTGTTGTAACATGTTGTTTACTTGCGCTTTAACCTCTTCTTTATGTATTTGGGGATATCTATAGGATTTAATAAAAATGGGCTTTGTATTATTCGTGTCTATCTTATGTTTAATTTCACTTGTGAAGAAAAGGTTGTCACCTTCTAGATAGAAAATGTCTTTGAAATTGACCCAAAGATTTGTGATTAATTCTTTTTCTTCTTCGTTTAAATGGTCAAGTCTAAGCTGGGATTTCTAACAGTCGGGATTCTATTTGAAGTTTGAAATTCGGGAGATTCGGGAAAATTGAAATTAAGAAGTGTGTGTATCGAAAATGGTTCTATTTCGATATTTGAAAAATCAATTGTTTTTGGGATTGCATTCGCATTGATAATTGTTGTCAAAAATTCGCCTTTTTGATTGACATGGACAAGGGCATTTGGGATATGTACTTTTTCTATTTCTTTTCGGGATAAAATAGCATCGGTATTGATTAGATGACAGTTTAATTTAAAAAATTGTTCTGGTCTACCTTGTATAGTTATTTTATTTTCGAGTTCTGTTGAAGAGTAATTGTCCTCAACTTTATACAGTGGTAATGTTTTAAAATTGGTAATAAGTTGTTTATTCTTTAAATCGATTGTACATTCGTAGTGTTCTAGGAATTCAAGACAAAATCAATGTCTAAGTTGTAAATATAGACTTTGTGAGGGTTACCGTTGTTAAAATTTATCAAAGTTGATTTAGTTATTAAAAGTTTTTGTTCGGTAATGCCTTGAATTATTGCATTTTCTGGGAAACGATTTGGAAACTTCTTTACTGTATTTTCTTTGAAAATTGAAATACTTGCACCAAAATCTATAAGTAGTTTGAAAGTATTTGTTGTGTCTTTAATATAGTAAAGATATTTGGGATTTATGGCAAGGAAGGGATTTAAAGAAATTGTTGTTCGGGGAAATTGAGTGAGGGATTCATATCGTCTAGCGTGAGAGTTTCGATTTGGGCTTGTATTGGATCTGTTTCTATAGGGGCTTGATTGGGTGGATGGTTTTGATTTGGGGATAAAAGAAAATTTCGATTTTCCTCGATTGGAAAATTTTGGTAGTCTTCGATTGGTTCGTTAAAGTTTAAATTGGGATCTGGATTCTCGTAAGAATTGTCGTATTCGTTTTCGAATAAAGTAGAGAGGTCTTCATAAGAAAAGAATGAGGGATCTTGGTAATCTTGTTGATAGCCTTGATAATAGCCATTAAAATATTTTTCTTGATTGTTACCGGTGCTAACTAAGTGAGTTTTAAAATTCGGATTTTTCTGAATTACTGAGGGTCGAGAATAATTAAAATTCGGTTTACGTTGGAAATTATTTTGATTTGATTGGTTATTTGTAATATTTGTGGTTTGTGTATTTGTGACTGAAAAGAATTTGTTTGCGGGGCAAACTGGGATCGCTGAAAATTTAAGTTTTGGGAAAAATTGGGACGTGGTTGTCCGTTATTGGCATGGCACTGATTTGCTGAATGACCAATACGTCCACATTTAAAACATTTTTGTGTTTGAAAGTTTGGTAATCAAGCAATACTAAAATCTACAAAATCAAGTTGTTTTTTTTTCTTGAAATTTGATTAACTTTATAATCAAAATTTAAAATTAAAATATTCTTTTGGATTCTTGAAATTTGTTTTTGAATTCAGTTTTTCGTTAACTAATTATCAAAATTGAAAAATCGAACAGTTTCCTTAAATTTGAATAAAAAATTTCAATATTTTTGGAAAATTGCAAAAAAATAAAGAAAATTAATAAACGAGATGATTCAGACTTACGTTACTAGTAAAAACATCAGACTTCGTCGTGTTCTCTGCAAATTCTACCAGGGGTTTCACTAGGTGTTCCTAATCCGTAGATTGACTGCGAGTTGGTGACGTCGTGTCGTGATTTTTTCTGTTTTTCTTGGGTTTTCAGTACTTCTTGTATTTTTCTTTTTTTTCACAGGTTCTTCTGAACAATGGATTTTTGTTTTTCACGGGTTCTTCTGAACAATGGATTGGGATCCTCTGTCGACAGTTAGAGTGCACAAAGGCTTTGTGTTCTGTTGGACGTTTTCAGAATCCTACCGACTGCGCCAGTTTGTTAAACCACTTTCTAGCAAAATCACTTTATAAAAAATTATTTTATTACTTGAAAAATACAAATTTAAATATATACATTCGAATTTGCAAAATTACAGAGTAACGTTTGACAAATGAATTCGAGCTAGACTGAACTGTTGTATACAAAGAAAAATAACTATTTATATGTTTCGTTATGCTGACTCAGTGGGAACTGTCTACTTCGTTCTTGAACACTTGGGTCAGGACGTGGCTTCTGCTGATGAAGCTTTCTTGGTATAGACTTGTTTTCGTAAACAAGTAACACCTGCTGTTTATGAGAATAGGATGATCTACGTCGTTAACTGATATGTGATACTTTGTTACTGAGATAAGCTTGGCTTTCTGAATAACTGCGTTGGCGGGTGACAGCTGATAGTCTGGGAACCAAGGTTAGCATAACTTGTATGATGAAATAGCTCTCAGTTATAGATATAACATATATATGTATATATATATATATATATATATATATATATACATATATATAGATATATATATATATATATATATATATATATATATATATATATATATATATATATATATATATATATATATATATATATATATGTATATATATAATATATATATATATATATATATATATATATATATATATATATATATATATATTTTTTTTTTTTTTTTTGAGAGGGGATTAGGAATCTGCTATACAGACATCTGGGCAGTTGTTCTTATGAGCCCAGATAGTGTCGGGTTGGTATTGAAGTGTTCTTACCGACCGACTAAACCCATTCCCTCTCTGCGTCTTCAAGACGACATGGTAGGACCACCTGACAGTATTACTTCACCACGCCGCTTTGCTTTTTCAACTTCTTGTCGTTCTGTGGTCGGTTTCTTTTCTTTTCAGGATGTTAGTTGCCAGGGTAGACACATTGTTCCATGTAGTCTGTGATATCAGCATAAACTGCACCATATTGTTTGGTCTTAGATAGCTTTCCATTTCAGTTTCGATTTTTCTGCGTTCTTCTTGCCATCTCGGACAATGGAAAAAAGAATGTTCGACGTCATCATCAGGGTTTTTGCAATATATACAGGTAGGGGTTTCTCTTAATTTAAAACGATACAGGTATGACATGAAACAGCCATGCCCGGTCAGTAGCTGCGTCAGAAAATAATTTAAACAGCCATGTTTTCTTTTAACCCAGGGAAAAATATCTGGGATTAGCTTTTTCGCCCACGATCCAACATTGTCCATTTCTGTCCACCTTAACTGCCAGTGATTTAGGGAGACATTCCTTTCAGCTAGCTTCTCAGCTTGGTCTCGCCCATATATTCTGCATCTTTCTTGGGCCTGTATATCTACTGGTGTTATATTTGCAAGTAAAAGAATGCTTTCTGTTGACACTGTGCGAAAGGCACTACACACTCTTACACACTTCCAAGCGGAACTTTTTGCCCTTTTTGCTTCCTATAACACTCTATCTATTGCGTTACAAGTAGACATTCCCTTGGTGAATCCAAATTGGGTTTCCGAGAGTCCGCCACTTCTTTCTATCTCCTCATTGAGTCTCTGTTTGATTAGGTGTTCTAGAAGCTTTCCCATACAATCTATCAGACAAAGAGGTCGATATGCTATTTGAGTTTGACCATGTCTACATGGTTTTTCTAAAAGAACCAATCTTGCCTTCATCCAAATTTTGGGAAATTCGCCCTTTAGCAGTTGGCTGTTCATGGTGATTAGGCATTCCTCTGGTAAGGCTATTGTCATCTGCTTAATAATCTCAGGTGGTATCGAATCGGGTCCTGGTGGTTTCTTTAATTTAAGTTTACTACATGCCTTTTTGAGTTCTTCTTCTTTAAAGAGTGGTATGTTACGATTGTCGAGGTCTATCGGGTCCCAGTCGGCTTTTTCATGCCTGGGAAATAACTTCTTGGCTTCTTCTAGCATTTTTTCATCTGGAAGCTGTGTTCTTGGTCTAAAACAGAAAGGCTTTGTCGCTATTTTAAAACCTTTTCCCCATATGTCAGTTTCGACCTCCTCCAGCACTTGTTTCCATGCAGTATTTTTTGCTTCTTGAATTGCTTTCTTAAGGCAAGCTCGTTTTTCTTTATATTGGTTTCTGGCGACGACTTTATCCTTTTTGGGTATATTTGATATTCAGTTTCGTCTAGTCATAACTCGTTTTTTTGCATAACATTCTTTTCTGATGTCAGAGATTTCTTGAGACCACCAGTATACCGGCTTTTTCCGCCTTCCAAGATCTTTTTTGATTCTGAAAATGTCGTCACACGTCTCACTGATAAGTTTAATATACTGCTCTGCACTTCTGTCATTATTTTGCTGCATTTTTGGTTTTATTTTTTGTAGGAAATCTTTTATTTTTGCATCTTTTATTTTCCATCCTTTTTGAGTATGCTTTATGGGGGTCAAACAGGTTTTATTCTCTTCTGTTTTATTTTTGCCTATTTCGAAACAAATGTAGTGATGATCAGAAAGATTTTCATCTTCAGAAACTCGCCAATTCACTATTTGTGCTGCAAATTGGTTTGTCGCAAAAGTCACGCCTATAAAAGATTCGCTTTGGCCTCTTTTAAAGGTAGGTATGTTGCCTGTATTCAATACTACAAGATCCATTTCAGCACACCACTCGGACAGTATTCCTCCTTTTCTATCTTCCATTGGTGACCCCCCACATCATTGATTTTGAGTTAAAATCTCCACATATTAGGCAGTTTTTATTTTTACTTTGTATACTTTGCTTCAGGTAATACAGAATTTGGATGAATAATTCTTCGCAGATATTTGGAGATATGTAGCAACTGTATATTAATATACCCAGATATTCAACCCAGACAAAACCCTTACCATTTCCATAGTTATGTACTCTTCCCCTATCACTAGTTAGTCCTATTGCAACGTCCAAGTCTTCGTCAGTATACCAGTTGCTTTTATTTGCTACATTTCTGTTAGGTTCGCTAATAATTATGACATCTATATTCTCTTGGTTTATAGTTTGTTGCAGTAGATCATGAGCAGCATACCTCCGGCCTAAGTTTACTTGAATTATTCTTGCGAATGTTTATTATTAGTTGCGTTAGTCCTCTTCGAAACTTCCCGTCTGTATATGGGGCATCTTGTTGTTAGAGGCTTATGACCCGGCTCGTTACATACTAAACAATATGCATTGTTAGTACAGTCCTTCTGCATGTGGTTTTCATTTCCACACCTTAGACACCGTGTTGATTTGTCCTCACATGTACAGTCTTTGGCCAAATGTCCTATATTCCAGCATCGGTAACACGTTTTTACGCTCACTCTTTCGTTTATTTTACATCTTGCCAGACCAATTTTTATTTGACCCGGTCTTATCAGGCTATTTGCTACTTCCCTTGTAACGAAAAATGTTGCGGCCTGCATTTTCCCATAGAGAGGTCTTAGTGTGCTGACCCTTACATCTCCTTTCTGGTTCTCATTTGTCATATATGATTTGATCGCTTCTTCTACTTCATCCTTTATTGTTACAGCATCAAGGTTTCTTATATGTAAGACGGCACTTGGTCCTGCTCCCCCAACTGTCTTTATAGCAGACTCGCCATTGACCCCCTGTAGTGCTTTAGCTATGTTTGCTGCTTGCCCAGTTTCTTTGTCAATTATGAGCATCAGGTCACCATTTTTGTTTTTTTTTTTGGCAACATTTACGCTTTTATTTAAGTCTCTTTTTTGTACTTCCATCTTCACAGCCCTTAATAGATCTGCATACGACTTGTCTCCTTTTTCTATTATAATGGCTTCAGTAGGGGACTTCATTTCTGTTTGTTTACGATCTAGGGGTTTCCTAGCTCCAACTGGAAAGATTAGTGTGGCTGTGATCGAAGTGTCTCTTAAAACGCATTCCAGTACTTTACGGCAACGTGCTTGGTCCCACTTTCTTTGAAAGATACACGCAATGTGGGATATTTTTTTACTCTTTGCTATTTCTTTTAGTCTGTTGGATGCTTTGTATATTTCAAAAAGTCCCTCGGCTTCTTCTTTCTCCCAGTCCGTCCCAACTAGAAACGTAAATCTTTCTAACTTTTTTGTGTCTTCTTTATCTTCATGGAGTATTTTGCTGCTGCTTTCTATAAAACCACTTTTTCTTGTTCCGGTTTTTTTCTTTCTACCAGTTCTCTGATTTGGGCCACCCGTTCGCCTAGCCTCCGTAAAAGTGTCGTGTTTTCCGACTCATTTGGGTCAAGATAGACAACTAAACTTTGTTCGTTTAGTAAGTTTAGTAGATTATCCCTTTTCAGCGTAGTCTTTATAAAGGCTCCTACTTCCCATTCGTTATCTATCAAATCCAATAATGTTTTTTTTTTATTAAAACCATTGCTGAAACGCATGTCAATGTCAATGGGCGATAATTTCTTTAGTCCTAGATTTCCATCTTCTGTTTGCGTGCCTATGCTTAGTGATTCAGTGAATTCATTTCTTTGCTTTGGTGCGTCCCGGTTCTTACAAACACATTTTTTATAAGACATTGAGTTTCTAATTATTTCTTGAAAGTCATGCCCCAGTTGCTCAGTCTAAGCATTTTGCTTGAAATGTTCCTTATTTCTTTTTTAGAGTTTGAACTTTCCCTCACACTCCGAGAAAGGAAATTTGCCTGTTGTCCTAGGGATTCCATAATATTTAATATTTTGTCTTGTGGGTCTATGTTTTGCAATTTCTTTTTGCTCATCTCGCTATCAGGTGGTTTTGGTGAATTTATGCGTTTCCGTTTGGTTGTTGGGGAATCGTATTGGAATCATATAGTCTCTGATCTGAGGTCTGGCGTTGATTGCGCTTTTCCACCTGGAGGTGTTCCTGTTAAAGAGCTTCGCCTCATAAAAGGGTCTATCTCGCTACCAGTAACTGTATCCAGTACCAGCCTGGCTTTCCGTAAGTACATAGCGGTCGCTGGCTAACGGTCGGATGGGGCCCGCTCTATCACCAACATATCCGACCGGTGCTGGGGTATCCCTCCCCTGCACCGTAAACTTATCTGTAGTCTCAGACATACCACCATAAGCTTTTTCCTTGCCAGAGCCCTGTTAGCCGTCAAAAGTTGTGTACGCTGACGTTGTCCGTCTCTCACGTGGCATGGTTCTTTAGCCGGACGTAGGGTTGGGCTGTGAGAGACATATATATATATATATATATATATATATATATATATATATATATATATATATATATATATATATATATATATATATATATATATATATATATATATATATATATATATATATATATATATATATATATATATATATATATATATATATATATATATATATATATATATATATATATATATATATATATATATATATATATATATATATATATATATATATATATATATATATATATATATATATATATATATATATATATATATATATATATATATATATATATATATATATATATATATATATATATATATATATATATATATATATATATATATATATATATATATATATATATATATATATATATATATATATATATATATATATATATATATATATATATATATATATATATATATATATATATATATATATATATATATATATATATATATATATATATATATATATATATATATATATATATATATATATATATATATATATATATATATATATATATATATATATCCCATCTTATAATTCTGGAGATTTGACTTGCTTAAGTCGGAAAAATGTAGGATCGCCTAAAATTTGGTTCATTATTAAAACTAGAATTGATATATGCTTCGGACAAAAAACAACACATGAAGTTTTCACAAAACAAATTAATCTTATCTTTACAGTCATATAGCTATTAAGTACAAAAGGCAATATTTTTAAAACTACCTGGTAACTTCCTCATTAACAGTAAAATTTCAAAATACTTTGGAATTAAAAAATTTAATATTTTTTAGAAAGTCAATGTTGCCATTAAAAAGATCTTCTATGTACTTAAATAAAAATAAAATAAAGTTTTAATTAGAGATAGATTTCTTTTCGATATATCGGTAGTTATATATGATAGTTAAGCAAAAAAATATCTATAACTATCGATATTCATTGATAACTTTCAAAACTTATTTAGTAAATTGGCATAAAAATAGAATGTATTACTTTCAATAGGCAAAATAGCCGTAAAGAATCGTGGAAATCACTTGCGTAGCAGAGGGGAGGGCAGTGGGGTATTAAAACTATCACCACCTATTGTACACTGTGTCCCAGATTGCTTGTAATCACAGGGTTTCTCGGAAACCAGCAGAGATATAACTTTGCGGTTTTCGCGACCCTGTATCACTTTTTCGAGAAACTTTGAATGCCGCAAACAGAATTGTGCCACATCGTTTCGTTCCTGAGATACAGGGTGAAATAGAGATTTTGCGCTTTTGGGGGTGGTATCATATTTCGGACACCCTATCAGATAGACGAAAGGTAAAAACTGCTATGGATAGATATTTTTACGTAGAATCCAGTGTTGCAGTCGCACAAATTTTTAGACAATCCGTTTTTGAGATATAGCCCACACTTAGTATTTTTTAAATGGGACACCCTGTATTTTTTTATTCTAAAAAATTCGCCTTTTTTTTCTCTTTAAAATGATGTATCACACTATGCACTTTTGACGTAAACTAAACCTTATAAACGCTATATTAAAAGAAAAACGTAAGTTGGCCATGGAAATATCGGTAGATATTAAAAGTGTCCAGAAGCAAAATTAAACAACATAAAAAATTAATAACCATTTTTTTACTATGAAATAAATAAACTTAATAATCTTGATAAACTTAATCACAATACTAAACAAATTCTACATAACTAGAAAAACTGTTCAAAATGGCCGCCCCCTCACGAACACATAATTGGCACACAGTGCGAATTCTTCTTAGAGCATTCATCATTATTATAGGTCTATCTTCCAATGATCTAAATGCCTGAATGGTTGCATTTTGCAGCTGCTCCATCGTATTGACTGGATTCAGGTAAATTTTGTTTTTTAAGTAAGACCAAACGAAAAAATCTAATATTGACAGGTCAGGCGACCTAGAAGGCCACCTTACTGGTCCATTTGTACCAATCCAGCGATCGTGAAAATTTTCAAATAGAAATGGCCTTATAATTTGCGCATTGTGGGCAGGAGCACCGTTCTGCTGAAAGTAAATATTGTGCAGATTTGCTAGCGGCAAGTTATCCAATAAATCCGGTAGTATTTGATTTAAAATTGCTAGATATCTATCTGCTGTAAAATTATTATTGTAAATATGGAATGTAATCTTTGTCCCAAATATAAAGCAAGCGACGCTAAACCCAAACCTTCCTTGCTGCTGACGTTCTCTTGTTAAAAATTAGTTTTCCGTATACCAGTGCCTTTTATTATGCCTGTTAAAAATACCACTACAACTTATATAGGCTTCGTCGGACCATATAACCTTGCTACCGAAGTCAGGGTCATTTTGGGTTTTTTGAAGATACCAGTTGCAAAAATTTAGACGCCTTTCTGCATCTCCAGGATGCAATTGTTGTACTACATTTGCTTTATAAGGCTTATATTTATGTTATCTTAATATCCTTTGCGTTTGTGATTTTGACACCCCCACTGTTTCCTGAATATGCCTACATGAATTCGCGTGATTGGCCTGAATACTTGCTAATACAACAATCTCATTGTTCTCGTGATTTCGTTTATTATATGTTTTAGCCCTGTGCTTTGAAAATGATCCATCATTAATTAAATTTAATTTAATTCGGCGAAAAATTGCCTTGTGTGGCTGAGGCCTTTCTGGATATCTACGATATAAAAAAAGCTTTTGGAAATAGTCCATAACTCAAAGTGGAATTGAAAAAAAATTTTGAAAGGAGGTTCATAATAATTTAAGCGCTTGGTGCTTACCTGTTAAAATATAAATCAGATGCTTGATCACTGTTTTCATGACAAACCATCATATCATACTTATGACTATTTTCAAAATTGTTCATTTCTTCTTAATATCTATTAATTTACCTGTTAGAATTATTGGTAACTCGTATGATAAGAGGATAAACACGGCAATATTTGATATATTTAAGAAACAAATAGTTTTGATTTTTGTTTCCATGCCATATTTCCATGGCCAACTTACGTTTTTCTTTTAATATTGCGTTTATAAGGCTTAGTTTACGTCAAAAGTGTATAGTGTGATACATCATTTTAAAGAGAAAAAAAAGGCAAATTTTTTGGAACCAAAAAATACAGGGTATCCCATTTAAAAAATAATAAGTTTGGGCTATATCTCAAAAACGGTTTGTCTAAAAAAAATTTCGACTACAGCACTGGACTCTACGTAAAAATATCTATCCATAGCAGTTTTTACCTTTTCTTTATCTGACAGGGTGTCCGAAATATGATACCACCCACAAAAGCGCAAAATTTCTATTTCACTCTGTATCTCGGGAACGAAACAATCTGGCACAATTCTGTTTGCGGCATTCAAAGTTTCTCGAAAAATTGACACGGAGTCGCGAAAACCGCAAAGTTCTATCTCTGCTGGTTACCGAGAAACCCTTTGATTACAAGCAATCTGGGACACAGTGTACAGTGCATTATATAATAATGTGCATATTAGTGAAACTTAACTTGCCTACAACGTTAATAAAGTTACTTATTCTCTCATTTAATTATAATATTCGTTTATTACTTAACTCGGAATAATTTTGCTACTTTTAGTTATCTGTCTATTAACCTGTGCCTGATAACTCCGATATAATGGAGAGAGAAAGTGGACTATATATTTTATATTTTTAATTAGAAAAAGAAAAAAAATTAAGAAAGAAAAAACTTCGCGGTTGAAGTTCAATAAAAAAAATACTACCAAATGCTAAGAGAGAACTGGTATTATAAAATATTGAAACTTTTGGGGAACCTGGGTTAATGGACCTTCATTTTCTATAATACAAAGTCCGACCCGCATTACTCATTAAGATTGCAAAAACATTCATTAATAGACTTCTATTATAAAAAAAATATCTTTTTTAAGTTTTTGAAATTTAAAATTTAAATGTGTATTATATTTACTACATAGTAGGTATCTAAGTATTAGATTTTGTTTTATTAAAACCGAGCTAGGCCTAAACTTATTTTCTAATCACGTTTATTCCCTGAACAATTGAAGTAATTCGCGCAATTTGCAAGGCAAACGGTAAATCGTGTCGGCTCATCGATATTCTCATCCTGATGACATAAATTACTTTCTACTACCTCAGCTGCATTTAAATAATCGCAAATCGTCTCGATATTACTCTTAATTTAAAAAATGCAATTGAAATGTTATTTGCCTAGCTAAAGATTGATTTAAAAAACTATATATATATATATATGCATCATGCAGTTTGCTTTAAAATGGGATTCTTATCATGTAGTTGAAGTAATGGTGTGAAGAGCAATACGGTTATAAATTATTTTTTATATTGCAAAATGAAACTAAATGCTATATGAAAGCGCACAAAGGATGAATTTAATTTTTTTATGAAGCCGATATCTCAATAGGCATTTTCGCGTCAGAAAAATCCAGCAACATATCGTGCCACGTTAGAATCCGTAAGCTTTGGTACAGCTGGAAATCGAGAACGACATTTTCCCAATATTCAAAATTATGTTGAAACTGTCAATAAAGAAACTTGGTTGGAATTTCCTAGTTAATATGTTTATTTACTTCAAACAAGCTTGAAGCAAATACCTAAAATGCCATCATACACGTAAAGAAAACTAATGTTTAAAATAAACGTTTTTCGTAATTTGCAACTTTTATCCAGCAATCATTTTTATTATTATTTGTGTATGTTCAAAACTATGTAACTTCTAAATGACAAAAATACGCAAAATAATTATTATTCGACTTGGAAATAGATCAGTTAAAAGTAATAACTCTAAAAGGGTGAGTAGATGATGCACTTTGTCCATAAATATCGGTAGATATTAAAGATGACAGATGCACAGATGATTTGCTTTCAAAATATTGCCAATAATTTTCTTGGAAACCTCAGTTTTAACTTGAACAGAATTATCCATATATCCTTCGGCAACCATCGACGTCTTCCAGCCCAGATGCTTGAGGCTCGAAAGGCCCCTTCCAGCATCTATAAATAGCCTGACCGAAGAGCGACGAAAAGAGTGACCCGTAAAGCCAAAAGTTTTAAGTAAATGGTAAATTTTTTTAGGATTATAACAATTGTATTCACACTGGTTATTCATTACATTTGCTCTTCTTATAACACAGGACAAATTGCCTAAATCGATCTTAATGGGACGAATTTGCTTTCTATAAAACTGTTTCTAACTATCGGGTTCGTCCTTTACAGCAAATTTGCTTGGGGCTTGGGTCCTGGAATCGGGAATATAGACCAAGAAAATTTTATGTCGCTCTTCATCATCCACAGCCATCATAAAACGACTTTCATTAATAAACTAATCTGCTCACTGCAAAAAAAATATATATATATATATACAGTGTGTCCCAGACTCGCTTCTCTATATAGGGATCTCGGCTCCTATTATACCTACAGCAAAGGTTAAATGGGGAAAGTTTTAGAGGAAACTTATTGCATTCGATATCTGGCTTCAGATTTACGATCGATTAATATGTTTGGGAAATATCGGCGAAAAACCGAAAATGATTTCGTTTTTCGCCAGTATATTCAGAACGGTAAATTTGACAGCTGTCAAAGTGTGACATTATTGGACACATTTTTAAAACAAATAAGATGGCGTATACGACACGTCTTCATTGTTTTTTGTTAACCCGCAACCAGCCTCAGCTTTCATTTTTCTTATGACCTCCATATTGAGTTTTTCGATTTTTGGAAAGAGCCTAAAATTTCCAGTCTAGTGATATCTCACAAGTGCATTAAAGATTTTAGTGTCATCAAAATATTACACTTCGTAAATTAGGTTTCAATGTTTTTAGAGGAGGCCATGATTTTTGTCACAAGATTACATTAATAAGTAAGTAATGTATTGAACGCGTTGAATTTTCAATACATCATGAACGTAAATAACGCCCTAATCTAAATGAGCTTTAAACTACTTTGTAAGTGGGTAACATTAATTTACAAATCTGCAAAATGACGTCCATTTGCATCGAGACATTTTTGACAATTGGTGACTGTTTTTCGTACAACCCTGGTAAGTGTATTTCGGTTAATATTTCTAAATGTGTCCAGAACTCTTTGTCTCAGGATTTCTATAGTCACGGGGGATCAAATTCATAGATTTCATTCTTCGTGTGACCCCAGAGGTAGAAATCCAAGGGCGACAGGTCAGGGGATCTAGGAGGCCAAGATATTGGACCATTTAAAGAAATTATTCTTTCGTCGAACTGCTCTCTTAAAAAGTTCCTGACTTGAATGGTATTGTGAGCCAGACATCCGTCTTGTTGAAACCAAGTTCTTCTTTATTCATCTTCCGTTAGAATAGCTCGTAAAGCTGGTACAACCTGGTTTCGCAAAAGCTCTAGGTACCTCTCAAAAATCCAATAAGTCAATTTCCTGAAATGATTAATAATTTATAAATAGGTACCCAACAGTCAAAGGCGGCAGGGTCGGCCGGGTGGTACTAGAAACTATAAATTATAAAGGGAAAATTATCTTTATTAAAAGTAGATATTTTCTTTCCAAAAATAATTATCGAAACATCCCGTAATGAATAAGCTTGTATACAGTTGAAACCTATTCAGCTTTATTATGAAAAAGAAAAACATATTTGGTTAGCGGGAAGTAATAGCCATAATAAATTATTTTGTTGGTATTGCGTATTAATTTCGGAAATACTAAATCAATTTATTTCAGTGATATAATAATCTTAAAGAAGTACACCGTGCCTTAATGAAACATAAAATATCAAAAGAACAAACCCCTTGCGATAGTTTTGACAATTTTTGTGTCAGATTTATGATTTTATTGGGATAAAAGCGTACCTACTACTTATTAAAACACAGCTTTAATACTTTCAACTACTTAACTTAACGTCAAAGTCAAAATCCAATTTTGTTACAGATAAATCATGGCCTCCTTAGAAAAAACTGCAACCTAACTTTACGAAGTGTAATATTTCGATGATACTAAAATCTTTAATGCACTTGTGAGATATCACTAGACTGGAAATTTTAGGCTCTTTCCAAAAAAAAAATCCAATATGGCGGCCATAAGAAAAATGAAAGTTGAGGAAGCTTGCGGGTTAACAAAAAACATTGAAGACGTGTCGTATATGCCATCTTATTTGTCTGAAAAATGTGTCCGAATAATGTCACATTTTGGCAGCTGTCAAATTTACCGTTCTGGATATACTGGCCAAAAACGAAATCCGCCATTTTTGGTTTTTCGCCGATATTTCCAAAAACAATTGATCGATCGTAAATCTGAAGCCGGATATCAAATGCAATAAGTTTCCTCTAAAAGTCTCCCCATTTAACCTCTGCTTTAGGTATAATAGGAGCCGAGATCCCTGTATAGAGAAGCGAATCTGGGACACACTGTATATGTATATATATATATATATATATATATATATATATATATATATATATATATATATCCATGTCTTTGTTCAATGTGATGGAAACAATAGGCGCTAGAGTCTGACTTAATAACATGACTTACTTGTAATTAAGGCTGCAGACCCATATTATGTTGCCATTTTTGAAAGTTTGACAGTGTCAAACATTTTGATCAACAACCTCAAAATATCATCAAAATCCCAAAACCTATATTTCAAACTGTTTAAAAATTTTACTAAAATCATTTTGACGCAATTGCAAGGGTAAACAATAAATTCCCAAAATTCTACAAAAACTCCCAGAACTAGGTATAACTTTAATTTCCTCATTGGAAAGCTGAGTTAATGAGTCCTATCATTTTGGTTATAAATTGGTCATATCATTCTTAATAAGGGTGGGGGAGCTGCTGACTTACGAAAGATTTAAATTGTTATATCCTCTGAACATCTTATCCAAAACGAATGAGTTTAGTCTTAAAGGGAATTTCAAACTGTTCTCAGGTTCTCAGATGGCACTGTTTGTAACAATTACAGTTTTTTCCAATTTTCTTAAAATTCTTAAATGAGATGTCACATTGCTCTAGTTATAAAAAGTGATAAAAGACCGAAATTTGCCGAAATTCGCACATCTATATTTTTACCAGTTTTTAAGCTACTACCAAATAAGCGAATTAGTAGGAATTTTTGGGACGAAATAATTAACATTGAGGATATCAGAGAAAGATTTAACTCTGCTGAATCTCTTATCCGAAATGAATGAGTTAATTAAAAAATAACACCAGCAAGAATATTTTCAGTCAATTGCTCCTGGCCACTTTTGTTATAATATTTTTTTTCTACACGTTAACATGAAGGACTATCCCAAGATATAAGTGAACAGCCTATATAATGTATATATAATGAATATATATATATATATATATATATATATATATATATATATATATATATATATATATATATATATATATATATATATATATATATATATATATATATATATATATAAACCACTAAATTTCCCATCAAATAACCAAAACCCCAAAACGATATGCAAAAAAATATGTATCAACATTTTTGTGTTTTATCGTTTTTTTAAACTGTTTCTAAAATAAGAAAAATATCTTCACTTTTAAAGTGCATTTTTACCACCCTAGAATCACCCTGTATAGTCGAAAACAAATTTTATACAAAACATAAAACAAGTTTGGTGTCTTGCACTTCTTAAAATAAAAACCTAAAATTTTAATCTTGTTTATTTTTAAAATAAAATAAGTTGTCCTATTTTGCCGTTTTTTGAAAAATCTAAGTCTTATGCATAAAAATATTGTAATTATAGTAGAGAAAATGTTTATTGTAGAAAGAGAGAGAGGCAGCAAATTTGACGGTTTTTTAACTAACCGCTTTAAAATAAAAAATATTTTCGTTTCTTAGGGGTTAGGTAGCTTTATATATTTAGGGCGACTACCGTTCAGTAAAAAAAATATTATAGACAAAAATAGAATAAATTGGATATGTTTCCCCGTTTGCTAAAAATTGCTTTTTTTAGGTAAGTTTAATGTTCCTGGAATATACAGGATGGTCCAAAAGTAATGGCACATAGAGAAACAGTGAATTCCTGACATGAAAAGATTACGATCTAGCTAAATTGTTCTATTCCAAAGGTGGATATTAATAAAGATACAGGGTGTTAAATAATTTAATTTAATTTTAATTTCCGTTTTATTTAATGTTTCTTTTTAATTTTTTTTTGTCATACACTCATGAAATTTGGTATGCGGGTTTTTTTTAAGGCGAAAAATATAATCCGATATTTATTATGTTGCAGCTGATAGGGTGCACTACGTGCTATATTACTTGACTTTACTTTTTTTCTAGGCAATTATATAGAACCCCCGACTGCAAAATATGATAAAAATATATACTAGTTCAAAGTCGCTAAAGTTAACCGTTTATTAAATATTTGCTATTTTATTATTGCATGCAGTGTTAATTAAAGGACGACGCACAAAATGCATTAAAAAGTGGTTTCGGTGAAATTTTCTGAATTTTACATTATTATGCCGGACAACTTTGCTTATATCACCTTGATGAAAATAACCTTCTTATTCGGGTATTATTGGCAGGTTAATAATATGTAAATATATTGTATAAAGTTTAAAGACAACTGTCAAAATTTCTTCAAAGCTTAAGAAATATTCATAGTACTGATAGATGCGAAGAAAGTTCTATGTCAGCGGTCACTAAGTAAAGATTTCTAAATTTTGCATACTTAATATGGAACAACAAGATTACAACACATTTGTAAAAATGCCTTCTTGGTATTGTTATGCAAAATGAAATAAGAGCTTTCTGATGATTTTTTAAAAATTATTTATAAATATTCAGCAGGACAAGCTGCAAGTTTAGTAATATCTATTGAAATTGGTTCAACCTCATGGTAAACCTTTTAGTTTATTTATTAGGTAATTTCCGCGGCTTTCCCGACTTCGAAAATCTAAGAGATTTTACATTTGACACATACCAATCAAAGCTGGCATCTTACATTCGGAACATAATAAAATAACGTGGTGACCTACAATCTGATATTTTAAATCAAAATCCAAATAATGTGAGGCTAAAAGTACGTATGGAAAAGATTTCGCAAAAGGGCAAAATACTAAATCTGGATCGAATTTGGCAAGTAAAATCAGCCTTTAGTAGTATATTTATGCAGTTGCAAGTCATAGGCAAGAACCGTTGAAACTTGTGTACTAGTATTATTTGGTTTCTAAGTTATTACAGAATTGACAATAATGCAAGAAAAACAATTTTTTTGTTAGCTTGGTAGGTTTATTATTATATTATTTTTCTAGATGCTGTATCTTGTTTTAACATATTTATTTTTGATAGAAAGAAAGATTTTTTACCGTTACACAGATAAAGAAATTTATTAGTTTAAAATGAAAAAATCGCCATATTTTATCTTCATCAAGTAGAAAAGTAACGAATACAAATTTTTATTGTTGGAATTGTAATTTAAAACATGGAATTTATATAAAATAAAATAAATTATGGATTATATAAGTGCAAATATAAATACATATTAAAATATTCTTTGTTTTAGCTTTTGACATCAATTAAAAGATCTTTATTACGCAATTCAACCCGTAAATTAAATAATTTCTTATTTCAATCCCTTTTACTCAAGATTTTTTATAAAAATAATTAATATTTTAAAAATAAAAATTCCCCTACTTAAAATAGGATCCACATTTAAAAATCGCCCTGTATTGTATTACTAAAAATTGCATACAACCTAGTTCACATACCTAAAAAACAAAAAGTGTTTAAATTCCAATTTACAACACAAAGGTTCCAGAAAATAATAAAATTTGAATATAACGTAAATATTGTATTTTTGACAAATACGCTTATGTCTCCCCGTAACTAGAAAACTCACCTTCCCTCTCCCCAACGCACTAAAGGTCATAAGTTATATTACACATAAAATTCAGAAAATTGCATGAAAAGCCACTTTTCAATGCATTTTGTACCTTTTTCTTAGTAATTTATTATCTGTTACTTGCCAAAGTAAACCTTGGTCAAAACAATGGTGATGAAATGAGCAACATACTTCCCTACAAAATCGCGTTTAATTGTCAAAAACTTACTTTGGGGCATTATGGAAACTGAAAAACAATAAAAGGTACTTTTATTACTTGGTAGAAATAGGTAACAGCGTTACCTAGTTACAGGAATACAGTCTTTGACAGAAAAGAAAAATTTTACTTTTTTGTTTCGAATTGTTATTTCTGAGATATATTAAGAAATATTTTTAAAAGCAAGTTTAATTTCAAATATGACGTTTAACAAGTTGACTGGTATTTTTGTTGCTTTATTATACATGGTGTTTGCAATAATCAATACAAAAATCTATAAAGTTTTAGCTTATTTGGGGAGTACATGGAATTATGTAATATTCTCCGATGAGCGCCAATTTAGACTATTTAGTAACATAAGATTGATACATAGGGCAAAAATATTTCTTAAACATCTAGGGAACGGCGACATAGAATTTTTGCATTTACCGTCGCTGTTGAGAGATCAGTTAGAGTTAATCTCCTCTCCGATATGATGAATTATATAAAATATGTTGAGCATTTATCAAAGAATTTTAAATATAATTTTCTAATATGTTATCAGTAAATCCGTTTTTAAATTTCACATTAAATTCAAAAAGGGATACTTTTTTTACCAAGAAACATAGAAGTTTATACTTTTCCCGCTTTTCTAAATTAAAACTGGAAAATCATATACTTGTGGATTATGTAAATATTTTCATAATAATAAAAATAATAATAATAATAATTATACTAAATTGTCTTTTATTGAAAAACCAGTTACACATATAGGCGAGCTTTTTACCTAACCTAATGAGTACAAAATTAATTTATAAAATTTTATAATACGTGAGAAAAAAAAAACAAAAAAACGTATTACTTATTTTAAAATATATTACCGATATTGAGAGAAAAGAAAAAGAAAATAGCTATAGGTGACAGAAAGATAGAAAAGATAAATGAAAGAGAGAAGGGAAAACCGTGTTAATAAATACTAATTAAAGATCTGATATCAGTTACTAAGAAAATTATTAAGATCTGTTTAATTTTATGTTTGAATGTTGAAGAACATAAGTTTTTAAGTTGATCCGCGACACTATTATATAATTTGAGAGCTATAAAAGAAAAGGAACGTTGAAAAATAGATGTGCTATGTCATGGAATATTTAAATCTCTAAAAAATCTAATATCAATATTTTATTGTGTATCCCTTTGAATTAGTTGGCGCTGAGGTATGAAGGCCTACCAGTTTTTAAGCACGATGCACCAATGTTGTAAGATTAATCTTCCACATATCACCATAGGAATCCAATTTAACAAATGGGGCTTAAAAGAAACACTATTGTATTTTCTAAGACCAAAAATCAAACGTACAAAAATTAATCTGTACGAGTTGTACCCGCCTTTTAGTTTCAGAATATATGCAGAGCCCATGTATAAGATTCGCATAATTAAAAGATGCAAAAATTAGGGATTCTCACAGTTTTTTTCGTAAAGAGAAACTAAGGTAGTCTTTGTTTGTTTGTTGTTTGTTTAGACCAGGATCGAATACAAACTCCCAGATTTTTAGTTTTTTTCGCTAAAAGCCAGATTTGATTGATAACCGGCACCTAATTAGATTTTAATGCACTTATTATATTGGGGTTCCCAAAGAACATGCAAACATGCAACAACATTTAGCGGCATTTAATTTTAGATTATGAGAGAAAATTCATAAATTTTATTTAGGTGGTTAATAATTTTATTTAACGCTATCAGAGCATTACTGGGGTTAAAATAATATTAAACTCGAGTATCATCCGCGTATCCATGCATATTTCAGAACTTATCATTCGCGTATCCATGCATATTTCAGAACTTAGCTATACCTAATATCTGGAGTACACAAAAGAAAATAAGAGGGGAGATTAAATTGAACGTTGTGGCACGCCAGTTGATATGGACTTATTTTCTGAAAACTGGTTATTTAAGAAAATGTTTGTCTCCTGTTTGCGAGACACGAAGATAAAAAGAAAGATATTATTGAATCCTAAAAACTGTAATTTTGATAGTAAAACTTCGTGGTTAACCTTATCAAAGGCCTTAAAATAGACCAACAGCACCAAGGCTGCAATTTTCTTTCACATGACGACTGACATATGACGAAAAAATGTCATCTGTAAGATTTAGTAATGCAGAGATGGTGCTATGAGACTCCCTAAAGCCAGACTATGTTTCAGCCAATAAATTATTCCTCAGGTAGTATAAATCTTAAATCTGTAAAGTTTTTAGAATTTGTACCTTTTGGTAGATGGCAATCTCAAGTCTAAACTTGAAGTTCTTGTTAAAAGGGTGTTTATTTAATTTGAAAAAATTAATTTGAGCTGTTATTTATTAAGTTTATTATTATCATTTAGAAATTGTTTAAAATAGTTATTGAAATCATTAGGTTCAGCGAGGAATTATAAGTTTCTGTTTATTATTTATACCTGTTCAGAGTGTTTAGAGAATTTTTTTTATTAATTTTGCATGGTATGTACTCGTGCTGAAGAGACGTGTTTATTTCGCTCCGTTAAAACGTTAGTTTTGAGTGGGAAAAAATACACATTAAATCAATATTTTTATAGAAACGAATAGTTTAGTGTTCTAAAAGTCGCTTGTCGAAATTAAAATGCCCCCAAAAGTGAATAGTGATCTGAAATTGTCAATTAAAGAAGCTCTAAAAGGATTATTGTGTAACGATAATTTTATCGAAAAACTGCTGTCCAAGGTCGCAGATAAATTGGAAGCAATGCAAAAAACTATAAACGAACAGGCTACGTGTATTCAAAGGTTTGAAGCACGTATCGAGAATTTAACGCAAACTGGGGAAAAACTGCCAACTAAATTGGTAGACCTTTTTGTTGCAAAAATCGGAATTCAGATAAAAAAAGAAGACATTGTCCGATGCTATAGAGTGGGAAAAAATGGAGAAAACTCAAGACCCGTAATTGTCAAATTTGACAAGTACCGATTCAAATCGCAAATTTTCCAGAACTGTAGCGAGCTAAAAGGATTCAAAATTGGAATCGCTGAAGATCTAATTAAGAGTAAAACTAAGCTATACAAAGAAGCTATTAGGAAATATGATAAAAAATAATTTTTATCAGATTCGGAAATATATTTTTAAAAAAAGACAATAATATAATTCAAATAAAAGACCGCAATGACTTATAGAAACAATATTATGTGTATTATATTTCTATCACTGCAAAAGTGTACTTTTGGTAAATTTATTTTGAGTTTCTGGAGTGAATAACATATTTAAATGACCAACTATTTACTGTTTTTATGATAATTGATTTTGATTTTTATTAAAATTTTATTGGAAGTACATTAATTTCACGAGAATATGATATTAGATTATTTTGATGAAGCGGATGGGTACGGGGCGTTAGCGACGGAGGTATTTGACGGCATTGAGCAGGTAGAGTATTTCTCAAATAAACGTAATTTAAACATTTTCCATTTGAATATAAGAAGTTTACAAAAAAATTTTGAAGAACTGGCAATATATTTAAATCAAATTAATTTAAGCTGTATTAGTTTTATAATATTATCAGAAACCTTTAAAGTCGAAGATACAAATTATTTTAAAATTGAAGGATTTACAACATTTCTTAACAACTCTTTTAAAAATAAGAACGATGGGATGATAATATATGTAAATAATAAAATTTCTGTGCAGAGTGAACTTTATAAACTCAGTGAAACAAATTTGCTAAGGTGTTGTTTTGAGTTATGTAGTAAGACTTATAGCATAACAGCTTGCTACAGATCACCGTCAACTAATATAATAGATATCGATAAATATTTTGATAACTTAACTCCCCGGGACACAGAAATTTTTGTAGGAGACCTAAACATAAATATAATGAATGAATTCGATAACAATGTTAACAAATACTTAAATATTTTAGCACAAAATGGTTACTTTTTATGCATAAATAAAGCGACGCGAGAAAATGAAATATCTTCTACTACAATGGACCATTTATTTCTTAAAACTAAAAAATTTGCAAGACAAAATAAGAACTATAAAACCATTTATTATAAAAACTTGTTTAACAGACCATTACACTATTGGTTTATGCATACAAAATATAGACATACACGATGAAATAATTAAGGTGCAAATTAGGAAACAAGTAGATTATAAAAAACTGAGCGACCTATTGAAAGAGGAACGTTGGCAGGACGTATATAGTAATAGTTCGGCAGAAGAAGCAGACCAGGTATTTGTAAATAGAATAATTTAATTTATAAGTAAATGTACATATTTTAAAAAAATAAACAGCGAAAATAGAATGAGAAAACCGTGGATAACACAAGGAATTGTAAATTCAATAAGAGATCGAGATCAATTAAAAAAACAGCTAAATAAAAATTACTCTCTTGCCTTATTAGACAAATATAAAAAATATCGAAACTCATTAAACAGGATTATAAAATTAACTAAAAACACATTCTACAAAAATAAAATATCAGATGCAAAGAATGATTACAAAAAAATTTGGGGAATAGTGAATGAAAGAACTGATAGTAAAAAAAATAACAAATCAAAAAACTCCTGCATTTTTGAACACAATACCTACTTGCATAAGGAAGCAGACATTGCTGATATGTTTAATAATGTTTTTATAAATATAGGAGCACAAATTCAAAAAAATATTGATCAAAATCTAAATACGAAAAGACATATTCATCCGAACCCAAACAAGGTAAATAAAAAATCATTATTTTTAAAACCTATTAACAGAATGAGCTTATCAAACACATAAAGTCACTAAAAAAGTATTCTTCTCTTGGGGAAGATGGGCCCACTGTTGATTTTATACAGCAGATGCACGTATTTCTTGTTCAACCTTTGCTATATTTATATAACTTATGTCTTGAATCATTTAATATACCTGGGGCTTGGAAAACATCAATAGTTACACCAGTTTTTAAAACAGATGATCAAACACTATTAACAAATTATCGACCTATCTCAGTAATTAATAACTTTGCTAAACTTTTTGAGAAATGTCTTAAACTAAGGATTATCTGGAAAAAAATAAACTCTTATATATTAGATAATTCGGTTTTAGAAATAATAAATCAACGGAAGATGCAGTTTTTGAGTTAATTAGCGGTATATTTGATCACAATAAAAATAGACAAAAGGCTCTAGCGGTGTTTCTAGATCTCACTAAAGCCTTTAACACAGTAGCACACAATATACTTTTTGAAAGATTAGAAGAAATACGTATACGTGGTGGTCCTCTGCTTCTTATAAAGAATTATTTAACGGGTAAGAAACAGAAAGTAAAAATAAACGATACTTTTAGTGAAAGTGCTATAATATATACCGGGGTACCACAGGGAACAGTATTAGGGCCAATACATTTTCTCATATATATTAATAAAATTGGAAATCTAATACAAGACTGCAAGGTTGTATCATACGCAGACGATACAGTACTACTATTTGCAGCCGAAACTTGGGAGGAGACATACCGACATGCAGAGACGGGTCTTGGTACTGTTCACGAGTGGCTTAATGCCAGTAAATTAAGTCTCAATATTAAAAAAACCTACTTTATGACCCTCTCCCCAACAAATGTCGATCAACCACTAACAGAATTTTTAAAAGTCAATTCATTGCAATGTGATAAAAAAATGTAAACTGTAACTGTCTCAAAATAAACAAGGTATAAAAAATTAAATATCTAGGTGTCATTGTTGATAAACATTTAAAATGGAATGAATACACAAATTATTTAACTGCAAAAATTAGAAAAATGTTTTATAAGTTCTTTCAGCTTAGGGATATTTTGAGTAAAAATCTTATTTTGATACTGTATAACTCGTTGGTTGAATCAATTCTAAGATACTGCATTATTGTTTGGGGAAGCTTATATGACTCAGACCTAAAAATTTTAGCAACTTGTCAAAAAAGTGTTTTAAAAATAATTTTACATAAATGTCGAAGGTATCCGACTTCTCTTTTATATAACTTAAATAATATTCTCAATATTCGTAATCTTTACACCTTATCATGTCTACATACATTAATAAAATAAAAACTGCATATTCAATGAAATCTCATATCTATCTAACACGAACCAATGTTGAAAATGAAAATGAAAATTTTATTGCGCCTATCTCCCATAATTCTTTTTGCTCTAGGTTTATTACGTATCAACAAAAATAATTTTAGAAAATAATAAAAATTTGAAAAAACACCTTAAGAGTTTTATCCAGCAAAATAAAGACTATTTCACTCCATTATTTTTAAATTAACTATAAGCTTTCTTATATTATCCTCTATCTGCTCTGGTTTATATGGTCACTCTACCTACTGCGTCTGCCCTTCATTAGCCGCTTGTCACATACCACGTAAGTATTTTTTTTTTCGGGAGCTATCAAGACACGCAAATTATTTTATAATTTAGGCCTGATTACTCCCCTCAAGTTAGGTATTCATTAATTTAAAACGTTGTATATTTGAACACACCCGGGCAATATGCACTCAATTATTGAGAACTAGAGAGACTACCAAAGGACTTAAAGTAAAACGTTTTGACAGCGCGCTGCGCCGCGCTCCGTTCTGTGGGATGTTACTATTTTGGCAACCTTATGCTTTTTGTGCTCTGCGACCACGTCGCCAGAGTTAAATATAACATACATTACATTACAAATCTAAACGTGGAACCATTACTCAACCTTGCAGAGTTTTGATAGTTTGTTGATTTTGATTCTTATTGCTCTATTCCCGGTCCTTTGTTATTAAAATCATTATCGGATCATTTTAATTTATATAAGCTGCCTGGTGTGCACACAGCGAACTACAAATTATTGCAACTTTTACAATTTTCCTTAATTAGGTATTTAAATTAAACATTAATCTCAAAGAGATATTAATGATTATCATCCAAAAAAAATGCTCTTGATATAGGAAAATTTTCCAACTTTATAGGTAATTTTTTCACGGCCAGATGTCGTTTCTTTTTAGCTACATATAACAATTACCTTTCTATTGTACAAAAAGAAAAATTAATAAGAATTGGTTCCGAAGGGTTTTATACTGATGATAATGATAAAGTTCTACAAACTCATAGACGATTACTTAAGGGGGCAGTTGCAGTCAATTAGCATTGAGAAAATATCGCGTAAAATTACCAAAAATAGGTTGTTTTCTGTGATAGTCTGCGAAGTTATAAAAAGGAATTTGAGGATCAGAGTTTAACACATATCTTCTAAAACACTTCTAAATTAAATTGAGTATGTTGAATTTTTCATTTTAGCCTTTAAAAGTAAAAAAAAAACTGTTTATATGTCTAGTAATTTTTCGAAAACAATAGCGGTACTAACCTTGAGCTTTTCTATGCTCAGAAGTAATTTCGTCCAATTCCAAAATACTCAAATTGGAGAGCATACATATAGGTACATTTCTGAAATAAAAATTGATTCGAAAAACATAGTAGTTTTTTCCCAAACTATCACCAAAGATACTTACTAAAATCTTGGAATATTTTTCGGAGAATACGTTAGGTTGGCAATTGCAGTTGGTAACAGGTAAAGTTTGAACCCCTACCGCAAGAGGTCGGCTCAAATTTTTCAATATCTTCTAATGGAAGGGAGAGCGCAATGACGTCAAAGAAAATGGAATTCCGATCGCGTGTTGTCAGTGACGTCAGATAAATAAACATTTATCTCTGGCGTGGTCTTTCGTTTATTTTTTATGAGATTCTAGGGTTTTTCCTTTAAATAACGTTTAGAATATTTTAATACATATAATGTTGGAAGAACTAAGTAATCAGTAGATTTGGGCAAATGGAAAAACATAATTTTTTAAACAATATTTGTATTTTAAGGGAGAAAATCGATCTTTCCTTGAACTATGTGGGATATTAAGGAAGAGGAATGTATGTTTAGGTCATATCTTAGTTTGTTACGGTGGGTTCTTGTGACAAATTTTAGTTTTATCTTTTTCTTTAGTTAATAAGAATTCACACCGTTATTGGTTGTTTTTTGTCATGTAACATAAAAAAAATCAATCAAACTATTCTTAGTGGCAAAAAATTATGCCAAATACTAAATTTTGGAAAGGATTTCTTAACTCAAAATTGTTCTATTCTAAAAAATAGAAATATATAGATTTATTTGACCCTACGCAAAGAAAACGAATTGATGTTTCATATAGGTATTTAGTAAAACATACCTAACTGGACATTTAATTTCAAAATAAACAAGTTTATAAAATTTCCTGCATGCTTTTAAACGTCCTCAAATGTAGTTTACCATTTTTATATCGGGCATGCAAAATAGTCCATTGTATAAAAAACAAAATACGCCTTGAGTGGGTGAAAACCTTCTCCCTCAAACTGTTAAGAAAATAGGAACAGTCGTATAGAATTTAAAAGTAAAATAAGTACCTAAATGTACTATAATTCTGCCATAGCACAAAACATAAATAAGCATGTTGTTTTTACTCTTTTTTTGCAAAATTACAAACAGCTTTTTATGAACCATGACGAATTATTTTAGCATAAATTAAGCACTGAAATTTATTAGTCATGAAATGTTTTCAATTATATCTGGATAGAAGAGTGTTTTTTTCTTTATTTTGATTCCAACTTCGACAATTTGTTATAAAGGTCAGAAAAAAATAAATTTCAAATACAAAATTTTAAAAAATATCCCCAATGTCAGTAAAATGAAAATTGTTCTACTAATGGTTTAACTTCTAGTCTAAGCAGATAAAGAATTGTTCTGCTTTTACAAAAATAAAAAATTGTTTTGCACGTTTCTGATGGGATTTTTCTATCTTCTGATAGATCTAACAGATAGCAAGAGAAAAACGTTTGAATATAAAGTTTTTTCTTTTATAAATATTGAAGATGGATGAGAAAATATAAAAAACTCTGTTTGCGGGTTAGTCATTTATTAGGAAATAATACCATTTACATAAATGGTATTTATATATTACAATATTATCATATACATTTTTAAGATTAGGAAAATAGTATCTATCTACAGTAATAATGATTTACTGAAGAAACCAATAGATCTTTTATTTTATATAAAATGTAATTGCTTAGTTGCTAACAGAACGAACTAACTATATTTGTAGTATAATTAATATATTTAAGCATTGATTAGATTAAAAAAAACCAATAATTCAAATTATGTGCTCGAGTTGGTTAAAATATAAAATAATTATGTTTTTATTTTTGAACTACATATATAACCAAATGTAGATATGAACATATTTTTTATCGGTATCCTAAAATTACTAAACTAAATATTCCTAACTTACAAATCATTAATTATGTTTTTTTTGCTTATATCATTTAAATAAATAATATGTAAGATAACATTTTAGTAGCAATTGAAAGATATTTTTTGTAGTTTGGCTGGGTATTCATGAGTATGCTATCAAACTGTGGAACTTATACACTACAAATGTATAGTAGGTATATTAAATAATAAAATTCTGAGAATAGTTTGACTTTCTTGTGTGTAGTGTAGTGTAGAGGTAATATTCAGCCTATTCTGAATGGATTTAAGTTAAAACCTCCATACTCGAACACAAAAACAGCCAAAGTCTTAGAAAGAGCCAGTTAATATATATATATATATATATATATATATATATATATATATATATATATATATATATATATATATATATATATATATATATATATATATATATATATATATATATATATATATATATATATATATATATATATATATATATATATATATATATATATATATATATATATATATATATATATATATATATATATATATATATATATATATATATATATATATATATATATATATATATATATATATTATATATATATATATATATACTTACTTACTTAACGGCTTTTATTTAAATAATTTTTTACAATGGTGTGGTATAGTACAAGATGATAAATAGATGTAAATGGCGAAGTTTAGCCTAAGGCTACTCTTACACTTAATATATATATATATATATATATATATATATATATATATATATATATATATATATATTTTATTAATTATTTTCTTGGGCATAGGTTAGCTCATTGAAAAGTAAAACTATAATTCATATCGACGTTTCGCTCATTATAGTGAGCTTTCTCAATTTTTTTCTTGGAACCATGTCAAAATAAATATCTTGAGAAAGCTCAATATAATGAGCGGAACGCCGATATGAATTACAGTTTTACTTTTCAATGAGTTAACCTATGCCCTTGAAAATAATTAACAAAATATTTATATATGGTTAAAAAAAAAATATATATATATATATATATATATATATATATATATATATATATATATATATATATATATATATATAAATATTAGCTATTAACTGGCTCTTTTTAAGAGGTTGGCTGTTTTTGCGTTGGAGTATGGAGGTTTTAACTTAAATCCATTCAGAATAGGCTGAATGTTACCTCTATATATATATATATATATATATATATATATATATATATATATATATATATATATATATATAGTGTCCTTCAAAAAGTTCGCATCATATGGGAATTTTTTTTATTAGGTCACTTTCTCAAAATTGAACATAGGTAATAACTTTTGCTTTACTAAGGATGAAAAATGGCTTATTCGAAAATAAATATGTGACCCGCGTTACCTGTTTTATTTTATTTATTAAGTATGAAAAATGACTTAGAGGGAATAGTCACCTGACTTGTGTTCACTGCCAGAATTGATATATTTCTTTAAAGAAGTCGTAGAGAAAGGGGTTATTTGCTAAAATAGGAGAAAGTGCTATAAAAAGGTGTTTCTTTTATAGTTTTACATGTTTTACAAATTTTGGTCAGCAATTCTAATTTTCAATTTTGTCCAAGGCACTTAAATATTAAAAAAATAGTTTTAAATTTCGATTATGCTGCTAAATTAGTCAATTACGACTTTTTTGTATTAAGATATCTATTTACTACCGAAAATCTTTAATTAATATAATATAATAAAATAATAAAATCACGACAACTTTGCATCAAGCTTAACATACTTTTGAGAAGCAATTTTAATTTTTTTCCAAAAACAGACACAGTTTATGGAATATTTAAGTATAAGAAATTAATATTATGTTAAGGTTACTAACAGAAAACTCTTTTTTTTTAAGTTAGACAATTATAATTTTTTTAGAATTTTCAAAAATCAGGAAAAAGTTAAAAAAAATATTAGAATTTTTGGTCAAAATTTGGTATGCATATGTAAAATTAAAAAATAAACAACTTTTTCATATTTTAGCAAATAAGACCATTTTTCTGTAATTTTTTTAAAGAAATGTCAATTTTGACAGGTAAAGCAAGTTTTCTGATGTAAGTCTTTTATAAATGTACTATAATGTAACAAATAAACTTGAAAATCATACCAGTATAGGTGAACAAACAAATTATTAATATAAAGACATGGCTGAGGCAAGCCTCGGATAAATGGTCCTTATGAAATGTACACTCCAGAATGCTTCCTACACATACCACATGGTATGAATTGGCAAACAACACAAATAAGTAGTGGTGAAACAATGCATTAATACTGAACCACTTACAGTGTATACAGAACAACAAACTCTCAATATAACATGACTCTCAGCAACAAAATTGGGATAGCTATGGGGTCACCTTTATCTCCATTTCTAAGTAGAAAAGTTTTGCATTAAATATAATTCAAATACATCTACATAAAGAGATCTTATTACTAAATTCTGCACACAACAAACACGCCTACTCATACTCATAAGATGCATTAACTAGTCATGGGGATTTACTACAAAAGCATAAACTGTTCTACTAACGATTACCAACTTCTAAATCTATAAATTAAAATATATTTTCCTTTTCTGCTTTCTTCATCGATGGTGAGATTCAAAATTACATGGTCTATTGGCTTGTACAGTTCGTAGCAATAAACAGTTTTCTTGTGATATGGAGTTTTCTTTGTACCTAGAGAAAAAATAACTAGAATTAGTTTTCTCCTTGTTTTGTTCTCTACAATTAATACATACCTAACAAAATAAAAAAATTAAATTCTGTGTCAAAATTAAATATGTTTTATCAGTACTACACAAAAGAGGTCCAAATAAAATAGGTATAAGTTAATCCTTAATTGCAAAAGCTTTGGAAGTTTTAATTTAATACTAGATAGTAAGCAAATTTTTAAGAAGGGTTTGTTGCATTTTACTTTCCTACATATTAGTAATAGTCAAAATACATTACATATATTTTTTGGCCTATTATTAACAGTAATGATATAGAACAAATTCTCTTTAATGCTAATTAGGAGGAAAAAAAGACGCAAAAACTAGCTTCATTAGCGAGATGGACTCGTTGTAATAATAAAGCCAGAATAATTAAATATTATTTATATAAACTGAAAAGAATGAAAACAATTTTATTTATAATTTCAACTTAACAGGTGTTTTCCATTAGATTCAGGCAAGGCCCAAGCAAATAAAGAAAAGCATATAAAAAAAAACATGTTTATTTTAATCATTATCAACTGTTGTCATACATATAAAAGTAAATTATAAACTATAGCTACTATTAAGACAAGCTACAGAACCCTCAAAATAGAATAGAAAAAATTTAGCAAGTTCCTTGAAAGAAAACATAATTGATGTACCACACCTTAGACCTAAAATTCTTAGTTATTGTTTTTTAATAAAAAAATCGCCATTTTGTGTATTTTGAATACGTACAAAGAAAAAAATGTTTGGAGATAAAAATAATATTTTAGTTTGCTTTAATATGATTTAAAGGTTATCTTTTGAAAGAATAATTATATTACCTGATAATAATAAATGTGATTTCTTTGTATACTATATTTAATGTTTAGTCAAGTACTTAATATGTAAAAAGTCTAAATAAACAAATAGAATTTTGGGAATTTAATACTTATAATAAAAAGTGTTTTACCATCAGGTGTAGCAGCTAAGTGGTTAAATTCTTCATGAATAAAATTGACAGGTTCCTTGATTTTTGCATTTGGTCTTGACTGTGCGAATTTCTGCCCTGCAACACTCTCTTTTTGCTTGTGTGTAATAGGTTTTAAAATGCCTTAGATTTATAATGGAACTGACCAGGTTATTGCAGGAAGTGTTATGTCGCCTTTTACATACTGTGCCAAATACTGAAGCTGTTAATATGTATTTTTTAATTTCTCCCTAAAATGGATTATCCTACTGCACAACTGTATTTCTTCAAGTAACCTAGAAAAATGTTCATATATTTAAAAATATTAGGGAGCATGTAATACACCAGAGTATTATATAGAAGTATAAATGAACAAAGCCTAACAGAAAATGAACACTATTCAAAAACATACTCACAAAGAGAGATGTGCCTACTCAATACATAAATGCCATTCAGTTGTCTTACTATATTAAGTTGCCCCAGAATCTTAATACTCTATATAATATATTTCTAAAAATAATAAAAACGATAGACTTTTGTGTTGTACCTCCCACTACTATTACAACCAGTATAAATATAAATGAACCAAGCCTACAGAAAATGCAAGCTATACAAAAATATAGTCACACAGGAAGATGTGTCTACATTTTCTCTAAATCAATACATATATTGCTGCCCTTCAGCCTAAAATTAATGATGGTCAATGTAATTCTTAAGGAGGCAGTGTCTAAAGTAAATTCTATATGAAATGCAGTATACTTCAGGCATCGTTGTTTAAAAACCAACTTTAGCTACTGCAATCAATGTGTTGAATACTATTTCAATTAATTAATAAGTTTACTTAATTTTTCTTTTTTTCTTTAATTTCTGCCTTGCGCGAGTCCGTCCAATGCATACCAAAAACAAGCTTAACATTGGATGGAAGTTACAAAATGAAAAACCTAATATTATTTACATATAGTAAATATAGAGTAAAGAGAGAGAACAAAAAAGGCGAGTTTCAAAAAACTGTAGTTTTAATCTCTTGATCTAAACAAAAATAAAAACTTTTTATAAACCAGTGGCATACTTTACTTTTTCTTTAATATGAATTATGTTGCCCTTCCGCCAGACGCCAGAAATGGATAATTATAATCCTAATACTTTCAGCCCCTTGTCATCCAATCAAACTTGCAATGCTCGACCAAAATCATCGTGAAATATATTTAAAATATCTATAAAAAATTATTTCTTTTTATTAAGACAGCCTGTATCTCAAAGACAAAACAAAACATAGACTATAGGAAACATGTTTATATGAATTCTCATAAAATACATCAAAGAATGACTTATTTAAAAGTGAGCATAAAATTGAGGAACAATGTATATTGTTTTATGTTTTCTCAAATAGTCTCATGTAATATATATATTATATATATATATATATATATATATATATATATATATATATATATATATATATATATATATATATATATATATATATATATATATATATATATATATATATATATATATATATATATATATATATATATATATATATATATATATATATATATATATATATATATATATATATATATATATATATATATATATATATATATATATATATATATATATATATATATATATATATATATATATATATATATATATATATATATATATATATATATATATATATATATATATATATATATATATATATATATATATATATATATATATATATATATATATATATATATATATATATATATATATATATATATATATATATATATATATATATATATATATATATATATATATATATATATATATATATATATATATATATATATATATATATATATATATATATATATATATATATATATATATATATATATATATATATATATATATATATATATATATATATATATATATATATATATATATATATATATATATATATATATATATATATATATATATATATATATATATATATATATATATATATATATATATATATATATATATATATATATATATATATATATATATATATATATATATATATATATATATATATATATATATATATATATATATATATATATATATATATATATATATATATATATATATATATATATATATATATATATATATATATATATATATATATATATATATATATATATATATATATATATATATATATATATATATATATATATATATATATATATATATATATATATATATATATATATATATATATATATATATATATATATATATATATATATATATAAATATTTATATATTATATATATTACTAATAATGTTAGTAAATCCAGTAATACCGAAGAACAAATAAAAGTGGTGTTAGAATTATATAAGTGTCAGTCTTCTTATATGCTGCTAGATTTGTTTCCACATCATCAAACTATATTTCTCTTTATGTGAACCCCTTCCCTATCCTACATATTTTAACGGCCTATACCAAGACAAATTTTTACTTTTTAAATCTGGTTGTAAACAGTACAACCAAGCGTCCAAAATTATGGAGTAAGGTTTCTACAGCCAACACCTTAAATTTTGCCACCTTGCATTGTTTGCCCTTACAAAACATGTCAGGGCAAACACCACTTGTGCATGCATAATCTTCTTTTTATTGTAATTTTGTCAGGGTTTTAGTATCTACTTGAATTAAACCTTTAAAAAAATGTTTCGTAATTCATTTTGGCACATTGTATTAGGAATACTTTTACTAATATGTGATACTTTCAAATATTTTACTGAAAGATTTCTTAATTTATACTCACACAGAGAGACCTCGCTGGAGACTCATCTTGGAACTTTAAACTCTCAACAACATTACCACGCTTCTTTGCAAAACTGGTTGAATATGTATGGCCTTTTTTAATATCATCCCTACAATAAAAGATGCATACATAGTAGTTGAAACTATTGTAATATTTTCTGAAATATTAGGGAACTATATTTATTTATTTTTCTTTATAAATATCTTTGGCATGTCCAACGTGCTATTATATCCTAACAACATGGTAAACTGACTGGTACACCTATGGCACTTATAATGCCCAGGGGCATACATTTTTGTTTTTGAGGTAACCAAGTGAGGCTCCAAAAATAGAGGGGGCGGTGAAAGAAAAAAAATGACAGGTGGATTTTAAGACATACATTTGAAATGAAAAAATTGAAATAATAAGACTAAGATTCCAAAAAATATATTTTATTATAAAAATATATTTATTTTACTTAGGATAACTTTAAACAAATATATAAGTAATATCTATAAAGTGGTAAAAGTAATCAGATCAATAAGAATTTTTGGAACATTAAATTGATTAGTTGATATCTCGGTGATACAAGTTGTAGGATATTTTTTCTTGTTTGTAGTTTTAAGCTACTTAAATCATGCGTCTTTAAGGCCTTTCACAAATTTAAATAATTCAGGTTATTATGTCTGAAAAAATATTAAAACATGTTAAGTTATTTATTACATTGCGCTTTTGACTCTACATATTTAAAAATCCTAAGTTCATTTTTTATGAGATATGACATTTGAAAAATGACAATTTGATATTTAGAAAGGCTGTAAAATCAAAATAATTCTACTTAGAGCAGAAATTGTATACTCCTACCTCAGTTTTGTATGATCTTTCTTATGGTCCCGTAAAAGGGAAGTATTGTAATCGTGATAAAATCACCCTAAGAGATTTTTACTGACGTATACATTTTAGGGTTCCGGGATCCCAAAAAAAAACATGTTTTCTCATTTCGATTGAGATTTAGAAGAGCACAAATTATGCACTCCTACCTCAGTTTTATATGGTCGTCCGTGTGGTCTTCTAAGAGAATTCCATACGAAGAAACTTGTTGGTAAAGGTAAATTTATCGATTTTTTTTTTATCAGAAAAACTCTTTCTTCTATTTAGACTAAAAGCTGATGCTATAAGAAAGACCTTCGGAAAGACCTTAAAAAACTAAGCATGTAATAAAAAAAATGGTACTATATTTAAAGAAAATTACCATCGATGTTAGCATCTGAACCTTGTATAGTGATAATGTTAGAAAGAAGCCATAAATAATATTACATATTTTAATATTTCTGCTCGTATTTCTGTCTAAAATGATTATTCAATTTTCATTGAATTTGTGTAAACCTTAGGCAGTTGTGTTGTAGGCCAGATTTCTTACCATGTATACTTTTTTTTTCAAAAAATGGATTTAATAATAAACATGTATTTATTCCTGTGATATTTGTTGACTTGCACACTGCCTTAACAAATAAAATACCAGTTCTGGATGGCACAATTTCGTTCCAAGTTGATAAGAAATATGACAATACAGAGTAATACCAGTAATACCTGGAATTTTGAACTGGAAACAATTCTGTATCAAAAAAACAGGCCAGTTAAAAAAAAGAGGAATACACATTTGGATGCTTATTTACTTTACTTATTTTTCTTACATTTTAGAAATATTTTTAAATATAGATATTGGTATAAAACGTAGTGGTGGTATCAACTTTTATTTTTTAAATAAAACACCAATTTCATCTGGGTTTTGAATTTTGTCCCAGATTCTAGCTATTTGTATGTAGTATCTTTACTTGTTTTTGAGATTTTGATTTCTGAAAATTTGTATTTTCATATTTAGAGAGGATGTAACATCACAAAACAGATTTCGCTTATTGCAAGAGATAGAAAAATGGTTAAATATAGAAAGTTTTAGACAATTTCGTGTATGAGGGTCAAATGCTTGTTAAAAAATTATATAAATTACCATGCTTGTAAAAAACGAAAAAAAAAAGACTGTCAATTTATTACTATAAATTATATTTTTCAAATGGGACATCCTAACTATTATATGTCCCTCAAATGGGTCTCTTCTTCCAGATTATAATTATATCTGGTTCGATACCTATCCACTCCACTATGTAATAGTGTTGTCCGTCTCTCTCTAACACACTGCCTCATATGATTTTTCTTAAATTGATCGGGTGTCTTTGAAGATAAAGTTATCAAACCAGATATTATATTTATAATCTGCAAGAAGAGTTCCATTTGAGGGAAATATAGTATAGAGGGTGTGACGAAGTATGTCCGATTTAAACAATACAACTTATGGTGATATCTTGTAAAATTAATAGTCTTTTGTTTTTCTAAGAACCAGAAAAAAAGTTTTAGGTAACCCTACAATTAGCTTTTTGTTCACTCCGATAAGTTAAAAAGTAAAAAAGTTATTAACATTTAAAATGCTATCAAGATACACTGATCACACTGTACATACATAAATACAGTAACATACATTAGTACACTAAATTACTTGAGAAATGAAAACTAATATATCCAATTTTTTCTTACTTTTCCAGCGATTCAGGAATCTGTATGTACATTTTTGGTCAAGATTGAAAATATATAAAAGGTAAGATATTTAATATGTTACATATGCATAGCCATGCGCAAGAATTATTTTCTCACTAGCAAGCAATGCCTTAGTAAATTAGGTACCGATAAAAAGTTGCTTCCCAATAATTTTCTCTTTGTGATATGATAACTGTGGGGGTATACGCTGTTAAAGCCTGCTACTGTCTGCAACACCAAAACTTTCTAAGTGGAAGTCACATAAAAAGGATCAAGATAATACTGATAACTAAAAGCTTTATTCTTACACAGATTGTCATGGATCCGGATCAGCCAGCATTATGGTACTGCCACTATGAAAGTATTAGTGTCGCATAAAAAGTGTCTAATTTTATGAGCTTTTAATTTCTACCACAATTATATGATCAACAGGAAATACGTTTTTATACCTACCGAATTACTACCCCTGAAGGTACAAATTGAAAACAAAATAGTCTTCCTTCTTCAAAGTTGGGCTATTTTAAGTTTCAAACAAAAGATATGTACTTCAGAAATACATTCACCATGTACCTTCTAAAAATTACTATAGCATGGACATACAGATAAAAGTTTATATAAGTAGTCCCAAACGTAAAAAATATGTTGATATTTTTAATATGTATGTACTGTAATCAGTAATTGTTCATTTCTAATTCTTCAAATTCATGAAGGGTCTCAAAATCGAGCACCTATAGTTATATTATTTGAACTTACCTTATTCTGCATTTTCCCAGGATTCTCATTGCAAAATATTTGCAGTTCGGCGCCGAGGTCTTGCTGCTCTCGTATTTTTACGCCCTTTACACTCATTACACATATCCTAATTACACAGGTAACACAGGAATTCATAAACAAATATCTAGAAAGCTTAGACACAGTCACAACAGTGAGAAGTTCTAAACTAAACGTCGACATTTTAAAAATACAAGTACTAGGCATTTTAAAACACACCTATAATAAACAAACAGGAAATTCTCAACCCAAGACTCAAGCTATAATTTTACATTCAAACTTGTAACTTGTATTTTTAAAAAACTTTATTTTTTAAAACACGAAATTACAATGGATGTTGACCGATCTATAGCTACTTAATGACTAAAGATGGTTACTAATTCTTCTGTATTTATATAAAAAATAATGCTGAAATAGCAAGAATGAATGAGTAATCAGAAATATGATGCTTAATTCTAAATGATTCATCGGAAGTGGCCATATAATTCCTCCCTCCTTAAGTTTGAGAAAATCGGGGTTGATTTTCGAGAGATTTTAATTTTATGTCCACTTTTACATTTTCTTTAGATTTTTCCTTTCTGCAATAATAATACAAGAAACTTATGGTGATTGTAAATATTATAATAATAATTATTATTAGAGTAATTGAAACTCCAGAACTTACAAAGTCCATTTGTTTTAGGGGATGAATTATTAATCTTTTAGCATTCTCTAAATCTTCATTGATTTTATCAAGATTTATTTCTTTTAGTTCCAAGGGTTCAGTATCTTGGATTAATTTTTCATCAATATTTATTGATGGGAGTTTTAGTCTTAAACTAATTGTTTCTAGTTTTTGAGAATCGTAAATATTATTTTGGATTTTTACTTTGCAATCTGAAGGCAATATTAAGGATACTTTGTCAATGGTTTCAACGCTATGTTGATTTGGACATTGAAAGTATATGCTTTCTTTAGAAGCAGGTATAATTATACGGGAATTGTCCTCAAGTTGTGTTATAGAAGTTTTATTATATTTAAATGGTAATAGTGGACAATGGTTTGTCAAATTAATTGTTTGAGGTATACAGGGTTCGTTTTTATTCAGTGTGTCTCTAGAACATAAAGATATATTTTCTATTTTATAACAATTTTCTTTTGAGTTGTAAAAGTCATCTGTAGATCTCAATAAATACGGATTATTTAAAATCGTTATTTGATTATTTATTGGTATTGGATATATTCGATAAAGTATATAAGGTTTCTCTAAAATTAAAGGTATTGCAATATAAAATATAATTAGATCATTCTTAATTGTCACATCTGCGTGTGCTACTTCGTAATATTTAATTATATTGTCGAAATGAATACGACTCGGGCCTTATCTTTGTAATTATTCTGCGAAGTTCTTTATACTTAATAATACTGTGATGCATAATGTTTATTTCCGCAAAGTTTATTGCAGTTTGCAAATTACTTTTTATGTCATGAATGACACGTAGATTAGTCTCAATATTGTCTAGCGTAACAATATAGTAAGACGTATATTGGTTGTAGTATGAGTCATATTAGTGAGGTCTTCCATCCGGGTTAATAACTTTTGCTGATTAGTTTTAATATTAGTCAGCTGTGCGTCAAGATCTTTTGTTAATTGTTTTACAATAGTCTGGGTTGCAGACAAATCTTTATGTAAGATTTCTTGATTTTCTCGTAATATTTTAATATAATTGTCGTATCTTTCTCCATCATCGGCATCTAATGTACCATAGAGATATTTTTGTGCTTTTCCTAGGAAATTGAAAAGTCCGCGTTTAGTTCGCTTTTGTGGGGTAGTATAATGTTTAACAAATAATTCGATTGATTCTATTTGATCGAAAAGGTTACGTGTTCTTATAGATAAAAGTTGGTATATAGGTGCGTATAGATTACTTAGGGTATTATTAATTTGTGTAAGTGTCGATTTCGAGTTTTCTACACAATCTTTTATATTAGTTAGATTTACATGATAATAGACATGATGATAACCTGTTATTATGTAACCTGTTGATTGGTAAACTGGTAACAAAGGGTTATTTAATTCTTCCATTTTATATTGTGCGTTGACAAGTAGTGGGAGTAGTATCAGGATCTTCTTCATTTTGTCAGTAAGTTCCTGAAAATTACGAACGTCTTTTAATATCTTTTGGGTGTCTTTGGTTTTTAAAAGTAGTTGGTTTGTATTTTGGTTCTAACTTTAATGGTAGTTTTCGAGGTGTATGTAATAGTTGTTTTGTAGCTTCAGCTATTTCTGGGTCAATCTCGCGTTTTTCATTTAATTTAGCTAGGACATTAGCCTTTTTCGCACTTAATTTTAGATTTATTTTTTCATTAAGTTCACTAAATATTTGGGCGAGTTCATGTATGTAATCAGTTTGTATTTGATTTATATTTTTCTCAAAATTCAGTTGATAATTTAAATTTCCTTTTAATATTTGAAATGGTGTATATTCATGTGTTGAATGTATACTGTTATTATAATTAAGGATTGCGATATCCATTAATTCTTGTATTGTTTTAGTTCGATGTTCGTTTCTAAGGACAATAAGACTTTCTTTCAAAGTTGAATGAAATCTTTCGATTGGTGAGTTCGAATTTGGGTTATAAGGTGTAGTAAAATGTAATTCAATCTGATAAGTCTTGCAAAGGTCTTGTACTAAATTACTTTTAAAGCTTTGTGCATTATCAGTTGTAATTTTACAGGGTGTACCATGATGTGAAAAGAATTTAATTAGATTTTGACAAATCTCGATTGATGTTTCATTTACAGGGTATGCTGTAGCAAATTTAGAGAAGTTATCTATTATTGTCAAATATTTTTGACCTGAAATGGAATATATATCCATATAAATATGTTCCATGGGTTTACAGCCTGTTGGTGTTGGTTTAAAAATTACTTTATAGGGATGTCTATCATATTTGGTTTTTTGACATATTTCGCATGTATTAACAAAATTAATTACGTCTTTTTCAAGGCTTTGCCAATAATATCTTTGCTTTATATTTTTTATATTTTCAGTCATTCCTCTATGGGATGTTTTAGTGGTATGATATCTTTCAATTATTTCTTTTTGTTCATTTACGTCTACGACGTCCTCTAATAGTGTATTAGAAATAACAAGGTTGTAGGCGTTATTTTGAAAGGTTTCTTGGAAAATTCGAATTATTATTGGTTCTAATTCTTTATTGGGAAAGTGTAAACAATAAGTATCTGGGGGTAAATAATCTCTTAAGAGTCTTTGGATTATTTCGGTTATTGGATTTTGATTTATAAAAATTATTAATCGCTTTTTGGTTTCAAATAATTTTTTAGTGACAACATAAGGTTGTTCCTTTTCAGTCCATTTAAATATGATTTGGTTTTTAAAAGTGTTCAGGGCTTTACTAACATACGGGGCTCCTAATATGGGGTCTTCTCTTGACGTATGTATAGTTTCTGTGTCTGATTTTGAAAGTAAATCAGCTTTTGGCTCCTTTGGAATGTCATTTGTACTGGCTGAATCCGTTTCTGAGTTGTTTTGATTGATTTTTTCTTCGTCATTGATTTTACTTGTTGATGGCAATTGCGATGGTGTTTTAATTGGTTTATTTGGGGGTTTAATTTGAATATCGGAAATTATATTAATTTTTGGTTTCTTCTTTTCTTTATTTACCTTTTTTGGTTTTTCGAATAGGTTTTCTTGGGTGTCAAAGAAATGTTTTATTTTTTCATGTTAAATATATTGGTCGTCAGAATTTTCTTCTTTTTCACATACTGCTGACATATGCGTCAATGGTGATTTTATTATTTCGGTTGGGTACAATTCTTGAGGTGGTCTTGAAAGTGCATCGGCGTTGGAATTTAGGGTTCCTTTTTTATATTGAATATCATATTCATATTCTTGCAGTTTTAGTCGCCATCTTACTAATTTTGAATTCGGTTCCTTTATTGAGAACAGCCATTGTAATGGTTTATGGTCTGTTACAATTGTGAATTTTCTGCCAAATAAATAAGGTCTGAAATATTTTGTTGCCCAAACAATAGCAAGAAGTTCTTTTTCTATTGTTGAGTAGTTGCATTCTGATTGATTCAGAGTTCTGCTAGCAAATGCTATAGGTAGGTCGTTTCCTATTTTTCCTTGTGAAAGTATTGCTCCAATAGCGTAATTTGAAGCGTCAGTGGTCAAAATAAAAGGTTTACTAAAATCTGGGTGTTGTAATATAGGGTCATTAGTTAAGATATTTTTACATAGATTAAATGCGGTAATAAATGCTTTATCATGATTTATTTTAACGTTTTTCTTTAAACAATGAGTCAAAGGTTTCGTTATTTTTGCAAAATTCTTTATAAATTTTCGGTAGTAACCGACTAAACCGAGAAATGATTTTATTTCTTTTGGTGTTTTAGGGATTTTAAAATTTTTTATTGCTTCGATTTTTTTGGGATTTGGTTTGATACCGTCAGGGGTAATAACATGACCTAAAAATTCAATTGTCTTATGCAAAAATTCGGATTTATCTAATTGGATTTTCATGTTAAAAGAACTTAATCTATTAAATACTTGTTTTAAAGAGTCTAAATGTTCTTGAAGACTGGTTGAAAAGATAATTATATCGTCCATATATACAAGACATATTTTTCCTTGTAATCCGCGTAAAACGTTATCCATTGCACGCTGAAAAGTGGAAGGTGCATTCTTTAGTCAGAAAGGCATTCCATGTCCATGTTCTACATTGAATGCTGTTTTTGGTATACTTTTTGGGTCCATTTCTATTTGATGAAAACCGCTGGCTAAGTCAAGTGTTGTAAAATATTGACTTCTACCAAGTTTATCAAGTATATCTGCGATATTTGGAATAGGATATCTATCATCTATAGTCTTTTCTTTGATTTTTCTGTAATCTATCACTAGACGCCATTTTCTTTGTCCTGATGCGTCAACTTTCTTCGGGACGATCCACACAGGGGAACTCCAGGGAGAATTTGAAGGTTGAATAATACCATCTTGTAGCATTTGGTCTATTTGTCTGTCTACTTCTTGTTTATGTATGAATGGGTATCTGTAACTTTTCGCATGTACGGGTATTTCATCCGTAGTCTTAATAGTATGTTTGACTTGATTGAAAAATGTTAATTTATCTCCGGGTTTATGTAAAATATTTTGAAAGCTTTTAATAAGTTTAAAAAGTTCTTTACGTTCTTCAAAGTTTAAGTGTTCGTGCCTAATTAGTGATTTTAAATCGATATCTTCGATTATGTTTTTTTCATTAATTTGATTCTGATTTGGTTCGAAATTTATTATTTCAAAATTGTTAAGCTCGATTGGTCTTAAGGGTAAATTATCATTAGTGGTTACTATTAGAGTAAAATATTTTTCTGTATGATTAAAAATATCAATAGCGTACGTGTCTTTTTTTACTTCTATTAGGGTAGGTTGAATTTCTATATTTTCGTCTAAATAATAGGGCATTAACCAAGTAGTGTCATTTGGTCGCGAAGTTTTCAAAATTACTTTTTGAATCGTTTTAGGTGGTATTTCAATTGTATATTCATCAAAATTTTGCCTATATTGAAAGGGTATTTCTAAATATTGGCTTTTCAATTTTTTATTTTTTAAATCAATATTTAAATTTAATTTACATAAGTCTTTAATTCCGATTATTCCATCAAAATATTCATGAAATGAATATAAAATAAATTCTATTGGTTCGGTTATACCAAAGCTTAAAAATAAAGGAATAGTAGCTTTACTTTTCGCTTTCTTTGAACCTGCACAAGTTTGAAGTGTGCTTACGTAAGGTTTAATACATTCGGGGAAATGTGTTTCCGCTAAAGAGGGTCTAAGTAGGGATGCATGAGAACCTGTATCAATTAGTAGTCGAATATTATAATTCGGTATTTCTACATAGGGTAATTGATTTACTTGAAAACTGTTTAAAGTTAAGCAGGGTTTTCGTCCGAGGCTGATAGATGAAAATTTTCTATTTGCTCGACTAAATTCTCATTATCTAATTCACATGTTTCATCAAAATTTTGATAATCTTGATCATAATTGTCAAATTCGGGGTTTTCTTCATTATATAACTCGTCATTATTGGGTTCATTATTTTCTAAATGTGTTAATTCTTGGAATGTAAATTTCGGGTGATGTTGTTGTTGGGGTTGCTGTCTATAGAAAGTTTGTTGTTGTTGTGGTTGCTGTCTAAAGAAAGCTTGTTGTTGAGGTTGTTGTCTGTTTGGTGGCATTGTTTTTTGTACACTCACACCTGACATTGGTTGTGGGTATTGTTGTTTAGGATATTGATTGCCTTTTTGATTAAATGTTTGATTTTGTACTCGATTGAAAAATTGATTTGGTGGTTTCGGTTTAAAAGATGAATTTGGAAAATTATTCGATCTATTTACCAGAAATTTATTAATATTATTTATTGGTGGCGTTTTCTGATTGCTAAGTAAATTATTTGATCTACTATTTTGCAAATAATTATTTTTAAAATTATTTTGACTAGTTAAGATTTCATAATTGGTTACAATATCGATTGCATGGTCTAGATTTTGGGGATTTTGAACGATTAGTAAAGTTCTTAATTCGCTTGAAATGTTTGCAAGAAGATTTTAAGTTGCTGTTAATTCGTTTTGTGCTATAATTATGTTTCTAGCTTCAATATTACTTATTTCTGTACAAGTTTTCGTATTTATTTTGGTGACTAAGGCTTTGAGTTTTTGTATGTAATCTAAGGTTGATTCGCCTTTTCTTGAAAAGAATATTAATTGTTGTTGTAAATTAGCTCTTGTTATTGGATCACTGAATTTTTGTTTTAATGAGCTTTTTATTTCTGGCCAAGTATTAAGATCTGGTCTAGTTAAAAGAAAATCTTCGGCTGATCCTATAATTTTTGATTTAATTGCCAGAATTACAAATTCTTGTTGGGAAGTATCAGTATTAAAATATCTTGTATAAAAAGTATCTATTTGATTAATAAAAGATTCAAGACGTGATGGGGTACCATCGAAAGTTTTTAAGAGTGAAACAGTACTTCTCAAAGCGTCTGCCATCTTATTAATGTTTGCTTCGTTAGTATCTACGTTTATACTAGGGTTAAAAATATTTTCTAAATTGATGTCTGAATAAAGTTCTGTTAATTCACTTGCAGATTGATTTTCAAAACTACTTTGTGATAATCTACTTGTAGAAGGATTTTCTAAACTACTTCTTCGAATTGTTTTAGGATAAGTAATGTCTTTACCACATTTCTTAAATTTCCTCATTAAATATGTATTTAACTACTGTTAACTGCGTTAACATTTGTTTTCTTTACAACTAAAATAGTTAGTGAAAGTTATTCAAATAATTGTTCAATAAAATTGCTTCAACTCAATTATTCACTTTTTCTTTCTTCAAAAATTATCTTTGTTCAAAAAAAAAAAATTTCTTTCTTCAAAAATTTCAGAACTTAGTTAACAGGGATCTCAACTATAAGGGAAGTAAGTAAATAATTCACAATGTGTCCCAAGTCTTGGTCCTGTATCAAACGATGCTTTGCTGAAGAGATGAACTGCTCAGGTTGGCTACCGCTTGTCTTGGACGCTAGCACAGGCCAAATCGTCCTTACTGGCTTCTCGAATGGCGTACCAATAATCGATGTACCAGGAGTTACAAGTGCCTAGTTCGGTTGTAGATGTTCCTGATCCTTTTCTTAACTGTTGAAACAGAAAGATGCAACACTGATAATCCTTATGGAGATGAAACGTTGTTAAACTCCGATTTCAGAATATCCCTTTTTTCGCACTCCGAAAAGGATCCTACCGACTGCGCCAATTTTACATTCAAACTTGTAACTTGTATTTTTAAAAAACTTTATTTTTTAAAACACGAAATTACAATGGATGTTGACCGATCTATAGCTACTTAATGACTAAAGATGGTTACTAATTCTTCTGTATTTATATAAAAAATAATGCTGAAATAGCAAGAATGAATGAGTAATCAGAAATATGATGCTTAATTCTAAATGATTCATCGGAAGTGGCCATATAATTCTATCATAAAATAATGTTCATAAAAATATAAGGAAACCAATATTCCGGGTATTTAGATATTAAAAAAACTTATTTTTATCGGCAAACACCGAAAGGTGCCGAAAGTCGAAAGGCCTTGCAATTATTGCTTCGGCTAGCTGATAAAAAAACAGTCAATAGGGGAGATCATAAATATTATAGTCTGTAAAAGAGGTATTCTTTAACAGCACTCTCTCGTTTTATTTCATTTCGCAACAAAGATAGATATATCAACGAGGCAAGAAATACATGCCATGTGGAATATTTTGAATTTTCTATCAAAGGAATGTAAAACTACTAAAGTTATTTGCTTGGGATGGAGGGGATACCACAATGTTGCGTCACTGTTAAGCGTTTTCTGAAATATTTGAATTTTTTCGTTAAAAGTGGAACTACTTATTTGCATAGTATTTGATAGATTTTATGTAATGTTTGTGCATAAATATGTTACAAAATTAAATATTGAACGTGTTAATTTATTTATATGGCCTATTTTGGAAAAAAATAAAAAATAATCGGATTCCGACATTGATGCGTCATCTACAGAGTGGCGCTTGAGGTTTGAGTTCGAAAAATGAACACGAGAAATTTTATAGCGTGGATTTCACTCTTAAAAAAACGAAATGTATCTATTAAAATTCCAACCAAATCAGCTTTTCATAATTACGACGAGATTTTATTTCAATTGAATATTTTGAAACTGCTTCGCATCAACAAATGTTCGCATTTAAATTATCTCAATAAAAGCTGTGATATCAAATAGAGGAAGACTTTTTTAACCATTTTATAATATTTGTTTTTGCTTTTTTGTTATCTTTGGCTATAATAGATCAGACCTCTCGTCGTATAAAAAAATTAAAATATATTAAAGTATTAGAAGTTGCCAGCTATATCGTATGGTCAAAAATATTAACCAGTCTAGGTAAAGAGAGAAATCATGACTTGATAACTGGTCCGATATACTCGAAAAACAGTTAATGTGACCAATTGTTTAAACTATAATATACATCCAGCGTGATATACCTTTAAATACTAAGTACCTCATACACCATATGGTATTTATTAGGTGAGTTTTGGAAATGGTTTTACAGATTAAATTAAAAACCCCTGCACCTATATTTTCTCCCTCCAGGGCACTCGTTAATGTGAATAAATGCATCATTTAAATCTAAATATACTTTACAGTTTTGTATATTTTGTCATTATTATGCAATTCTAAGGTGAGAGCAAAAATACAGAGCCACACACTGGGTACCGGAGTGCTAATCATTCTAGATTAACGTACGAATTCCTTGCTGGATTTATATATATTTTTTTAAAGTAACGCAAAAAAAGTCTCTAAAAATATTAGCCTCAAAAATAAGCAGAATTTCCTGTTTTATAAAAGTTCCACTCATAGCGTATTTCGTATAAAAAGTAAAATGAACCACATTCATAATAGTTGATAGGTGACACTGTAGCCGGCAATTTCACCAAAAATATCCTATATGCATATGAAAAACCGTCCTTTGAAATTTAGTTTAAATTCAAAAGGCACGTAAATACGGGCGCGGAGAACGTCCATTCTTTTGATGCACATTTATGTAACTCGTCAAACAACCTGCTGACATTACACTGCCACGCTTGAAGCCGAGAAGGAAAAAAGTGGTATTAATTAAAGCTAGAAAGCGCCAGTGCGCGAATTACTTCAATTTTCAGAGGCGCTTGGCTGAACAGGAATGTGGCCTGTTTTTCGTTTTCGAGCTTTTACTAAACAGGACTTTTGTACTTTTGCACCTCTAGGATTTCATTTTTGCTAAGAGTGATTAAAAATTCACCATTGTATTCAATTTTCAATGTTGTTGAGCCTTTTTGATTTGTTTGTGTGCTGCTAGTATAAAGCTGATAAATTTGTATTCTATTATGTTTGCTTATGACACGGCTTCCGCTTAATATTACTTTAAACATAATATGCTTTGAATCTCCGGAGCGAGTGTTGGTTCAATAGAATACGAAATGTAGGAAAATATAAGTACTGAGTTAGGAATCAACTGGTAAAATTTTCGTACGAATACAAGATGGCAAAACAAAATGGCGGCTTAATAAAATATTAGAAAATCAGCCTACTATTATTGTAGTATAGAGATAAACTAATAAAACTGGGGTACTAATTCAATATGGCGGAACAAAATGGCAGCAAAATAAAATTTTTGTAATCTCAAAAAATTACCTTACCAGGTTTTATATATTTTCGCGTTTTAGCGTTCCTAGATGCTAAAAAATATATGTTTTATCAATTCCGTCGGTCCACCTGTCAGTTTGTCTGTCTGTCACTTCGCGGCATAGCTTAAAAACTACTCATCAGATTGACTTCAAATTTTAGACAAAAATTAAGACTCATATGGGGACAACCTGGTAATATTTTTGCAAAAATCCAATATGCCGGAACCAGACGGCGGCCTAGTGAAATGTTAAAAAGTTATTACTAAAAAAACTAATTAACCAATTTACCTCAAATTTTGCATAAAAATCAAGTGTTACATAAGAATGAACTAGTAACATTTTGATATGAATATAAGATAGCAGAATAAAATGGCGGCCTAATAAAATATTTAAAAAATCAGTCTGAAAAAACCTACTTATAAGATTAATTTTAAATTTTGTGCAAGCATTATATGTGATATAAAGAAAAGTTGGTAAAGTTGTGTTACGAATTCAAGATAGCGTAACAAAATAGCGGTCAAACCACATATTAAAAAAATTAACTTTAAAAAATCTTCTTATCCAATTGATTGTAAATTTTGGAGAAAAATTAAATATGATATGAGAATAAACTGGTGTGAATTCAACATCAAGCAACCAAATCGCGGTGTGCGTCAATTTAAAAACTACTTATTAAATTAATTTTGAATTATACCGAAATTCAAGTGTGGCATAGGTAGAAAGTTTGGTAAGTAATATTGGTAAGGATATTGGAACAAAATAGCGTCCAATAAAAATGTTTGAAAAGACAGCATTTATGTGTTCTTAAATAACTATGTACTGAACTAAATTGGTTCACACTTCACTATTCCTAATAAAAGGAAATATTCATAATGAGGGAAGTTACGGGTAGAGGAAATTTAATGATTTTTTATTTAATATTTAAAACTGGTCAATAAGGCAAAGAAATACATGAAGGGAAGGACATTTTTTATCATATTATATCGATTTAGTATATATAATTTTACAAGATGGTGATCTGTAATCCTTATTACTAATATTCAGTTCTACATATGAAAGGTAGTAAAAGTTTATTAATATACAAATTTTACACAGTACCATAAACTAATCTCAACAATGTATGTATTAATGCAAATTGAAGTAGAGTCCGATAGTTACTATGTTAATTGAATTTGTGGTAAAAAATAGACTCATATTAAAAAGACAGACAATCGAAATAACAAAACGTATATTGTTTGACAATTTTGTTTTTTTTTAATAATGCTACCAAAAATATTGATGTGATGCAAAAATGAATTATCGGAAGATAAATTAAATTATTCCAAATTAGAAAAAATTAGGCTAATATAGCTAACAATTAACAAATTATTTTTAATTTTTGCTTTCTTTGTTATTTAATTAGACTATTTTTGTCCTAACAGGCCGCAAACCATTAAAAAACGTTTGTGTTTCTAACACTAAGATTATTTTTTTGAACCAAACAAAAAATATAATAAGTACCTTTTGTAAAATATTTAAATTTCAAAATAAACTTAATTTGAATCCTTGCTTTCCATTTTTAGTTCCTTCGCCTAAAAATATAATTACATATTAAAATATCTTAAAAATAATTAAACATATACATCTATATACTAGTAAATATAGATATATTTAAAAAAATCGATAGACAAAATTAGGTTTTTTTATTTTCCTTTGTCATCACCTAACCTTTCGGGAATTCAATCTGTCTTTTCCGCAAATCATGTGCATTGGAAGTATTTTTTTAATGGGATATCCTGTATATTAATATTTCATTAAAAGGTTCCCGTCTTACTGATTATAAGTATACCAGATCTAATACCTTATCTTTAAAGACAACTGAGAAAATGACAAAAACCCTGCCTTAAGATGCAATGCGTTAAGGAAACATTCTCATCTAATGCTAATTGCCTCTTATGACACGGATTTTATCAATTTTATAATATGTCTTTAAAGATAAAGGTATCAACTGGTATATTTTTAATCGGCAAGACGAGAAACATTTAATGAAATAATAATACGCACAATGCCTAATTTAAAAAAAGTAGAGGTTATGTACATTTTTGAACTTTTTTAAAAATATTTTTAAAAATCTTTGATATTCATAAAAGATAATATATGAAAAATTCTACAACTTTTGCATTTAAAGTTTTTTTTATTATAGTTAAGCTCTAGCTAGTTGTCAAAATATAAATGGAAACCATGTAAGGTAGGTGTACCTATCACCGAGGTAATATTTATTACCGACCATCACATATTTTTCACTTTAAAACAGTCAGGTGTTGCCAGTTTAAACATTCAAATTCCAAATTCTACTCTTTGAACTTCCCGCTGCGAAAATTGTACGAGTTTGCGGCAACCCGCTGAAAAATACGTTAATTACGTCAAGCTTTAGCCATACATCGCGGAAGCAGCCACAATTTCTTAATAAATGCTCATAATTTGTGTACAAGTTTATTTAAGGTTAATATATAAATTAATGTAAGTTTTAAACGATATTTATTAACTAGTAGATTAAATATGTTTTAATTAACTTTTTGTATACAAATTTTATAATTTATTACAAATAATGACATAATTAATAAAAAATTATTGGTCGGTGATAGGGGAATTCATTATATAGGGGCATTCATTATATACAATGTCTTTTTTACCGACCAGTCGGTCAGAGTCAGGAGCGTGCACTTTTTTTTTAAAAGGACTATTTTTTTCAAATAGTAACTTTTAGAATTTATAGAGCTATTACCGACCACTTAAATATTTTTATATGCCTTCATTATGAGTGTATAAAAATAGTAACATTTTTAGTTTAAACCTCAAATGTTATATTTGTGTCCGATATAAATTTGCAAATATTAAGGTTGTTTTGGCGCCAATACTTATAATAAAAACGTTTTCTATAGTCGAATGCGGTCGTATCGTGCGGGTCCAAGGGTCACCAACGTTATGAATCAAATCAGAAAACACAGTGAATACCAAAATGTTGTGTGATTCATTTATCGAGCTATTAAATCTCGATGGGCTATTTACAAATATACGTATTACACAATAATACATACAAAATATGTATTTGGTTAAAATTTTTTGGTTGGCAAAAACAAAAATACACAAAATGGCAAGCGCCTTAATAAAGTCGAAAGCCGGTTCGAATCAGTGGAACAATCAGGATATGTTCTGTTTATACAGCCACTTAATGAAAGTGAGATTTTTTTATCAATCACCAAAAATTATGAGCCCCGCTTGACCTAAAAATCTAACCACTTATACGGTGTCATTTATTTAAACGCGGGCCACCCCTGTGCAAAAAAAACTTGCTTTTTTTGTATTGTGATAACAAAAAAATGTTATTTTGCAAAAATATTATACACTTTTGTTAAAAACACGAGATAATTAGTTATTACTTTCCTCGTGAGATTTTTACGTTTAAGGGTCCCTAGATGCCGGAAAACATGTTTTCTCAATTCTGTCTCTCTGTAGGTATGTCTGTCCATCAGTCTGTCTGTTCGCGGCATAGCTAAAAAACTACTTATCCGATTTCTTCAAATTTCAGTCTAAAATTAAGGGCCATGCATATATATATATATATATATATATATATATATATATATATATATATATATATATATATATATATATATATATATATATATATATATATATATATATATATATATATATATATATATATATATATATATATATATATATATATATAGCCTGTATTTTTCGTCAGCCCTGAGTTTCTGGTAAAGCGATTTTACCGATTTTTATATATAAAATTTTGTTTTATAATTTATAAAAAAAATTTACTTATTTTAAACACGCTTTAAAATTGGAACAAGTATTCTATAATTATTTATTTATTGCCTACAAAATAACAAATGTACTAAAAAAGTAAGGAAAGAAATGGTGTCAGATCTAATAAAAAAATTTTTAAATTAAAATTCACTGGCTAATATCCAGGAGCCAGTCGCAAAAGCTGTGAGAATCGGTATAAGGAATGTACAGAAACTTGTGCATGAAAAAGAAACATTTAGTTCCGAAGAAAATTAAGTAATGTTAAGATTCAGAAACTTTTTAATATTATAGACTAAAAGATATGATCATAACTTAAAAAGTCCTCATCTTCTGAGTCGTCCTCAAATGACGCAATGATCATTGGTGCTATTTCGACACCTAGAACCGTTCTCGATTCCACCAATCCCGTATTAATTTCTCCGTATGTTTCACAGATTTCTTCCAGTACTCCGGCGTAATATAATTTAATGAATCTTGCCAAACCATTTGCATTTCATCTGATGTAGGACCATCGTTCACGTGTTTTTCGTAATATGATTTTGCCCCAGCCCATATTAGGCAGTCGTAAAACCTTAAGTCAATTTTTTAATAGATTTTGCCATTAAAAGAAGTTCTAGTTTCAGCATATTGGGCAAAGGATTTTGTTTTTGTTTTATTAGTCAGTCATAAAAATCATTTTTCTTCCAGGATGAAGTAGGTTGCTTATTTAAGATTCTTGAATGATAAGATTGCATTGTCCAGAATGATTAAAGATGGAGCATCTTAACTTGGAATCAGTTGTTCTTCTAACCACTTGTCAAACAGTTCACAGTTCATATTATTATGGTAGTCCATACCTTTGGATGTTGAAAAAAACAGTAAACTTGCACCTTGGAGAGATCCTGGTGAAAATGATGAACCGTTTTCCCGTCCCACATCCCTTCTTTCTCTTGACACTTTTTACAGACTCGCCCTGCCAAGATTTCGAACCACTTTCATTAGAAAATATCCTCTCGTCTAAAAATACCACTTTTCTAAATTTTGAATTAACATTTTCCGTGTATTTCTTTAAAAACTGGACACGCTGACTTGCTGTATGTGGCAACTCGCATAAAAATCTTCGATTACAGTCCTTTTTATATCGGAAACCCAACATCTTTATTAATTTTGACAACGATTTTAGTTCAATTTCCAATATGCCTCGATTTTTTAAAGCTTCTTTTAAAACTTGAAGGGTTATATTAGTTTTTGATGTGTATAAATCGTAAATTGCATTACGAACATCCATTTTTACATTGTTAGTTAAGTTTTCTGTCTTTGGCTTTTTTCGTGTATATTTCTTAATCTTCTTCGGTAGTAAAAAAATTATATTTTTTTCATGCACAATTTTCTGCACAGTCCTTATACCGATTCCCAGAGCTTTTGCTACTCTCTTCTGGACATCGCTCAAAGATTTTTGCAACTGCTGGTATTTATATATTTTTCCTCTTTTTTCATATGAAATTGTCATAGGTCTATCTAATTCATCTTCCGGATTTTATGCGGAGGATATGATTACACGTAATAGAAGAAAAACAAACTTAAAAAGTTTGTCGTTGATAAATCATATGATCCGCACGATAACACTGCTTTTGACTATAACACAGATTATGCGATATTACCCCAATACAATAAATATATTTGCACAGTCTAACTCAAAATTTTATTTAAATCGATAAAAAAAGGTCGGTAAATAGGATCTAAATTCTTATCGGTTTCCTATGACCGACCAACGGTAAAACGTACGCTCATGATTTAGACTGCCTTTATTATGGACCGGTTGGTCGAAATTTAGCGCAAAACTTTTAGTAATGTAAATACTCAGCCGGTGGCCGAGAGCGTAAAGCTTTGGGTTTACACCGGAGTTGGTCTGGGTGCCTGGGTTCGAATCCTAGATGGGTGCATGATTTTTCAAGTCTGCAGCCAATATTAGTGGTTAAAAATCCAACAGGGAAGAGTGTAAAATGAATTTCACTTTCAACGATGCCATTCAAGCCGGTAACCAGGCCGGAGGAAACTGGATGTTCCCGTGGTAGTTTGGGAGTAAATTCCATGGCCAAGGTTCGGACTCCTCGATAAACTGTAGGGCCCGTCTGACTGACATTCCCCAGACGTAAAGAAGGCCGATTCTGGCCCCCTTTCCTTTCCGCGCGCCCTTCACTGGGCAGTTAAGACTTGATCATCACACAGGTGTAGCCAAGGCGCCCTTCATTATATGTTGTCTAAATAAAAAAGTGCATCCCGCGGGGTTAGCGAAAAGGGCCTTTAAGGCCTAGTCTCTGGGCTTGTCCCCCCCATCTACTACTACTACTACTACTTTAGTAATGTAAAGCTCTCTTAAAAATTAATGGGGGTTTCGGACTTGCAGATTATTCCCGTTTGAACCAAATAATATTGATATTATTATTGTTCCAGATGATGATGTTATTACTGCGCACGACACTACGCTAACAAATAATTTGCCACTTTTGGATGTCGATCCCTTAGATCTAGGCTTAAATTAATCAGACAATTTGTGGATGGACATGGAAAAATGAAGAGTTAATCGATGATCCTAATCTAACGACATATACGCCACAAAATCATGGAAAAATTAAAATTCTGCATCGAATCTGTTGGACAAGCGGATGTTAAAGTGTGAGTTCATAATCCTGCTGAATCACGTAATATTTTTAAAGAAACATATTTTTAGTCTACTTAATAACATTTACGTTTTAGCTCCAAGATCCTGTAAAAAAGTGATAGTTATGTCCATACGCCACCTAACTCCCTAGTTACCGTTTGTCCAAAACTTGCCAATAAAGGTTTTTCTGTGAATCCAAAACAATTATTTGTACTGTTAGTGATCACTAATGTACTTTTAATGATAAGTACTTATAATTAGTAAGTGTTATGTGTCAATCATGTCCCAAAATATATAAAATCAGTTGTTTTAATTTATTTATTATCCTTTATTTTCAGATGCAAAGTTTATTGACAACAAAAATTCTTGATGCCTGTAAGTCAACTATGAAGGGCAAAGGCATTAAAGACCCAACTAATGCGCTTGAAGAAATATTTACAGAAGAAACCAATTTAAAAACTCCAGAAGCTCTTGTACCTACCAACACAATGCAGGACTTACCTCTAAGCCCATTTGACAACTTTAGTGATTTTGAAAAAAATAATACCTACAATTGCTACATTAGAAGAATATATAGAATACCAGAAAAAGATAGATGCGGAGAAAAAAAGAAAGAAGAAGAAAAATTAGAGAGGGCAGAAAAAGGACAAAATAGAGAAAAAGAACAACTAAAAAAAACAAAAAAAAAAGGGGAAAAAGCTGACAGTTCTGAACCAAATATGACGATAAATAATAATAGCACAAATAATAAGACAAATGAGAATGATAATGAGACTGCTAGAGAGGTAAAGTATGTCATTGTAATATACGAAGAAGAATATATTTCTGGTTTGAGCCTCGATTCAAGTACGAATAGTATAGTTCTAAAAACAGTGGCAAGGAGTCATGTGAATTGGAAGTGGCCCGAGGATAATATACTTTCATACAGTTCAAGTGAAATTGAACGTAAGATAAATCCACTAAAGTTAATTAACCGCCGAGGCATTTATTGTGTACCTGAAATTGAAGAGCTTAGGAGGGGTTAAAAAAGCCGTTTTTTCCAAAGGAACGTAGTTATGAGCGTTTATGTTTTTTTTTACTTAGATTCGACTTTTTTTATGTTATTTTTTCTTTATAAAATGATTCATTACAGTATCTTGTATTATACTAACACAAACTACAAAAACTAAATAAAAACAACAATTAAAAATTCAAGGTAATGATCAGTGATATTCTGCATAGTCGGTAATAGAAGCCAAAATGGTCGGTAATAAGAATATCACACAAGAACGGTTGGTAAAGTGTACATATCAGAAGTTTCAAGTAAAAAAAAATATTTTTTTTTTTCAATAGAAAATTCAATTTTTCCGTTAGTTCTTAATCTCTGGTCTTTAAAAACATTTTAAACTTACAGGGTATCCCATTTTCGGCATTTTAGCAGGATATCTCCCTTATTTTAAAGATTAGAAGGTTGCGGTTTTCACGACAGTATGCTACTTTTTTATAAAATTATAGATTGCACCAGCAGAATTTTCATAGTTCTATTGGTTTATGAGATAAAGGGCATTTTTAATATTGTTGCATTTTCAGGCACCCCTTGTATACCAGCTATCTGGCGAAAATTTTCTAATATATTCTTTTCCGTAGAATTCAGTGCCGCTTTCAGAATAAGGTCAAAAAGATATCTGACTATATTTTTTTTAATGGAACATCCTATATATTATTCTTAATGTTTATTAGGAATAATGTGGGCTTTCCAAAAATGTACACCTGCATGCAGTTATTTTGAAAAGCAAGGTCAAATTTCCAGATTTTCTAAACATCTTTTTTATGTCCAATTATCCTACTTACATTTTACAATATAATTATTGAATTATTAGATTGCTAAAATTTGAACATTTCTTGTAAAATAGTATAAAACAAGGATATAAGGTGATAATTTATTGTAGAATTTAAAAAAAAATTCTTGTTACTACCTGAAGAATTCATTTGTTTTGGAAGCAATTCCAGTCTACTACCAAAAACTGAGTCTACCTCTCAAAAAAATGTAATTCACTGGGCGATTCGAATAGAAAAGTATATAGTATTATATATTTTCGAGAAGCTTATTGTGAAATGAATAAAATAAAATAAAAATATACGGGGTGTCCCATTTAAAAAATTATAAGTTTGTGTTATATCTCAAAAACGACACCCCACATAAAAAATGCCACTGGATTCTACGTGAAAAACTGTATCGGAGCCAGTGTTTACCTTTTCGATAAGATAAACAACAACCGAAATACGAGGAGGGCCCAAAAATGCAATATTTTCAATTTCACACTGTATCTTAAAAACGAAGGGGTTATGAAAATTTTGTTTGGGTCATCTTTCGTTTCACAACAAAACACCAGTGTCACGAAAACCGCAACACACTATCTTTACTAATAAGAGAAATACCCCATAAAAACAACGAAAACGGGACACCCTGTACACGCTATTTTAAAAGACTAGTTATTACAGCCGTATAATTTCCAAAAAGTTCAGGAACTTTTACTGACTGATCCTCCCATGCGCCTCACATTTTATTTATTTTTCAAAACAAAAGAATTCGTAATCCACATTTTAGCAGAAAAATGTTTATGCGGATGCAAATCCACGGACCATTAAAGTTGATCACCATATGCATGAGTTTAGAATAAAGACTATTATTGATCACTATCTTATCGGTCCTGTGGAGATTCAAGACAGATTAGATGGAAATACCTATTAAAATTTCTTGCAAAATACGCTACCAGTTATTATAGAAAATGTGCCCCTTCAGCATCCACAAGAATTATGGTATATGCACGATGGTGCCTCACCTCATTTTTCCGTTGCTGTTTTGTAATATCTGCGTAACCAATATCCCAACAAGTGGATTGAAAGAGGCAATGATGCACCAGTAAGATTGCCACTGCGTCCCCCGGAGTTAAATATGTGCGATTACTTTTTATGGGCCGTTTTTAAAACATAAGTGTATAAGACTCCTATACAGGGTATCGCATTTTGGGCTCTTTTGCGGGATATCTCCCTTATTTTCAAAGGGTTGCGGTTTTCCCGACAGTGTGCTACTTTTTTTTTTTGTGGAATTCAAGATGGCTCCAGCAACATTTCCATGGCCCTTTTGGTTTTCAGAGATACAGGGCGTTTTTGAAAATGTCACATTTTCAGGCACCCCTCGTATTCCAGCTATCTGACTTATCAAAAAGGCGAAAATTTCCTAATATGTCCTTTTCCGTAGAATTCAGTGCCGCTTTCAGAATAAGTATATTGGGTCAGGTCAAAAAGATATCTGACTATTTTTTTTTAAATGGGACATCCTGTATATTATTCTTAATGTTTATTAGGAATAATGTGGGCTTGCCAAAAATGTACACCTGTATGCAGTTATTTTGAACAACAAGCTCAAATTTCGAGATTTTGTAAAAATTTTTGCAAAATGCATTCAATTATTATACTACTATAAGATGTAATACTTTTAAACTTAATTCAAAAGATTTTTCTTAATTCTCAACTCTTAATTATTTATTACAAAATTTTAACTTAATTAATAAAATTTTTGAATTTTACTCAAAAGAAAATAATAATTACCTACCTTACTTAAAACTTAAGTTAAGATAACGTGTCTGCCAAAAGATTCATCAGTATGGATTTGTTATAAATATCACTGACAAAACAACATTCGGCACTCCGCATCGCTGGGATGTAAATATTGGACAAAGTGGAATTTATATGGATGATACTTATATTTTTGTAAAATTCTTTAAGCGTCCGACTTGGATACACCAGTGGCTTCCTCTATTTGCGTGCAATAAGATGAAGGCATCGCTTCTACATAATCCAATGTTTATTTCTATTCTCTCTCTATCTTGTTTACACACAAAAGAAAATTTTAGAAAATCTCGAATTTTGGGCTTGTTTTTCAAAATTACTGCTTACATTATATATTTTTGAAAAGCCTAATAAATGTAAAGAATAATATACAGACTGTCCAATTTAAAAAAATAAAGTAGGGTTTGATATCTTTTTGATCTGACCCCGTATACTTATTATTCTGAAAGAGGCACTGAGTTCTACGGAAAAAGTCATACAAGGAGCAGTTTTCGCCTTTTTGATAAGTCCTGGAATACGAGGGGTGCCTGAAAATGTGACATTTTCAAAAACGCCCTGTATCTCTGAAATCCAAAAGGGCTATAGAAATGTTGCTGGATCCATCTTGAATTCCACAAAGAAAAGTAGCACACTGTCGGGAAGATACCCCGCAAAAGAGCCCAAAATGGGATACCCTATAGGAGTCTTATACATTTCTGTTTTAAAAGCGGCTCATAAAAAGTAATCGCACATATTTAACTCCGGGGAACGTAGTGGCAATCTTACTGGTGCGTCATTGACTCTTCCAATCCACTTGTTGGGATATTGGTTACGCAGATATTGCAGAACAGCAGCGGAAAAATGAGGTGAGGCACCGTCGTGCATATACCATAATTCTTGTGGATGCTGAAGGGGCACATTTTCTATAGGAACTGGCAGCGTATTTTGCAAGAAATTTAAATAGGTATTTCCATCTAATCTGTCTGGAATCTTCACAGGACCGATAAGATAGTGATCAATATTAACCTTTATTCTAAACTCATGCTTATGGTGAGCTACTTTAATGGTCCGTGGATTTGTATCCGCATAAACGTGTTCGATGTGCAAGTAAGTGACGCCAGATCTTGTCATTAAACAACATTTTTCTGCTAAAATGTGGATTACAAATTCTTTTGTTTTGAAAAATAAATAAAACGTGAGGCGCATGGGACGATCAATCGGTAAAAGTTCCTGAACTTTTTGGAAATGATACGGCTGTAATAACTACTCTTTTAAAATATCGTGTACAGGGTGTCCCGTTTTCGTTGTTTTTATGGGGTATTTCTCTTATTAGTAAAGATAGTGTGTTGCGGTTTTCGCGACACTGGTGTTTTGTTGTGAAACAAAAGATGACCCAAACAAAATTTTCATAACCCCTTTTTAAGGTACAGTGTGAAATTGAAAATATTGCATTTTTGGGCTCTCCTCGTATTTCGGTTGTTGTTTATCTTATCGAAAAGGTAAACACTGGCTCCGATACAGTTTTTCACGTAGAATCCAGTGGTATTTTTTATGTGGGATGTCGTTTTTGAGATATAACACAAACTTATAATTTTTTAAATAGGGCACCCCGTAAGTATATTTTTATTTTATTTTATTCAATTCACAATAAGCTTCTCAAAAATATATAATAGTATATACTTTTCTATTCGAATCGCCCAGTAAATTGCATTTTTTTAGAGGTAGACTCAGTTTTTGGTAGTAGACTGGAATTGCTTACAAAACAAATGAATTCTTCAGGTAGTAACAAGAATGTTTTCAAAAATTGTTCAATAAATTATTACTTTATATATCCTTGTTTTATACTATTTTACATGAAATGTACTAAACCCGTGAATCCGTTAAACCTGAAAAGTATTATTAATTAAATAAAATGAACATGTTAATAATTCTACCTCTAATACCTCTAAACAGCAACTAATAACAAAAACTAATCACACCACTAAAGATCACTAAAGAACCCCAACATCAATAGACGTCAGAACATTAACTACGTCTTCCTCGTTTTCCTTGTTATAGGTTTTGCTTCGCGGCTTATTGAAAGGTTCGAAATCAACTAGATTTCTTTTGATTCTAAGAAATGTAATATCACAGGGTTGTCTTCGTTCTGGATACCTATGTTTAAAACGCCAACAGCTTCATAAAAATGTATTTATTATAAAATACGACGAATGCGAAGCATACCTTAATAAATATAGTTTCGAAGCCTCGTTAACTGCATTGTTAGATTGTGCAAATCAGTCTCATTTAAAAAATTACAACTTTGTGTTACATCTCAAAAACGACAGCTCACATAAAAAATCTGACTAAGCCACTAGATTCTACGTGAAAAACTGTATCCGAACTAGTTTTTACCTTTTCGGTAAGTTAAACAACAACCGAAATACGAGAGGGGCCCAAAAATACATCATTTTCAATTTCACACTGTATCTTAAAAAGGAAGGGGGCTATGAAAATTTTATTTAGGTCATCTTTCGTTTCACAAAAAAGTAGCTCAATGTCGCGAAAACCGGAACCATCTATCTTTACTAATAAGAGAGATATCCCATATAAACAACGAAAACGGGACACACTGTACACTGGTTTTATGAATTCGCAACTCACGTTCTACGCGACGGACATTGACACTCGGATCTTCTTCAACCATTTCCAAAACTGCTTTTTCATTTTCGACATTGAACTATCGCCTACGACCCCCGCTTTAAAGGTTTCTCTCAAAGCTACCCGTTTTCCGAGGATTGCGTTCAATATTGACAAATGTTTGGTGATTTGGCGCTCGACTGTTTGGATATTTCCCCATGTACGCCCTAACACTTTAGTGCCCGTTTCCATGGCAGAACCCGTACACCAGGAGCATATCAACTTTCTCGGAGTAAATATAGTTTTGCATGTTAAGTTGTAAATAGAAATTTGAAACTAAAAATGTTAGTCTAATATTCTTAAGCAGACACCTATCGCTCATCCTACAAAAAACCCCTCATCCTATAAAAAATTTTCAGGAGGGAAAAAAATATCAAAAACAACAGTCTATCCAATTGAAGTATGATTTGTCATAAAGTTGGTGACGTAAATAACTAGACCATATCTTTAGATGGGCGTAACGTTTATAACACTTCCACTTTATTATAGCTGGCCACTACACCTTTATAAAGCGTCATTTTATAGTATTAGACCATACACCAAAAATCATTAAAATCGATTAACACGTTTCCAAGAAATTTAAGAAAAACCAATTTCTTTAAAAATCTTGTACGCCCTCTGCAGGCTAAACAAAGCAATTTTGTACATAGGTAGGCTAGCTTAAATCAGCTTATTCTGGCGTCAACAATATGTCATTAAACATTGTACATATATTTTCTAGGCACCCCGTATACATTTTATGTAGATCCCAGCATTCTGTAATATAAAAGCATTATTTATTCATTTTTTATTTATTTATACATACATTTCCTTACTTTAGTACTTCATTTTCTTTTATATAATTTTAATTTTTTTCATTTTTCACACTAAGTTCATATGCAAAATTAAGGTGAATTAGGTAAGTAGGCTTTTATTATTGATTTTTATTATCTCGCTTGCTATATACTCGTAATTAATTACAAACGTATAGCAACTCTGCTATTTTGGCAAAGAGTAAAGAATATATTGTAGTTTACCTTTTTTATAGTAACATTCTTTGAATTTCATGCAGCGCAGATGACCGCTATTAATATTTTCTAAATAATAACCCTAAAACAATTTCCTAACCCAGAAATACAAAGGAAAAGAATATGTCAATGCCAAAGATAATCTTCCTTTATTGTAGTAGTTTCTTCAAAAATCTATTTCTGTGGCTGATAAATCTCGTCCAGGTAACTTGAATAGACATATAATCAATTATCCTTATATATTTAGGATATTTCTATTTTTAGTCATTTAGTGACAAGCAATTTTTTGATGGATTTTGCAGAAACTGTTTAAACGATGCAATTTATAAGGATCTCATCTCTATTAGATTTTCAGCTTCGGGATTTGTAACTCTTTTTATAATACCGTTCTATAAATTAAATCCTTTTTAATATACTTTTATATAAGTTAAATCCTACATAATTAATTGTGTAAAACCTATAAGATGGTACTATGGGTGTTTAAAATAAGACGCCCTATTTCCTTATTTGGAGAACTATAAAAGATAAATGAAAAAAATTAAGACAAATATTTCTTTGTTTCTATTAAAATTTTAATTTATTTTATTTTTATCTATACAGAATGTTGAATTTTTTCTGCGCTGATATTAATTTTCTTATTTTAAATAGGACACCCCATATATTATTACAGATTATAATAGTACGTTTAAAGCGGAATTGAACAAAATATATTAGCATGAATCTCTAATGAGACGCTTTGATTTACCGATATTTTTTTCGGGTGTTTACCTATTTTCAAAATAACAAAATTAAATTAGTTTAAAATTTTTTTAAATGTTGCTAGGGACAGAAAAAAAAACCATTGCCATCTCTATTTATAATATAATACTTAAGACAAAAATTTTAAAAAATTCAACGTTGAAAGGTTTCTTTAATCGTGATTTTTTAATGCAACTGCGTTATACCTAATGTGAATAAATCATTAAATAACGATTTGAACGGTATATAATATTACGGGTTCGCCACTCATCGACTCAGATATATTGACGATCATCTTCACCAAGTAATTTATTGTTTATAACAAAGTTTCAAATTGTCTAATTACAAAAATAAACATTTACACACTAATATTTACTAATATACTCTATTTACCCTTTTGGCCTTCCTAACCTATATGTTAATAACAAATTACATCTGATTCGTAACTAGCAGCGTGTCAAAAAACTTTAATAACTCTTAAGTAGTTATACATTTCAGTTTATAAACGTCCGTCTAATATTACCCTGATAAGAGATCTTTTTTACTGCATCCTAACCCCAAATAATACACCACTCTAATACAACAACAAGAGAATCGTTAACGAAAACCATTTCGAAAGTTAAAAAAATATTATTAAAAAAAAAACCAATTATCCAATTTACCTCAAATTTTGCACAACTCTCAAGAGTTCCATAGAAATGAACTAGTAACATTTTGATATGGAATCCAAGATAGCAAAACGGGATAGCGACCTAATAAATAATTTAAAAACTCAGCTTGAAATAATGATTTACTTAACTAGTGCGGACTATAGTCGAGTTGCGGAAAGCTCACTTTCCGCAAGAGTTAGATTATTTTTCCTATGAGCGTGCATAAATTACGTACCTATGTAATAGTAAATGCAGTTTAATGAGGAGGGTGAAATGAGGTATACTAAATTTTTATTTATTAGAATTGATTATTTCAGATTAGATTTGGTCACAAATTTGAAGTTTAAAATATGTCAAATGTGATTTTCAGAATTCCTAACCAGCATTTACCTAGTGACTTTCAAAAACACACATACATGTTACATGTATTCTCAAATTAAAAAAATATATATATTTAATTTTTTTTTATTAAACAATTATTTATTGTTGGTGGTTTAATATCACGTTTGGTGTACGAAGAACCGATACTTGTTCTAAATGTGATGAACTTATTTTAAAAATAGAGATGATGCTTAGACTAAAAATCAGTTTTTCTTGGAAAAACATTTGCACTTACGAAAAACCCAAAGGTTACATAGTTAAAAAGTCACTATAAACTAGAGGCTAAAGCAGGTAGGTGCATGGTGATATCATTCGATTTTCAACAGAATCTCCTTGTGCCGCATATAAGAACCAGTGACATTTTTTTAAAAGTCTTCTAGTGTAATACTATGTTTTTGGAATCCGTAATTTGGCAGATGATTCAGCTTATATGTGTGTTTACACAGAAGATGTAGCAAAAAAAAAGGAGCCAACGATGGCACGTCTATGCTTTTATATTACTTCCGTAAAAGGGATCTAGTAATAATAAGTGAAGGATGTTCTGATCAGAACAAAAATCATGACATGGTATATTTTCAATATGTACTGGTACATGCTTTGAAAGTATCAGTAAGAGGTAATTCCTTTCTACCTAGTGGTCGAGATTTTGCACTCATTGAAAAAAAGAAGAGAAACCATAGTCGGGATGTTCCAGAAGACTGGGACTTACCAATAAGTGAATCAAAGCAAAAACTTTCTCCATTTGTAGTCTTTAATATGACCCAAGATATGTTTTTTAACATACAAAATGCATGTTTTCCTTATTTCCTAAAAAGTCCGAGACCAAGTTTAACTCTGAGACAAGCACGTATTATTGAAATATCTATTAGATCTCCATATATTGAAACGAGAAATACTTATTTAGGTCCATGGACAGAGTGTGTGTGTGCGAAATAAAAAAATATTAGGAAATGTAGTAGATTTGCAGTGTATATATTAAAATCCGCTACCTATATTTTAGATAAATTCAAAAATATAGCATTAAGTACATTTTTGGAAAATCTAACAGCATTCCTTACTATAAAAAATGTCCGGTCACTTAATCCACCACAACTATTGATATTGATGAGGAAGATAACAACGATAGAAATAGATCTTATTATTTTTTTGCTGTAAAATAAAATATTTAAGAATTGTATTTTGGTTTTTCGTGTTAGGAAAAGACAACCAATCTCAAAAGATTTTAAATATTGTACCCATACACCATTCATTTAAAATTATCTTATGAGATACCAATAATATACTAATAATATCATATTGATAAGGTTTGGATTCTAGAAATTCATCATTTTCGTCTTTGCTGGTGTTTTAGAAAAGTTTTTTTTGAAAAAAACTCTTTACTCTTGTATTGCAAAAAGAACTACGGCAAAAAAATAACATTAATTATGGATATTCGGAAAAATTGCTTTGGTATGAAAAAGGATAAACCGTTATTGAAATAGTTTTTTTTGGGACCTTTTCATCTATCTAGGGTGTGTATAGATAAAATAAATATATTTATACACAAAGAAAAACATCGATAGGTTTCATATTTTCTTTAGCTAACTAATAAAAACATATTTAAGTTTTAAAAGGGCTATTTCATTTTTTAGAGCAAGAGCTTTTTAGACTAGCTAAACAATTTTTAACTTCTTTTTTGTTTTTAAGAGGCTGTTCCATCTCTTTCGAGCTACCCTGTAGACAGGGAAAAATTATTTTATTTGCAAAAAATAAAATAAAATAGACGCTTTTTTGAAATACGGTATGATTTTTTTTATAATATATAATCAAAAATATTATACTGCAATGACTCCCACAATTTTTTGAAGTTAAAACATTTACCTCAAGTTGATTGAAATCATTTTGTGCGTTCTCAAATCAAGAATTTCATACACTTTAAAAATATCAAAGATTTACGTCCATGAAACTCAAAATTTAATTACCACGAGACATTGTCTTTTTTGGTCCAAAATTTGAAACGAATTCTAACACACACATCTGTACAGACATTTCCATAAACGTCTGGAAAAGCCAACCCATATTTTTCGTAAATATTCGGAATTTCAATATTTCCTCAAACTATTATTGTTATTCGTGGAAGTAATACATTAATTTAAAAGTTATTAAACACATTAATTTAATACTACGGGCGAACTAAAATAATAATCCAAATAAGTATTTTTGAGATGAGCAAATACACAGCTGACTACAGAACGTGCTACATAACTGCAAGTTTATTACATGCAACAATTTATATTAGTGTTTACATGAAAGGCGAAATATCCTGAAAGCGCAACCATGGCACACATATTTATCTGACACCCAAGGTGTTTAATATGCGCACCTCTAAAATCTTAGAGCTAAACGGACTGTCACTGAAGTAATGCTTGGATAGTTTGTTTCTAATGAAATGTGTCCTTCCGCGACACAAACTTCCTGACTGCTCCTAATTGTCTGGAAAACGAGAGAAATCTTGTGACATGGAGTTAATTGAAGCACGGAGTACTTATCAACATCTAATATGCAATAATTTTGTGTAAAAATTAGTTGGTTGTTGCAAACATTATACAAAATTGCCCTGGGGTAAATATTCGACATATTTGATAATATAGATTCGGTCATCCTAGTTTACACAATATTGATAGTAAAATATTGTTTCTTTGAGTTTAAAATATGTCCACCCCTGCAGGTTTGTACGCTATATTTCCGATGTCGGTAGCTCTCGGAAAAAATATGTTTATGCGGTAGCAAATAATCATATCTCCTATCAAAACAAACTTATATTTAGATTGAATGAAGTAGTAATAATTTAAGTAGAGCAACATTAAGCTTAGGTTCTTCAGAATTAATAAAATACCAACTAAAACTAAAATTGATCAATATTATTATCTCTTTAGGTTAGCATTTTCGACGTTAATATTATGTTTATCGGGCTAAGCAAAAAGAATATTTCTATAGAATGGAAATGAAAGAACTTGCAAGTATTTAGAATACCTAATATTATTCACCAGCTAGTAGATATTCAATAGAGCATAGGGATGTACATACTTCTGATTCATGTTGGATTGTCTCTGAGGAAAACTGGCATTTTCTGGATTAGTAAAGTCAAAGAGAATGTATTTCCACTCCTCACCTCCTCTCGGTCAGTGATCGTCAACCGAAGTCACTTGCCTTAATAGACGAGGGGTCCCAAGAATAAACGTCTCGGTTTCGTTGTTCGTGTAAACCTCGACAAGGTGTTCCTCAGTTTAGAACGCATAGAGGTTTTAAAACCTCTTAAAACGCAGACAATGAGAACCACCATTCAGCGAAGTTCGTCAGACGGTTCCCTACACTTGGAACGCTTATCCCTCTCTATGTCCGAGATGATGATTTCTACTGGGGCTAAAAATTCCGTTTACAAATATTGACTGTCCACTTATTCATCATAACGATATCAGGAGTATGGGCTTGTAGTCTGGTTGTAGTGGGGAAGGCGTAATTCCAGTAAATGCAGTAGGTTTTTTATCATAACTTCATACTCGCCTGGGTTGTACGATAATACAAATGTTAAACATAATATGCAGTATTGATGTCCAAGGTGGTGCTAGAGCATCCGGAGAGCAGCATTATGCATTTAGATGTGTGATGTGCTGGCATTCACTAAGCATGCGGTTACGATGTGCGTAAGTGTTTCCGCGTGGACAACTAGTGTCAAGTAGGTCTAAGCACTGGCTACGATATACAAAAGTGTTAATAACGTTGTCTTTATAGGGAAAAATTTCTTCCGTCTCAGCAGATCTTAAGAAATCAAAAGTAAGCCTCTTTGAGTAAAACGAATCGATATTGGTATAGAATACGTCGTAGTGATGTTTGCTGACATTATCGTTTAAGAGAGCTGCTGTTCTGCTCGCCTAATGTGAGTTTATAAATGGTGATGGTTTCAGTCATGTAAGAGATTGTACAGGATTTTACTGAATTTCTTTACTTATTTTTTACTTAAGTTGCTCAAGCTCTTGGCATCTATTTTTGCATAAAAAATAATCCAAGGAGATTAGATCAGGTTTCCTAGAGGGTCAGGGTACATTTCTATTGAATCCGTGACATTCTGCAAAAGTGTTTATAATTTGTTGTTGGAGAAGTGAATAATACTGTTTTTCAGTTGGGTAGTGTAAAAAGTCACAGTAACGAGGAGACAAATCAGTGTAAAAAGAACAATTTTGAAGAATCGATTGGGCCCAATAAAAATTATCCCTGGCCCTGAAAAGCCCTGCTCTTGTCATCTTGAATTAATGTTATGGAACATTAAATGATAAACTGCATTCAAATAGATGCCAAAATAGTGAAATTGAGTTACCCAAATCTAAAAATTTGTAAAGCGAGGAAAAACTTATTGAAATTTACGTTCATGCTTTAGGATTATTTAATATTTGGGTAGTTGATTTAAAGAATTTAGTTAATTTGGGTTTTTTGTATTATGTTATAATTACTATTATAATACAATTACGATAGATTTAAGCAACATCAATAAAAAAATAATATAGAACATTTTTAAAAAGGGTTTTCTTCGAGAACAATGTTAAGCCAAAATATCTGAATCAATATATGACGACAAACGACAAGTTTAAAGTTTTTTGCATTGCAGCTAGTTACAAACTATTTAATAATACAGAGTTTCTATCATTTCCTAATTTTAAGTTTGTAAAACTGTATTAAGTTAATTGTCAAGGGTGAATAAATTATCATCCTTAAACACTATTAGTGCGTAAGTGTTTATTTATTTAAAATAACAAAATGGAAATATAACTTACATGCTGAGGATGATCGACAATAACTCTCAAATAGTGAATCGTAAACCAATATTTTTATATATAATTAAAATCGTTGTTCGAAGCTTTAATTAAATTAAATTTAATATAACATACATTGGGTTACATTAAAAAAAAAAAAATATATATATATATATATATATATATATATATATATATATATATATATATATATATATATATATATATATATATATATATATATATATATATATATATATATACTATGGTTCTCCAGGTAAGGCGATAGAACATCATATTTTAGATACCCTGTACAACGTCTGCTCCGTAGATTATTTGCGACCAAGCTCATCCAGTGCTCGGCCTGCTCTTTCGAAAAAACCTTATACCGACAATCTCGTGATCATGACCTAGGTATGGCATTAGATCTGAGCTATTGGCAAAGCTCAAAAAAATTCTATTGTGCAAGTACCCTAAGCTGAGAAGAAGCTTAGATATTGCACATAGATGAGGAGCCGAACAAGGCCATCATTTAGGCTCAATGGGGCCCATTGTGCTATATCCCCAAGTAGGCGTGTCAAAGCAAAGAGCCCACTCCTTTTTAGAAAGGAGAGGACCTTTTCAGGTCGAGCACGCTCGGATTCCTCATAGGTGTCACCCAAGGAAATCAGTCTGGTTGGTCTTGTGACTAAAGCGTCACAAAGACAGACTAGATGCGGTAGTTTCATCTACCTCAGCACAAAACTTGCAGTATGGATTGTTGTCGAGTCCAATCTTATGCAGGTAATATTTCATCAGCCAGTGTCCAGTTAGGACCCAGATGATGATTCTAAGTTAGCCTCTGTTTAGTTTTAGAAGCCTATTAGACTCAGAACCGCTAAAAAGGCCTGATATGAAGACCTTAGACTGTCTGTGTCTTGCTGGATCGTGTCATTCAGCACGGAATTCCTCGACAGTGCTATTCTTAATCATAACCTTGACAGCTGAAGGAGCAATTCCAAGAGCAGGTTCCGGCCCAGTGAAAGCAATGTTGCTACCTTTCCGAGCCAGCTGATTTGCCCCTCTCATTATCCCCAACGCCATGATGGCCAAGCATTTCCTGTACGCAGTCCAAGATTGCTGTAATCTCAGCCTGATATACAGTCGCATACCGTCCAAGAGCAAAGCTAATTCTTGCCCTGGGTCTCTCCCCTTAGATTTTTGCTGCCCCAGATCCTTCCTCCATTAGAGAGCCGTCTGTAAACCAGACAAGGCCCTCCGGAGGAAGGACGGGAAGGGATCCCCCCATACCGGAATAATGGCATCATCTCTTCTAGCTGAAAGAGTCGTTTAAACAAAACAGAAACTTTCCGAGTGGTTTTTATGGCTCCAGTTATGCCCAGACAGGCAATCTCTAGATCTTGTCAAGCTTCCTCCTGTATATCGTCCTGCGAGTGGCGAGCCACCACACAATAGCGTCATAAGTGATCATTGGTCTTATTACTGACGTGTGAAGTCAATGCACAATACGAGGTTTTAGACCCCAAGTTGATCCGAAGGACCGTCTGCACGCCCACAGACACGCTGTGGTCCTGTTTATGATCTTTTAAATATGACCTCTCCAGATCAATCGGGAGTTTTAAGGCACCCAGATATTTCACCGACCCCGAAGGTCTCAACTCTTTCCCAAAGAGGGTGAGCCTCTCAAGGTCATCTTTCCTCTTGTGGGTAAATGGTACCATTTCGGTTTTATCCATGACAGACCGTGTTTTTAGCACTACTTTTCCACCATTAGCAAAGCCCTCTGCATGCGCCTTATAATGGCGTGTGGGAACTTGCCTATGGACCTAAACATTGAAGCACGGGAATCGGGAGCACATTCATAGCAGCTATCTTATTTGCTCCGGTAAGTTCTGAGTTTCATATTTTGCCAAGGCGCTGCCTGTACTTCTGACGGAGAGTAGATTTGACGTTGTTCATATCACTCGGTCTGTTTTGGTCTAAACCCTATAGGCCATACTATTCTTTAAAACTATTTTTTTTGGGTTTTTCGCCAGAATCAGAACTTTATCACAAAAATGAGAAAATTTCCTAATTTTTTTAATAGGCGGTTTTAAGTTCTAGTTCAACTACGAAGGTACCCGATAAACGACACTGAGAAATATCTCTTTTCTGGACGTTTCGGGAAAAATTCTACCCTCGTCTTCAGCAAATATAAAAATAAAAACTAAAATAATATTTCTTATGTTTTTTTTTCGTAACGTCCAGAAAAGAGATATTTTTGAATGTCGTTCCTCGGGTACCTTCATAGTGGACCTAGAACTTAAGAGCGCTTATTAAAAAATCAGGTAATTGTTTTATTTTTGTGATAGGGTTCTGATTGTGGAGAAAAACCCCAAAAAATAGTTTTTTTGTTGTGCTTTAAGCAGATCAGCCATGCAGCCCGTCACTAATTCTATGTAAGAATAGATACTTAAACGAAAAAGAAAGAAAAAGGAATCATATATTATTCACTATTTTGTGTTGCATGTAAAATATCCTAAACCCTAAACACATATTATAGACAGGAATACACGCTTCACGCCCTGGGATCTGTCACGGCGATTTTTTACAGATAAACAAGAGGACCACTAATGTTCATTAAAAATCACAATTTTAAATTATTTTTGTGCAAGAACGACATAAGTGCAGTATAAACTTCTATTTTTTGTTGGGACAATAGACTAAGGAGATTAAAAGGACAGCTAACTTTACATTCATTAATTAGTACTTTAAAAAGTTCCTCAGTGTCATCAGTATATTTACTACATTCAAAAAAGATCTGAGCAAGGTAACACTCAATATTACAAGTATCACATTTATTTGAGAGTAGAATGCGGATTTTTTTAAAATGTCCTGGATAACTGGTATGACCAAATTTCAATCGAATTATTGTTGTTATATAACGTCTGGATACTATTAGGTCATTATGCCAAAGATGTTTTGGGATGCTTTCATGAATAATTGAGTGGAGGAGTATTTTTACAAAATGTTTGTTATCTTAGATTCCATTGGTATAGACTTAAAGATTGAAGTAATTTATGTGCATCACTTAGAGTTATTTCATGATCAATTGGAATACCATTAATAATGCTGTCTTTAGCTAGAGAATCAACGTACTCATTTCCACTTAAACCTGTATGTGCCTTAACCCACATAAAATTAATACGTTTATTGCGCAATGTGTTCTGTCGTAATCATTTTTTAATACTCCATATTATTGGATTCATTTTATAAGTCCATGGCTTAACATTAGCTAGGGATTTAAGGAAAGACATAGAGTTAGATAAAATGATAAAGTTTTTGTTATCATATTTTAATGTCACTTTAAGAGCTTCATAATAATAGCGATAGCTTCAGTGGTAAAAATACTACATCTCTTATCAACTTGGAATTTAAATTCAGCTTTTATTTATGGGATATAGATGGCTGCTCCATTTCCCTCAAACAACAAACAACAAACAAACAAACAAACAAAAATTTTGCAGCAAGTTTTTCCCTACGCTTAAAGGGGGCTCTAAGGCTTTAACCAAAAGAGCCTGAACAGGAGTGGATTTCATTGCACCCAGACAAATCCTAAGCGCCCCATATTGCATTCTATCAATCTTTAATAATTGAGTTCTGCATGCAGAACCATAAAGACTAGTTCTATAGTTAAGTATAGACCTGATATATGCATTGTAAAAAACTAAGGCTGTTTGGACATTACAACCCCACCATGTTTTTGTAACTGAGCGCGAAAAGTTAATTCCTTTGAAGCACCTAGTGACGAGAATCAATATGTGATCTCCAGGTTAACCTTTTGTCTAAAATAATAATTCCTAGGTACTTAATTTCTCTTTTAAATGGTATGTTGAGGTTTTGTAACTTTATATAATTGAGGTTAGCTATATTATGCCTAGTAAATATACAGAACATAGATTTTTCAGGAGAAATTTCAAAACTATTGGTGCGCGTCCATATTAAAACATTTTTAAAAGCCTCAGATATTAAACTTAGACAATTTTCATACCTATTGCTTAGAGTGTAAATACAAAAATCATCGGCATATTGTACTACTTTATAGAAAGGTGAATTATGTATATCAGCTGTATAGATATTAAAGAGCAAGGGGCTAAGTACTGACCCTTGAGTTAGTCCTGAAAATACAAATCTAGGGCCTATATTTTCGTTAAAATTATTTCGAATATAAATACATCTGCTATTATACAGTTTCACAATCGATTGAGAGACATTCGGTGGAATCCGAAATTGTCTAACCATTTTTGATTCTAAGATATTTAAATAAATGGTCATATGTACCTTGTATATCAAGAAATAATGATGTAAGATATCCATTAGATGAAAAACAATCTTGTATGTCAACAACTATCTGGGTAACAGCCTCAAGAGCACCAAATACCTTTTTATAGCCATACTGATTATTTGGGAATAAATTATGATTAGCTATCCAATATTCTAAGAGTACTTTATCAAAGTCTTCTATTTTATCACCATAAAGTTAAACTTTTTCGCTTTAAATGGTAAACGTGATAACATACAGTACTGTATATTATCATATCCAGGAGCTGTATTTGCAGTGTTTTTTTAAGACACACTCCAACTTGGAGGTGGTAAAAGGTCTACAAAGAAAGTGACTATCGCAGAAATCAAAATTACAATAATTTGGTTCTGACGGGACAACAGGAGGTGCAACTTTGTCAAAAAACTCTTCAAATCACTGGTTACCATTGGGTTTTTGGCAGTTGTGAAGAGGGTATATTTTTATTCAATTTAGAACACTATACTATCCAACTTTCCCTGGCTTTCTTTTTTGGTTTCAGCCGCAACTTTCTTACATTTGCAATAATTTTCTAGGGTTGGGTTTCTTTGTATTCTGAAAGAGCTTTTTTTCTATTGCTAATGGCAACATCACATGTGCTTGGATCCCACCAAGGAGGGAGCAGTCGACGATTAGCTGAATATGATTTGTAAATGGGAATGCTTCCAAGAGCAGCATCATTAATAGAATTTAGAAGAAACAAATATTTTTGCTCGGTATTTAGAAAGACAAGGTTCGTTAAAAAACACGAATTTATATGGCTAGTATAAGCATTCCAATTTGCTTTCTTTGTATTCCATTTTGTTTTGGGAATTTTTATTTTCTCGTGTGTTGATAGAGTAACTAAAACATTAAAATTGGAAAGTGGTCAGAACCAAATGTATCTGAAAAAACAAACCAAGTATATTTGTTGGAAATATCTGATGAGCTCAAGCTTAAATCAACAGCTGATTTACCAGAACCATGCTTAGATCGCCTGGTTGCCGAACCATCATTCAAAATTACCATGTCAGAATCATCTACTAGCTTAAGTATTAATTAACTCACATCGTCTTTTTTGTGAGAGCCCCACACAGCACTATGAGTATTAAAATCGCCACATATAAGATATGGCTATGTCATCTGACTCACAATATTTCTCCAGTCGTTATTACTTACCTTAATGCCAGGAGGCCTATACATTGATACCAGCGAAATATTTTTATTATTAATGGATATAGTGATACTACAAACCATAATACCAGCAGTCAAATGACGAATAAATTTAATAGGGTGAAACAAAATATGTTTTGCAACAAAGATGGCAACACCAGCTTTGCTGTCCAATCTATCTTCAGATATAATGTTATATCCAGAAAACGTTATATCGCGACCTGGCTTAAATCAAGTCTTGCATAATAATGCAATGTCAATATTATTTTGATACAATAACAATTGAAGATTTTGCCTTTTAGCTACAGCAGACTGTGCATACCACTGTAATATATTTAACTGATATTCTTTTTTGTTACTTTTCAGTATTAATCCGTTATAGTGGATGACTTAATAATTTCAAAAAGACCTTTTTTAACAGTTTCTACTTGCAGATTTTTTAGTTCATCAAGTGAATTTAAATTTTTTAAGAAACCTACAAAAATATCCAGCAAAACTTTCGATTACTTGACTTTTTTCACGTACAGATGTATCTAATTCTTTTTCATAATCGCCACTTAGGTATTATTAGGTAAAAGAAGGGTATTTGGATCAAATACAAATTTAGATAATGAAGGGAAATTAGTACTGTACTGATCGCTACTATTAAATAAACTAAATCTATTATTGGTAGCTATACGTACATAAGAGTTATCATAACAATTTTCGGCTTCTTTAAAACTAATTTTTTTATTAATCATTATTTTTTAATATTTCGTTGTTTAACAAAAAATTTACAGTTTTTTGAATTAGATTTGTGAGTACCTGTTTTGCAATTTACACAAAAAATGTCCATTGGTGTACACTTGTGCTCAACATTTTCTGTTTTAGGTTTGCCACATGAAATACAAAGATTAAAATCGGATTTACACTGCTTAAAGATGTGTCCATATTTAGACATTTATGGCATTGTGTGACCCTGACGTAGGGAGTCTCAACTGGAAAAATAACACTATCGATCGAAACTTCACTCGGCAAAATATTTCCTTCGAACGTTAAAGGAAAAGTTTGTTTTTTAACGTAAAGTGGATTTTGGCTCTCTTTAAATACTTTTTTTGTTAATCTTTTCATACCAAGAACCCTATGAGAAGACTTAATATTTTGCAGAATATAGCTATCTTTGTATCTATACCTTTGGTAATGTCTCTAAAATATAGTTTGGAATAAAAGCACGCAATTTTTCTTGTACTAATAAGTTATTTCGTACCAATTTATTAGCATATTTGAAAGATCCTAGCTGTACTCTAATTCGATTTTTACCGACAGATTTTATTTCTATTATATTTTTAACCATTATTTTTTTGTATAATATGTGTCCCATCCTTGAAGAATGTATGCGCCAAAAATTCTCATTATAGTCTAGTTTTTTCTAGCTATTCTTTGGAGGTTTCTTCGGTGAGTCCGAGGGCTACTTTGTGTAAACCGTTTGTGTTTCACAATTTTTTTGCAAATGAAACATGCTCACTTCTTTATGTGAAGTTTCAATTAAATCCATATATCTGTAATAATCTTTCTTGTTTCCTTCTCACATAATATAGCTATATGCCCGAACTTACAAAAATATAACGGAACGTAGCCGAACACGTTCAAAGAGATCAAAATTAAATACATCTCTACTACCTATAAAAGGTAACCTATTTTTGTGAAAACGTCAGAAAAAGAACACAATTAGCAAACTTTGAAAACGACTAATTTCGCTTGTCGTAGGAAAACATTTTCCACGGCTCAGGTTGGTCCGTTGTTGGTCAGCTCCCGTATATAAAATACAGCGTACTTCATATTTTATGCAACCATTTATGGTTGCTCAGTTAACATCTATTTGTCAATGTCTATGTGTCAAAAATATTTTTATGTCATTAAAGTTATTAAGAATATATTAATGTAAGAAATGTATGGTATCCGGAGGATTTAACGGTATGCCCCAAACGCAGTCGTAGAGAAAATACAGTATACAACACGTTTGAACATCACTTTTCTCACTCATGCGAACTGTCGCATTAGTGGGACAAGATTGGTTTTCAAATCTTGAAAATACATACATGAACAATTGTATCCTGTATATAAAGCATTAACTCAAAGCCTACGAAAAATAGGAATAATATTAATAGTTTTTCCGACATTTATTGTTTTTACCTTTAGAACAGTTCTCAGAGAAATGAAAAATTGCAACTTTAAAAATAGAGAGGCTTATAGGATAACAGATTCATTTAGGTGAAAACTCCGAGGCGAAGACTATTAAAATAAGGTAGAATGGTATTATATTATATAAAGCTATGCAAAGAAAAACTCTATGCAATTAATGGTTCTGGAGATATGGCGATTCCAACTTTGGTCAGAAATATGGAAAAATCACTTGAAAACAATTACTTTTTATATATTGCTTGTGCAATATAATCTCGGGCGAGAAAAATATATAGATCATTGAAAATAGATTTTACATTTATAAAAATGTGACCTTACTGAACTCTCTAGGATTAATAAAACCGGAGGTATTAAGATGTGACGAAGTAATTCGTCATGTATTATTTTTTGATAATGGGGTTGGTTTATTTGAAATACAGAATCAAAATTATGCTAATTATCTAAAACGTTTATCTCAACATCTAACTCAAGTACAAAAAGCTTTTACCTGTTTTTTACATATTACTTTAGTTGAGGCGTTTAATTTAAAACAAAATAGATTAATCAATAGAAACATATATTGTGCATTTATTGTTTTTTTTTCATGCTCCCGTATAATCAGCCGTTTTTTAGTTTAACGAGATTTTTAGCCGATGTTTTTTTAAATCATTGTTTTATATTGGTTATTTGTATACAATCAACAACTTCCTCGTTTACAGATCCTGTTTTAACTTTAGTCTGGTAGGTATGTATTGTTTATTCTGTGTGCCTTTTTCGATTTTTCCGCACGATTTATAAACATAATTATCCAGTTATATTTGTTTTGAACATTATACATATAAAATGTGTATTTCCGGCAGAATGCAAAATAAAAAAATTAATAGAAAGGGCATAAAAATATTTTTTTATCAGTTTAATATGATGGTTATTAAATATTTAGTCATTTACATTCTAAATTGAAAAATGTTTTTAATATACATGAAATTGAAATTTTGACAGAATTCTCCTAATATAATTGCGTGTGTACTTTTAGTATAATATTTGGCTTGGTGAGGAACTTAACAACCCTATCTGCTATTAATTAGCAATGTAAATTACCCCCAACAAGGCTTTATGAATACGCAATGTAACGAGAGTTTTGCATGCCGCAGAACGAACTCTCGGCTTTGAGATGTAAACTAGCGACTGGACCGCATAAAATGCATTGCACCTAAATAGGTCTTTAAATATTTTTGTAAAGCAGTACAGGGAGTCCCAGCGAAAAGTTCACCATTTTGGCTACTATAATATCTAAAAAAGTATGTCGGCTAGGAAGTTGCGGTTTTCGCCATAGTTTTCTGCTCAGTCATAATTTTTTTCATGTATGTTATTTTTTTTCGATTCATGTTATAAGTGGCCCAAAAAAGAGTGGCGTTTTTCTGTTCCCTAAATCTCAATTCATTCAAATAGAACACCCGATATCTTTTTTTCTCAGTTAAATTACCTACGACTTTCTCAAAACCCATTACACTTTCAGTGAAAATCTATAAACCACAGGATGAGACAAAAATGTTTATACTCTAAAAATGTTTTATTTATGTTAATTTACCGGGATCTTTAAATAAGAACCAATACACATCTTTAAGATTAAAAAGCAAAATAAACCGCTTTGTTGTTGTAATAGATTCAAAGAGTATAGTTAGAGTATTTTAGATGCTCAAAAATGTTTAACAAAACCTCGTTTTCAATGCCTTCTGAAATATTTATAATACTTCTTTTCAGGTCATCTACTGATCAAGGAAGAGGAATATATCATCTGTCTTTAATGAACCTTTATAGATAAAAATCTGAAATTGTAGGTCTGGGTAGCGGGGAGCCATTCTATTCAACCCTGTCCATATATAGCCAAGTGTTTACTCAACCGATCTTATGATTATCAGCGAAAAATGGACCATCTTTGTCCAGTCAGAGATAGTAAAAAAATTACAACATATCAGTATACCAGTCAATGTTCGCTCAATACACGTACCATATATAGACCTTCGCCCACGATAAAAGCACAAAAGAAGACTTGGCGGACGAAAAAAGGAAAAAAGAAGAAGAAACTAAACATAAAAACAAGGACAAACATTTAGTGACTAGCCTGTCCCGCGAGAAAATACCGTCCCTTAGATCACAAAAGTCTTAAGGATCTCGATACCTGATACTAAATAAATTAACATATAAAATAAGGACTGTAGCTATAAAAAATGAACCAATATATTTTCAATTATAATACTGAAATAATAACAGGTAAACTAGTTGATAGTATTAACGATTTTAATATAATTTGTAAAAATAATGATAGGTGTAGTTTTAGAGTTTTGCATGTAAATATTAGGAATATTGCCAAAAATTATGATGAGTTGTCTGTTTTTTTTTGGATCAGTTTTCAGAGCAGTTTGAAATAATAGTGTTAACTGAAACGTTCAATATACTAACATATATATAATACCGGGTTATGACAATATATACAGTGAAGGCACTTTAATAGAACTACAAATAAAAACTAATCAAACAAAATTACTTTTAACTGTAATTTACAGGTGACCCATCACAGACAAAATTATTTTTAACACGGAACTCTATAAGTACTTAGAATTAACAAAGAATAACAATTTTAAGAATAACATTGCTGTTGATGACTTTAATATGGTCATCTTAAATTACATCTTACATTAATAGAGTAACTAGACCAAATAGTAAAACTCGTCTAGATCATATCTTTGTGAAAAACAACTACACACAAAATACATTTAATTCGTACGTTTTTAATTATAATATATGATGATATAACAGATCATCTTCCAATTTCCCTGGTAATTAATTATAGTAAAATGTTTACAGGAAATAGCGAGCAGAAACACAAAAAGTTTATAAATTATAATCAGCTTACGGGAGATATTGAAAATGAGCTGTGGGTGAATATATATAACTCTCAAGATGTAGATGAAATTATAGGAAATTTTATTAATAAATTAAAACAATTTATTATGAAACATACACAAACCGTAAAATTTAAAAAAAAAATAAAACTAGAAAAGCATGGATAACACCAGCAGTAGTACATTTAATTAACAACAAAAATAACATCTATCGTCAATTGGAAAATAATCCTGAAAATACCCAACTAAAAGCACAGTACAACCTGCTTAAAAACTCGGTTAGAAAAACCATAGAAATCTCAAAAAAAGATTATATGAACAAGATTATAGAAAAAAGTCCAAACACATCGAGTGGCTTGTGGAAAGCCGTCCACAGTATCTGTCCCACAGAAAAACCAAAAACGCTAATGGAATCTATAGAGCTCAATAATACATTTATTACGTCTGGAAAAGACATTGCCGATACTTTTAATAATCGTTACAGTAACTTAGGTTTATACTATGCAAATAAAATTAAAAGTCCAATTAACTTTATAGAATGTACTGAAAATCTTAATAATAGTTTGTACCTAAAACCAGCAAACGAAATTGAAGTTATGAATACTATTAATAGCTTAAAAATAAAAAAAATCACTAGGTTAAGATGACATCAGAACAGATACAATAAAAGAATTAAAAAACGAAATTTCCAAACCGCTAGTGTATATAGTTAATAAATGTTTCCAAGAGGGGAAGTTTCCAGATTGCTTAAAACTAGGTATCATCAAACCTTTGCATAAAAACATAAGTAAATGAAAATTATCGTCCGATATCTCTTCTGTCAGTGTTTTTCTAAAATATTCGAAAAATTTATAAAGGTCTCCCAATTGTGATAAATTCAACGTCCTCTCTGACAACCAATTTGGTTTTAGAGAGGGTCGTTCTACTGAAGACGCTATACTATCTTCAAATTCAGAAATATATACAGCACTAGACAGGAAAGTACCCTTATTGTGTATTTTTATAGACTTATCAAAGGCTTTTGATACTGTGTGTGTATCACAAGCGCATACTACAAAAACTCCAAGCCTGTAGAATAAAAAGACCTGCATTTAGGTTACTTAAGGACTACCTATCAGACCATAGGCAGATAGTAAATATCGACGGAATTTTGAGCAACTCAAGAATCGTGACATACGGAGTTCCTAAGGGGACCATACTTGGATCTCTTTTGTTTACACTAAATATATTAATGATTTATTGACATTTCGGTCCAAGGGGAAACTCATAAGTTTCGCCGACGATATGGCTATAATATGAGGAACAGACTTGGAACAATCTAAAATCAAAAGCATCCAATCCAATCATTTACCCAATCTGGGACCTTTGCATGTTGACAATGAAACACTCATCCTGGAAAAAACTCAGTCACAATATTTAGGAATTATAATCGACCGGCATTTGAGATGGGATCTCCAAATCAAATACGTGAAAAACAAATTAAGAGGATTATTATCTAAAACGGGATATCTTGCAAAATTCTTAAATCTAAATAACCTAAAAATACTTTATTTTTCACTGATACAATCTCACCTAACTTACGGCATCCTGGGTTGGGGGGGTGTTGCAGCGAGTAATTTGCGGGAATTAAATGTAATTCAGAAATGGGTACTTAGGACAATATTTAGAAAAAATATAAACTATTCGAGTGACCAACTATTCTCAGAATATAGTATATTCGACATTCGACAACTTTTCTGTCAACGAGTATTGCATCATATTTACAATAATAAAATAAAATTAAATCGTATTGAGCACAACTATGACACGTGGACAAAAAAAACCTAATTGAAGTGCCGGCACGTGAGAAAACTATTGGCCAACGTTCAGTAGGGTTTTTAGCGTCTAAGATATATAATCTATTGCCAAATAAATTAAAAAATATTCAGAATTACAAGTCGTTTAAATATAATTTCAATCAATGATCTAGTAGATTTAAAATGTTTATAATTCTGATTGAATTACTAATTTTAAACTTTTATGAAACCTTTACCAGATTATGACAACTTACCCAATTGCGGGAACTTACCTGATTGTGCCTACTTACCCGACGGCGAGAACAATTTATTTTTCTAATATTGAAACTACTTATCTATATGTATTTACTGTGAGTTGCTATATTTCAAATGTTTATGTACTTTGTTAATCTTAAAATGTATGTGTGTGTGTGCATGTGTGATCTTTTTTTTTTTGTTTATTTTATGGGTACATATAGCTGTCATCTATATTTATGTATATTTGTAAAATATTAGATATCACGCACGAGCATTTATATGCTTCAGTGGTTGTCATGTTTATGTTCATTATTGTTAATTACATGACAAACTGTATTTTTGCATTAAGTTTTTGAAAATAAACATTATTATTATTATTATATAATTTTTCGCGATAAATACCAAAGATTTACAATTACGCTTATTTGCCTTGCCATTTAATCTATCTATTGCTTCATCTGATAATATAAGTATTGTGTTTCGTTCATTTCTGGATGTATTCAATAACGTCTCACAACTCAAAAGTCTTTTTTCGAAATCTCCTTCATACAGTTTTTGGAAAGTTTAAATTTTATATGGCTCCGTTTTAAAAACTTTTAAACATCTCGCTGCCTCACTTTTGGAAATAATGACAGAGGCACCAATTTTTCTTACAGAAATTCGGTTGTTGTTCCCTATTAAAATGTCTTCGACTCGTAAGAGTTTGTAAAAGTAATCGGGGTAATTATTATGTTTATTCCTTTTTCTTATTTTCTTAAGTCCCATGTTTCAGAAACTTTTCTGATACAATTTCGTTATGATATACGTACAACTTGGGTTCCATTGAAACCTATGTATTTCGAAAACGTTGCCTTGTAGTAATAATTAACTTGCTTTCCGCATAATACTGTTTCATATTTTTCTGTGCAGTTCATTATCATGATTGACTAATGCTGATTTAATGATGTTTTTTTAGCGACTGGTTTAAATAGAAATTCCTGTTTATTATCCGATATTTCAATTCTTCTCTGAATTCCAAGCAAGATCTGTAAAAATCATAAGGTACCTAAATTTAATCGTTCCTGAGTTATCGAAATTTGAAAATAATATATAATCGCTATTAAGTTTTTCTAATCTATTTTCAAAACATTTTATGGATCTCAAAAAAAAAACCGATTGTGTTGAAAAAGTCATTGTTTATAGTCCTATTTTACAAGGTGCTATAAGTGGACAATTTTTTACTACATTTTAAGAAATAAAATGCTTTATACTTGCTTGCAACTTTTAGACATTTTGTGGTCTCTTTTTGAAAATTAAATTTTTAACATAATTTACAAATAAATGGTTGTTTTTAAAAAGAATCTTTATTATTTTCATCAGTCGAAAACGGTTGAATTTGGCAACCTTACGTTTTTTTGTAAATAATATAGAGGATATTCCGTTTAAAAAATGCAACTTTACTCAGTAATAGACCTTTTTGAGACCTAGCAGTGACTTTATAAAAGAACATAATCAACCGTAACAACGGTATTACAGACAAATATACTGTGCTGCTAAGACAAGTTGTCCTATCTGCAAAAATTTAACTTTTGAGATATGCTTTCCGATGTATCTGTATCTAAAAATAAAAATCTTATTTGATCTCAAAATCTTAATCATCTATACATATTTTTGCCGGAACTACTACATGTTTCCTTTTTTTAAATACATAACTTTAGCACATTTCTTATGGGAAATGGCTTTCAATCAATTTTTCTGAAAATATAATATTATTTTGTAGTTTTCAACTTTTTGACTGAAAACTGTCATGAGTCTCATGACCACAACTACATCCTGCAGCTAGTTTTTGATATACAAGGTGTCAATCTTAATAAAAGAAAATTACCTGAAACTGTACATTTTTTCACAAATTGTTAGTTTAAAATTGATCCAAGATCCAATTGAATATTCAGCATTTTTACGACTATGGTTTTCGTATAATTTTCAATATACCATCAAAAATGTATAAAAAATAAATAGGACTTTATAGGTATTATGATGTAGAATAATTTTAACATAAAAGTTTATATGCTTAATATCATAAAGGCGTTTATTTGTTACGTACTTTATGTTACATATATTATCATATGTAATACACGGGTGGAACTTCAAAATTTTGACGTCCCTGCAGTTTCTCGAAAAGGGCTCCAGGTACAAAACCGGAAAATAAGTGATGACAAAAAATAATTTTTTTCCGGCTCAATACCTAACAAGCAATAAGCTCAGAAAATTCAATAAAAATTTCCAGAATGAGCATGGCCGATCATCTGTGAACAAACTTAAATCAAAAAGGTAATAATTTATAATTAATATTTATTTCCCATATCTATATATCGTTTTATTTAGGTCTTAAATTAATATTTAAAGTTTTATCACAGTTTGTGGTAGAAAATGTAAAAAAAATATAACGGTTTGGTTTTAGTGTGGTATAAAATAAATGTATTACACGTTGCACAACGCCTTGAAAGCTAACATCATCCAAAATCTCAAAACCACCCTACCGGCTGATTTTCGATAACACCGGGGTAAAAAAGCTAAATAGGGTTTTTATTATTTTGTTCTTATATGGTTATATTTCTAATTAAGTTAATTTTTATTTATTTATTTAGGTACTGCTTGTATTGAGATAAATAAATAAGGATCGAAACAGATAAGACTTAACATTTTATTTATTTTAATTATCCATAAAAATCCTGGGATTTATAAAAAGTAAATATGTATTAACCATAATTTAAGAGAAAAGATATTGAGATGCGTTTTCTTGCCATCTCTTTTGTGTATTAACCGTTTTAAGCGTAAAATGTATTTATACAGGCTGAAAAACAAGACAAAATTTCCCATATTTTTACTGTTCCGATAATTTTTAAAAACCATTTTTATTTTCTATTTTCTAGAACAGCTTAATCCTTGATAAAATCGTAAAAAACAATTTGAAAGTTTTTCTTATTTTTAGTAATTTGTGATATGATTTTTTTTGGATTTTTTTGTCTTACATTTTAACCTGTAACTTTTTATTAGCCGCTTTTTGTAAAGTTTTCTTGCTGCAGAGCCGTTAAATCTTGTTTTTTTATAATCTGTAGGGTCCACTGTACGCAGAAAGCAAACAGAGTGTGCAGAAACTATTATAAGATTAGGTAAAGACGTGGTCATCTTAAATATGTATATTTCAACAACCTGTAGCATAAAACCATGCCAATATTTAACGGCCTGTATACGGGTGTTTTTTAATTGATGGCCAAAAATGCACAGCGTAATTTTTTGGCTCATTTTAAAGCTAAAACTTAGCATAAACATATCTCTGTAAAGCCTTTGATTTTGAGATACTGGGTATTCAGGATCCGCTCATATATTGTTTATTAAGCTTTATTTGTCAGGTATATTAATATTAATTAATTAGAAGTATTTATTTTTATTTTTTATCCTGGTGATTTCGCAGGAAACTGCATTTTGGAATTTATTGTAAATAACTTAATCTCCGCGTTCTACATATATATACATATATACGGCGCATTGCTGGAGCGTCGTCGCAGACCAAGAAGATTGACGAGTACAGTACTAAAAGTGACACACGAATCTCGCCTATCGGCCACCCGCTGAAAACTACAAAATAACCCGCAAAACGCTACGCTTTTCCCGTGTATTGTGATTATATAAACGTTGGTTAATTGAACATAATTCGTGCCGCGCGGCAAGGCGACGCAGGTCGCAGAGAGACTGATGATTGCATAAGAAACATGGATTAAAGGAGCCAGGGGATTGTCATCAAGGTGAGTGCAATCTTCAACTGTCGCCATTTTACTTTTCACATTCTCAGCTAGGTAACTTTTCGCTTTTCGCTTTTATCGATAATCGTAACATATTTTGATCCAATTCGAAGCCGGATATTTAATTTCTCCTTTTTGTAAACGCAGTTTCCTAGCTAAATTGGCAATTCTAAATTTCGATTTTTAACTCCTCTAATACATATAAAATAAATTTATATTGGTACAAACGAGACTATAGACTCGTTTTTTTGAGCCGCATTCCATTACCTTTTTTACATTAATTTTTAATTTAATTAAATTACAGTAAAATTATTTACTTTACCAGTTAAATTCGCAGTACCTGATATAGGTATAAATAAATTTTTTTTTCTCACTTGTCGACTTGACGTATTTACATATCGATTTGGAACTAATCAGCTGATTTTATTTTGATTCCTTGGTATGTGTGAACTGCAGTAGCTAATTGTTGGTTGATATTTAATAAATTTTTTCGCATATACAGAATGTCGTCGAATGCAAATAAATTAAAACAATATAAGGCACTTCGTCAGATGTGTTTTAATCATATGAGCGAATTAAAGGGTTTCGCAGATCGCGCATCACATGATGACGCTGCACGTCTACAATTTAAAATTATGTACAGTAGGATCGAAACAATTCAAAATGATTAAAAAAAAATCATCAGAATATTTTATCACTATTAGTTTTGACGGAAGACAGATCGATGGAAGATGAAGAAGCAGTTAGAAAAGAATTTGAAATTTATGGAGCATATACTTATGCTATTTATTCAACATTAATTGAAACTCAAAATGTCGATCCGCCTCAATTAAAATTAATTAGTAAATCAAACGCTAAGCTACCTAAGGTTGAAATACCTAAATTTTCGGGGAATCTTAGACAATTTCGTTCGTTTATTGATATGTTTAATTCATTAGTACACGAAAATAATACAATTTCGAATATTGAAAAATTTAATTATCTTTGCTCTTTCCTTGAAGGTCCTGCGCTCTCGCTCGTTCAGTGTACTTAAATAACATCTAATAATTATCAAATTGCATGCTCTTATTAAACGCTATGACAATAAACGCCTTATTGCATTCACTCACTTGCAAGCTATTGATAATGCACCAATTATTAATAATAATAACATAAAAACGGTAGTACTCTACGGTCTCTTGCTGATATTTTTACAGAAAATTTGGCAGCTCTAAAAAATATGGGCTTTGACATTGAAATGGGATTTCTTGTTATTTTATATTTTTTCTGAGCACCTAGATCAGGATACAATTACAAGATATGAACTTGAGGAGATTTTGGATAGCACTAGCATACCTACTTTTGAGTCACTGAAAAACTATGTTTTGAAGTAATGTAACCCTTTAGGAACTATAGCATTTTCCTCAAGCAAATATTCGGCCAAATCATATAATAATCAAAGATCAAATTTCAGTTCACAAAGACAACCACCTGATTTTAAGTCGAAAGATAATATCAAAAGCTTTTTAGGTAACACAAATAAATTAGGATGCTCTTTATGCAAATCTACAGATCATTTAATTTATAAATGTCCAGATTTTAGTTCCAAATCTCCACAGGAACGCTTAACTTTTATAAAAAATAATAATTGGTGCACTAATTGTTTAAGTTCGCTACATAATATTAAATTTTGTAATTCACAATCAGTTTGTCGGTTTTGTAATTTTAGACACCACTCCCTTTTACATAATAATAATCCCTCTGGTTTTCAAGGTCGTAGTTCTCCAAATCATAATAATATTAAGAAGCCTTTTACGAAAATTTCACCCCTAACTACGCAAAATATTGAGGCTCCTTCTGCCTCAACGCAACTCTCGCCGCCTAATCAAAATGATACGCAAGATATTTCGCCCCTCTCCGCTCCAAATACGCACTGTGGAATGGCATCCACAAGTCAAAGTGTTCTACTAAGTACGGCCTTAGTTGAAATTTTAGATGCGCAAGGTTTTTATCATAAAATTCGTGTGTTACTAGACTGCGGTAGTCAAAGTAGCTACATATCGCAACGATGCTATAATAGGCTAGGTTTATCCCGCTATGATTTATCTCTTTCTATTCACGGGTTAGGGGAAATGAAACAAATTACTTCCAGAGGAGGGGTAACTTGTACTATTCGACCTGTAGGTAAACAGGCACCATGTGTTACAATAGACTGTTATTTTAAATAAAATTTGTTCAGATATACTTAGTACGCAAATCAAAAATTGCGATTTTTCATATTTATCTAATATTTCTTTATCAGATCCCACATTTTCTAAACCGTCAGGTTTTTGTTTTTTGTTCCCGTCGGGTGAGGCTAGCCTAAACCATACGCCCCCTATAACTTCTACAACACAGGTCATTCCACATATTCGTTTTGTATACATCATCTTTTTAAACATTTATTACCACTTCCCAAGTGGTCTAGCGGTTATCATCTCCAACTTGCATACGCGAGGTCCCGAGTTCGATTCTCCACACGTACACTTTAATAACATTTAATTCCAATTTACCAGCTATATGTTGACACCGACTTAGACAGATTGACGGGAGATTCAACAGATTATTTCAGAATGGGCGTGGCTAACAGGTGAGTGTGTCGAAGGCAGGTGAGTGCCGAAGACAGGTGAGTGTGTCGAACTGAAGACAGGTGAGCAAGCAGAAGACGAAGAAGAAAGGTGAGCCAGGTGAATGGTCCGGGCCTGCGCCATCCAAGTGTCCTAGTAACGCCTATCCTATACTACTCGCCTGATGGTGGATTTTCAAGGGTTATTTTCGTTTGACAGTGGGACACGTGCTTTTATGTATTAACAGTTTTGTATAAGCGGCATGCAAATTTATTTGTGAAATCTTATGTGAAAATGGGAAACGGGTACTCATGTTTTTGAATTTATAAATAAGTATTTAATATAAATTATAGTACTTCTAATTTGTATTTTTTACAGTCAAACGAAACAACACTTAGTTTTAGTGTTATTTTTCGTTACCATACCTTAGACCTTATTTGAAGTTTTATTTGGTATTTGGAGCAAACTTATGCAAAACGTATCTTTTTTACTGTAAGGTCTGAATCGGATGTATCAAATTAGTGGACGTTTGTTAATCAAAACATAGCCTTAAAGGTTATGTTAATAGTAAAGGGAATCAATTCGGAAATTATCACACTCGCCAAAAAAATATAGATTAAGCAGCCTTTTGCTTTCGATCTGTGCTATATCCGACTATTAAATTTAGATTGGTAAAATGAAAATTATATTAAAAAAATGCTTTTAGGCGTAGAAGTTTTTCTTTATATTCTGCAAGATGGTCGAATTTTAGGTGGAGATAATATGCCAGTTACAATAAATACTATTTTCGATTATGTTGTTATGGGTAAACTTGATTATAATTTTTCCAATGTTGCCACAACTACGCTTTTTTCCTCATTTTGTGAATCGGATGTCGTTACGCTTGAAAAAACTATTAAAAGATTTGGGAAATAGAGGAAATTCCAAAGTCCAATTTTCTATCCGCCGAAGAGGAAAAATCTGAAATTAATTTTCAGAAATCGCATTCTAGAAATAATACGGGTCGATATATAGTTGAACTTCCTTTTAAAGAAGATTTTCCAGAATTGAACTTAAACGTTTCTGGAGAAATTGCTCTTAAACGTTTTATGTCGCTTGAAAAACGTTTAGTGTCTAATCCGCATATTTATAAACAATATTCTGATACGATTCAAGAATACTTAAATAATGATTTTTTTGAATTTGTTCCGTCTATATCCCAGACGAATAATGGTTATTACATACCACATAACTGTGTAGCTAAGGGTGATAACATTAGAATAGTATTTGACGCTAGCTCTAAAGAACAAGGTTTTTCTCTAAACGATAAATTATTAGTAGGGCCTAAATTACAAAAGGATATTTTTGCTATTCTTTTAAATTTTCGTATTCACTCAGTAGCTTTTACATGTGATATTAAAGGCATGTTTACTCAGATTTTAGTTTCTCGAAAACATATCGATTTTCAGAGAATGCTTTGGAGATTTTCTCCAGAGGAGGAAATAAAAGATTTACGATTAAAGAGAGTGACTTTTGGGGTCTCAAGTTCGCCTTACCTCGCAAATCGCGTTATCTTGCAGTTAGTGGCAGACAGCGCTTTCCACTAGCTTCGGCCATTTTGTCTCGTGATATTTTTGTAGACGATTGTGTAACCTCGTGTAAGAGTTTAGCAGGGGCTCTAGAGTTACGTAATCAACTTATTGAGCTATTGAAATTAGGCGTATTTGACCTTAGAAAATTTTTATGTAATAAATTAGAATTTTTATCAGACTTACCCGAATCGAATTTACTATCGAAATCTTTTAATTTTGATTCTGAATAGGATTCAATAAAAATATTAGGTCTACATTGGCTACCTAATTCTGATACATTCGCTTACCGCCTTGAATCGCGCGATCAGGATTGTACTAAACGCAAAATATTATCCGAAATCGCCCGCTGTTTTGGTCCATTAGGATTCTTATCGCCGCTTACAGTATTTGCTAAAATCTTAATTCAAATATTATGGACTTTAGGTCTTGATTGGATTGATGAACCCCCGTCATTTATTGTTAAACGCTGGTTGGAATATAAAAGCCAACTACCACTTCTTACGAATTTTTCACGTCCACGCCGTTTCATTTCTGATTCATTTCTAAGTATCGAAATGCATGGCTTCTGCGATGCTTCGCAAAAGGCTAACGCTTGTGTAATATATTTTCGGGTACTACAAAATGATAATTCTTTCCGCACTTATTTTGTTACCAGTAAATCAAAAGTTGCTCCGCTTTCCGCAGTTTCTATACCCAGATTAGAACTTATTAGCGCTGTTATGCTCGCCGATTTAATGTTTATAGTTTTCCAAACTTTGGCGCATACTTTACAGTTTTCAAGGATTGTCGCTTGGTCAGATTCCACAGTCGCTCTGACTTGGATTAAAAATCCTCCCTACCCCTGGAAGACTTTCATAGCTAATCGGGTTTCGCGTATACAAGAAAATATTTCTCCTTGTAATTGGCGTCATATTAATACAGAATATCATCCAGCCGATTGTGCTAGTCGCGGATTATTGCCGGCCGAACTTTTAAATAATACGCTATGGTGGATAGGCCCCCCTTTTCTATGTCAATCAGAGACTTCTTGGCCTCCTACTAAATTTATTGAACCCGAAACACGTGATGAAATTATTTGTGAAAAAAGAAAAATAACTCTTGACAACATTTGTTGACGAAAATCGTTTAGATTATCTTCTAAATAAATTTTCTTCACTTTTAAAACTTCAAAGAGTGCTGTCATACTCTCAGCGTTTTATTTTGAAAGCCAAAAAATTAAATGCTTGCACAGATTTTATCAGGGTATCAGAACTAAATAACGCTTTATCAATTTTAATTAAACATATTCAAGCACTGAATTTTTCTGACGAAATAACTGATATTAAAAACAATAAATTACCCTCTAAACCATTTCGCAAATTAAATGCATTTCTTGACCATAAAGGTATTCTCAGGGTTGGCGGTCGACTTCAAAATTTTAAACTGTCTTATGATCAAAGACATCCTATTATTTTACCGCGTAAAAATCGGTTAACTACTCTAATAATTGAACACTATCATAAAGTGTATATGCATCCCGGGGCACAAACGTTGCAATTTTTATTAAAACAAAATTTTTTGATTTTATCCGCTAAACGCACTGTACGATCGATTATATCGAATTGTAATGCTGGAATCATTTTCCGCAATCATATCATGTCCTATTTTAACTACGTTTTGTAGGCATCGCGGCGCAAATTCGTATGTTTCGCTACCAAAGCGGTCCATTTTGAGTTAGTATCAGACACCTCCAGTGAGGCATTTTTGTGTGTTTTTCATCGGTTCATTTCTAGGTCAGACAACGGCTGCAATTTTGTCGGTGCTAATAAGCAAATTCTGGATATGTTAAAAAACGCCGCCGAAATAGAATTGCTCGAATGGCATTTTAATCCTCCCTCCGCACCGCACTTTTCAGGCTTGGTAGAATCGGGAGTCAAGTGTGTCAAAACGCATTTGCGTCGTGTAATTGGCGAGCAAATTTCAACATTCGAAGAGCTTTATACAGTCTTAGTACAAATTGAGGCATTATTAAATTCGCGACCTCTATGCCCGCTGAGCTCGGATCCAAATGATCTCTCAGTTTTAACTCCGGGACATTTTTTAACAATTCAACCGCTATCTATATTGCCAGATGGTGACTTGTCACTTTTAAAATTAATTGTTTAAGTCGCTGGCAATTATCGCAACGCTTACATCAGGACTTTTGGTCCAGATGACACCGAGAGTACCTACATACGCTTCAGCAGCGTGGGAAGTGGCTGAAACCCACTTCTGCACCTGCCAAAATTGGCACAATGGTGCTTATTAAGGTCGATAGCGCGCCACCTTCTAAGTGGCATTTAGGTAAAATAACCGACTTGCACCCTGGTGCAGACGGGATAACAAGAGTTGCTACAGTCCACACAAATCAAGGAACTTTTCGCAGACCAATGGTAAAGTTATGTCCTTTGCCGTTCGCCGAAGACACTAGTTAAAATTCCTCTGGAATTCTTAACGGTGGGCAGGATGTTCAGGATCCGCTCACACATTGTTTATTAAGCTTTTGTAAGGTATATTAATATTAATTAGTAGTATTTATTTTTATTTTTTATCTTGATGATTTCGCAGGAAACTGGATTTTGGGATTTATTGTAAATAAATTAATCTCCGCGATGTATATATGTATACAGTTGAAATTCCCCTTTTTTCGGCGCATTGCTGGAGCGTCGTCGCAGACCAAGAAGATTGACGAGTACAGTACTAAAAGTGACACACACGAATCTCGCCTATCGGCCACCCGCTCAAAACCACAAAATAACCCTCAAAACGCTACGCTTTTCCCATGTATTGTGACTATATAAACGTTGGTTAATTGAACATAATTCGTGCCGCGCGGCAAGGCGACGAAGGTCGCAGATAGACTGATTTAGTGATTGCATAAGAAACATGGATTAAAAGAGCCAGGGGATTGTCATCAAGGTGAGTACAGCCTTCAACTGTCGCCATTTTACTTTTCACATTCTCAACTAGGTAACTTTTCGCTTTTATCGTTATTCGTAATAACTGGGTGTTAAAGATTTTTTATGGACTTTGTATATTTCTGGAAATAAATTATTAAAATCTGGTACACTATATGTTATGAGTAATGCCTACAGAAAGGTTATAATATATTTTAGAAAAACATGAGATTGCCCATATCGCAATCTCATTTACCCCCTGAATTTTTTTCTGCGACGCCACTGGCAGATTTTCACATTAAATTTAAATTCCTTATTCTGTTCTGTAACTTTCTGCTCTTCTAGATTTTTTCGGTATTTTGTACAGTTTAGAAATTATTTAGCAAAGTGTCCATTCATTCCTACCTAATTTTAAGGTCATATTTCATTAACATTACAACTTTACCTTTTTTTCCCGTATCCCATATGCCATGAGACTATGCATGGATGAACATCAAGAAATCAGAAAGTTACAGGACAGAATAAGGAGTTTGAAGCTTGTTGTAAATATGATCAATGACGTCGCAATTAAAACTTCGAGGGAAAAAACAAAAAACTAAAAACAATTAAAATTTAACACTCTGTATATCAAAAACGAAGGGTTTGCAGGCACATGTTAACCTTAAAATGAGCTAAAAAATTACGTCCTGTGTTTTTAGCCATGAATTAAAAACACCCTGTATAACTTAACCGAATTCATTTATAATTCGTATACTACTACTACTACTAAATAAAATCATAAACTAAATATTTACAAGACGTGGTAAAAAAATAAATTAAATATATATTTTTTCCACGTATCTCAAAAACAAAGAGAAAAACCTTAAAAATATTGACACTTTTAATAAAAATACCGTTCATAATATGTAGTCCTATATAAATGGTGATACAAAAGCAATTTATTAATTCATTCAGAAAAATATTCTTGCCACAATTTCAGTGATGATAACTGTACATATTATAATTAAAATTATCGGGAAAAAACTTTCGATTTTTTCGATACTTTTTTGTGTTTCATTTGTTCTAAATGTGGCTAAAAATATGTATTCAAGGAACCTATGAAACACTAGATTGTTTTTGCTTCTTTTGCTTTTTGTTACCAAGGCTTTTTAGGCATATTTTGATCTAGATAATTTGCAGACTCAACACTATTTAGCAACTCCTGTACAATTAAAAATTCGTTATTTACCATTTCAGGGCTCACGAAATTAGGTTAAAACATAAAAAATAGATTAAACAAGTTTTAAAATATTTTTGTTTTTTTGTGTGAAAACACGGAATCTCACGTGAGGTCATTATAATGTGTGTTATACCTGAGAATTATTTTTATTAGAATTAGGTATTAAAATGTGCTGTAAAAAAAATAAAAAATACGGGATACCGCTGGCGCTAACCAGGAATTCTAACTGAGATTTACCATAAAAATTATTTTCCTTCCCAAAAAAAACATGTATTTTAATACATATTAATAAACCGAAACTCCCTTTTTTAATTAACAGTGATAGATCTCGTCCCTTCTCTAATCTCATCTCTTTAAAATTATTTTTATTTATATACCCTAAGTTTTCCTTTTAAAGTTTTTGTTTGGGAAAAGTAATTTAAAGTGTTTTTATAGGAGTTTTTTTATAATTATAGTGCTGAATTAAATCTTCATTCAGTTGAATACATAGCCTAGATCGTCGTATTATGTTTTGGGAGGAATGTAGTATTTCAAAATGATCCTGCCTTAGCTCGTTTCGTGATATTTCTATTATTGAAGTAACTCTTCTTTACTATCTACTTCAATAGCATAAATTTTATTGCACATTTGTCACCAAAAATAATAATCGAGCGGATTAAGGTCCGACAATCGAGGTGGTCATGCTATAGGACCACCTCTACCTATCCATCTATTAGAAAAAATTTCATCCAGCAAATTTTGAACAAGTCTTCCGAAATGGGGGGGTACCCCATCATGTTAAAAATTTAACGATACTCTCGTAGCCAAAGGTACATCATCTAACAATCCAACCAGAACTGTTTGCAGAAAATTTAAATATTGTTCAGAATTTAGTCGATTTGGCAATTCAATTGGACCAATGAAACCACTGCCAATAATACCAGCCCATAGTTTGACATATAATCTATGTAGAAAATTAGAACTATAAAATCCAACTCCAAAACTAAAAAAAAACATGTCCAAATATTGTTTTTTATTAAGCTGGGAAATATATTTTCTATAGATATCAGTTACTGACATATAAATTATAACTAGCCATTCTATTTATATTTTTTAGTATCATGCAATTCGTATTTTAATTTTATCCACTGTTATAACCTTTTTGTTCAATCTATCTAAAAATGATCAATTGCAACATTAGTAATAGTGAAATGTAATGATGATTCCAAAAATGATTGAAATACCAAAATATTCTAACTTATCTCCACAAGAATGTATTCACTTTAGTACAAGAAGCAATACATCCGGCTTTGTTGGTAAGGTGCAAGAACGTAGGGATAAGTGTTTATGCTTTTCATCGTAATGAAAGTGATTATAAGAGCAAAACCGATGATAAGACCAGACCCAGATGTTTTTTATGTAGCAGAAATTGCTGAAAGAGGCTCATTAGTCATATTTTTCCCTTAAAAAAAAAGATGTGGTGAAAGGTGTTTGACTGGCTGGCTAATTATGTTTATTAATGACAAATTAATTGCTTCTTCTATTAAATGGAATTTATTATTAGTAAAAAGAGCAAGACCAGTTTGACCAGCTAATAATTCCATACTATTTGTATAAGTGACTCACTATCACGCATTATGTAAACGTTAGCAAGAACGGATCCAAGAAAGGCTCATAAGGTGATCACCCTCCCCCAGTCAGTCTGACTCCGTCCATCACAGTTATCAAGGGGCATACCCATGACGGAGTATTGATATTTTTGAGTTCAGACTTCGACACAGCGTATAAAAGTTACCAAAATAGCGAAATTTTATATTCTAGACTTCAGACGTCCCGAAAATATTTAGAAAAAACCATCTTCAGAGGGGCCCGTACCAAGATATCCTGATGCGCTTTTTAGGATATTGTCGTGCTTTCTTTTAGATTAACGGCTTTTGTAACTTCAGCAGTTTTATTTACCGGGTGGTTACAAAAAATAGTTATTTTTTTACAAAATTTCGTTTTAATAACAACCAGTGATAAAAATATTAAATTTTTAGTTCGTTTTCCTTGATTGTTGAGGAGATTAAATACAAAAAACAAAGTTATTTTACGTTTTATCCTACAACTTTGTTACATAAAATCAAATGTTTTCTTTTCTCATAAATGTGTTAAAGAAACGCATCTGTAGTGTATTTTACCCAAAATGTATTCACGGTGTCTAAAAACTTGTTTCTGAAAAATATCCTCCAAATTATCTGTTTCGAGGTAAATATCAGAAAACTGTATTTAGGGGGTTTTAGAAGTCACATTTTGTAATTTCTTCGTCAGTAAGTTTTTTTTCATGTTTTGAACCGTTTAGAAGTTATTTAACAAAATGAACAGGATAGTAATTTTCAGTAGTTTAAGTTTCTTATTTTTTATGACATTGTAAGAATATAAAAAACTATCAACTGTCAAAAATATAAGTATAACTAGTTTTTTTTATAAGACACCCTCTAAATTTTACTTTCAATAGATAGGTCTCTGTTTCCGGATTCTAAATATACGGAGTTTGATACTATAGCAAATAGAGAACTTCGCTATATAAGAAATGTGGCAAGATTTTTTGTATACTGTTTGTACAGGTATTGGATATATCTTATGCATACTGATTGTTCCGAAATTATTAAAATAAATGAACTCTTAGTTAGTGGAAAGTCATGTCTAGTATGGCAATATAAATTGCACTTGTGTTTTTTTTCTTTTTGTAATTGTAATTGTAAACCTACATCAGGTGCTTGACCCCCTCCTGTCCGTCGCCAAGATTTGGTACGCATCAGACTAACTAGGCAGCGTGTTTATCTCTCTCAGGACTGCATCAGACCTTCGTAACTGCGTTGGATGCAGTTTTCAGAGGCATTCCCAATTTCAGTGAACGTCACTGTAGGGCATAAAATACGCAATTAATATTGTTTTTTTCTACTTACTAAACGGCAACGCATTTATATTGTCATTTTTGACCTTAATTTTGGTTATATATTTTTTTATTCAATATAAATTAGGCATAAACGTACAATCCGCTTTATTTATTATTACCTGATATTATTTTGGTACTTCGATTACTTTTATTTTGTATTGATTTTAAAATATTCTGGCGAATTCATAATCAAGACTACGTTTTTTTTTATAGAAATGTCAGTGAGATATTGGGTTAATATGGTTAATTATAATTGTTGATAAGCATATTCATATTATTTGGTTTAATATTGTCAGTTAAAAATGTTGTTGTAAATTGATAATATTCGAATATTCGCATTAACTTTGTTTCTTATTAAATGCTTTACTTAAATACGCTTTGATTTATAAACGCACATAAAATTGATTTTGACTCGATATTGGCAAGTACCAAGAATCTTGAAATTCCTTTCATACCTTTGCCGCATAATGCTAAGTTTTTGCATTTAAGCCGGCCGAGTTAGAACCCCATTTTGTGCACTTTTGAACATTTTTATTTCAGATAATTATAATTATTTTGCACAGTTGTTTTAAATATATATGAAAAATTCCTAATATTACTAAATTTAAAAAATTAAAATTTCCTAGAGACACCGCTGTAAATCACCAATCTACTTTACATAATTTGGCAGAATATGCAAAAAGAAATAGTTCCTTGAGAGATCTTTTTGGAGCCCTCTATTCGAAAATGGAAGTTGTAAGAAATCAGTTTTCTGAGCATCATCGGATCATTATTATCATTTCGCTTTTATTAACCAATAAAACTGATAAAACCTTAGGCGAAGGCTTTTTAAGCGGTGTTTATACTATTCGAACAATTTATTCTCATATGTCTGAAAATAAAAACAATGATTTTCTTTGTCAGTTAATAATGTTGTGAAAACCCACTTACCTACCAAATTTAATGGTAATTATAAATATTTTACTTCATTTTTAGGTCTACTTAACGCTTTAGTCTATCTAAACTCATCGCTTCTTGATATTGAGCCCGTTAATTATTTAATTTCGCTTTTAAAGGGGCAACCTTTGTCTTTAATTAAAACACTACCTTTAACGGCTAGCAATTCCGCATACGATACTCTTGTTTACCGGCATTCATTCATCCTCCTTTGCTACGTCGGCGTCGTCTCTTAGATACATTTTCGGAAAAAATTGTCAGCTCTTAAACATTAGGATTTCCCACTGATCAATGTGATTTTATTACACAATTTGAACTGAAACAGGGTTCTTTACAAGTTCCAATGCAAAAGGACCCGACAGATTAAGAAAAAATGTCTTTCATATCATATAACACGGTTAATATTATATTATAATATAACCCTGTTCATGCATTTCTTAATATAAGCTTTTCCTTAGCGTGTCAATTCTGCAAAAATAATCAGGCGCTATATTCGTGCGCCAAATTTTTAATTAAAACGCCTTTTGAACGTTTTATTTTTGTAAAAACTGAGGCTTATATTTTAATTGCCTAAGTAGTGTCAGTATTTGTCAACTTGTAAAACCTGTAATAAACGACACCATACGTTTCTGTATTTGCCTAAATCAGCAATCTCTAATACACATAATAATCACAGTCGAATTACTCAAACCACGCAAGGAATGTCTAAGTATTATCTTTCTGATCCAGTCAGAGTAAGAACAGTTTGCCAAATCCTGAACGAAAGGATCAAATTAATTTAAATAGTCTTATTTGCCGCAGGAGTAATGGGCGAAGATACTGTACTGTCTACTTCACTTTCTGATGTCATAGATAATAAAGGCATGCCTTAAACATTTAGGCGTCTTGTGGATTCCAGAAGTATGTCTCTTTTATTTCGCTTAAAGCAGCTAATCCATGTCCGAGATTAATTTAGATCTACCTAAAATTATTTTGGGAACTTGAAGAAGTTCATCAAGTAACATCAAGTCTCTTTCTCCTAATGACAGTTTCCGTAAACAAATATTTGAAAAGAGAGCCCAAACGAGACGCGTATAGTAGATACATGGTTTCACACCAATTTAGAAATAATGTACCAATTTTTTAGGTTTATTTACTCGAACGCAGGTTATTAAAAACATTGTGCACGCAATATAAAATTTTTATGTGCGACCAATTAAATTTAGGTCAACGGAAATAAGGCCTCGTCTTGACTTAATAGTCCTCATTACTATTTCCCGCATCATTGCGTGGTGAAGCCTGAAAATGTAACAACCAAATAGTATGCATCTTAATGGGCATTTACTGGTAGGACCTAAATTACAAAAAGATATCACATCTATTATTGTGTTTTTTCGGCTTTATCCTTATGTTATTTGTGCAGACATCAAACAAATCTAAATCCAGCTCATCGTGATTATCAACACATTACTTGACGAGTTACATTCGGTATTTCCTCGGTGGACACATCCGTAAAGAATTTAGGGTTACAGTAGAATCCCGCTACGGATGTTTCCATATTTTCAGTCAATTTTATTGATCGCCTCTGTAAAAAACGCAATATTTTGTCAGAGTTGGCACCAGTTTTTGATAGGTTCTGTATTTTAGCTCCGGTCACCTCCTATACCAAAAAAGTTTAGTACAAAAGTTGTAGTTATCTGGGTTAGATTGGGACGTAGATACTTGGACACAGTATAAAAATGAGTGGGCAGTGTTTCGTTGTAAATAATGTATATATATATATATATATATATATATATATATATATATATATATATATATATATATATATATATATATATATATATATATATATATATATATATATATATATATATATATATATTATACCGACAGCGAGATTATTTTGAATTAGATCAAATTGCGTCCGCATCATTGAAAAATGTTTGTATCCAATTTCATTTCCTATATACAGGCATCTCTTTTTTTGATACTATGTGCGTTCTTCTAACAATCCGGCCAATATAGCTTCACGTGGTTTACTACTGACAAAATTTGCGTACAATCCTGTATGGCTTAATGAAAACTCTTGGACAAATCTTAAAAATATTTTTGTATCGCAATTATCAAACCCGCAAAATTGTTACCGCAGAAGAAAATCTGCTCTTTTTAGAAATTTGGACGCAAGCGATAATTTATATTTATCATTAAATAAATTTTCATCGTTTACTAAGTTTCGAGGCGCTCTTACCTATATTCTACGATTTCTAAATAACGCTAAAAACAAACATGACAAACAGTTTTCCATCTGCTCCAAATTTTGGGAATTTAGGGTTAAAGCTGTTGAGACACATTTAAATTGCATCATAGGTTAGCATGTTAGAAAGTTGAAGAACTTTATACCCTTTTAACCCTGATAGAATCAGTTTAAATTTTCGACATTTAATCGCTATGAGTTCTGACACTCAGGATATCAGTGCTCTGTTTTCTGGTCAGTTTTTAACCCTTTCACCCATATCTACCACTAATATTTTAGCTGTTTCAATTAATCGTTTATCGCACTGATAATTGCTACTACATCGCGATTTTGGGCAACAATTGCAATCTTTACAGCAAACTTCGAAGTGGCTCGATCTAATGACTACCCCCACACTCGTTTTGGTCAAAGCCGATACAGCTATACCATGTCATTGGTCTCTCGCACGAATTGTCTCTTTTTTACATCATGGTTCTGAAGAAGTGGTTGGCGTTGCCACTATAAAAAATAAAAAGGCAGCGACCGTCCGCTTGTGAAGCTATGCGTTTTTACATTTAAGAACCAAACACTACTAGTGAAAATGGATATCAGATATATGCATTTTGGCCAGGCGGTATATTCCGTATTTACTAAAAGAAATGTATTCGTTAGTTTACTAGAAGGTCATGTCTAATATGGGAATAAAAATCTCATCGCTCTTTTTTTCTTTCTCACATTTTACGGCAACCTGTTAACCTCTCAGGACTGCATCGGATGTTCGTAATTGCAATAGATGCAGTTTTCAGTGGCGCTCCAGCTTCAGTAACCAGGTAAGTCTCAATGCAGTGCGTGAAATACTACAGTATGGTCCTTTCTGGCATATTGAAAGGTCATTGTCATTTTTTTACCTTAATTTTAGTTACAGATCTTTTTTAATTCAACATACATTACGCATGAAAATACAGTTCACTTTTCTCTCAAAATCCAGAGCTAAGGTAATCACTATTAATACCTGACTAGAAAAGTTATTGTTTTCTAAGTGGAACATTCTGCATATTGATTAAATAGGTCTCGTCTTGCGAACTATCAATATACTAGGCTTAATACTTGATTACTTGTATTTTAAATGTCCCAACAAAAAATATGGCACAATATGCGTAAATTCGGTCCACTTGAAACCTCTTCTGATATGTATGCTGTTGAGCATAGATTAAGGAAACTTTTCTACTATTGCACCATACCTCGGAAACAACAGGGGGTGTCAGAAAAATGTGGTCCAAAGTGTCCGGCAACTCTGTGTTGTTAATTTTTATTTAAGCACATATATTTCGTACTTGCCTTTCTACCATATAGAAAACTATTTATTACTCTATTACATTTAAAATATTGTATTATTATGATTATAAAATATATACAGGGTATTTCATCTTACCTTACCCTTCATATTATAGTAATATTTATACAGTGTGTTTCATTTAAAACTCCAAACGTTGGTTTGTCGACGGTATGTCAATTTCTGGTAAAAAGAATTTATTTATTTGGGTAAAGTGCAAAATAAAAACATCTTCGCTACTATAGACGTCGCGACGTCAATAAGAAACAAAATAATTGTGAGAACTTTAAACCTATCAGGTTTCAAAAATGGGCAATATCTAGTACATTTTGCCTAACCTTGTTTACTATATTGATTTCTGAGATATACAGATATACATTTCACTTAAACTCCAAACGCCGATGTCTCAGCAATTAACGGGGATATTAAAGTTTGGTGACCAGTAATTTCTTAATTGAGTAAAATATATGCCAAGAAAAAACAAAATACTTGGAGAAACAATAAAAGTGTAAGATTTATACGTCTATTTATAAAGGAGGACTCAAATGACTAGCGTATTTAACACATACACAAATAATTGTACATTTTGCAAGTATCCAAGTAAGATCAATGATTGTCGATCACACTACTTAAGTGTTTTCATCATGCTCCGGTTCTACTAACCACTGATCTTAAACATCTACCACTGGTTTGTCAGATAATGACGTCTTGATTGCGTCATGTGTCGAACATGGTGAAAACGCTCGGTTACCGGTTTCAAGTGACAGCTAAAGTAAATGATTGTGTTTTGATTTTGCAGAAACATAATAATAAATATGGAAAGCTAATTAGCAATTTATTTACAAAAGTTTATTTTTGAATAGCAGTATTGTGCCTGTTATAAGCAATTTGTGATTTTTATTAAACTTTTAACACCAACCTGAAATATGCAAAAATTCAAATAATATCAAACACAAAACCAGAAACAACACTAGAAGACTATAAAAATCATATATTTAATGATAAAAATACATAATTTCGCTGTTTCTAATTTGTAAACGAACCACCATATTTTGTTTGTTTCTGGAAGCGCGTCCTCGACCATATCCCCCCGACATGGTTAGCAACTTGACAGACCATTTATCGAACCATTCAGTTGGTAAACAAGTGCCGAATATATTTGTCAGTCAGGCCAACCAGTCGTTTGAGTCCTCCTTAAGACTTTTTACACCAACTTGATTGATATATTGGTTTTAAAGATATACGAGTAGAGGAACTTATTGTAAAAAAATTATTTATTTCAATTAGTTACTTGTTTTGGAACATTTGTGTTTTTTTTATAAAAACAATTTTAAGATATTTTTAATTTATATTTAGATATAAAAACATGAGAACCCATTGAGCAAAATTGTTATTATGCTAAAACATATGTTCAAAAACAAGTCATTGAAAAAAATTATTATTCTATTAAAATATATCAAAATGAATCAATTTGATGCAACTCATCAAAAAGTCTGAGAAATAATCGTAGTATTGTCTTTAAAGTTTGTGCAATTGTTTTTCTTTTTATGATGCGACACTTTAGCTCAAATTAAAATTTTACTCAATTAAATATGTAATTTATTCCAAATTTTGATGCCCCCGTTAATTCCTGAGAAACCGACAGTAATCAAGTTGTGGTGGGTTTTTTGGTTCTCCATGGCAAAGCGACGCCTATACTGATGACAGCGATTTTATTTCAGCTGAAAACAATTACATTTTGCCCCATCAAATAAACCCTTTTTATGATATTTTGACATACCTCTTAGTTCTTGAGAAGACGGCGTTTGGAGTTTTAGGTGGTATATATATATATATATATATATATATATATATATATATATATATATATATATATATATATATATATATATATATATATATATATATATATATATATATATATATATATATATATATATATATATATATATATATATATATATATATATATATATATATATATATTGCTATTTCAACTACTGTTCTACTAAATAAATATTGTTCAGTTACAACATTTACAAAATTAAATAAATTCATTAAAATTAATTAATTACCAAAAAAATCATAATATAAAAATCGCCCTGTATATATTTTATATTCATATTAACATAATATTTTAAATAAAATAGAGTAATATATAGTATTTATATATGGTAGAAAGGCATAATATACGTTCGAAAATAAAAATTAGATGCATTGTGTTGGCTGCAAAACATGCAACTTTTGACCACACAAAATATCAAAAAAGGGTTTCACGGGACCAAAATTACGTATAATATGTGTTGTCCTTTGAAAAAAGCTCTATCATAAGAATCTATGCATTTTTCTTGACGCTACTGGGTAATAAAATGTTTTCCGCCCTTCACTTACTCATATTATATCGTTTCTGTCAAATTTCACGGTTATTTTTTAAAATAAATGTATCAAACCTAGTGTATTTACAATAAGCATGAAGAGACTATTTGATGGATATGTTTTATACTGGGTATTTCATTTACAAAATAATAACTTTTGAATCGACACTGTAAAATAATAACATAACCTAACCTAATTTTCAAATGCCTGTGCAAAAACCATATACAAATTTCTAGGAGCCTATATTTTTCAATTTTTGGAAGTGATAAAAACGAATAGGTTAAAGGTGTTGACATTCTGTATTATCATCTTGTACAATTATAAAGAATGCAATACTATTTTCTCTAGCAATTAAATGCATGCTAATATTTCTTAAACCTCAACAATTGCCTCTTATACAACCATAACTTTAAAATGATAATTATATTTCTTATCACTGTACTCCGTTATTTAACATGCTTGCTTAAATAGCAATTTCAAGTAATATAAAGAACATACATACATACAAAATAAAATCCTAATCTTACTTGCTTTTATGTTATATTCTGCAAATATTTAATGTCTCTTCATGTTTCCGCTTAACAAAATGCCAGCTTGTTATGTACTCCTGTCCGATTTAAATTTATTTAGATTTCAGAAAAATGAATATTCTAAATTTAAGTCGAGCTTGCGGAAATTTGGAAGCAGAATCGTAATTTTTTTGACAATTATAGTATAGACTAATATCTTATTAGTGTAGTATCTAACTTAACTGCTGATTTGGAAATGTAGGTTAGGTTAACTAATAAAATTTAATGTTATAATTGTGAATTTTATAAATCATATTTCATAATGTAAAAAATACTGTGGCATAATTAATTCTTTTGATGGCAGATACTTGAAGAATCAACATCGCGTGTCCAAAGTGAATACTCAAGGCGAAAACCTTCTCCGGTGATTATTTCGGAGCAAAATTTAAACTTTAGAATTAATAATAGTATTCAAGAGCTGAATTTAGAGTGGGGAGCTCCTAGTCCTTTTTTTCTTGTTTTGGGAATTTTATTATTCTTCCTATGGTCGATTTGCTATTTTTCATACTTGTGTTTAGGTTACTGGAGAGACTTTCCATCGGATCTGCGATGTCGCTAAATAGAGAGCTAACAGGTTTAAATAAAGGTAATTTTGCTTCTAAGTTCTATGCGGGCATTCCAATAAACGGAATATAAAGAAGTGTGGTGTAATGCCTTTTCAAATATGAGTCGAGAGCGAAATTTCGGGATTGCATAGAAGACTTCAGTTTTGCGCAAAGTTCTAGATTCCCTGCGCAGTTCAAGGATATGGTTGTTAGGATTTGAAAATAAGGTATAAGGGAAGAGTTTAAGACCTATGCGGCTAAAACATTCCTATTGTAGAAAATGTTATAATGGGTAATACTTGGAACTTCTAACCATAAGCTAAATAATTACGAAATTGTAGTGGCCAATTCATAGTTTAAAACTATTTTTGGGGTTTTTCGCCTTAATAAAATCTGAAATTAAAAGAAATTATTTACCTTATAAAATCAATAGACAGTCTTAATAATTTCTTTTAATTTCAAATTTATATCCATAAGCTGTCAAAAATTTTTCATGTAGGTAAAAATGCAATTTCTAGATTTCAAGCAAAATACTCGTAGGGAGAGAGGAATAGATCCTCAATACAAAGAACATACACTACAACGCATCATCGTCACCAATTTAAATGCTTGCCTACAATGTATCGGAAATACAAAGTTTTTGCAACATATATAACGAAGAAATAGCGTTGTTGTGCTTTAGTATAATATACGCATAAGTTTAGTGCAGACTGATTTTGCTGCTTTAGCTTCTCTTAAGCAACTTGTATAAAAATACATTTTTTTGTTGTCAATGTTATTTTTTCTATAAACAATTTTGTTCTGAAAGACGAAACCTTTAGTTTACCAAAAGGAAGAAGGATGAATTAGGGAAGCCTTGGCCCGACAGATGTACAAACTAACCCATACGAGGCTTACTAGAAATTATTCAAGGTATATATTACGCAGTACTTAATATGTTGATAATTGATGACCCATGACGGGCTCTAGGACCCTTCACAAGCCACCAAACAGCTAGAATGTTAAAAGAAAAGATCAGATAGAGTATAGGGTGCTCGCTGTGACTAATCCCAATCATCGGTTTCGTTATACTGGTAACTGGATTGTTGACCATTACAAAGCGTAGTGATTTCAAAGAATTCAAGAAGATAAGAAACATTGAGGACAGCTTCTGACTTTTCTAAAGACAACTGTCTTATATGAATCACAATATGAATATTTTCACCAATAATACGTTTTATAGAGCATTCTCAAATTAAAAGTATATCAAAATTAAAAGTATTTTCTATAATTTTTCTAATAGGAATTATTTTTATTCTAAAATCGTGTCCCAGAGACCAACTTTATCAAAAATATTCAGCGTGCGTGACCATCATTTGAAAGCGACGCCTTTACTGCTATGTCAAATTGAATTGTCAAAGTTTCAAAGTCAGCATCGGTATTTTGGTATTATTTTTGTTTTTAATTATATTTAAACGATTTTTTGATAATTATTTATTAGTCGTAGACAAAAGATATCACTTCCTTTTAAAAACTACTGAAATCGTGAAAAAAAAATCACTCTCCCAGGTTTACATCTTGGCCAAAAATAGTCATATAGGGATGATCGTGTAACAAATTGGTAAAAATCCAATATGGTGGTCAGTTTTAGTTATAATAGTAAGTGCAAAGTTGACAGAAAATACAAAAACAATATCTAAAATTGAAACTTGCCTTTTTCTTTTCTGGCATTATATCCTCTATACATTTCCTAAAGACAAATATGTTCAACGTTTTCAGGAACACATGCACCCTCTTTGCAATAACGTGAACAATTTGATCGCTGTGTTTCGCTTTACGTCCTTTACATCGGTGCCTTCGTCTAATTATGAGAATACGCCAAATGTGTAAACAGCTGAGGAGGGATTATCGTGTAATCCAAGTTAACAAGCTTTCTGGTCGAGCAACTAGTCTGTTTGAACAATCAAGGAGAATATTATCGCACCGTGTTGTATTCATTTTAAATTTGTTGAAAAATAATAGCATTTCAACTATTTAGGATTTGTTGTCACAAAGAGGCTTGTTTGAACTAACTAGTTAAAACAAATTTCGAAAATTCAGCATGCTTCTCCAAAGTTCAAATAAATTCTGTTACATTCATAGAGATGATATTTCGGTTAAGTTTTGTTTGTAATAAACTGCAAATATTTTAATTCAAATAACAATATTAACAGTCAGCAGACCACTAGCACGACCGAATGGCGTAACGTGTAACGTGCACCAGATTTTCGGGGTTATTTACTTGGCTTACGAAATTACATGAAATAATAAAATGCGTCCCAAAGTGCTTTTAGTTTCCTTATTCCTTTACATACCCAATCATTTTTAATGCAAGAATGTAAATACAGCTACCAGTATGTACTTTTTAAACAATTCTCTAGTGTCACCTACGAACCTTATGTTAGACATAGTCACCCATTAACCACCATTCTGCCTCTTCGTTGTATATTGCTTCTCTCGGGATATGTCTCTGCATGTAGATTAAACAGTGTAACAACCATTTTATGTTTATTACATTTTATTTGCAAATTTAATAATTTTATCTTAAAAAGAAATCAAATTATTATTGATTCTCTTTAATTTTCTCGAAACTTAACTACATATTTATAGAAATCCAACGTATTGAGTACTACACTGTTATATTTGATATGCTTAGGGGATGGAATATTGGTTCAGTACGTTAGAAAGAACAAATTTATTTGTGGAGTGTGGGAGAAGTCATGTCATTTTTTGTCCCTTTTAAAGTTTATTTGTTTTCGCCGGCCAGGATCGATCGCCCTCTTTTCCTTGAATTTTTCCGAACTTTTCTTTTAATTTCCGAACTTTTTCTTGATTTTTGAACTTTTTTTTTTTAAGGATCAATCAACTTATTAATGTCAAAACAACCAAAGTTCTTTTAATTTTTAAACCACCGATTTGTTAATTTTGGATGATGCAAGATTTTAATTAAATACCCTCAAGATTTCTTAATTTATATATCAAAGATTTAAAAGTACCAAAATTATCATGACAATTTTACTTAAATTATTTTGGATTGGAAATGTATCTCAAGAATGCTGACGAGTCTACAGTGCAGGTGTTTTTTACTCCACCTCACAGAGTTCCAGAGTACTCCGGAGAAAATTTGTTGGATATTGAGGAGAAGCTAGGATAGTTTTCTTTTTACCGTGTGGTGATCTGCTGTTCTCCTAGACGTTTTATGTTGGGACCTTTCTTCTGGCTAGACGTCGCTTTTGGTTCCTTCGGAAAATTTCAACTGAAAAGATGAGTATTGTTCCTGAAAATTTGTATATGACTATTTTTCGATTTTCCTTAATTTTTATATTTCTTAGTCTTTGTGTGTAGAATATAATTTACTGAGATATTATTTAGGGTAATGAGAACGGATGAGCTGACTGAAAAATAGTCTAATTTCATTCTAGTTTTCTAATCCAAGGAATATGGCAAATCTTAGCACAGCTAGACAAAATTTGCATTATTTTACATGTAACCACCCATACCCGAATATTATTTTTTTATTAGCATATACATTCATTTTTTAATATCTTCATTGGTGTAATTCTGCTTAGATGTTTTATTAATTTTTTAGTTCAAAAATCACTGAACATATACTGGGTCCCAAGTTATTATTAGCCTTTGTCATTCAAATAATTTAAATTTAGACTTCTTAGGGCTTAAAAGTTTTACTAATTTTTAGTTCGAAAGCAACCCAACATATACTGGGTTTTAAGTTATTATTAGCCTTTGGTATACAAATATATTAAATATAGACTTCTTACAGCTTAAAGGTTTTACAGATTTTTAGTTTAAAATCAACCGAACATCTTTTGGGTCCTCAGTTATTATTAACCTATTGGCATACATATTGCAATTCTTACATAATAGCGTTCTGTTTTATACAGTTACATAATTAGCCTTCTAACTAGTTATATTTTTTATAGCTGAGAGCTTACAAATTGTGTTAATTTCATGATTGTCATTTTGTTTCATAAAGTTACCTAATTAACCTCTATGTAACTAGTTATTTTTTTATAGCTCTCTGCTTACAAATTTTGTATTTCCATTAATGTCACTTTGTTTAAAAAGTTACATAACTGCCTATATGTAACTGGTTATTTTTGTATATAGCTGTATGCTTACAAATTTTTGTTTATTCCATTATAGTCATTTCTGCTTCAAATAGTTACATAAGTAATCTTAACATAATTAACGTTAATATAACTGGATATATTTACTAGCTTAATGCTTACAAAATTTGTTTATTCCACTAATGTCATTCTGCTTAACTTTTTGATGAACTGATTAAGTAGCTAGATAAGGCCAAGTCCTTTATATGTATATATATATATATATATATATATATATATATATATATATATATATATATTAATTGGACTTCTTTCTTGGGTATAGGTTCATTTGCAAAATCAAACAATGGGATTAACTTTGACGTTTCGCCTATCATAGTAGGCTTTCTCAAAAATTGCTCATTCCTTTATTTTTTTTTTGTATATATGGCTTTCCTTTCCTACCTACAATTCATTTAAAAAACATTTAGTGGTCTAATTATAAAAAGACATTTACAATTTTTCTAAAACTAATTTAAAACTTCATGCTATTGGCAAATAATTATTACAAAATTAATAAAATAAGGTTACATACCTCGAAAAATGCATGTTGATTATTTATTTATATTTGAATGATAGGTAGCAAGTTAGTGGTTTGCCGGGCAACTTATGGCATAGTTTTAGGTAAAAAGGTGTTCTTATCGTAGGAAGTTTTTTTGAGGAATTTAAAGATAATTTTTTGCTATTTTTTAATTTAAAGCTTAGAGTAGAATCAGACATTCACAATAATATACTACATTTTAAAAATAACGGCTTAGACGAAGTTAAAACTATACTAAAATATCAAATTGTGGTATATTTGACTTAAATTTTTTATGTCTTGTTTGTCATTTACTGCATTTTTTTCTTTTTTTATGTGAATCATTTCTTTGATAATTAATTTCTGATACCGGTTATCTTCATCAATGATTTTGGTTTCAGAAAAATTAAATTCGTGTTTTGTGCTTTTTTCATGTTTGTGTAATGCAGTGGATGCATTCTATTTTCTAAAAGTTGGGTTGTCATACCAATATATTTTAAAAGTTGGGTTGTCATACCAATATATTTCATAGGGCAGTTTAAACAAGGAATTTCATATACGAGATTGAATTTTTTATTTTTAGGAATTTTAGTTTTTAATTTTGTAAATATGGAGCCTATCAGGTTGTGGGATTTTATCTGTTTTTCTGGGAAATGATTTGCATTCAAGGTCTCTTTAACTTTATTAAGGGCTTCAGGATGGTATTTTGGTGACGTTAAAGGTATGGCACGGTCAACTAGACCAATCACAACACTTCTTTTTTGTTTGTATGGATGGGGGGAATTGAAATTAAGATATCGTCCAGACCAAGTTTCTTTTGTAAACCATTTAGTTTTTAAATTATTTTCTTTTTGTCTTATTATAGTAAGATCGAGAAAATTTATTTTGTTTTCTGTTTCAACTTCAAGAGTGAACTGAAGTTTCGGGTAGAAATTATTGAATGCGAAAAGTAGTTCTTCTATTTTATTTTCTGGAACTGATGCTATCATCCATATATCTCTTAAAAAAAGTAATATTAAAATTCAATTTTTCGAGAACTTCCTCTTCTAGTTATTCCATAACTATTTGTGCGATTGTAGAGGAAATAGGTGAGCCCATAGCACATCCATCAAGTTGTTGATAAAATTGGTTTTTGTATGGAAAATAAGTATTTACCATTATAAGATGTAAGGCTTCTAAGAATTCAGGTTGAGTTAGAGTTGTGAAATTTTTTAAAATATTCCATTTGTCTTTTATAGCATTAACTATGAGTTCATTTGGTATATTAGTATACAAAGAAATTACATCTAGTGATATTAACTTTGAATTTGGTGGTATTGTTAATGTATCTCGAAAATGTTTAAATGTAAACGAGTCTTTTATGTAATAAGTGTTCTTACCTGTGATTTGACAAACATTTTGATAAATACTTTGAGGGCTTGTAGAAAGGAGATTGAATACGTAAAACTATAGGCCTGAGGGGAATGTTAGGTTTATGCAATTTGGGTAGGCCATATATTTAAGCGTGACTGCATTATGAATTGACAAATGTTTAGCTTCCGCGTCAGTTAATAGATTTTTGTATAAGTGTTTTTTAGTAATTATTAGTATTATTTTTGTTTTGAAAGATGTTAGTTGGGTCATTCTTTAAAAGTTTTTAAGTCCTGGTATCTTTTAAAAGCTGATTCATTTTTGTGTCATAATCAGTCGTATTCATTATAACGGTTTTGCTGCATTTATCTGGTATAAGTATGGTTATTTGAGGAGTATCTTTAATGAATTGCCTTTTTTTATTATGTTGTTTCTGTATTCGTTTTTGAAAATTGGTAATTTTATTTTTTTTGATGTTTAATTTTTATTTTATGATTGGAAATTATGTTTACTACGTCTGACCTTATGCTATCTTTTATTTCGTTTGGTTTATCTTGTATAGCTACGCAGGATATATATTCTGTTAAAGGTAAGTTTTTTTCGTTCTGTACAGGAAAAAGCAAGAACTTCTGCGACATCGTTAGGAATATCTGTGTCATCTCTAACATATCTCTAACCATGACGATGTATTTATTTCTATGTCATTTTTTTCAGTGACCGATATTAATTTAGAAAGTTTTTTTTTATTTTTTTGTTTAATAGAATTGAATAATTGTTCATACTTAATGTTTCAAACCTCATGATTGTAGAGGAAATAGGTGAGCCGTGCTATGGGCTCCATCAAGTTGTTGATAAAATTGGTTTTTGTATGGAAAATAAGTATTTGACATTATAAGATGTAAGGCTTCTAAGAATTCAGGTTGAGTTAGAGTTGTGAAATTTTTTAAAATATTCCATTTGCCTTTTATAGCATCAACGTAAAGAAAATACATCTAGTGATATTAACTTTGAATTTGGTGGTATTGTTAATGTATCTAGAAAATGTTTAAATGTAAACGAGTCTTTTATGTAATAAGTGTTCTTACCTGTGATATTTGACAAACATTTTGATAAATACTTTGCGAGCTTGTAGAAAGGAGATTAGATACATGAAACTATAAGCCAGAGGGGAATGTTAGGTTTATGCAATTTGGGTAGGCCATATATTTTAGGCCTGACTGCATTATGAATTGACAAATTTTTAGCTTCGGCGTCAGTTAATAGATTTTTGTATAAGCGTTTTTTTACAAAAGTAGTATTTTTTTTTTGAAAGATGTTTGTTGGGTCATTCTTTAAAAGTTTATAAGTACTGATATCTTTTAAGAGCTGATTAGTTTTTGTGTCATAATCAGTCGTATTCATTATAACGGTTTTACTACATTTATCTGGTTTAAGTATGGTTATTTGAGGATTATCTTTAATGAATTACCTTGTTTTATTATGTTTTTTCTGTATTCGTTTTTGAAAATTGGTAATTTTGTTTTTTTATGTTTAATTTTTATTTTATGATTGGTAATTATGTTAAGAAACAAATTGAATAATAATATATGCAAGGGTGCCGAACTGTATTTCACTGATATGACGTTCTTTCAAGAAATTGAAACAACTTATGGATTTTTATATGCCGATATACTTAAAGAAATATCTACCACACACACGAAATTAGCATAGCAAAAAATAGAAGAATTTTTTTATTAAGAAGCAAACACACAGGCGCCTCGTCAACTTTTTTAAATTTCAATGTTTCCCCCATTGTCTTCACAGGTACGTACCTCGAAAATAAATTTGATGATATTATAAATAGCACAAAGGTAAAAATTTTAAATATATATATAACTGAAACAACGAAAGTTATAAATAAATTAAATAACCTCCTTCAACAAAAAATTAACGCAGTTAAATCAATAATTCCAATTGAGGTTTTTAATAAATTCATGAGGTTTGGAAACATTAAGTATGAAAAATTATTCAATTCTATTAAACAAAAAAATAAAAAAAAACTTTCTAAATTAATATCGGTCACTGAAAAAAATGTCATACAAATAAATACATCGTCATGGTTAGACATGTGTTAGAGATGACACAGATATTCCTAACGATGTCGCAGAAGTTCTTGCTTTAGGCGAAAACTTTTCGCTTCCTGTACAGAACGAAAAAAACTTACCTTTAACAGAATATATATCCTGCGTAGAAACAGCTATATAAGATAGACCAAATGAAGTAAAAGATAGCATAAGGTCAGACGTAGTAAACATAATTACCAATCATAAAATAAAAATTAAACATAAAAAAAATAAAATTACCAATTTTCAAAAACGAATACAATAGAAACAACATAATAAAAAAAGGCAATTCATTAAAGATAATCCTCAAATAACCATACTTAAACCAGATAAATGCAGCAAAACCGTTATAATGAATACGACTGATTATGACACAAAAATGAATCAGCTCTTAAAAGATACCAGGACTTATAAACTTTTAAAGAATGACCCAACTAACATCTTTCAAAACAAAAATAATACTAATAATTACTAAAAAACTCTTATACAAAAATCTATTAACTGACGCGGAAGCTAAACATTTGTCAATTCATAATGCAGTCACGCTTAAATATATGGCCTACCCAAATTGCATAAACCTAACATTCCCCTCAGGCCTATAGTTTCATGTATTCAATCTCCTTTCTACAAGCCCTCAAAGTATTTATCAAAATGTTTGTCAAATCACAGGTAAGAACACTTATTACATAAAAGACTCGTTTACATTTAAACATTTTCTAGATACATTAACAATACCACCAAATTCAAAATTAATATCACTAGATGTAATTTCTTTATATACTAATATACCAAATGAACTCATAGTTAAGGCTATAAAAGACAAATGGAATATTTTAAAAAATTTCACAACTCTAACTCAACCTGAATTCTTAGAAGCCTTACATCTTATAATGTCAAATACTTATTTGCCATACAAAAACCAATTTTATCAACAACTTGATGGATGTGCTATGGGCTCACCTATTTCCTCTACAATCGCACAAATAGTTATGGAATACCTAGAAGAGGAAGTTCTCGAAAAATTGAATTTTAATATTACTTTTTTTAAGAGATATGTGGATGATTGTTTAGCATCAGTTCCAGAAAATAAAATAGAAGAACTACTTTTCGCATTCAATAATTTCCACCCGAAACTTCAGTTCAATCTTGAAGTCGAAACAGGAAACAAAATAAATTTTCTTGATCTTACTATAATAAGACAAAAAGAAAATAATTTAAAAACTAAATGGTTTACAAAAGAAACTTGGTCTGGACGATATCTTAATTTCAATTCCCACCATCCATACAAACAAGAAAGAAGTGTTGTGATTGGTCTAGTTGACCGTGCCATATCTTTAACGTCACCAGAATACCGTCCTGAAGCCCTTAATAAAGTTAAAGAGACCTTGAATGCAAATCATTTCCCAGAAAAACTGATAAAAAAATTATCAAACAAAGGACGTACATATATTATAACAATCATAACGAAGACGTAAGACAAGATAATACGCAAAAAAAATATATTGCAATGCCATACTCATTTCAATTATCCGAAAAATTAAAACATATCTTAGGAAAATATAACATAATTGTGTGTCATAAAGCCCACAACCTGATAGGCTCCCTATTTACAAAATTAAAAACTAAAATTCCTAAAAATAAAAAATCCAATCTCGTATATGAAATTCCTTGTTTAAACCGCCCTTTGAAATATATTGGTATGACGACCCAACTTTTAGAAAATAGAATAAAAGGGCATATGTATACAAAGAATGCATCCACTGCATTACACAAGCATGAAAAAATCATTGATGAAGATAACCGGTATCAGAAATTAATTATCAAAGAAATGATTCACATACAAAAAGAAAAAATGCAGTAAATGACAAACAAGACATAAAAAATGTAAGTCAAATATACAACAATTTGATATTTTAGTATAGTTTTAACTTCGTCTAAGCCGTTATTTTTAAAATGTAGTATATCATTGTGAATGTCTGATTCTACTCTAAGGTTTAAATTAAAAAATAGCAAAAAACTATCTTTAAATTCTTCAAATAAACGTACTAAGATAAGAACACCTTGTTACCTAAAACTATGCTATGAGTTGCCCGGCAAACCACTAACTTGCTACCTATCATTCAAATATAAATAATCAACATGCATTTTTCGAGGTACGTAACCTTATTTTATTAATGTTGTAATAATTATTTGTCAATAGCATAAAGTTTTAAATTAGTTTTAGAAAAATTGTAAATGTTTTTTAATAATTAGACCACTAAATGTGTTTTAAATTAATTGTAGGTAGGAAAGGAAAGCCTTATATACCAAAAAAAAAAATAAAGGAATAAGCAATTTTTGAGAAAGCCTACTATGATAGGCGAAACGTCGAGTTAATCCCATTGTTTGATTTTGCAAATAAACCTATACCCAAGAAAGAAGTCCAATTAATATATACCGAGTTTAAGAAGCAAAAATAATAATAATAAATATTATATTTCGAAAATATATAACTAAATACTGGTTTATTTCACTTTTGTGTTACAAATTGTAGTATTTATTATTTATGTAACAAATTTTGATATATTGGATATTTGAATTAAATTGGTATTTTTTTATACAGTTTGGCTTATGATTATATTGAAATTTGAAATGAATTGAATTGAATACTGTCATCATTATTTGATTGGGTAAATTTAAAATTGGTATAGCTAGAAACCTTGTCTTGTGATTAATTCTGTCATTTGTTGAAATTTCATGTCACTAGATAATGTACATTTTCAGATAATAAATCTGAGTGTTTTTTTGAAATTAGCGTGTTTCTTTTTTGACTTGTCAGGTTATGTTAATTAGAGATTATAATTAAAGCCTAAATTATCTTTGGTCCATAGAACTTTATTACAGAACAGTGTATTGGTCTATTATATTTTCCTTTCTTCTCTATATCTAACTACTATAGTTAGTGGCGCCCATATAAGTCTGAATATCATTACGAACCCACGAATCGCCTCCGACTAGCCTGAGTGGCCGTGGTAACGAGTGTAATAAATTAATAATTAATATTCAAATCTTAAAAACATTTAAAGAAAATAAAGTAACATCACTCAATCAAGCAAACAAATAACAATACTTTTTTATTTTTTATATTTTCTCTAATTGCGAATGTCGAATATCTATTTGTTTGTCAATCAGAATTTTCATGGTCATGTTGAACTCTATTAAAAACTTTTTCATAATCCACAAGATAGGCGGATACTATTTTAATTACATTTAAACATCGCTGGGTGAGTACATTAAGGCTGAATAGTGCTTCTCTAGTGTCAACCCCATTGCAGAATCAATATTGAGTAACAGTTACGTCATTATCTAGTTTTTTGAACATGCAGTTGTGTATGATTTTTAAAAGCAGTTTCCGAGTGTGGCACATTAAGCTTATAAGACTATAATCTTGACATTTTTTGGCGTTGGTTTTCTTTGGGATTGCAAAAAGATTGTTTTTTGCCAGTCTCTAGTTATTATTTCTAATCTATAGATGGTATTGAAAAGTTCTGTGAGAATATACATGTTTTCTTTTATTAGTTTCAGTAGCTCGATCGGTGCCCGGTGCGTTTATGGTTTTTAAGTACATATGATACTTATTCGTTTGTTTTTTCTGGGCCATTTTTTCTTCTATATCGCAATAATTTCCCGTATGTATGTCCGTTAATATTGTTTGTATTGAAAAGTTCTGTGAGAATATACATGTTTTCTTTTATTAGTTTCAGTAGTTCGATCGGTGCCCGGTGCGTTTATGGTTTTTAAGTACATATGATACTTTTTCGTTTGTTTTTTCTGGGCTATTTTTTCTTCGATATCGCAATAATTTCCCGATGTATGTCCGTTAATACTGTTTGGTATTGTATCCTCAAGTAAGTTCTTTAGTTATTTGCTGTATCTTAAAGAAGTCATGGAATTTCTGTAGTTTCTCAATTTCGATAAATTTTTTTATGCAGCCATATCTTCGTCCTCTTTTACACTATTTTGTATTTCTCGATGTATGTTACGCATTTGTCCACTATTTATACTTAGGTAAGTTTGGGAAATTAAGAATATATTTATTTCTTTGTTTTTACTTAGTTCTATATACCCCGAATATATGTTAATTTTCTATATGGGCAAACGTTTCACAAATGAGTCGACCGACGCAGAAATTCAGTAATGTAAAGATTACATCTGCCAAAAGCAATTTTTTAAAGCTTTTTAATTTTTTTCGTACTTTTCTCAACTTTTATATTTTCCGCTTTTCACAACTTGTAACAACGTATTTCTTTACATTTTTGCATATCAATGTTTTTGAATTTCCTTCGCTTTTCCATTTAACTCGAGAATTTCATTTGTTATCCAGTCTTTTTTCTTATCCTTATTTTCCTGACCTAATGCTCTTTTATCTATCTTTAGCATTGTATTCTTGACGTTTTCTGATTTGCCTTCTACACCTTCTAGTGTGTGCGAGTTTTGTTGTATTGTAATTCTTTATTTATGTGCTCGGTTTTGGCCCTGGTTTTATTGTTTCTTAATTTTGTTAAGTCAATCTTGTTATTTTTCTAGGTTTTTTTACTCCATTTCAGTGTTAATATAAATGGTGAGTTATGGTCGCAATAACTGCACCTGGATTATTTTATGTTATTATTATATGGTTTTACTTACTACCTTTTCTTAAATCGTGAAGCGATTTGTAAATATACAGTTAATTAATACCCTTTTTTTCTCTTGGACAAACTCGACTTGCTATTTCTTCTATTTTTATGTTTTCCTTTTCGGCTGTTGGTACATATATATACCTATATACATATATATATATATATATATATATATATATATATATATATATATATATATGGATATATATATATATATATATATATATGGTTTTTTTTCTCGCTTTATTTGAATTAATAAAATATAATAAATATTAAATTATCATTGCAACATTTTATCGTGTATAAAACTAGAAATTCACATATTAATTTCGACGCTTCGACGACGTCGGTCATCACCTGTATTTGTCTGCAGTTTTGTACACTATAGTGCCTACTGCATCTTACTACGTTATTAGTTTAATTGCCTCAAACCTTTCGAACCTACTAAAATATTTTCAATAATTTCAATGAATGAAACATAATTAAATTTACTACGTCGTAAGTTCAACAGATACTGGTCATTACTTTTTAGGAGACAGATATTAACAAAGCACGAAAAGAAATTTGCTTTTCAAAAAATAAATCTAAGAAAACAATCATTTGTCTAATGTGTCTCACAAAACTACCTGTAATGTCAATATTCACTGCTACTCAGTATATCGACGGCAGATCCAGAAATTTCGCCGCAGGGTTCTCCATTAGTGGCAGATTGACATAACTTGGCACTTGCAACCTGACCAAAAACCATTTAAAAAAGTTAATATTTTTGAATTGGTTTTCTACATTGGCCATATTAACGTAAGGTTTTGTCAAATTTGAAAATACTGCCTACCTTGGTACGTCTCATTTTTTAGAAGGTGGTATTAAATTTACTAACATCATACCTGGAATACATTTTAAACCTATTCTTTCAAATGAATATATATAAAACTGAGCTAGTTGTTGTCATTGTACGCGGTAGTCTTTCAACATGGCTTTATGCTTTGCCTTGTTATGTCTGCAATAATAATATAAACATTTGAGAATACTCTAAGTATCACGGCCTCATATATATAAAATTATTATTTACCAAGTTTTTTGATAATTTTAAAATTAATTTAAATAGGCAGTAACCGAAACAAAAAAAAACTAAATTTACTCAAATTATTGAAACCGTTTTATTTGGTTCAAAACGTTTCAATGTAGTTAAACTAATATTTATTCATCATTTGCGTTGAAATGATGTAAAATTTCTAATAATTTGATGTTTTTTCCTCCTATGCATTTTTCTAATATGCACTGAAACTACACACTAATTCGATGATATGCAATAGACCTTAATAATGTTCGTATGTTTAGCTTTTGCAACCCATAGTGACATTACAAATTCATAATATGATAAATATCACGCTTTTTAAAAAGCCCTATCGGTAAAATATGATATAGTTTTGTTATAAATGAATGAAAGAAAACTTGAAAAAAAATGTTGAAATTATTGAAGGTGTTTTGTTAGGTTCGAAACATTGTACTAAAACTAAACCAATATTCTAGTAGGAGGCAGCGAGTACTCGAGCAAGGAAAAATACAGTTGCGTGTTTAAAAAGGCAGTTCTGATGATTGTCACCAGCAGACAAAACGTCGAAATTAAAATCTGAATTTGCAGTTTTAGAGGGCAAACTATTGTAGTAGAAACAAAAAATGTATTTTAAGTTATTTTTTCAAATAAAATCAGAAAATAAATAAAATCAAATGTTTACTTAACGGAATGTTAATGAGTATTTAAATGTGCCGCTTTACTCCCATTTAACCGATGTGGTATCTCTTACCTTTTTAGAGATCCCAATGTTCGTAGCTTGAATTCGGATACCAAGCACATTGCATGACAACAACGTATGAAATGTTGACATTTCTGACATCTTAAGTTTAAAAGAAACATATTCCTGACTTTGGAATTTATCCGGATGAAAAGTGATATTTACCTAGATGGAAAGTGATATTTATTAAATAACGAAAATGTTTTAATTTTATTTCATTGTTTGAAGTGTCACATTACTTACCTCTACTTCCCGCCATTTTCTTGCGATTTTACATTTTGTTTTAATCTAAAACGCAATAAAGTCTTACTTTTATTTCATCGTATTAAAAAGAAGCACAAGATAACAGATGATCAAATCATGGTACATAATTTTCTTCTTATTTTTACCAACACCGTCTCTACTAGAAAGCCAGGAAGCGGTCATCGATGAGTCATCATAAGTAGTTATTCTTGTAATGAATTGCAGGAGGTGTGACGTCGCGGCGACCATATTGTTAGACACTGTCATGCCAATGTTCACTTTTCGAAGTTTGTTTAAATTGATTATTCGTTAAAAATAAGTTCTTTTTTTTTTTGGTTTTTCAAGTAAATTTTTAGTTTTTGTTACATGTAAGTATACTTACGAGTAACTACAAGTGTATATTATCGATTTCTAATAAATAAAGCTTAATTTTTACTTAAATAATCATAATAGATATATGTGTATTTTGGCTATGATTCCTATTTTACTTTTTAGATTCTTAAAGCAATGAAATCAGATATCAGATTCTCAACAGTAATTCAAGTTTTTGCAAAGAAGAAGAAAACGCGGTAGATCCAAACAATGTGAAAGGCATGGTTTTGATGGGGAACTTCCTATAATCAAAGGGAATGCTCTTGCAAGTATAAGAGAGATCGTGTTTATAAGGTGCGCTCTTTATACATTTTAGGTACATATTCATATTGTAAGAAATATTTAATATGTTAATACAGTATTTGTCAATAATATATTTTTGAATTTTGTTACTTCCAGATTAAACTTGATAAATGACATTGAGGAATCTACGTGCAAATGCTCTAGAAGTCAATTGTTGTATCATCATATGGCTACATTGCTAATATTTGCATACCACAATATATCCGTAACAAATGGAAAAAAAACCATAGATCATTGGGGTTAAATGGAACCCGGAAGAAAACATTTTTAAATATGCCAGAAAACAGTAGGCCAATTGCAAAATGAAACCTGGTTAATCGCTTTATGTATATATCTAAATTATATGTTAAAAAGTTATTTACCACGAAGTCATGAAACGGATTAATTTTGTATATTTCACCACTGTATATCCCAGCGTAATGATTTTTAGGTAATTAGAAGTTGGATATAATGTTTTATGGGTGGTTGTGGTAATCATGGGTAATACACGTCATTTAAATAAAATGCTTATCAGTAATGTCACTGTAGTTGTAGTTAATTGAAGCTAGGTCATACGGAATGATATTTTTGTAAACTCACTAGTAAAAGCTGGATCGGAATTAACCATATCAGCAGTCGAACTGAGAATTGTATGCTTTTTTAACTGAAAAATATTAAAAGGGTGATTTATGCAAGTATTTATAAAAATTTAAACTGGTTTTATTGAATAAAAATGTATGAATATTTTTTTGACAAATATAGGAGAATTATTAATTACTGCCTATGGCAATATCTGAATATTGTCTCTGTCTATTTCCAATCTGACATTTGCAGACTAATAAGTTTTTTTTATCCTTTCCAGTAAGAAACACTTTAGATGGCATAAAGACTATACAACGGGGGCAAAAATACATAACTAACGGGAATATTCGAAAAAAAACTGAAATGCCACCGTTACTCCTACAGCATTGTGGCTCGATAAGCATGGATTTATTGGAGGGAGTACTGTTGGCCCAAGGGAGAAGATTATACATATATAAATTTATTTTTTATTTAGATACATAATATTTTTAAGTGGAAATAAAAAAGTGTAGAATATGTTTTTTTGTCATAGTCCCTACAACAAATTATGTATAATAAAATGTTTAAATAAACCTTTATCTTGTCTTAATTATAAAAAAGTACTGTTAGTCAGTTGTTTAAATATAATATAGGCTGTGCTCAGAGATATTAAATTTAAGCCTTTCCTACCAGTTTATGTAAGGGACAAAGTAATTTTATAAATCAGCATTGGAAAAATTTAGTTATACAGAATAACTTTCTATAGAAGTCTAATAGTATATTACATAAGTGTTAAAAGTGAAAGTTTTCAAACGAGGTAGGCCATAGGAAAAATAGTAACTATTTTTCTTACAACCTACAACAAAGAGTTTTCAGTAGGGCTTAATTTACTTTTCAAGTAATTGATTTAAAATAGATTCAAAGTAGACTTTAGCTTTTTGTAGTTACCATGTTTCAAATACTATAGTGTTGAAATCTTTTTTAACACACGTATGATATAAAGCACTTTCTAACGTAACCAATGCTTTTTTGTTAGTTTCATATGTAGCTGCATGACAAAAAATTTGGTCTAACAAATTTACTTCAATTCCAATTTATAAAACTAGTTGAAAACCAGTTTTTCTTAATGATACACATATTTTCTTTTCTGTCCGAGGAAGGGTTTTCTTAATCTGAAGTAATATTCTATTATTTATTGTGATAAACTAACATATGAAATATCTTTAACAAAATGAAACAATATCTACATTTTAGCACATTTTATTCATAGACTAATTAACAGATACACAAATACATATGTACAACTTAAACTACGGAAAAGAGACTAATATTATATTAAAAATGTTATAAGATTTCAACACAATAAAGAATAATAATTATATAAAATGTACAATGTTACAGAAATTTAGATTTATTCTATTCTTGCTATCAGAATCTGCAAAATCGAGAATTTTGTTAATGTATCATGTATTGAATTTGGCAGAAATTTTTAATGCCAAAGTGAGAATTTTGGTTCCGGAAGATTTCAGTGTAGATTTTAAAAAAGTAGATGATAGTTATAGTAAAACTGAGATGTTATATCAACTATTTTTTTCTTTCGATTTCACCTAGCTCATACACAGCTTAACTCGAGGGACCTAACCCTGCCCAAGCTCTGAATATTTTTAACCCCCTACAAATAGGAAAACACTTTCCCCAACCTAAATTCTCCCTTCTTGCCTTCCCTATATCCTTACCCCCCTTTCCAATCCGCCTGGCAGGCGTGGTTTTTGCCAATACTCTCAAAATAAAATATAGCCCCACAACAAAAATCGATCAACCTCATGGAATCTGGGGAGGAAAAAGTTTGAAATATAGAAATAAAAAAGTTTGAAATATCGAAATAAAAAAAAACATCAGACCCTTCAAAATTGCAACCTACACAGACAGGGGAAAAGAGTCCGTAGATAGAAATTGAATTAGAAAAAATAAAATCGGGTATTATCGATATAAATGAAGTTAAGGAAAAAGTGAAGGTTTTATGAAATTAAAGTCTTAACACTACTTTTACTACGTTGAAGATAAAGACACATCTATCGGAGAAGTAGTTTTTTAATACATGAATATCTTGCATCCCTAATCCTAACACTAAACACAAAATAAGAAACAGTCTCAAACTTGACAGTTAGAAGCACTCCTAGTAAACTTTGGATCTAAAACAGACTCGAACATTACTGTACTTCCTACTAAACTCATTCTTTATGAATACCTATTTCAATAAAAAAAAACCCTCACATACGTAGGACATGATTGTGTTCAAAGGGCAAAACCAGAAATGAGATTGATTATGTCATCACAGCTAAGAGACATAAAATACCTAACTGTTATTAATATGTTCACAGTAGGGAGCGACCAAACGACGGTAATTGCTAAAATATAAATTAACCTAGGTAAAGAAAAATATAAAATGATAAAGAAAGCGACTAAACAGATATAGACAAACATACAGGATGTTACAGAATTTGAAAAAAATACTAACAGTATTCTAACAAATTCTTACTACTCATAGAAAATATGAGCATCCTAAACACAGTAACAACTGAGGCTACAGAAAAAGTCAATATACTTAAAGTAAAAAATGATATTGAGAACAGTGGATTTTCTACAACCAAAGCGGGAAGCGAAAAGAGCAAACAACTATCTAAAGCTATAAGACATGACCTCAGGAAGCATTGGTAATGGTAGATCTGACAACCTACTAGAGATAACTCTCGAGGAAATAAAATTATCCTTAAAGAAAGTCAAATACAATAAAGCCCCAAGTGAAAACAACATAGTCATAGATAGAGTAAAGGTAGGAGGCTCTCTTTTGATAGGATAAATTGAGATTCTTTTCAATCTTGCTGTATACAACAAAACAATACTCAATAAATGGACTCATAACCACGTTTTAATTTTTTTTAGGACAATAATAACATCCAGATAAGATAAAAAATTGGACTTATCAGGTGAAAAAAGAGGATAATTTCCGTTCTGGATTTGCAACCAACAATCACCTGCAAAATGTATTTTTTGTATTGAGACGTCCAAAGAATATAATAGGTCTTTGGTACTTGTGTATTTTGACTTTCATAAACCTTTTGACTCGGTTGAGCTAAATGATGTTTTTTAAGCCTTAAATAATGTTGCATCGATCGCAGAAACATCTTCATCATGATGATGCATACCAAAGGCTGTACAATCATCAAATAAGGATTTTTAAGCTCTTTTGATGTTTGTTGAAATACCGTGCCAACTTAAAACCACGTGAGCTACCATAGCTCACACTAAATTACTAAAAATATAAATTGTAATATTGGTTCTGATATCAATTATTGTCTAAAATATTTAAATAATATAAAACTAATGTATAATTTTATTGGTGATCAACTCTAAAGTTTTTTTTAAATTCTTTTAAATATTTAGGATAATTTTTACATTCAAAATTAAAACTTAATATTCAATATGAAAATTAAATTTGAGCAAAAATTATTTAAACTAAAATAATTAAACCAAATTCACAATTTTATTCTAAAAAAAATATTTTAGAGTACTCTAATGCTACTACATTTTCTATATTTTTGTCAGTCTGTCTGCCAATATAGAATAAGGCGATGCATATACTATTAAATATGGATAGATGTACAGGTATTGTGAAACTGTTAAAACAGTTACATTAGTTTAATGTAAAAAGTCTGTTTGTTTCTAGTGTGTTTGTTTATTAAAAAAAGTCAAAATAATTTACTACCATATTATTGAAAAAAAAATTACAGTACTGTGAGTATTATAATTTTGCAACCAGAAAAAATATTACATATAAGTCAGTTTTTTATAAAGGATTGCTAGAATGTAATAAATTAGAAAACAGTATAAAATCAGCTAGAAGCTTTACATTTTTCAAAATGGGTTTTAGAAGTTATTTACTTAAGACACTAAATTGTGAATACATTTGTTAAAGTTTCAAAAGAACTTTTAAAGGATATTTTTGATTTAATGTATATCAACTTAATTGTTGTAAATATTATATACCAAATTACTAAAAAAGACATGTTGCAATAACCTCAGGTAAAGAGGCGGAAATTGTTTATGGGACTCCAAATCTTCCCCTAGGTTTAAAAATCACATCGACAAAATTACTCTCCGGTTTATACAGGGCTAGCTTACGTTTGGCACTGTAGCATATGAACGGATGATCGTACTAGGCGAAGTAAATACGAAAAGAAGCGTCTTTATATTTTCTATAGACTGATGTTAAAATCAGGTCAAGAACGCTAAGGTATGAATTTTGAGAAATTTTTGAATTGTAGCGTGCACAAATTCTGTTTGCCATTTTCTGGTCCTTCGTAAAGTGGCATCGGTACCCCCTGAGATAAAAATGATTAAATATATCAACATTTTCGTCTTTGTTTTACAAGACGTAGTTCATTTTTTTTATCCGAAGTCGAAAAATTGGGTGAAATCTAGTTTCGAGTAAAAGTGCATTACTTTTCTATTTGCAGTAAATTTACCACTATTTCAAGTTGGCCTGGTTCTGCCCACTATGTAGCTTTGACTGACATGCCATAATAAGCAGGTTGATGAGGTAAAGTTTTTAAGGCGGAATCTCTTCATAATTTGCAAATATCTGTTGATCTATCTATCTTAAATATATATTATATGTATATTTATATAAATATATATTGTATGTATATTTATATATTAGGTAATAGTGCTTACTATTTATTATTATTGTTTATTTCTTCCAGTATATTTAGTAACGACTAGTAAAGTAGGTTCGATATAACTGCTTTCTTCGATATACGCAGCACTTAATTATATTCTTATCTTCTGGTGTCGTTGACTTTAGTATGTTATATGGTTTCGTGATATATATTTATATACAGAGTGTTAAAGCAATCCGGTTCAGAGTAGAGCTTTTCCAGTTACCAGGAGATTTAACAGCAGCTTTAATTTAATTTTTGACATAAAGTACTGGGTATATAAAGTCGCTTTTTGTAATTTCTAAAGCTGTTGCGAGCTATTATGTTTATACTGATTGACTGACTGATAATCGTTATCAATGCGGGGCTTCAGATGTTTTGCATATGGAGCATGATAGCATTTAATATGGGTTTTATTTATACTGCAAAGCATATTACAAACTGAATATTTTAATAGCAAGTATAAATAGCGTTTTAGTTGTTTAAGGCATTCTGAATTGAGAACTGTAAAACGTTTTCTTAGTGTAAGTTTTAGACGATTAATATATTTATTTTCCATTAAGACCATTAACCTATCACATTTTTATTTTGCCATATGACAACCCACATATTGTATTTAATCACGTTTCGGCGTTTTAGAGAACTTGGAGAATGAAAAACATATTTGTTGAAATAAAATGATAGTGCCAGTACGAATGTGTGTATATATGTACACAAAATTCACACGAACGATAACTTGAGAACTGACAAACCAACTGAAACGAATTTGCATCAAAAGTAATATGGGTCAAAGTCCCGTGGGAATTAAATTTTGTGAGCCGTGGACGTAGATCTTCGATATTTTTAAGTAGTATAATAACGTAAAAAATGGTATTTTGAGAACGCACAAATCGATAACAATATAATTAAAAACAGATATAGTTAAGGTAATTGTTTTGACATTGAATAATTTGGTCGTTGACGTAGATACTGGATTTTTGTCATTTATCTATATTTATAAAAAATAGGGAAATATCTCAAATGTATATTAATTTTTGTATATAATTTTTTTTCACCATAAAAGATAGCTCTAAAATTATAAGGCAGCCTCCTATAAACCAAAAAAAATCTAAAAACGATTTACCAATACAAAACAAATAAATATCTTTTAATTTTATAGAATATATATACAACGTATCCCAGGAACAATTAACATGCCTAGAGAACGGTGGAACACGTAATTTTTTTTTTTTAATTTTGTATATATAAACTTTGCGCAAACGAAGTTTCACACATGCGTCGACCGACGCAGCAATTCAGTACTGTAAAGATTACATCTGCCAAAACCAATTTCTTTAATTTTTTAAGGCTTTTTAATTTTTTTCGTACTTTTCTCAACTTCTTTTCCGCTTTTCACGACTTATAACAACGTATTTCTTTATATTTTTGCATATCAATGTTTTTGAATTTCCTTCGCTTTTCCATTTAACTCGAGAATTTTATTTGTTATCCAGTCTATTTTCTTATCTTTATTTTCCTGACCTAATGCTCTTTTATCTATCTTTAGCATTGTATTCTTAAAGTTTTCTCATTTGCCTTCTACACCTTCTAGTGTGTGCGAGTTTTGTTGTATTGTAATTCTTTATTTATGTGCTCGGTGTTGGCCCTGATTTTACTGTTTCTTAATTTTGTTAAGTCAGTCTTATTATTTTTCTGGAGTTTTTTACTTTTTTTTGTATATATACACATTTTTTGCACTAGGCAACCTTAGAAAAATATATATTGCAAAAATATTTTTTGTTGTAAAGTGGTTAGTTAAGAAAAAACGGTGAAACATGTTAATAAATGTCTTTTTACATCAAATATTTTCTACAATATATAGGGTAGGCCTTAGGAATACAAGAAATTTTTTTTTCAATAACTTCTTTTTTTCCACATATTATTATATATGGAATATTATTATTAGAATCCCCTAAACATACAAAACTATTTTTCGAATATAATAGGTTTACTCTAAGGAGATAAGGAGCTCCCTAAAAAGAAAATTAAAATTTTAGGAGAGGTGAAGATATTTCTTTATTTTTGAAACTATTAATATTTTTAAAAAATTAATAAAACAAAAATGTTATTCTATAGGTTTTGCATATCAGTTCGAACTTTCGTTATTAGATGGGGTAACAGTGACTTGAAACACTATAAATTCGAACGGCTGTTAAAATGTTTTTAGTCTAATTTTTGAAAGGTTCAAAATATCGATTTTGGGGTTTCGATGATCGATAGAATATTTGATGTTTTCAATAAAAATATATGACAGTTAACAATGCTAATTTTAAATCCATCATTTAAACCACATTTGAAGCATATTTGTTTAGGAGTTTGCATCCTACATTATATTTTAGATATACAAGTCTTCACCTTTAGAATTGACACCTGTCAAACTATCAAAAATGGCAACATAATATGGGCCTAAAGCTTTATTTTCAAGTCAAATTATTAGTTCAGACTCTAGAGGCTATCTAGTTTCCATCCTCCCCAAAATGGGCGGGTTTTCTATATATATCTTGTTACTATTACTACTACATTATTTGGTAAAAATAATATTGAGTACATTCTCCTCACTTAGCAAGTATTATTTAGGATGTGTTGGTCCTTTGAGAGTACATAGATTTTAAAATTATAGTGAATGTATATTTTACATTTAGTTTATGTTCATTTCATTTGTAATGCGAATTTTAATATATTATAAAAGATTTTTCGACTTGGATAAATTAGGAAATTATGCTCCTCGGGTTTAGACCGCGATTAATTGGAATTACTACAATTACCACAAATTTAATTTGGTTATATTCTAATCTATTTTTTAGTACCTATTCAAAATGAAACTTAAATACCCTTTCATATTGAACTTAAATTTCGAAAATTGAAATAAAGCTCATATGCTGCCAATAGAGCAAAATTGTGTCAGATTTAAATAACGACCATCTTTAAGATTCTGCCTTTATTTGAAGTGTCAGTTATAGAAAAATTATTAAGAAATTTCGAAGTCTAGTCGTATATTAAACCGTTCATATTACATTTCTGCAGTGCCGATTTAAATATCCGCATCCCCTCTGTCTCCATTTAATATGAATGTGACACGAACAATATGCAATATCTAACGGAATTGTACGTAAATTATGGTAATTTAGAGAGTTGGGCAATGTGAACCGGAATTAAATATTGCGGTATTTTCATCATTAAGGTGATAGTGGGTCAAACATTTTGTTTAAAATTTAGAACTGTAAATCTACGAATATTTAAACTACGAAAATATCAAAAAAGAGGGGAAGCTACATGAGGGATTCTGGCATAGTTTCACCTAATGACATCCCAACACAATAAATGTATTGGTAAAAAAATCGTAAATTCATCTGTACCCAGAACTTTTCTCTATGAAATTCCACTACTTATAAAAATATTCTGTATATGCATTTAATTATTTAGTAATAAGTTTATACAAATTCTATATATGGTAATTTAGTTAAGTTTTTAATTTATTAATTGTTATTATTTTATTATTATTAATATGTTTATAACATTATTTACGTAGTCTACAAAAAATATATGATCATAAAAGACGATGTTCCTTTGTAAAAAGAAGGATTTATTCCAGGATATGGATTTTTACCGAATATTTAAACAATTTATTAGGCCGCCATTTTGTTTTATCATACAGGATTCGCACTAAAAATATACCAGTCTATCCTTGTTTAATACTTGATTTTTGAGCAAAATTTCAAGTCAGTTGTTTAAGTAGTTTCTTGGTATTGAATTTTTTTTACGCTTTATGACGTCGCCATATTGTTCCTCTATATGGGATTTTTACCAAAATGTACAGACAGATAAACCGACATACCGACTAACACACTGACAGGCAGATTATCGAAAATGGGATGTTTTTCGAGGTCCAGGATCCCGAAAACGGGAACACGAAAATGCAAAGATCTGCCAGAAACTCAGAAATAAATTTTCGAGGGAAAAGAAAAACGGCAACTACAGATACCAAAATAAATGCCATCAAAATTCAAAGAATTAAATATAAGCAAAAGGCGCCATATCTTTATTCGAATATATTTAAAAAACCAAAGACAAAAGTAAACACAGTAAATCTTTCTTCCTCTATATTTTATATTATACAGGGTTCGCCCCCGACATGGTGACGGAAGTTTACGCATCATTTTAATTCTTTATCAAATGTTCGAAAATACGATGTTGCCTGTGACTAAAGGAGTATATTTTAAAAATATTTTAACTTGTACAGAGTGACTCAAAAAATAATAGCACACAGCAGTTACCTTAGTATACTATTTTTAGTCCTAAACAATATATCATATTTTCAAATTTTTTCGAAAAGCTTTAAATAGATGCCTAAAATCCGGTTCTCTCATTGTTGAATAATCAAATCCTGATTTATTTATAACAGTATTGTTGAGTCAAGAATAACCTTTATGAATGAAAACAGTGATACTTAATTCAGAATGTATGTTTATTTATCATGCCAGCTGATGTGATACTTATCCTATAACTTATATTCAAAATACCTATTCAACTGCTATTTCTATTTATGTTAATTTCAGAAAAATGTCGAAGGTTCAGATATACAAGCTTTTGAAAACACGATGTCAAAATTAGAAGAAACCACTGAATTCACTGATGATTCAGCCTCCAGAGAAGAGCGAAAGTAGGCATCTGCTCTTTTAAGGAATTCAAGTACCTTGCAAAATACAGAAGAAAATTAGTGCCAATTATTTTCCAAGTTTATTGCAAGAAAATTAGAAACTTTTACCCCTTCTGCTCGTACAAATGCATAAAACGTCAACTATATTTGAAGTTGATCGAGGAGATCAACTTTAAATATTTTGTACCTTTGTCCTATATGGGGCTCCCTAGTCTATGGCGGCCTAATAGGCTCTAAAAGGAGTGAAATCGCGAACGTCGTTTATCGTTGATTATGATGTGGGTGTAAGGTGAAACAAAAATACAATAACATTATGTCCTATAACGAAAGTCAGGAATCAACAGTGTAATTATAATAACACTACTTTTTCCCCTTGGGATATTTACGAAATTTCTTGGAGAAATTGGAGGATAAATCAAAAGGAACTTTTTTTGACAATTTGAGTGGAATCCGATGAGAATATTTTACAACTTCAGAAATAAAAAAAATTGTCTTCCAGGAAAACACATTTTATTGCATAAAAGACAAACTAAGTTTGGTAATTAAAAAAGTTATTAACAGAAGTCAGTAAACACATTCTCTCGGAACTTCCCTCGTTATAAATATTTCTTTTTGTTAGGATTATTGAAGAATTTAGGTCCGCAGATAGCCATTTAGTAACACATATATACTGTCTTTTCAAATATTTTTATTGTGGACCATTTTGTTCCAACATATTGAACACGTATCAATATTTTACCTTACCTATGCCATACTTGATTTTTGAACCTAATTTCAAATAAATTGAATAAGTATTAATGTTAAATTTGTACCATGATTTTACCAATATATCCCTATATCATATCTAATTTTGGTGCTAAAATTGAAATCAATTGAATGAGAGGTTTAACTACCTTCATCTTATAAACATTTTATTGGGCGACCATTTTATTTCACTGTATTGAATTCGTACAATATATCACAATTGTTAGTTCTTACGTGAAATTCGAAATCAATCCAGTAGGTAGTTGTTTCAGGCTGATTTTTTTAAATATTTTATTTAACCCCCATTTTCTTTTGTCATCTTGGATTGGCATCAAAATGTTACTAGTTCATTCTAATGTAATACTTGAATTATGTGCAACATTTGAGTTAAATCGGATTATTAGTTTTTTAGTAATAACATTTCACTAGGCGGCCATTATTTTTTGTTGTTTTTTTTTGTAACTAGTTTTTAACTGACAGCCCGACGGAACTGAAAAAAAAACATGTTTTTTAGCACCTAGGTATCCTAAAACGTTAAAATCTGTAAAATCCTGGGAAAGTGATTTTTTCTGAATTACAAATATTTTATTTGGTCGCCATGTTGTTCCGCTATCTTAAATTCGTACCACAAATCTGTATATGACACTTAATTTTTGCGCAAAATTTGAAATCAATCTAATGCGTAGTTTTCTCAAGCTGACTTTTTAAATATTCTCAGCCACCATTTTATTTAGCCATTTTGAATTTTTGTACAAAATTACAGGTAAGTTGGATAGTAGTTTTTTAGTAATGATTTTTTTTTTACATTTCGAGAGGCCGCCATTTTGTTCCGCCCTAATTGGATTTTTATCAAAATGGTATTCCCCTATGGCCCATAATTTTTGACCAAAATTTGAAATCAATAAGATAAGTAGTTTTTTTAGCTATGCCGGGGAAAAACCGACAGACAGACAGACCGACATGTTTCTGCATCTAGAGACGCTGAAACGTGAAGTTTTCTTCTTTTCTACTTCCCTTTTACGAGGGAAGTAGAAAAGTTATATTTCAGCATTTTATAAGAAATTCAGAAGAATAAACTAAGGGCGGAAACCCAAAAATTAGTAAATATCCAATGATATTCTTTCCAGAATTTCGAATATTTTTTGATACTTTATTTTTGTTTACGCAATTTTACGTTCAATTCCTAATACATTAGGTGGAGTAGTCGCTCTTATTCTTTTCCATTGCCATTTTATTTAGCTTCTTTTATAAACAAGATTTTCGGCCAAAAATTACTTTTTTACAGGTTTGCCAAAAATGAAACAAAAAACTTTACAAAGAAAAAAGGTGTATTTTAAAACACTGTTTCATTTATGATATATTCCAGATTTTTAGAAAATTAATTTTTGGAAAATTTTTAATATTACCGGACCCAGGGCACTGAAAACAATTTCTTTCCGTAGAAGCTAAATAAAAAGCATTAAAAATAAAAGTAATTTAGAAAAAATGCATAATTATTTGTAAGCTTTTGTTCTACCGACTTTAAAAAATTCTGCATGTCATATCGATCCTGAGCAGGCTAAAAAACAAACAAAAGTAACCAATTTTGAGCCCTGCTATCAGATAGTTGCCAAGGTCTCACTTAAGTGTAGTAACTGACTTGAGGAGGCGCATCAGAAAGCTCGTATTTCTTTTCATATAAAACTTGTAAATTTTTTGTATTTATTAAGTTTTCCGCGAACTCCTTTTTTTGAAGCGTCGTGTGTCGTCCGAGTGCAATAAGTTGGTTTGGCAGTAGATTAGGCATTTGTTATAAAATTAGTTTGATCTCTTGCCGAAATATCTATGTTTTTCAAACTTTAACATATTGAACTTAATCAGTTGATATCTGTCGAACGTAGGAATTGGCTTATTAATATTTTATTAGAGTTATTTCAAATAACCTCCTGAATGCCTGGATGCATTCCTACGTAAGTCTTGCATATCTTATTTAAATGCACTTTTAAGACGACAACCACCGGAGATAACTTAGTTTCATTTAATAAAATAATAAATCTAGTGGCAGCACGTTATTGTTCTCTGGACTTGGCCAGCGTCTCACATAAAAGGGAATTGTATGATTTGGTGTGAAATGTCTGTATGTCTCATTAGGATAATCGTAAATTTTGCACATGTTACTTCCTGCTACTGCTAAGTTATATAGGAACCTAAAAAATTAAGAGCGAGAATTTGCGTTAAATAGGGTTTATAATCGATTGATTTTAGAGGTATTTAGAAACTTTCTCATTTTAGATTTCACTACTTATGAAATAAAATGAATTAAGGTTTCTTTATTTAGAAGTATAAGTTTAAAGCACTATACACAAATGCCTCTGCAATTATTAAACTTAAAACAAACTATTCAAGAACCGTAATAATATTTATCCATTGTCTTATTTCCAAGATGTTATTTGGATAATGAGTGCAAACCCAGTAAAAAAAAAATAATCCTAGGTAACAGGAAAAATTTTCAGAATTGGTTCTTTTTGGTTCAATAATTTTTTATCGAAAGTTCGAACGTTTCTCGTATGCTAACTTAAAATTTAAAAATTACAAGCGTAGCTGACTATAAGTCTAGAATGAATTCTAAAATCGCAAATATATAAACTGCTGTATAACATTTTACAAAGAAAACCTAAACATATTGTCACAAAGTAGTTCACTAAATATCAAGTCGTTACGACCATAAAATAGTATGTCAACAGACAATTCGTACTTTACTGTGTATTTTTTAGCTAATAAGACCAATTAGGCGTTGTTCCTAAATAATCCAATCAGCTATTTTTTTTCATAAACTTAAAGATTCATTTTACATCATCTAAAAGTAGAAACATGTTCTAAAAAACTGAATTCTTCTAATACTGTTTAATTTAATCAATCACTTAATCATCATCAGTTTACTTAAATAAATATAATTGGCAACTATTTATACATAAAAAAAGTCTTACAGTGGTCCCCTTTGGAAACCCATGCAAAAACTAACTTTGAGACACAAGCCAATATCTTGCTTGAAATTATTATTTCGTCACATTCGAAGGTTCGTTTAGAGAAAATATGTAAGATTACTTCGTAAACCCAATTTAATACAGTAAGAGAAATTTAAATCCTGAAAATTATTCTGTCAGATCACAGTTTGGTACGTAACTACAAAAGTTTTTTTATTCATTAATTCCTAACTGAAAACGATTAAGGCACATAAATATTATAATACTAAGCTCGTCGTTCATCTTTTCGATGTTCGGAAAGCCGGTCCGTTGTGCAACTTTCGGAACAGCTTTTTCCATTTAATTAATTTGGTGATACTTAAACTTAGAAACTTGGCTGAAATAATCCTGTGCAGCTCTTTTGCAAATCTAAATTGGAAATAGGGCATAGGAACTGTTTTTAAAATAAATAAAAAAATATGAAAAATATATTCAGCAAACGGCTAAATTATTGTTTTCTGTTGGTGTTTTTTCTTGTTAAGTTGTACGGAGAGAGAGTAGAGTTTTATAAACGTTACGAAAATAACCCTAAAATAACTAATTTTACGCCTTTTCGTTTTCTATTTCGTTGTTGAAAGGTTTAAGGTTATTTAATTGGTTTAAAATGTCTTGCATAAATAAATGTCCGGATTTCCGGAACTTTTCTTTCTAAAGTGTTTTAATTTTTTACTTTTAAGAAGCTTTTTGAAACTCATAATTGTTTAATTACGAACAAACGACATTGTATTTTTTTACTAATGTGAGAACACTGATTGTTATTTTTCATAACGTTATTCGGCATAGTTAAGCCGATTTTTTATTGTATTAATGAACATGTATAAGAACCATTGTTTATAGCATCCTTCAAGACCAACTGTAAACCGTTGGTCCTATATACCTGTCTAAAAAAACAACTAAGGCATACAGCATAAGTATGTGCGAGAGGATAGGTGAGCACATCTAGTTGGGTATACGATCTCTAGGGCATCGTTCGAAGAGAGTTGGGTAAACTCAACTTGTTGGATGTGCTATCAGCCTTGACGGCTTAATGAGTTATCAGTACCATCAAGAGTACTTTAAAGTTGGATTCTGTAGTCAGTTTGAGACTGTACCAGCTAGCCTAATTGGGAATTTATATTTTTTTCAGCAAATTAATTGTTCTTTTTGTTTTACCAGGGCGGATTTAACATCTTTAAATTTCATGCTTTTGTTATTTGACCTAGATTGTTTCCATGTCCCTTGTAAAAGGAAAATATTGTAATTGTAAAAAAATCACCCTCTCAGATTTTTACACACCTTAATGTTGTAGAATTGCTAGATGCTGGAAAATAGGTTTTCTCATTTCCGTCTGTCTGTATGTCTGCCTGTTCATATATTCGCCGCATAGCTAAAAACAACTTTTAAGATTGATTTTAAATTTTGGTTACAAATTAAGAATTATATGGGGATGAAAACGCAACAGATTGTTAAAAATGTAACATACGAAATAAAACGAAGGCCTAGTAAACTGTTTAAAAAATCACTTTAAAAAAACTACTTACTAAACTGACCTCAAAATCTGCATAAAAATCAAGTGTGTATACGTAGATATACAGGGTGGTCCAACAGTGCGTTCAAGTCCAAAAGCTCGGTTATTGTGGGAATTAGAAAAAAAAATATACGAAAATTGTAAGGACTGCTGAGAGCTACAACCTCAAATTATTTTCGATTATACAGGGTTGAGGATAAGTTTGCTTAAAACCAAACGTACATTTTTTTAAAATAGAACACCCTGTATATTGTTTTATTTTTAGATTTCTCCTTTTTTAATCATTCACCCAATATAGGGTTTGTGGGGTCTATACAGAGACAGAGACAAGATTTATGGCCACTTTTCGAAATTATCAAAGGTATATTTGACGCCCTAAATATTTCTTAATCCGTTAGCGTAAATCATTTTAGAATGCTACAAACTTCCAAATGTGATCTTCTTTCAACTCCAGTATTTTCTTTAGTATTCTTTGGTAACGGTATACGGGGAAATACAAATCCTGTATGCAAATTTTCTAGATTAATTTAAAACGAATGCCCTGTATATTATTAGGTGTTCAGATTCCTCCCTTTTAGCCATTCACCCAATATAGGGCTTGTGGACTCTATACAGAGTCGTTCAAGATTTATGGCCACTTTCGAAAATATTACAGATGGACATCTCAATTTATTACGGCAAAATATAGAAAGTGTTCCTTCAAAATCATTTTTTTTAATTTATTTATACCACCATGAATGGGTAGAAAAAGTTTAGAGCTTCAAAAAATAAAAATTATTACTAATAAAATAAGATTTAATCCAAAAATTTCACAAATACAAATGAGAGTATTACAATGATCTAGTAATAAAAAAAAAATATATATATATATATATATATATATATATATATATATATATATATATATACATACATACATATTAAGAAACTCCAATATTTCTTGTTTTTAAAAAGAATCAATTGATTTTTTGTTTAAAATATTTCTACCTGTTTGATTTGATGCTAACTTTAGCAGGAATTCTAGGAAAGAAATTAGTAACGTTAAACGAGATTAATTTCGCATTATTTGATAAGTGAATAATTTTAATTTTATTAACTAAAACTCACTAGTTTTTAATTTGATATTTTGCTGAAAACTGTGTATATATTTACTGGTGTGAAAGGAACTCCCAGTTTATGAAGTTTAATTAAAGAATATAACTTTGTTGGTTGTGGTTTCATAATTGTATACTTACTGGCGTCTCTATCACTAAACAAACTCTTACAATTTTTTAAATAAGTTCTAATTTTTTGTTAAAATGGATGTGTAAGATCATGTTTTAAAATATGATGTTTGTCTGGGTTAAGAAAAATTGTTTTGTTAATATAATCTATCATATTAATAGCTACTACAGTATTGCTTTTACCTTCTTTCGTAAAAATAATATTTTTTGACTTAGGCTCTTTAAGAAATTCTTTTTTAATAATTGTTGAACCTTCAAATTTTAGACATATTTTTGAAAGAATGTTTTTAAGGGCTAGTTCAGTTTCAACACTTAATAATATTAAGTTTTTTGCTGAAGTTGAAGGAAATATAATAAGAATATATATATATATATATATATATATATATATATATATATATATATATATAGGAAAACAAACATTAGAAATAATCGTTTGTTATTGTTGTTATTATAATTATTATTATGGTTAGTGGAAAATTTTGTTTGATTTAAACCCAAGACTCACTCATGAGCTTTCGACAGTAAGGAACGAAAAATCTTTTATTTGGTGAAATGTATATTCCTATCACAAAAAATATAACGCAAAATATTCTTTGGACCTACCCTGTCCCACTGCAATAAGTTCTCTATCCGTACAAATATTTCTTTATATATCCTTTACAAAAATTATATTGTCTCGTATAACCTAAAACAGATGTTTTTACCATTGATACTTCGCAAAAGAATCTAACAAAGAGCACTTTTTTCATACAATTTTGGTACAACTTACTACCAAAATTTGTAATTAATTACTTTTTTATATTGCTGTAACAGTAAATAATTTTTCGAAGTTATGGATAATTTTTAACATCTGCTTGTTTTGCATAATGAGTATTGTATTAGAATTATTTCATTATTTTGGGATTAAACATTTTGGTAACATATGATAAACATATATTATATACAGTCGGATTGGGAGTAGAGGTAATTGCTATCCTAACAAAATGTATGCCAGATGGGATATTTGACTGGGATAAACTCAGTATAACAATTTGATTATAACGTCATCTCTGTAACAATTCTCTGACGTCATATAATATGAATATAACAGTTCAGTCTAGGTATAGACATATTATATGAAATGTGTTCAGTATATGCGACTGATGTCAAAAAATATATATGAAGTGTTGCATTAAAAACGCATATAACGTCATAATTCTTACACAGGTGATGTCACGATCAAAGAGGTATTATCAAGAGATAGGGAGTGAAATAAATAAATCTGACGGGTACAATTGGTTTTACAAATGTATTAGTCTTTTCCAGGTTATATATTTTATTCCATTTAAATATTCCACCCTGCATATCCTACAACTGACAAAAAAAGACGCACATACCACTGATGGAATGTTGAACATATGCTACTTTCGATCAGATCGTAATCAGATCTACCGGGTGTCCCATAACCTATCCGCCATAAAGCAACAAGTGATATAAGAAGATTTGTTCAATAAATGTAGTGGCAACTGTTAGTCGTTAAAAATATACAGATATCAAAATCAAAATTAGTGTACTAGCGTTTTCAAAGGTGAGAAATTCGAATTCGGAGTTAGTTTAAACCTTACTACATACTTAATGATGAAATAAATTTTGTATATTATTTTTACCCTGTAAAGTTGAGACTGTGTTTACACTAAAAAAGGGTCATCATTTCTGCGTAAAAAATGTACGCCTGGTCAATATCGATATATCAAGCTGTTTGCAAGATATTCGTCTTTGAAAGTAAAAATACCGAAAAAAGAAATAAAAATCAAGATATTAAAAATAAGTAGAACTCAATTTATTTAAAATATATAAAATCATTTTTTTTTAACAGATGTTGTGTCCGCTGTTTACCCCAATAATGAGGGTATCTGCTCAATTTTTAATGATCTTGAATTTTTTGTAAAAGTTCTTCTGGTGTATCTATTTGATTATTGTATACTAGAACCTTCTGTGACAGATAAACATCTAACGGATTAAGATCGGGGCTGCAAGGTGGTCAAGGAAATCCACTACTGTGCCCAATCCATCGATGGAGGAACGTTGATTTAAGTAAATTCGCACTGTAGCTCTAGTATTATGTTTAAAGATATATCATCCAAACGTTCAGTAAATCGTTTTTTATAAACTGCAAATATTGATCTCCATTAAGCCTTTACGGGAGCTCAGATGGTACGATTAAAAAACTAACGCTAGATTTACTTATTCGCGTTGCTGTTTCCAAACGCTTAGTGCTTAGCTCTTCTTGTTCTACCGTTATTTTTTTGCGTCGTCCACCAGGATTTTTATTATAAAACAATCCTGTTTCGCCTAACTGATTGAAAATTATTGAAAAGATTCTCAGTCTGGGATGTTCCTGAGCTCTATATACCTTGTTAATGCAGCACAACTACCAACATTTTCTTTCGCATAAACGCAGAGCATATTTCTTAAATCACGATTAGAAAACTATCCTTTTCGGCAATTGTTCAGAAGTACAATAGAATATTTAAAGACCAATATCTCGCAAACAGCTTTAGATATCGATAATGAGCAAGGTACGTTTTTTACGCAGAAATGATTACTACTAGTGCGAAGTGAAACAGTCTCATCTTAAGAGGGTAAAAAAATATATAAAATTTAATTCACCATTAAGTATGTAGCAAGCGCCCTCTAGCAGCTAGATTCAAACGAATGACGCTTCGGATTTTTCACCTTTGAGAACGCTAGTACATTTATTTTGAATTTGATATCTTTATCAGTTTTATAATTATAATAATTTTTCGAAAATTAGGTTTCACTTTCAACACCCTGTATTTTTTTAAAGACTACCATTTGTCACCACATTTATTGAACAAACAAATTTTCTTATTTTGATCTCTAGTTTTGCTTGTTACTCTAAGGTGGATAAGTTAAGTGACACCCTTCACGTTTAGCTCCATTTTGTAAATATCAAACATACCCCTTTAATAATATTTTGATAAAAATCGCACGTATGTTAAATATATGTTTGACATGACTTAAACAGAAATAAAAACTTTTGTAGAAAAAAAAATATTAAAAAATGTCAATAGTATATTAAAAGGCAGTTCTCTAGAGATTTCACTAAAAGGATAGCTGTTCTAATTTTTTCAGTTTTCTTAATCCCTATAAATTTGGGATAAGTAGTATTAATTTCTAAATTGATCTACCCTTTCATCATTGGTATTAAGATCTTAATTAAGACCTTTTCGTTCATCAATTTATAACTAAAAACGATTAGGGAGCATAAATTTGAAACGATATCCTTCTGCCTTTCTGTTTAAATATTTTAATACGCCTTCTTGAAGTAGTTCGCAAGAAACTCTTTGTACATAACAAATTAGATTTTGTCAAGAATTATTAAATATTTTAGATAACTTATCGTCTGAAAGTACGACTTAAGTCTGCAAAGTGTTGTATATTTCGAACACCAAAATTCAAATGTTATTTCTAGTTTCTTCTTTTTATGTATCGTTTTGCAGTAAGGCACCAATTTGAGTAACGTAATCAGCTATTAAAAATCGAAAAACCATTTATTTTTAGGAATACAACATTTCACTAAAAAAGTTTAAGAGTTAAACCAGGTCTAGTTGCCATGATACTTAAAAGTCTTTGTCAGTTATGTTTCGCTTGTGTTACTGTCATTTTGTAATTGTGACATTTAGAAAATTTCTTTCTTCAATTATTGAAAATGTCATCTTAAACCTGTAACTGTCAAGTAGACCTGATCTAAATTTAAACCTCTTTAGTGAATAAGGGTCTAAATGTTATATTCTTAGACTATGAAACAAAGGATAGACTCAGCAATTCATTCATAAATAGTTTCGAAAGTTGGATCTATTATTGTTTTCGGCGTGTTATGGGTGCGAGAGAAAACATGTTGGCTCTCACTATAGACTGAACCAGCGGCGATTCGTTTCTCTTTAATATATGTATATAGCCAGCAATTTAATGTGTTTTTGACAATTATCAAGTATCTGTCAGACGCGTAGTTAGGGTTCAAGGGGGTTCAAAATCAGAAATACCTGCCTCCGCTAAACCCATACTACTCATAATGCTTGCGAACTAAAATGAAACTAACTTTCCTATTTAGAAATAATTACTAAATAGGGTAGTGTTTCTATTGATAATCCTAGATTTATGTGTCTTGGTTAAGTCTAAATGTTTCATGGTTTGGTGATATATTCTAATCTTGAAATACTTTTTTAAAATTAACTTTATCAACTGAATAGGTTTTTCGTTTAGGACTTCGTCGTCATACATGTAATCAAGTTTTTTATAGTATTAGTAAGGTAACTAAATCTTTGTTGTTTTTAATAAAAATACTATAAGTTTTATGGAGCAACCTAAAAAACTTCTCAGCTGCCCTGCAGGTCTCTATAACTATTTTACTAACTTTAATTTTAATATATTAGGCATTTATTGTAGATCTACTAGAAAGTTCAATAAAAATTTAATATATTTCTTTGTGTTCTCGCCTCGGTTGTTGCCAAACACCTGATTTACTTATACATATACCTAATTTGGATTGTCTATATATGAGTATTTAAAAAACAAAAAATTTGTCAGAAATACATTAAACTTTTGAATATTAATAGTATTGATGTATAACAAAATGTAAAGGACTCAAAATAATTTTTTATAAGCTTTTATATACTAAAAAGATTAGATAGAATTGTACTACATTTTAATTATATATTAGATAAAACCCGAATAACTAAGTAGTTTGGAATTTGATACGTGGATGAATAAGGTGAGCTACTTCCTAGTAGGTCTCTGAAGATTAAAATCACAATATGATTTAAACAAAATGTTTTATAACCAAGAGGCATTTTAAAAATCTGCAAAAATACGTCGTTCTTATATAAAAACATTTAGTTATAGAAATATAGAACTTATTCACAACCAAAATAGTATATTTGTATTGCAAATAACGCATTTAAGCATATGGAGAGAGAGTATCTATTTTAATGTTTACGTTATGTGAAACCCAACCCAAAATATTGGTTTTTGTTCAATTAGTATATTTTTATCTTGTTTTCCATGCCAATTAACATACCAGAATGGCTTAAATATTAAATTAATTTGTGTAAATGCCTTACAGTTCGGATACCATTAATATTAATATGTAACCTTAATTACTTCAAGTTTCATTTGTGATATGATACTTCTATACAAACAACACACTTCCTCACCATAGGTTTTCATTTATATAAGTACTACAACACACAGAACTTACAAAATCAACAAAAAAGTAAAAAAATATATATATAAACAATAACGATCGAATGCGGTAAGAAAAATGACAACAATGCAGCGTCTGTTTTGTAATTAGACAATAAAACAAGAGTGCTATGATGATTGCTATGAATGAATAGTTGTAAAACTACTCGTAAGGGACGTACATTTGGTGTAGCGTCGTTACCAGTTCTATTTGGTAATATTTTTATTATTACATTTTTGTAGTTTTTAATTGCTTAGACAATAAAACAATGTTTTGTAGTCTAAGGTTAATTATCGTGTATAGCTTTTTATATACATATAAATGTGTTATGAAAATATATAAACATATTCGAGTAATTCGATAAAACTTAGCTTAGAATATTTGACAATTTTTAAAACGCGAAAACAACATACACCTATCGATGTAGTGGAGAGGGAAAAAATTCAATATGTGATCCCGTGTTAAATGTAAATAGTTGTCTCTCTCTTGTTTTTATAGTCTAAGGTTATACTATTTAATTTTGGTCAAAATGAGCCGAAATCAACCTCACTGGCTCAGTGGCTGGTATATAGGAAGATATGAGCAAGTAAACCCCCAGACAAAAAATATAATCTAATTTTATTTTAAAATTCGCCTAATTGCGTGTTACACAGATATCGCGGAACTAACGTTGAGTATGGGGGCATCTTTGTGTTCAGCGCTTTAGACACAGTTTACTTGCGCATAACTTGTTTCAGTTTATGGAATATTTTTATTTTCGGATCTCGTCAATTCGCTATTTTTTAATAGTTATATTTTTGGTTATTACTACGTATTTTAATTTTATTAAGAATACCTTGTACATCAAAATTTTTCTATTGTGGAAGAAGTAAGGAACGCAGTAGACAGAAACCCAAACTACAGAATGTAAATCCAGAGATTTGATTAGAAAGTTTAACATGGAAATATGTGAGAAAAGTGATTAGGCTTATGAATTCAATGCAATATACAAAATTTGGAGTAACAGACTTGAGTTATTTAGCACTAGAAATTAAACATAAAAATACCCAAATACATATTAACGGACAATTAGAAATAAAATGGTTGCGCAAAGTAGATATTCGGCAACAGCTTAAAGTACATCTAGATGCATCATTCAGCAGCTAACTGAACAAATAAGCAAGAACTTATACCTAGTCAGCAAGAAACAATTGGTACCAGTAGTACTTAAAAAATTATTAATAGTATAATATTTTGCGGGGCTTTCGAATTGGCACTTTGAGGTCATAATAAAAATGATGACTCTTTAAATCCTGGAATTTTTAGAGGGTTAGTAATTTTAGTATCGAATTAGATATAGCACGGCCATTTTGAGGAATTCACAGTGTTTAAAAGGATTTAAAAAACATCAAATAAAATATATTGTTAGATTGCATGTTGGAAATATCAAGAAAAATTAATTTGTCTGCGTTATGGCAATTAAAACTACTGAATTAAGTTTAAAAAAAAAACACTGGCAATCAATCAACCCACTGCTATGGATCGTATGTTACAGGATTTAAAGTTTGTATTCTGCCACCTGCTTATATTTTTAAGACTCAAGAACTGTAGCTACCAAGCAGTTTTGTGATCCCATACTTAAACATGTAAAAAGTTTTTTTTTATCAAACATTTGAATTGTTTAGTAGTTTTTCATTTAAATTATTTGTCTCAATTCGAAAAGGTTAGAATTTAGGCGCAACAGGCATACCTCTGCTTGTTAAAAAATCGGTAACTTTCCTTTACCCGGAACTTCCCTCGTTATGATTTTTTTTCCATTTGTTAGGAATAGTGAAGTGTGTCACAATTTAGTTCAGTACATAGTCACATTATATATGTGTTACATATACTGTATTTTCATTTTTATTAGGCTCCATTTTGTTCCATAGTATTAAATTTTTACCAACATTTTACCATTTTCTTTCCACCTATGCCACACTTGACTTTTGGACATAATTTAAAATAAATTCAATAAGTAGTTTTTACATTAACACTTACCGCCATTTTGATACGTCATGTTGAATTCGTACCAGTTTATCGCATTTTCACATTTAACTTTTCTGCAAAATTTAAAGTCAATTAAACAAGATTTTTTAAAAAAATTATTTGGCCGGCATTTCGTTTTGCCATCTTAAATTGAAACCCATATTATTTACCTATTTCATTAGTCGGCAGATATTTCCCAGATATTAAGTTTTTAAATGGTTTTCGTTAACGATCTTGTTGTTATGTTAGACTGGTGTATTATTTGGGGTTATGATCCACTAAATAAAAAACAAACGCCTTTTTTTAAATTGTGGACGTTTCGCAACTTTATTATTGCAACCTCAGGACATATATAGATTGTATATCCTGCATGAAACCCATATTATCAGTCTTTACCTACTCCGTTGATCCGCAGATACTTTCTAACTCCAAATAATACAGTACTCTAACATAACAACAAGAACATCGTTAATGAAAGCCATTTAGAAAGTTAATATCTGCGAAATATTTGCGAACCAACGGAGTTGGTAAAGACTGGTAATATGGGTTTCAAGCACATGTAATGTCTATATGTCCTGAAGATGCAATAATAAAGTTGTGAAATGTCGACGATTTAAAAAAATTTTTAACTCCAAATAATACACCACTCTAACATAAAAAAAGAGGAATATTAACGAAAGCCATTTAGAAACATAATATCTGGGAAATATCTAAGGACCAGCAGGGTAGGTAAAGACGGATAACGTGGGATTCATGCAGGATATAGAATCTATATGTGTCCTGAGGATGCAACAATAAAGTTGAAAAACATCGACAATTTAAATCAAGAGTTCTCTCTGTTTTTTTTACTGGATTCTAACTTCAAATGACACAATAATATAATAACAGGAGGTTAACGAAAATCATTTAGAAACTTGATATCTGGGACATATATGCGTACCAATTGAGTAGGTAAAAACCGATAATATAGGTTTCATGCAGGATATAGGATCTATATATGTGTCCTGAGGATGCAACAATAAAGTTGGGGAACATCGACAATGTAAAAAAAAATTGCTTTTTTTACTGGCTCTTAACCCCAAATAACACACCACTCTAACCATTTTTTTTTTGATATATTACCAAGTCATTCCCATATGACCCTTAATTGTTGGTCACAATTTGAAGTAATCGGGTAAGTAGTATATAAGGTATGTCGCGAAGTGATAGACAGACAGACCGACAGACGGACCGACAGAATTGATAAAACCTGTTTTTTAGCATGTAGGAACGCTAAGGCGTGAAGATATGTAAAACCTGAGGGAGTACGAAAATTTTACCAGTTGAATCCAACATAATACATTTTTTCATAATAATTTTATTAACATTTCACTAACCCGCCATTTTGTTTTGCCATACTGGATTTTTACTAAAATATTACCAGAACGACCCCATATGCCTCTTGATTTTTGGTCAAAATTTGAAGTCAATCGGGTTAGTTTTTAAGTTATGTGGCAGGCTGACAGACAGGCGCACAGACGGGCCGACGAAATCGATAAAACGAATTTTTTGATATAGAGACGCTAAAACGTGAAAACATGTAAAACCTGAGAGGGTGATTTTTTTTCACGATTTCAACAATAGTATTTGGCAGCGATTTTGTTTGGCCATCTTGAATTGGTACTACAGTTTAAGTAAATCCCTGTACCAAATTTTGAGCCGTTGATTCCAACATAATACTTTGATGAGTGTGCAAAATCTGAGATAAATTGGGTAAATAGTTTTTTAATAATGTTTTTTTAACAATTTACTAAGCCGCCAATTTGTTTCACAATATTAGATTTTTACCAAAATGTTACCATGTGTTCCTATATAACCTTTAATTTTTGACTAAAATTTGAAGTCAATCGGGTAAGTAGTTTTTAAGCTATGCTGCGAGCTCACAGATAAACAGACAGACGGACAGACCGACAGACGGACCGACGGAATTGATAAAATATATTTTTTGGCATTCAGGGACGCTAAAACGTAAAGATTTGTACAACCTGTAAAGGTTATTTTTTTACTATTATAAACATTTTATTTGGCCGTCATTTTGTTCGGCCATCTTGAATTAGTTCTTCAATTTAAGCAGTTGATCACTGTACCACAGTTAGTTATGGTGCACAATTTGAAATCAAACCATGACGCTGTTTTTTCAGACTGAATTTTTAACACGTTCGCTGCCATGTGTATCATTTATGATACACCGGGTAGTGCTTACCACAGGCCGGGTGTATCCTAAATAATACACCAACTATTTTTCATTCTAAGTAGCGGTGTATTTATTATGATACACCGCCCATAAGAAATACATTAGGTTGGGGTTTCGGCGGCCTGGCACTATACAGAGCAACTTAAAGTTTTGGCCTGGAAGGGTGTTATGAGGACCAATAATAAAATACATATAACATTGAACAAATGTATTTATTTTTGTAAATACAAAGAAAAAATTCACTTTGAGTGTTTATATAAATACAAAAATATAAACGGAAACTACAAAACATAAAATTTAAAAGTTAATGAAAACCGTTGAAGCATTCTCTGCAAAAAAATGGATTGCCTTCACACTGGTCGCAGACTGTTTTTACTTGGGTTGCCAGCTTTTTTTTGCCATCCACTATCTTACCATGCTTCCCAAATCTTTTATAACATTCGCTGCATCGACCTCTTTTATTTTGCCCATGTTGCACTAGATGATGGGTTTTCCTTTTGTTGTCTAATGCAACTGTTTCATTAGAATTGAGAAGAGATTGTATAACACTCTCCCTAAACTGCGTTATTGTCAGTTTTGTGGAATGTACGGAATTTTCACAGTAGAGAAAGTAAGCATTCACAAGACTAGTTCCCCACAATATTTCGATCAATACTTTTCTATACCATTTTATTGACCTACGTAGGGAAGTATTATAGGATGATAATTGGTCGCTTACATCAACTGACAATTTTCCGCTATCGTAGTCTATAACGCATAAAGGTTTAACAGTTTCTCTTCCAGTTTTTGACGTAACAGTTTGGGTATCAGTACCAAGGTGAGTGGTTGTCAGCATCATGACGTCCCTCTTATCTTTCCATTTTAGTATGGTGATTCCATCGTTGGATTCTTTGGCGATAATTTCACCTTTTCGCAATTGTGCAGATTTTATTTCTTGAGGAATATACTTTCTATTTTGGCGGAGAGTGCCTACAACGTGTGTGTTATGAGAGAGCAGTTTACGAGCTAAAGGCACACTTGTATAGAAGTTATCGATGTATAACGTTCTACCATTATCTAGAAGATCCCGGATCAATTTCATCACCACGTTCTGAGAAGCAGACGTATCAGCGTCATCTGCTTTATCGTTGCCAACATAAACCAATAAGTTCCAGGTGTAGCCCTTATCCGTACATAACTTGTAAACTTTTACCCCATAACGGTGTCTTTTGGAGGGAATATACTGCCTGAAGCTTAACCTCCCCCTCCAAGGTATCATGGTTTCATCAACACATATTTTTTGAGCGGGTGTGTATGTGCTTTGGAAACTGTTTACAAACATCTGAAGAATATCCTCTATTTTACTTAGACGATTGTGTTCTTGGGCCTCATCATTATTGGCGAAGTGCCAGAACCTGAGCAACAATTCAAATCTATTTCGCGACATAGTCTTTCTTGGAAGAGGGAAAGCATATAACTCTGATCGACGCCAATAATCAACCAACTTGGGCACTTTGACTAGACCCATCCATCCTAGTAAACCGATGAATTTGGTCATTTCCTGATAATCTGTGGGTGTCCAGTCGTGTAAACGTGATTTGGGACCAACGTTCATTTTTTCTAAAATTTGTGTTGCATAAAGAATTGTCTCGTCCACCATTTTATTCACAACTTGAGGAGTCAAGAACAGAAAAAAGTAGTCTATTGGGTCTGCCAATGCCAAAATCCCACTAACATTGTGATCCAATCCACTGGATCCAGTAAATTGAAATATCTTTTGGTTTCCAATTGGATCGCTCCATGCAATATTGTCAAATATATTATTTTGTGTTTGGGGCGGTGGAGACTGACTTGCTGTATTTGTATTTGGTTGGGGTGATGGAGGTGGGCTTACAGCTGTACTTGTACTTTGTTGAGGTGATGGAGATCGGCTGGTGACCTTTTTTCTTTTCAGTTGTGGTGAAGGAGATCGGCTTATAGCTTTACTTGTACTTGGTTGATCTAATGAAGATTGGCTGGTAACCATATTTTTCTTTGGTTGGGGTTTTGAAATCGGAGCTCTAACTCCTACCACCGAATCGTCACTATCAGAGTTCTCCGACTCTTCCAGATAATTTGGATCAGCATCGGAGTCATCCAAATCTTCATCACTCATATCCGTGTCAGGGTATTCCCCTGTTTCATGCATTTTTTCAATTTCACTGTCTGTATAGAATTTTTTCATTTTGTTTTTTATCACTATTATTGTTTATAGTCACTATACTTCTTTACTTTTCTATAACAATAGTTTATTGATTTACGTCTACTTTTGCGCTAACTGAGAAAATAGAGAACAAGCTATCCTTTTATTTCTTTTTCAAGAAAAGATAGATTATGCTCTGAGCCAGTGCAAAAGTGCACGTAAATCAAAAGTCGAAGACACTGCGGCTCGTCAATCTGAAACAAAGAAAAAACTCGTAAAATGCTAGTGTATCATAAATAATACACTCGGCCTGGAGCAGCAAAATTCTTATTGTTCGGCGAGTGTATTATTTATGATACACCAAAAAAAAAACAAAAACCCAAAAATATCAAAAACTATGAAGTGTGGAATAAAACCAAATATGGGAAATGCTTTCAAAATATACCTAATTGGTGAAAACTAATTTGGCCTGTGAAGACAGATTTCAAAATGTTTGCTCGGCAGTGAACGTGTTAAATATTTTATTAAGCCGCCACTTTGCTCCGCCATCTTGGATTCGTACCAAAATATTACCAGTTGATTCCAACATAATAGTTGAAGCTTTTGCAAAAGTTGAGTTAAACTGTATAAGTAGTTCTTTAATAATAATTTTTTTAACATTTCACTAGGCCGCCATTTGGTTTCGCCATACTGGATTTTCACCAAAATATTACCAGGTCATCCCCATATGACCCCTTAATTTTTGACCAGAATTTTAAATCGATCGGGTAAGTAGTCTTTAGCTACGCGGCGAACAGACAGACCGACAGACAGACAGACAGACAGATGGACAAGACAAAACATGATCTTCGTCATCATCTAGAGACCTTGAAACGTGAAGATCTGAAAAATCTCGGAGGGTGATTTTTTCACGATTACAATACTTCTCTTTTACGGAGGAAGTGAAAATCCATCCCATGGATGTTTTTCAGATTATTTTTTTTAAAGCACAGTATAAAGCATCTCATATTTGCGGTACCTATTTATTTTCTTCTCCTGCCTCTGTCCCAAAATATTACGTTATTCGATTTATGGATGGTATATATTTATAACCAGCGGTGTCGTCTCCTAATTTAATAGCCGGAATGAGCCTAGCTTTTAAAAAAGTTACTTTCTGGGGTCTAAATACGTAAAGATTTCCCTTCCTAGAATATGTGTTTCTGATCAGGAGTAGAAGTTCCCAATGAAATTGACCAGATGATACAAGGCGTGTTTCTTTTTGTTTTAAATTGTGTTTGTTGATAAACTATAAAAAGGATAACACAGTATAAGAAAAACAAAATGAATTCTTAAAATTATTTGTTTATAAGTAAATGGAATATACATGTCCCACGACGCTTTGACCAGTGGATATCTCGATTGTTGTACCAAATTGGAAACAAGTATCGTAAGGACTTTTTATGGGATCCATGAGGTGCATAATTTAAACATAACTTTGATTATACAAGCTAGCTCACAAAGCCGTAGTAAATCAAACCTCGTTTTTTTAATGGGATTTCCAGTATATTCGTTGCCGCAATATGATACTTGTTAGGGTTTAGCTTATACAGGCTGCTAGAAAGTACAAATCCTGCGAATGCAAAGGGATCTCGGAAAACACTAAGACCATAAGAGATACAAAGTTGGATTGGAGACAAAGTTGTCAAGAAACTTGAAAAGTTCCGATTACTTCTGGATATACCCGAAAAAGCAATTTTAATTATCTCCTGACTTTATTTATGGACATAAATTACCCAAAAGTTTATTATAACATTTTTGCGGACTGAATTATATTTGACAGTTTTAAAGCAAATTTTTCTGTGCCTGTACTTAACCGGTGTTTGTTTATAATCTGTTTGTGTTCTTTTTGTGGTTTTAATTGATTTAATTGATGAATGTTGATTATTAAATTAAAATTTCCAGTTTTAAAGCTTTGGCTAAAATAAAAATCACAAACTATTCTTCTAAAAATGCCGTTTTCCACTACTTATATCTCTTCTACACTGCCTGTTTCTTTGTTATACAATAGTGAATTGAGGTTTTGGATTTTTGCTTCCGATCTAATTGACGCGATAAATACGGGTTCTATTCAAACCTCCTTGAAGAAGATCGGTTCAAGGCAACACAGCTGTCGTCGTAGTGCAAGATATATGCAATAAGAATGACTAGCAGGTCAATCATTCTTATTGCACGTTCTCCCTCTGACAAAGACATTACATTTTTAAAAGAAAAACAGGATAATACCTGCAAAAGGATTTACAATTCTCAGGATTTAAAATCCGCAACTTTTTTAAAAAATTGCAAAAACGACATATTATTTGTACATGCCATCACTGGTTGTGACATAACCTCTCTTTTTTTGCAAATGGAATAGTAAAAGAAGTGATTTACAACGTATTATGCAATTTTTCCATAATGAGGACGAAACTAATGAATAAATTGCAAACGTAGAACAGCGATTTATTTTAGCTTTATACAACTGTAGAATACAAATTTATATTTTTTAATAAACTTGTTGGTAAAGCGAACAACATTGTAAAGTTGTCATAACTACACCAACTTCTGCTGTGGCTCTATAACACTTGTATCGGGTTTTTCACCAAATTCAAACATGGAAGCGCGTTACGCTCGAAGCCACCGATTGGGGGTAGAAAAAAGTCGGCGGTATATTAACCCCAACAATGACAAACAAGGAACCAGCTCCCCAATCTGTTTTAATACTTATTTCATGTTCATGTAAATTACGGTACGAATACAGGTGTAGCTGCAGAAGAGCTAGCTTGCGGTGTTCTACAATTATAATTGCTATGGACAATCATGCTTGAATGTTGAATCGGTGGAAGACGGCGAAGATTCATAATTAACATTTGATAATTAGTGAATTAGGCTTACAAGGGACACCACCTAAAAAAAATGCGAACAAGTACAACTCGCACTTTTTACAGGAGTGAGGGGTTGGAAGTGGTAGGTATATTAATATTTTAAATGAAGTTTAGTGCCTACTGCTATTTTTCAGCGTTAAACATTAATCTTTAAAGTAGATTGTGCTGTAGATATTGTTAGTCGGAACCAACCCTCATAATTGCGCCCTATTCCCCACGTTATTATTCATTTAAGAAAGAAAGTGTAAACACTTTTTTAGAGAATTAGAAGAACCATCATGTATATAGGTATTTTTGTCCAAAATCGCACCATTGCCGGGATAATCCAGAAAGTCCCAAAATGTGGGTAGAAAGGATGTCCTGCGGAATGAAGTACATTGTTTAGGGATAAGAACTTTTATGATTAGTAATCCTTATGGTATCGCCAATATACCTACCAATTTTCAGAACTTTATGAATTTTGTCGGAATTAAATCGTAACATTACTGAACTACATCGCATAATTGATTAAATCGAAAATTTGATTAATCAAAAAAAATGAACAATCGAAATAATCGATTCGAAAAAAATTGAGTAAGCGAAAAATAGATCAATTATTCGAAAGATAGGTTAATCGAAAGAAATCAATTGTTTGCAATAATCGATAATTGAAATACACACAACATAAACAAATAACAGCCGACTTTAGGTGAATAATTATAATTTCTTTTGTAATGATTTTTAAAGTGACTCATAATCTTAATTCATTTTCAAAATAAGGTTTGTATATCTTGTACTTATATTTTTCTTACAGATCATACCTAAATAGCTTGGTTAATAAAAGATATTGCAGTTATCGAATTAATACAACCACAAACAATAACATAATTGAAAGTCAACCATAACCTGGATATAGATAACCTCTTCAAGTTTTCTTTAAAAGCAAAATAGCTTTAGGCTAATTTGTTAAATTCACAGTAAAAGCTAATTAAAACCTGTAAACAGTATTAGAGAACTATTGGCTGAATAATGGTTTTTAAAAATATTTTTTTATGAAAGTGGAAGTTTCTCAACTGCACGGCATGAGAGAATTTGTGAGAAGAATAAAAACCCTTTACTAATATTTATGTAGCAATGTTTAACCTCCTAAACATAATGTGCTAAAGAAAATTTAAAAATTGAAAACCTTGAACAGCATCGTGCAGCTTTCGACTGATACTCCATATACAGAGTATCCGACAGTCGGTGTTAGGTTAGACTGGAGAATGGATAGACATCCTTTTAAAAGTTTGACAACACGTGTAATTGACCTTGGCCTATAGTTTTAAATTATTTTCAGCAGAGCGTTGTTATCGCTACTAAAAACCGATAGCAACATTGCTATTTTAAATGGGATACCTTATACATTTTTAAGTTTTGCAGAACTACTTGTATTTCTAAGCAACTTTTCTGATTTATAATTATTATATTTAATTTATTAATTATCTATAGTCGTTTCTCAAGAATTAATTCTTTTTTTTAACGAAAATAGGACCTCAAATAAATCTGAATTTCTCACAACCCTTAAACACTTTTAAGACCAAAATTTGAACCCCAATTAGATAACACATTTAGATATTGATTTTTTTATCATAGCTTAGTTGAAGCATACAGAGTGCACGAAAAATAAATGTTTTTAGGTAATTAAAAAAAAATGGAACACCCTGTATATTATTTCAATTATTAGAAGCCGACTCAATATCCTAGCAAATGGTGTATTATATTCGTATGCCTAAATCTTAAGGTTTTAGAAATAAATGCATTATTCTGTAAAAATCTTATTAATGGGTGGTCATGATACAACAAGTATTTCAATATAGCTGTACATGTTTGAACATTTTGACAGTTCAAATTAACACGTTTGAATGTTTTTTCAATGGAAGGATTACTTTTTTTACTCAAACGAAATTCTTATGAAAATCTTTATTCTAGGAAGCCAGTGTGACAAGATCATTACAAGAACATTTAGAATATTTAACGAGCTATTCCCTGATTTACCACAAATGAACAAGATAAGTTTGAGTGAATGATGCTTGAAAACCGGGGTGAATAAGATAAAGTATTTTCGTATGGTTTGCATGAATCTACGCTTGTCTCTGTAATGTATCTTTTTTGTTTATATTGTCCTGTTATTCTTTTAGCCACAGTCATATAGACGGTGTTATGACAAGTGAAAGAAAATGCGGTTAAAATAAACTTTTATAGGTATTTACGTAGTACTAGTTTACTACCAGTAAAACTTCATTTGCCGATGGAAAGTTTGTATTATTTTGAAGCATTTTTAGCTCGTATATGTTTTTTTTATTTAAATTATTGCTGATACTTGACTGAGGGCATATACAAATTATATACTTCATTGTTTCCTTACATTTTCTACTTTGTACGCAAATCTTTTATTCGTCACTTCTTCTCTAAACTCTTAACTCAACTACAATCGGGGATTCTTAAAAATGTCTATTTATTTATTCCATACGTTCCTTTTGCCCCTTTGTGCTTGCGTTTTTCTTTAGTTCTCGTTTCTTTAATTTTAATATTGTTCTTTTACTTCTCCGCTTTCTATTACAAGCATACACAGTTTTTTATTAGTTTTTTTTTATCTTCTCTTAGATGATCGCATTTTGCCGTATTTGGAGCTTGATTTGAATCTCTTTTGTTTAGCATTTCCTTCTTCTCTTCGTCTTCTTTAGTGACTTCCGTGGTCCAAGGGTCATTGTATGGCAGCATGCTGTTTATATGTACTGTATCTATAACTTCTTTTTTCGTTCCTTACTTCGTTACTTTACAATTTACTGCTTTTAGTTTTCTTAAAACGTTATATGGCCCAAACCATGATAACACTAAGCAGTAGTTTTTTACTGCGTCCCATCTTTCTTATTGAAATACATATTTTAATGTTTTGAAATATTAGTTCCCTGTGACTACCGTCAAATCTTTTCTTAACTCTTGCTGTTGTGTATATTTTCAACAGCTAATGATGTATTAATAGCACTGTTATACTCCAAAAAGCCGGTTTTTTTGGGAGGGATCGTAAATCACAGCGAAACCTTGCAGCTAACAGCCCGATGCGAGGTATACGAGGCCGCGCGTTATTTTGTGGCAATGAGTACATCTACGGGGAACGATCAATAACTGTATTAGTTACTTTAGGTATTCATATTAATATTTAGATGTTCAACTTAATAAAAGGTTAACTTATGGACTAAATTTCATAGGTATTAACAACAAATGTAAAATAAAAATATATTAATTATATTTGCGAAATTAATACGTTCTCGATAGAACATCAAAGTCAATTGCACTTCAAAAACATTTTACCAAGTTCTTAGAAATAGAGAATGGAAATACATGTTCCCTAGAAAAAGCAATATCCTAATAGCATAACACTTAAATGACTAATTCTCAAAACTAAGGACAGACGGACCGACGGAATTGTCAAAACATATTTTTTGGAATCATCATTTTGTTCCGCCATCTTGGATTCGTACCAAAATAATACTGGTTGATTCCAACATAATACTTGGGATAAACCGGACGAGTAGTTTTCTAATAATAATTTTTTAACATTTTACCATATTGGATTTTTACCAAAATGTTACCAGGTCATCCTCATATGACGAAAAATGTGTAAAACCTGAGAGGATGGTTTTTTAATAATAATATTTTTAACATTTCACTAGGCCGCCGTTTTGCTTCGCCATATTGGATTTTTACCAAAATGTTACCAGGTCATCCTTTTATGACCCTTAATTTTTGACCACAATTCAATCGGGTAAGTAGTTTTTTAGCTACGCCGTGAACAGACCGACGGAATTGAAAAAACACGGTTTTCGTCATCTAGGGACTTAGAACCGTGAAGACTTGAAAAAATCTCGGAGAGTGATTTTTTTTACGATTACAATACTTCCCTTTTACGAGGGAAGTAGAAAGCTACATTTAAACGCACCCTTGTTCCAAATTCTATATTTTTGCTCACCGCGTACAACGCTCCGTAAACACGTAGGTTTAAAATCTTAAGACACCGCGTACCTAACCACTACGAAGTGACGTGCCGGCTGATCGCTGGAAGCGGCAGTACGTAGGTGTGGAAGGCGCGTCGGCAAGAGGGAAATTTATTGCGGAATAGCCAAGTGCTTGAACTATTTAGAACATATATAGACTCTGTTTCTTGGATTGCCCTTTGCTATATTATAGGCAAACGTTATGAAGGATATATATCTACACCAATGTCTGTGTTGACTGCTGAGGTATATATATATATATATATATATATATATATATATATATATATATATATATATATACGTAGGAAGATTTTCTTTGGTATTTTTGGCCTCAGGTTATTTTTTTGGAAAAATAAAACAATTTCATTTTTCGGCACTAATTTTCATTTTGTTTATTGCAAACGTTTCGGCTAAATGCCTTCATCAGTGCTGTTTGACTGAAACTAAAAACAGTACTATTTTATATTATGCGAAGTCAACATTTTTTTTTTTTTTTTTAATGTAAAGACAAAATGTTACATACATATACTTATAGACACATAATTAAAAATAACCTTTTTTTTTTTTTTTTTTATATAATAATAATTCGTTACGCTAACTAAAATTCCTAGTAATTTATACTTTCAAACTCACCCAAGAAGGTAACTTCCTGCATTCAGCAAACCAAAACAGAATAAAATTTTTGTCACATCACATTTAGTATACAGTATTAGACGCCAACAAAACATGTAAAATTTTTATTTATAAAACTACGGTGGCATGTTAGTCTACCGATATATTTTGACTGGAATTGCACCTCGTTTTGAAGCAGTTGCTTGTCTTTCTGATTGTTTTCACTGAAGCAAAAAATTGTATATTGTGTTGTTGTTGTTTTGGTGTATAGCATGAGGGCCTTTAATTATACTATTTGTTATTATAATCAATTGGTAATTACTGTATTTTTTTTCCGTTTCACTTAACTAAGTAAAAAAATTTTTTTTTTTCTTTTTTATTAATCAAGGAGAAAATTTCGGAACATGATAATTATTTTATTACGTTGTGATATATTTGGTTTAAATTTTTAATTTCAGTTCTATCATTTATTGAATTTTTATTTTGCTTAATATAGAGCATTTCTAAGAATTCCCTTTTTTTTTGGTTGGTTTCCGTTTTTAATATTTTTGTGTCTTCATATTTGAATTTATGGGATGTTTCATTTTCGTGCTTAGTTAATGAAGTTTTATTTTTTTTGTCATATTTATGTCCATTTAGGCGGTTTTTAAGGTATTGAGTAGTTTGTCCGATGTATACTCCTGGGCAATCATTACATGGTATTTGATATATAGTGTGTGTTTTTTGACTGGTTGGGGTTGGTGTTTTAAGACAAGTAAAAAATTTCTTTTGAAAAGTGTTGTAGCTTTTGTGGCATACGGTTATGTTTTGGTGTTTGAAAATAGTTTGGATACTTTCTGAAAGACCCTGGATGTAAGGAATAGAGAGGAATTTTTTATCTTTAGTTTTTTCGTTTGGTACGTTTTGATTGGGATTGTTCATTTGCTGTAATCTGGAGTTAAATATTGAATTTATTAATTTTTTTGGGTAACTATTTTGAATTAAGATGTTTTTTGCCTTTTGTATTGCCTGGGATTGATAAGTTAAATTACTCAATTTTATTGCTCTATCGGCAAGACTGATTATTACCGACTTTTTTTGGTTCATTGGGTGTTGCGAAAAGTAATTTATGTATCTGCCGGACCACGTTTACTACTAGTAAATAGTTACCCAAAAAAATTAATAAATTCAATATTTAACTCCAGATTACAGCAAATGAACATATCAAAACGTAAACGAAAAAACTAAAGATAAAAAATTCCTCTCTATTCCTTACATCCAGGGTCTTTCAGAAAGTATCCAAACTATTTTCAAACACCAAAACATAACCGTATGCCACAAAAGCTACAACACTTTTCAAAAGAAATTTTTTACTTGTCTTAAAACACCAACCCCAACCAGTCAAAAAACACACACTATATATCAAATACCATGTAATGATTGCCCAGGATATACATCGGACAAACTACTCAATACCTTAAAAACCGCCTAAATGGACATAAATATGACAAAAAAAATAAAACTTCATTAACTAAGCACGAAAATGAAACATCCCATAAATTCAAATATGAAGACACAAAAATATTAAAAACGGAAACCAACCAAAAAAAAGGGAATAGAAATGCTCTATATTATAAAAATTCAATAAATGATAGAACTGAAATTAAAAATTTAAACCAAATATATCACAACGTAATAAAATAATTATCATGTTCCGAAATTTTCTCCTTGATTAATAAATAAGAAAAAAAAAAAAAATTTTTTTTACTTAGTTAAGTGAAACGGAAAAAAAATACAGTAATTACCAATTGATTATAATAACAAATAGTATAATTAAAGGCCCTCATGCTATACACCAAAACAACAACAACACAATATACAATTTTTTGCTTCAGTAAAAACAATCAGAAAGACAAGCAACTGCTTCAAAACGAGGTGCAATTCCAGTCAAAATATATCGGTAGACTAACATGCCACCGTAGTTTTATAAATAAAAATTTTACATGTTTTGTTGGCGTCTAATACTGTATACTAAATGTGATGTGACAAAAATTTTATTCTGTTTTGGTTTGCTGAATGCAGGAAGTTACCTTCTTGGGTGAGTTTGAAAGTATAAATTACTAGGAATTTTAGTTAGCGTAACGAATTATTATTATATAAAAAAAAAAAAAAAGGTTATTTTTAATTATGTGTCTATAAGTATATGTATGTAACATTTTGTCTTTACATTTAAAAAAAAAAAAATGTTGACTTCGCATAATATAAAATAGTACTGTTTTTAGTTTCAGTCAAACAGCACTGATGAAGGCATTTAGCCGAAACGTTTGCAATAAACAAAATGAAAATTAGTGCCGAAAAATGAAATTGTTTTATTTTTCCAAAAAAATAACCTGAGGCCAAAAATACCAAAGAAAATCTTCCTACGAATATATTTTAAATGGTCCAGAAACTCACTCTAAGTATATATATATATATATATATATATATATATATATATATATATATATATATCATATTATTATCTGCTATGGTTTTATTAATTTTTGTAAATTGACTTCTGATACCCATAATTCCTTCTATTTCATGTCATAATTCAGATTGGAAAATTTTTCTCTATCGCTTAGGAGAGTTCTTGGAATTCCATGTATTAGAAACACTTTTTAGCAAAAATTGAGACATTGAATCAGATTTACCGTTTGGTAATTCTGCTGTTATGACGTATTCCGAAGCATTCGGTGAAAACTGCTATTATGGTTTTGCCCTTGTTACTTCTTCTGAATGGACCTAGTAGATCAATGCCAACTTTGTCGAAGATTGTTCTCATATCAACTGATTGTAGCAAACGTGCCATTTCTCTATATAGCTGTTCTGTTGTTGCTTGGCAATCTCTGCATTCCTTTATATATCGTTCTATACCTTTGATGATCCCGGTCTAAAAAAAATCTATTTTTGTCTTGTTTTTTTCTAATATTTTGCTGAGCTCTAGATGTTCATATGTGAATGCGTGCCTTTCCCACATTATTTCTTCTCTCACAACTTTTGGAATTACTAATAAATATTCTAGAACTTTGATTATGTTCTTGACTTTTAACAAGGTGGTGTTTAAAATTTTATAGTTTTTGCTCTTCGTCTCACGGCTATTAAAATGTCTTATTTTTAGAGGTCATTTATTTCGGGATATATCTCCTGGATTTCGAGACATACCAATCAGCATCTTTGTGTGCTGCTCCTTTTTTATACTCTGCTATGTATTCGAATTCTGCTGATGATCCCACCCCCCACCTTATGAGTGCGAAGTGGCTAATGATCTGATATAATCTTGTGGACAGCCATATAGAGATGTCTAGAGCCTATTATATACTGAGCTGTTCGAGATCGCTTACAGTGTAATTTTTTTCGTTATTTGGTAAGCTTCTGCTGATATATGCTACAGCGAGAGCTATTTCATCATTATTTTCCTGTTCTAGAATAGAAGCGTCTGTGTGTAGGATTGTACCTTTGTTTGGGTCAAAGTTTTTAAACACTGGAGCAGTTATCATTTTGTTTTTTAGGATTTCAAATGCTTCTTCTTGTTTTGGACCCTACTTGTAATGTATGGCTTTTCTGGTCTTCTCGTACAGTTGTCTGGCTATTGGCGCAAAATTGTATATATATATTTCATAAAAATTACGTGGGCCTAGAGAACTCTGCACCTCTTTCACTTTCCAGGAGTATTTCTTTCTCGTCTCCTCTAGAGCCTAGAATAGTTCTTAACACCCGAATGTAGGGTCCACCAGCCTTGACGAGTATCTTACTGCTTGGTTTTCAGGGTAGTTCTTTCGCCCATATCTCCTGAATTACATTATCGTGGGCCCCTGTGTTGACGATTGCTAAAACTCGTTTATTATTTATTATGTATTATATTCCAGTATCTTTCTTGACCTCCAGTATTGAGATGGCTGGAGACTATACTTTTATCATCCTGACATGTTTGGGTAATTCTATTTGTGGATGTTGCGAAGTATCCTGATTTCCTATAAGCTTCGCATACTTAGTGTTGGTCGTTGGTGATCTGGCTTCCTGTTGGTTGAGATGGTCCTGTTGGCAGAGAGAACTGACACTTATTAATCCTATGTCGTACTCCCATGTTCATGTGTGTGGGTGGAATATATTTTTTGGCGTTTTACTGTTACTCTTTGAACATAACTTATACATTAAATTATTCTTGGCATAAAATGATACCTGAAATAAAGATATAGCTCATTTATACTGGTGCATGTTTGAGGCATCCCCTAAACAAACAGACACTGAGTTGATGCAATAGATATATACTGTTCGCCGTCAAAAGACATACCTTGAACTATGAAACTCCTCATTAAAAATTTAAAGTAGTTCAGAATTACGGAAAAAATATTTTTTTTGACAAATGTCAATAAAAGTTACATTAAACTGTGAAAACTGCATTTAAATATTTTAAGCAGTTCAAAAGTTCGAGTGAAAACCATTTTTTTACAGCTGACAAAATAGCTTTTTTAAATAAAATGCGCCAGTAAAAGTTACTTGAAACTGTCAAAAGAGTATTTAAAAATTTTGAGCAGTTTAAAAGTTTCGGCAGCTGACAAAATATATTTTTTAATAATTTTGGGACACTAAAAGTTACATGGAACTTTAAAAATCGTATTTAGAAATTTTAAGAAGTTTGAAATTTACGGGAAAGGCAGATTTTTAACAGGAGTCAAAGTTTTTTTTAAATAAATTATCCCTCTAAAAGTTACATACTACTCTAAACGTAGTTTAGAAGTTACAGAAAAAAACCTTTTTCTTTGACAGATGAAAATATTTTTTTTTAATAAATTACGCCACTAAAAGTTACATGGATTTATGACAAGTGTATTTTAATTTTAAGTAGTTTAGAAATTATGGGAAAAACAATTTTTTTAAAAGCTGTCAAAACATTTTTTCAATTAAATTACGCCTTAAGCGTTACGTATAAAAACCCTATTTAAAAGTTACTAGAAAAAAATACTTTGTTTCACAGCTGTCATAATATTTTTTCAAATTTGCGCCTCTGAAAATTGCATAGAACTGTGAAAATCTTATTTAAAAATTTAAGCACTTCAAAAGTTAAACAGTATTTTTAACAACTGTTAAAATATTTTTTTAAATAAATTACATCTTTAAAAGAAAACCGTGAAAACCTTATTTAAATCTATAACCGAAAATCCCAAACCTACCTTTAATTTTTTCAAAAGTTTCAGTAGAAAAAATATCTATCGTTTGCCTATTTAATACCCAAAACTCTCAAATAGATGCCTTAAACCGACAAAAGTTTCTAAAAAAAAAGCAACTGCTTACAAAAAAGAATTTTTAAACAAATTAAATGTCCTGTATGTATCTACTGCCCCTCTATAAGATAAAAAACGCTTTATTTCTTATCCGCCTAGAAGAAATGACATATAATACAAATATGTAATATTAATATTATTATTTTTGCCTTATTACCACTATTCAAAAATCTTACAGTTTCAAATTCCGAGTTACTTTGAAATGCATTCTATTCAGTATCAGAATGTATGGACCTAAGTTGTTTGAGACATCTTTTTTGATTTTTTTTAATAGAAAGTTTTTCGTATACTTTTTAAATATACTTATTACCTTTTGTTTTATTTTACTTTATATATCTAATAATTTTGATATTTTAGCAGTTCTTTATAGGAAAACGCAGTTTTTAAGATCTACGTTGATTCTTCGCAAATAACTTATACAGAAACACCATGAGCTTAAAAAAAGTTTAATGTAAGTTTTATATCCGATCATAATTTATTTTCCAGAAAAAATTCTGTTGGCAAAGATTATTAAAATCCTTAAGAATTACCTTAAACTGCGTAGCTCATTAAACTGGCTATGGTGGAGAGTATCAAAATTTAAAACAACAAATGATTAGATATTATGATTATTGATTAACAAATATAACATCATAAAATAACTTTATAATAATAATGATAATAATAGTACTAAATAAGGAGTTAGTTATTTATAACACGCAAGGTTCATAAACAACTTACTCCCTATTTGTTATTGTTAGTATTATTAATATTTTTATTGTTGTTATTATAATATTATCATTACAAAGTAATTTATATATTATATGTGTTAATATATAAACTTAATAGCTAAGGTTTTGTTGCGCTAAATCTTGAAATACATACAAATTAATATTTATTTTTTTATTTTGCTGTTTCTGGAAAGTTCCTTTCTTTGCCTAAGGTACTTATATCATGGCTACTTTTGTTCCCCGTTATGAATTTTAATACTCTTTACCATAATCAGTTTAATAAGTTAGACAGATCAGTGTTATTCTTAAGGATTTTAATACATTTTTGGTAAATAGGATTTTATTTGAAAAAAAAATAAAAAATTATGATTAGATGCAGAACTTACCTTAAATTTTATTCAAGTTAAATGGTGTTTCTCTTAAATTATTTGCGGACAATAAACGTAGCGGTTATAAAATATATTTCCCTATAAAGAACAGCTAAAAAATCAAAGTAATTAGACATGTAAAGTATAATATAACAAAAAACAATAACTGTATTTAAAAAATTCATGAAAATCTTTTAAAGAAATAGAAAAAGAAAACTCCAAAAACAAAGGTCCAAAAGGTCTAAACCCGGATAAAGTTAATTTAAAATTGAATCAGTGCTTAAAGCTAAAACATTATTGATAAATATTTGAATAGAGTTAATACACTAAAAATAATAATATTTCTATCCCATTTTTTCCTAAACATATATTACCATAAAATAATTGAATAGAAGTTCAACAGTTTTTACAGATATTTCTGTATTTTACGTTAATAGTCTATTCATAAATGTCGAGTAACCATATTTTGAATTTTCAGATTGCTCTTAAAATCCAGCTTAGCTTCCAAAGACTTACACACATTTAATTAGTTATACGTTTTATGAAATTTAGTTTTTTTTCGTTTCAAATAAATATTTATGAATTAGAATTAGAAAATAACTCATGTAATAAAAGCGAGGGAATGTTTAGAGCCACAGTAAGGTGTACTTAAGCCGTTATACATTTTCTAACGGAACCTTCCTCAATGCAGGCGATCAACCAACATCTCTCTTCTTATAAAATGTGTGCACTTAAACTGTGAGCAGGGTTATCCCTAAACGGATACTCTAATTAATAAGTCGGTGAACAGGTAAAGAGCAAATTTTTGCGGTGACTCTTCTTGTTTCTGTTCATTCCCTGCTCTGAAAAGAGAAATTGTGAAAATGTATTTTTAGCTAACAGTTTAGATATAAAAGGCAGATTATTGCCCTTTATATTATTCTTGCTGCAGTAACTTCCTACTTAACTTTTAGCAACTAGTTTCAACTGTCAACATTTTGACTATACTGTGAATGTTGTTTTTTAGACATGCTATCATAGCAGCTATATAAAAATTAAATCTATTTAGCTAATCAAGTGTTGCAATGCTTGTTATACCAATAATAGTAGTAGTAGTTGAAGAGAGGTTAAAGCCCATCCGTTAGAACAAATTGCCCCCTGTGGCCTGCCCCCGCTTCCAATTGTTAGTTCGACCTCTCAAATTTCCTTGAATCTGCCAAACTTATTCACGTTGCTCTGGATATCTTTTCAAAAAGATCCTTAACCTCGTCTCTCTGCAGTATTGCAGCCCCAAAAATGGCAAACTAGCCCTAGCTTCGCATCTGCACGCATAGTACAGCGGAATTTTCTTCTCTGTAGTGCAGATCGAGTCTTCCTCTAAGCTTAACAGAACGAAGTTTTTCATTAGTTGACAGTGGTCTGTAAGCACCTCTATGCGCTGATATTCTGTATACTTTTTACGAACAGCCAGCTAAGATCCTAGTAGAATAGCGCATCACTGGAATGACCCCCACCGAGCGGAGGTTAACTAAGGCTTCCGTCCTATGTGTTAAGAGCAGAAGCCCCAGGTAGAACTCCCCGGGACAGGAATAACAGCCTTAGTCCAGGCTTCACCTGACAGTTATTTATGATCTAAGATTATACACCCTTTGATAAGGCAATGCCATACGCAAGTTTAACTGCAACGGTATAGGTACTACAAGGCAACGGCGGCTTTGGCGCGGTAATCCGAGTTATTCTTCTGCTACTAGGCCGCGTCGGGAGTCACCCATAAACCTCCGCCGGGCACAGGAGGTCTTATATCTTATATCTTAAAGCTAATGAGGCTCATTGTATTAAAAATTTGTAATATATTACGGAAGAAATATTAAATAATAATAGAAACAGCTTGATGAAAATCATAGTAACCAGAGATATGTCTCTTTATTACGTATTAATAGAGCAACATGCAACTAATAATTAAATTCAATATGTCAGATTGTTGAAAATTAATTATAGCACTCGTGTTATTTGTTAAAAAGGACAATAGAACATTACAAATAGAATTATCACCGTCGTACAAAGAGAATTATCACCGTTTTTAAGGAAATTAATTAAACAAAAAATCTGTGCAGAATGAAATGCTCGCGTGGGTTGGACGAGACAAAAGGTAGAAAAACAAATTATAAACACCCCTAAAAGCAATTACACTTTTTTAATTGGGCTTAGTGAAATAATGACACCAGCCCGGCTTTTATCTCATCCGGGTCGGACTCAGCCATTAATTAAGCCTTTCTGTCCTCGCGCATATCTCCGCCATTGTTTGATCTTCATCATTAAATCTGTACGATAATGCTCTTTGTCAGCGATTTCGAATACAAATTTGATTTATCTTTTCATATCTATTGACTATTTATTATTTTCGCAATGCTTTAAGTCTTTTTCGATTTTAAACTGACTGTACAGGGGGTCCGAGATCACACTCTTCTATCCTGGAAAATCAAACAGATATCCAAGTGTTACCTAAGGTTTTAAGTAATTTGGTTTTTATTATAACAATAATAATCATTTAAAGACATTTTTAGCAAGTTGTATTAAAGCAACATTTCGAACTTATAGGCCTACATATTTATTGCATTTTTCAAAAAAAGAAAAGTTATTTTTATTTACCTACTGGTAAGCAGGTTTATGAGTTTACAAAATTACAATGTACGGTAACTTCTATATGCAATATATTTTTAATGCCACTCAAGTAAATTATAACAAATTATCATTAAAAAAACCATTCTATTCATTCATTCATACTACATAATTCTGCGAAACACGATTTTAAAGTTATTGACTGTCATTTTAAGCATGTAATGTAATTTTTTGATAACAACAGAAAAAAAGTAATATTAGAACTTAAGTGTCATTTTTCTGTTTTCTTCTTTCTTTAAAGATAAAAGTAGAAAAGCCATTTTATTTGCACATAAATCTCGAATTGAAAAAAGTATTGAAGTTCATGGTGGGCAACTAAAAAAGGAGGTCGACTATATCTCAAAAAACAGTTATAGTTTTTGGCAAAAATATATTTTTAATAAAAGCAGTTCAAAAAGCAAAAAATTGATAGAAATTATATTCAAGTTCCTTAAATGACCAGTAGGAGGATTAACAATAACTATGAAAACAAAAGTGTTCCCTTTTATTTGTCAAGCTAGGGTATACAAAAAACAACAGGAATATAAACTACAAAAATTATAACCAATTTTACTCCCACCTTTGCACTATTTTTCCAAAATTTAAATATTAATAATTTTGATTTATATAAATAAAATTTAGCAAATTTGATCTCATTGAAAACATCCGTTTCACGTTTTGAAATTTACTTTATAAATTATATCTTTGTATTTCTTTCCGTAGCTAAATGACTATTTAAAAAAGCAACTTTAGTTGTTTTAGACGAAAATTTCAAATACCACATATTTTTTACACAGGTTAATGGTGGTGGTAATGGATAAGTTTCTGAGGATGCTACAATCTAAGGGCTGGCGCAGGCGCACGTAAACGACGGGTTTGTTGTGGTGACAGACAAGTTTATAACAACTGCCTGTATACGAATGTAAGTGGCGTGTAGGATAATTGAACAATGATACACCAAATCAGGACTATCATTCAATCCACATAAGACAAAGCTCAAACTTTTTACCAAGATAAGGAAGTTTCTAGAATTTAGATCACCAACTCTGCATCAGAGACCTCTGCTCCTGAAGCAGTAGGGCAAACACCTCGGGGTGATTATGGGTAGTAAACTGACATCGAAATCACACGATGAAGAGGCACTAATGTGGCAACTACGTCGCGTGGTGAGTCGAAATTGGGGTTTATCTCCACAAGCCCTCCACTGGCTATATACTGCAGTTATTCGATTCTTCCAGACAGTCGTCTCTGACAAGGCCTTTTGACATTGAAATTCAATCAAGGAATCAATGGAAGGAGAATAGGACACCATATCAGGCTGACGTTCCATCGTGGTATATCCACTGGTCATAGATGTCTAGTTTCGAACCTATCCGCTAGAAAACCATACAACTGTTTTTCAGGCTGAGGTCTATACTATATTGCAGGTTGCAACAAAGAACGAAGTCAGGCTGGGAGCAGATGGTGAATGGAATCTGCATTCACGGCTCTTAAATCCATCGGTTAGCCCAGGATGAACTCAGCTCTAGTCCATTGCAGAGAAACACTAAGTAAGCTAGCAACAACTAAGATGGTGAGATTGAAATGGGTCTCAGAATATAGTGGTGTCGAAGGAGATGAGACAGGCCTGTAAAAAGACAAGAGAATTGATCAAAGACCATTTTTGTAAACAGGCAAAATAAATACTACCCAACCCATGTGGATCTAAGACAACTTAATTGATGTCAAGGAGTCGACAGATGATTGGGGACCTAACTGACATTTTGACAGGACACTGTAATCTTAACAGGTACATGCAGCTGCGAACGGCCCTTGCTGTCATAATTGTGGGACAGAATGGGAGGATTCCTATCACCTTATACACCCTTTACAAGATTGTGCTGAAATACCTTCGGCGTCAAGTCGGTCTCCAAGAAAGAATTACAACACTTCGACTGGTGCAAGATGCTTTTTTTCCTTAGAAAAGCAAGCCGCCTCCGTAGTGAGGTGGGTAAGACCGTGGTTAGCAAAAAGGGCCTTTCAGGCTGATTTTCTGGGCTTAATACTTGTCCAAAATTTAAATTCAATCTAATAAGTAGTTTTTTTCCCGCTATATTGAAGTTTTACCAAGATGGTACCAAGTTACCGCCATTATCTATTAATTTTTTACCAAAATTTGCAGTCAATCGGTTAAGTAGTTTTTAGCTATGTCGCGAAAAGCCAGATAGCTAGACCGAGAGACCAATAGAATTATTGAAAAAACATGTTTTTCGCCATGTAAATATCCTTTAACGTGAAGATCTACAAAAACTTGTCAAAGTGATTTTTTTACGAGGGAAATAAGAAAAAAATTCTAAAATCCATGATTTGTATATATGACGCCACTTTACAACAGTTCACAACGCACTTGTATAAGTTGTGATACTTTCCAGTTAATTTAATATCTTGAGTAATTTTAGGATTGCTGATAATATGTCATAAATACATTACATATCCAATATTTTATAAGTCACACGTTGATACAAAAAATACTAAAAACTAATTAAAAATTACTTTGTTTTTATTATGCAAACATAGCATAAGAAATAGTATCCGATGAGAACAAACAAAGAAAGCGGAAAGCTTTACACGTTCTCAGAACTCTAAAAAAACCTGCCTTTCTCTTTTAACTTTATAGACATTTTCTTTTAAACTTCAGTAAATCTTAAGGTTTTCCAGCCTTACTCCTTTAGTGCTCTGATCAATTATTTCCGTGTATCTCGTCGACTGGCATCTCGTAAAACTTTTTGTTTTATAACTTCTTTCCAATGAATATTCAATTTCGGCTCCTGACATTTGAAGGCTTTTAATAATTAAAATTCTTGTTTGAAATTTTAGTCTCGGACAGGAGAAAATCGTGTATTTTTATCGGCATCGGCAAGGGGAATTTCAAAAGTTTGTAAATAATTTATCGGGTTTTTAAACTTGCATAATCGAAATCATGTATGCATATCATAATATTTGTTATTGCCATGAAAATTTGTCAAAGGGATAGCTGTTCTAAACATTATACAGTTTAATAAATATATGCTTAAAACCCTTCAAATACAGTATAGTTTAAAATAATTAATAAGTGGTTATTTTGTCATTTTGTCTGAATTTTTGATATCCCTGTGAACATCAGTATTCAGACATCAGACAAAAATGTCTTTAAAATAGTTTTCGCATCAATAATTTGTTTAATGTTTAAGATGACGGTGTAACTCAAATTATGAATATTTAAGCTTACACCGATATTTCCAATAAAATTACGAGGTAAAATAATAAATGTTCTAAATTAATTAGAATATCAAACTTATATATATATATATATATATATATATATATATATATATATATATATATATATATATATATATATATTTAAATTTACTTTTAGAGATAACGACTTAATTGTGACAAATAAAGGTTCATGTCTTATAATAATGAAAAGAGCAGACTATATTAAGTTTTAAATTTTTGCGACTCCGATAATTTTAAGCGTGTTGACAGTTTTAAGAAATCCTTTCTTTCTTAAATTTACTGAATATTCTTTCTTAAATTTACTTATGTGGTCAGTGAATTTTGAATAATTTTCAGAATAAAATTATATTAATATTTCTGATTATCTTAGAAACATTACCATTCCTCAGGATTCTATATTGACATTTTTAGATGGAAGATTTATACCTCCGTGATATTCAATTAAATACATAAACTTAGGGACAAAATGACTGGTAAAAGAAACCTTTTAGATACTCTTATTTGTAAATTAAAAAACAGTCTTGACTATCGGTACGTGATAGGTGGAGCGAAGTTTTGAAATTTTAATGTTTTCAAGAATTCACCTAATTATAGAAATGCCAATATGAAGCGTGATGTTTTCTACTGATTGAAAAGTGAAACACAAAATTGAAAAGTAACCTACGATGATGGCGACATAATCACTGTACATATAAATAAAACGGTGTTCAATATTTTTATTCGGCGAATTCTCCTCCGAGTACCATTCGTACATGCAAATTAACTAGAAAATTCTAAAATAAATCGTGTTGCCCGTAAACCACATTGGATTATTTTCTTCATTGTTTAGAAAAGCTTTTCCCCATCGAAGATGGACTATTTTAACTTTAAAACAATAAAGAAAATAATTTTATGCAGTTTTCAGGTAATACGATTTTTCTTCAGCATTTTCAGCATCGGAAATTTGTATGCACTTATGGTATTATAATTAAAAATCGATTGAACTGTATTAAGAAAAGTGATGGATTGGAAACCTTAATAATTACCTGCAATATTGACTTGAAATTCCGTTTTTTTATATATCACATCTAGTTTTAGTGAGAAAAATGCAGCTCTTCGCTTGCTTTTTGTAAAATAAACCAGAACTCAACACGAGAAGGTGGCAGCATATCCAGTTCCACTGCTTTCTTCCCCTTTATTGCATATTCACATATTAAAAATGTATGTATTTTACTTAAGGTAATATTACTTCTATTTTTTAAAGGGAACTACTGGAAGTATTTTGCACTTCCTGAAATTGTTTATGGCTCTGCTTCTAAAACAATATGATCTTTCATTATAGTTTTTAAGTAAATCTTTCCTTCCTTTTTTTGTATATATATATTTTTGTCCTTTCTACCATCCAGTGGCAAAAACTATTCTCATCTTTTTTATTTTGTCACACTCTTTCTCTGTTTGATAGCAGAGAGTATGTATTTGTTTTAAGATAATATAAATCTACACTAAGTGGTTGATTGAAAGAGAGGCAGTAAAGTTAGTGTGCAAATCACCGACTGCTCAGGGAGATTGGTTCGTTTTCTATTTATAAGGGCGCCAACAGTTCTATACTAGTTGACTGTTAACCACTCTAGATGTTATGAGTACCACTCCTCAAGACCACTAAGATAAAATTAATTAAAGTTAATAGTAAGAAAAACAAAAAAAAAACATATTCAACAAATAACATTTATTAACAAGTTCAGTGCTCCCCAAAATATTTCCAGAAATATGTATCTCCTGTAGGTTATTTTATATAACATATGAAAGAAATTGGCCTTAATTGAAGTTTTTTTAAAAAAATGACAATTGACTGTGTAATGATCCTATGTTAATCAGTTTTTATACCTCATATGCTGAGAGAAAAATCTAAAGTATATTCAAATAAAGATCAATATCAATATTAGATCAACTGTGTAAAATGTTTTATGAAAATAGCTAAAGAATCACAAAACAACAAACTAAATGTTCAATAAAACCTGATAATTAAGTAATACGGATGAGAAAAGAAATTTTCAATCAGCTAATGACAGGTAAAAGTAATAGACTTCAAAATCTATAAATGTTTATAAAGAAAATCTTTAAGTTGTTTTAATTTGCCGAACAATTTGATCTAACAGTAAAAATTTATGAAAAGATGCAAAATGATCAAGCAATTAATTAACTTCATTAATTCAAATACAATTAACAATAATAGAACAAAAGAAAAGAGTATTATGTGAATCTAAGTGCAAGCAAATAACAAGAAAAATTTATATAACTAAGTTTCAAATCCAATCACCAATATGACCTAACAAATTGACACCATTGTTTTATATCAAAATACCTTTCTAAAGCAAGTAAATACAATAAATCATAAATATCATCATATATTCCAGTAGTGTTACCTGTCTATAACACTTCTTATATACCTATAATATAAACTATAAAGTATAAACTAACTAGATTTTATAAGTTAAAATTTCAAGATATGATCACACTTTACAACACTGTATCTTAAAGTATATTATACTATCAAATGTTGCAGAAACCTATAGACTATTGTGTCATAACCTTATACTGTGATGTTCTGTATCTTAAAGTCTACTATACGGTCAAATGTTAACAAAAACCTATAGATTATTGTGTCCTAAACTAAACAAAAAAACTATTAATTAATACTAATATAGGTACATTACAGCCCTTATAGTGAACAGTATCAAGAATCCACCCTTAAAATCTTGTAAATATCAATACAAAATGTCATTACTCCAGTATTAGTAAGCTAATATAAGATGTTACAGACAGAAAATGTAAATCACTGATACAATATTGTTCAATTTTGCCAAATTGTTTAAAGCAGATAGCATGTATTTATATCTTATAAGGTTGTTTCGGTCTTCAAAGAAATATGAAAATTAATTTTTATAGATATATAGGACTCTTTTCTAATTATAACATACACCTGTAATAGTTGTATTAAAACACACTTATTAAAGAAAACAAATTCTCCCCAATGTATTTACTATTCTTTACTTTATGCAAACTTAAATAACAATTGGCTTATGGAGGTTACAAATAGACCTTTTTGTACTGCAGAAATAAACTTAATAACTATAACAAACATAAGGTACATTCAGCACATATCTTAAGAAAACGAAAAGTACTATTGAATACATTGTTTGCTACACAGATCAAAGGGCAATCAAGAGTGTCCCCATAGCTCTTAATTTCAATAAGTAAAATAACTCTGTGGCCTTGTATTTACTTTTTAATAAGAGAACTAAGTAACAAAAAAAAAATAACCCCTTTTTTATATATTAACAAAAATACCTTAGGGATAGCCGAGAAACTATATCTAAGCTAGAGGTTAGAACATAACCTATAAAAAATAATATGGCAAAATACAAGAAGATATGTACAGGGAAAATATATGACATTTTAGTGAATATAAAATTGGGTTATCTTACCTTATTTGATGGTAAAGGGTTTCTTATTAGTCATTTCGTAAAGTTTGTCCCATCAAAAAGATATGGTAGGTGGTCAAGTGCAGTTAAATCCTCACAAGAGAGTAATAAAAGGTTCCTCAACCAAAAATATTAAAGTACAACGTAATTAAATACACATGGGAGCTTTTTTAACTAAGTTGCCGACGTAAATCCCAAAAGATGGCCTGGGTTAAAACAGGATCAATTCGCCGACAAACTTTCACACTTAACCTTCACCTTCCAAAGAGACAAGAAGCTTAACCTACCTCACCACCAGGTCAAGGCAGCAGTAGCGGGATGACAATCCGTCAGTGGTGCCACTTTACTAAAATCAAACTGACCAAATCGGGACAATAGATCAGCCAATCCCTGAGCTGGATCACAGGAAAGAAAAAATATAAAGGAGAAGAAAGTAAAATTACTAATTGAACAAAACTAAGGCGCCATCTACACGAAAACTAGTGAATTGTCTCAATATGAAGCGGAAGATTTCGCTAAGCAGAGACCGCGAGCACCCTACTACATCGATAGGAGACTTACAGTACCGGATTTATGGATTTTTATGCATTAAAATGTAGTGACGAAATTAAAATGTTACAATTTCAAGAACATTACCAAGTTGTTTCCTTTCTCTTCTTATTTTACTTCTGTCTATTATATTGGAAAAACCTATGACTTTATCGAAAACACAGCAAATTTATAGCGTATACTATAAATCGATGTTAAATTTGGGAATAGGGTTTCGTTTGGAAATACGGATTACTAATTTTTTCTGATTTTGGTAAATGTAATCATTGACGTCGGTATTCCTTTCTTTTCCTAAATATTCTTTCAGTTTGCTGTTACTTAAAAGAATCTTTTGTTTACGGTCCGCTTTCTCTAGTATTTTGTTTTTCTATTTTTGTTATCGTGCGCAATTTCTTTCAACATTCTCCCAGCTTTTGTCTTCAGTCTTTGTTTAGTTTTTATATCAATTCTTTCTATCGCTATTTTTCTTTTTTTTGATCTGTTAGAAACTTACACTGAGGCATAGCCACTCTATTAACATATTTACAACAGCTAAAACATTTGCATTTGCATGATCATATATCACAAAGTGTCTTAGCTGCCCCTTTAAACACTACAATTTTTTGGATAAATTTTTTTATTGCAGGTAAATTTTAAGCTTTTTTTAAGATGAAAAATCGGCTGATTCAATACGACTCACTGGTAATAACTGAAGCGATTAAAATCGGACGCTATGGTTCACAATGCTAAGTGCCATTTCACATTGAGCGTTTGGGCAGTCCTGATCGTTAGTGCTGACCATCAGCGATGCATCTGCTTTCAGATACAGTCAGCGCGTAGACGTATCACAATTTATTTTCAAAGCAGGCAAGCCTTTATTGCAATTTGTAATATTTTGATTTTATTATTAGGTATATTTTTGTCATTTAATTGATTGATACTCGTATTTTTGATTTTAATTAATATCGTGTACAATGTTTTGTAACTAAAACCCAGCTAGTTTCATTTCTGTAATATTTTTTAATAATTTCTTTAGTTCTGGTGACTAAATTTGATATATTAAATTCCTATTATTTGCATCATTGTTCTAAAATGTTTAACCATGTTAGGTCGGCGGCCTGGAATCTATAAAAGCTAGATTCAAGGGCAAGTTTGATCGTTGTCGTAGAGATGGCAGCACCTCACATACCAATTTAAAGTTGACTAAAACATTAATTTTAGTGAAGGTTAAATTTTTTTTAGAAGAAGAGAAGGAAAACGGAAAAATGCACAATATATGTAAAGCTGCATATTTCTTTTCTATTTCATAGAGTTAATAAGTATTACATTAAAATGATCTTGAAAGCTTTTATTCTTCTATCTTACGTAAGCAAAGAAGTCATTTTTCTTGTCTCTTTTTGGGATATGTTTTTCTTTTGGTATTGCCTGTTTTCAATAATTTTAACATATATTATTTGCCCAAACATCTCATGCTAAAAATATACAGACAATGTTATTGTCCCAACTAATTATTTTAGCAAACCTGAAACAAAAACAAACAAACAAAATTCTTCTGATTCCACTATTACTATTCCTTGCCCATTCTATGTACCCACCTATGACTGTTTTTTTCCGAGTGAATTTTTCCAACTAATGAACGGTTCGTGTGATTAATTATTCATTTCTAGGTTACCTCCCTATCCTTTAGTTATTCTATTCGACATGGCAAAATCACCATCAGCTGGGAAGTTTCAACCTTAGGAACCGCCGGCGCCGAGGGGAAGGACTAATCAATAAATTTGAGAAAGGGGGACATTTTTGGAGTAAATCCAAGTTTATCTTGGAAATACTTTCAAGGGAACTTTTTCCAATATGGATTTTTAGTATTGTGCTTGATATATAGGTGAGTACAGGTTTATTTTTTCTTGTAATTCTACACCTGAAATATTGTTTTTTTTTATACAAATACATTTTCGTTTTTGGTTTGTTGTGGTTTGAAACTAATAGAAAGCAATACTAAATTAAATCTAGCTTATAGGCATATTGCAGCTGTTTTGTTTCAATTAAATTATTGTATTTGAGTTTCCAAGTCTGATGTTTTTTTATTTAAATCAGCTAATAATTAAAATACTTCACAGAGCTTTTCAGCATTTTTAATATGACTTAAATTAACTCAACGTGCTTTTCTAAATTATAGTAATTTGTAATTATTGATTTTCTTAGTTTAAAGGGAATTTATTGAAGAAACTATATCCTTTTAAATTGATTATGTTTAAATTTCAATATATTTCGTGTTACCTTATATGTTTGATACTGTCTGAGGTTTTTTAATCTTTCCAACATTTCACTTAAATGTTGGTTATAATTGTTTTTGATTTTGAAAAAGATAATTTTTTTAAATTTTTTTTTGGAACCCTAATTGACTGAATTCAGTCGAAATATTGAATTTGTATTTACTACTAAGTAATAACTTGATAGTCGCTGAAACTAATGATACTTTCTAATTTGAAACATTAAATATTGTAACTAATTTTTAGCGAAGAAACATATCAAATATCATTAATGAATCCTCAAGAGTCTAAATTATACTCTTCCATTAAGTTACATAAAAATCGTATGCTAATTAGACCAGGTTGTATCATATATTTCAGCAAGGTTTAATAACGGGAAACTCTATAAGTCCAATTTTAACCGAGATATTTATGGATTATTTAGAAACTAAAATATATAAATATTCCCTTAATAAAATTTTCATTTATTGGTAGATTGATCAACATACCTCTAAGCACTAAAAGTTGTATTAAAGAGTTAAATATAATAAAATAAATAGCGGTTAATAACGGTTATCATGAAAATAGACAAAATAGTAAAAAAGAAACAATATGAAAAAAGCATTACAGTTAGTTTATCCTACTAATAAGTTCAGAGAAAGTATTCAATTTCATACTTTCACTTATACAGGAACAATAGCATCAAATGTTGCTAATTTAAAAAAAAATAAAGGTACCACTGTTGCTTTTAGGACTAACAACAGCCTTGATAGATATATCAAAACAATAAAGCGAAAACCAAAAAATAAAAGAAATCTGGTATTTACAAGTTAAATTGTAGATCCTGTTCAAAATTATTGATTATAGGATGTGTGTCCATGGCAGAACGTTTACAAAGACAATTAATGAGCATACATTTAGTTATAGAAAGTACAAACATAATTCCAATGAACCTAAACATTCAATTCAGGAAACCCGTACTTTCGGATGAGAACTTTGAAATTTTACAAGCAGAATGAATGAAAATGTAGAAAACTTAATTTACTAAAAAATATGGAAATTAACAAACATAAAAATAACAACACATTATTAAAGGATCAATTGGACCTAAATAGTTCCCCGTTGTTATATCTTAGGCTATAACGGAAAATTCAGAATATTTTACCTGTATAATACCGCAAAACGAGTTCAGGTAAAGATTTACAGTTTGTATTACAATTTTATTTAGGATCTAACATCTGATGAAGCTGCAGTGTTGGTGTAGAATAAATTAAGTGGAAATGTTAAACAAGTATTTTCGTTTACTTAGCAAAAAATATATTGTACATTACTAAATGTAATCTCATTGAGTTGGGAAAAACATTTGTTATTTTTTTAACAAACATAAAATAATATATTAGGAAATCACCTAAAGTAAATTTAAAGGAAAATTCTTTTTATAAAGTAACTTCTAATTGGGTCATATATATTTTTTTTATTTTTTATTTAATTTAACAAAATTATAGAAAATCTTAGTATTCTTGTGGTACTTTAATACGGGTATGAAGCTTTTTTGAACTATTTTGGTATAATAACATCTTGGAATATAGTTAACCTTTTTGGTGGCTGCTACCTGATCGGTGATTCTAGACACTAACTACTTTGCTACCGGCACCTAATCTTAGTATCTGTATCAGTGTAGACTGAATTAACCAACGGACTGATGTTGATTTTTAAATTTTTAATTTAATTTTTTTCACTGTAAAAATATTTAACCGAACCTAACCCTAAACTAACCTAAACACATTTTGTTAATAAGTTGTTTTATTTAGATCGCACCGTGGGATATCTCTATAAAATCTAGAGGCCTTTCAGTTTAGGCAAGTATCACTTTCATTCATTTTATTTATTCTTAATTTTCCCCACACCCTACTCTCCGAGTAAATGGGCTAAGGGCCTAGGTTGCCCGGTCTGTTGACCACGTTCTTTTACTTACAGTGTCTTTTTGGTTTGTAAATCAATAAATAATAACTAAAACTAAGAGCGTAGTACGTCATATGGTTGATTGAGAAGGAAGAAGAAAAAAAAAAGGGGAAAAACATGTGTCTGTGTTACATTATATTGCAATTTAAGAGATTTCTCTTTTTGAGGTTTTTTTATTTTTTTTTAATGTCAATAACATTTTTTGCTGAATTACATTTAAAACCCTGTATATTTGTTGATACTTTTAAAATAAATCAATCAAAATCGACACTATAGCAGCTGCCACGTTTTCGCAACCTTTGTTTTTAAAACCTCTATGTTTCATACACTTCGCAGAAAGAATCTCATATACACCTTTATTTTCTGTAGCAGTTTCATGTCAATTTTATTGTCAATGGTCCAATGGCCGTAGTTTAAATGTCTGTAACCATAAAGTCTAGATTGCAAACCGACAACACAAGCTCTCCTACGCAACCGAGCATATAAGCGCACATGTGAAATAACTCATATATACACGTTACGCAGGAGCTTGACGTACTTGATCGTACGAGCTGATTAAACTCGCACCACCTGAAACTATTCATTCAAACATGCCTATGGCCAGTAGGCAGGCCGACGGAATTAAGAAAACATGCTTTTGGCAACCAGGGACACTGAAACTTAAAGATATGAAAAAAATTCGAAGGATGATTTTTTCACGATTATCATACTTTCTAAGAAAGTATTTGTAAACTTATTTTGTTTTCATATTTATTTTGTCTACCGTTTTTGCTACATTTTTATATTATTTTTATCAAGCCAAAAGTCGTCATTCTCTTGAAAAGTTATATGGCACTTGCGTAAATAAGAATTTATGACAACACATCTGTTTTATTTACATTTCTAACAATCATTCGGGTGGAAACAAATATAGGTTTTTTTCATCTCCACAACTTTTATTATCCAGTTCTGACATACATACATATATAGCTACATACAAAAATGTATTCACTTACCATACCTATTTAAATAAAACCACTGCTTCAATACTCCAGTATATCGGTTTTTAAATTTTGTTTTTATTTGTTATTAATTTATTTTATTTTAATAATTTTATTATTATTTTTTTATTTTCCGTAATATTATTTTTATAGTCTAAAAAAATCAATTATGACATTTATTAGTTTCATCCCTAAAATGGTCTTTATTCTAGAAAATGGAATTTTACGTCTTTTTAAACATTTAATTAGGTCACCATTTGGTTTGCCATAAACCCTTTATTTCAGCCGCCATTTTGTTTTGTTATATGTAATGGACAAAATGTTACTAGTGCATAGCTCAATTGGAGCCATTTTTTTATTACTAATATTTCATTAAGCCGCCATTTTGTTCCACCATAATGACTCCTCACCAAATTTTAGCAGTTTAGTGTTCCTCAGTGTAACAATGTATGTCCTTGAACGGCTGACAATAGTCAAATAGTATACTATTCCGCAACAACACTTAAAGAACAGTTAAGGGTGAATTTAATGTCTTGAGTTTTGAAAAGCTAAACGACAATGCAGAGGACTGCAAGAAAACCATAGATTCTTTTTACAACAATACCGACAACTTCTTTCCCAATTTTCAGTAACTTTTCGAAATTTGTAAAAAAATTAGCCACAAGAAATGTTTACTTAGTAAAATATTTAATAATTAAAGCAAATTTACGAATTTCTTATAATCTATTAAACTAAATAACACAATTAGAATTAACATAAATATATTAATCATAATCATTAATTAATATATTTAAACTAGTAATATTGAAAACACGTTTTACTATCTTATAAGAACCTGAATCTTGACACAACTTGGCAACAGGAATTCGCCTTGAACCGAAAATATTCACTATACACTTGCGCCATTGATTGAAGTAAAAAGGAAGATGCGCAATCTTTTGGACGAATTCGTGGCAGTGCTGATTAGAGATGACGAAAATCAGTATTTTGTTGTAACAGGTACGTCCTGTTCCTGTTCCAAGTCCATACCTGTTACAGATACCTGTGACAAAATACGTTTCCCGGCTTAGAGGCTCGAGTCGTTGAAACCGTGATTTGATTATGATTATATATGTCATCAAAACACTACCTATTCCGTGCAAATTCGAAAAAAGTAAATGAACAAATTGGCTCACATTTTTACAAATTTCATTTTAAGCTTATAAATTTATAAATTTCCTTTATATCTAAAACGACCTTGGTATTTTTGTCATAAAAGCTGGCTTTGTAATTTATTATTTTTAATCTTTTTTGTACTAAATATTTTAAGATTCCCCTATTAAAACTATCAAATCTAAAATATGTTAATATTTTCGCCTGATTTGCGAATAATCTAATTCGTATATGTCTTATTTCTAATTACGATCGTTCCTTTTGTAGGAAAAATACTAGTATAGAAATACTGGTTTAGAGCAGGAGCAGAATAGAATAGCTGTGACAAGCGTTTCAGTCACAGCGAATATACTTGGTAATGTATACAGTAGTAATGCAGTTGTTATAATTCTAAATTCAGTTTAATTTATCTCGTTGTTTAAAAAATGAGGGTGTTAAGTTAAAGAAAGACACACAGAAGTCGACCGATTCAACTGTAAATAAAACATTATGGGAGGGGCTTTTTCCACGCTACTGTCCGACGGCCCGCCGAGAAAAGCCGAAGCCCGAAAAGCTTTTTCGTTCGATGGATAATGCGTTGTTGCGCAGTGTTACCAGGTCTAGTGAAATTTCACTAGATCTAGTGATTTTGAAACCAATCTAGTGATTTAGTGGAAACTTTCGTTAAAAACCCTATTTCTAGTGATTTTGGAAAATATGCAAAAAAATAATATTGACAATAGACCCGATCAGGTAAAAGCAACTGCTAGAAATCGCCTATATTCAGAAATGGAATTCACTAAAGAAATCTATGTTAAGCGGAGAACATATAAATTTGACCACGATCGCGATGGCGATTGGGTTCGCTGGACGTTAGTGAACAAACATATACGATTGCGATGTCGACTCAGTAACATATAATCCCCGAATTTTTGATGCTTTCAAATTTTTATTAAGCTGTTTTATTAAACCAGATTATTTACGAAATACAGAAATCCAAACAATTTTCTACCACTCGAAAAAATTTATTTGGGTCCCAAAGTATTTGAAGAAATGACTAAAAACACGCTGAATGAAAATGAAAAATGTAATTTTAGATTAAAATGTCTTAATTTTTATATTCAGGCGATAAGCCGACTATTCAAACCCTTCCCTTTAATTCCCGAGAAATAAAAATTTTAAAACTGCTAACTATACTCCATCCCTCAAATATTTCAAAAACTGAAAGCATAGCTCCCCTGGCTGTTTCCAAATATAGTAACAGACATTAACACTTTGGATAGAGAATTTAGGTATTTAAAGTATTCTGAATGTAACTTTTCACTTGAAGAAAATGTTTTGGAAGAACGTTTGCGGTACGAAAAAAGGGGATGGTAATCTGGTATATCCAGAACTTGCCAAATTCATTACAATCATATTTTCATTGTCACATAGTAGTGCAAGTGTAGAGAGGCTATTTTCATATATAAATTAAATAAAACGAAACTGGGTAATCGATTGGGTGCTAAAACAATAAGTGGCATTTTACATAGTAAGGCACTAATTAACATTGGCACCAAGAATTGTTTAAAATTGTAAAAAACACAACAATAATATGTATTCTTAACTTAAGAATCCCCCTTTTTTATTTTTTATATAATTTTAAACGAAAGATTTATGTTAAGTCCTTGATTTTATTTATGACTGAATGAATTATTTTCCAAATATAGTTTTAGTTTTGTTTATAATATTCTGTTATTTTATTTTAAATATGATTGTTTACAAATACAACACACAACAACATCCAAAATGTTTTAAAACGCAATATTTTTTAAATTGTCGATTATACACAATGATTTTAAGCAATCTAGTGCTTTGATCTAGCAACTTTTTGCTACATTGCTAGTGATTTTTAACTTTTCGACCTGGCAACACTGTTGTTGCGTACCTAAATATCTGCGCCTCGCGGCTAGGGTTGCGAGGTTATTGAAAAAATAACCGGTTATTCGTTAACCGGTTATTTACAACTTCGGTTAACCTGGGTCAGGTTAACTGGTTCGAAAATAACCGGTTACACAATAACCGGTTATCCTTTTCTATAGGCAAAAAAATCAAGGCTGAAAAAAAAAGTTTAAAAACAATAACACCTTGTTTTTTGTTAATTTTTATTTAAAAAAAAACCTGCTTAAATATTTTTAAAATAGTAAAAAAGAGACATTCCTACAATTCTCAAAATGTATCGTCCAATGACCCCAGAATAACCAAATGGTCCACATGATCTGGAGTTAAGCGGCTCCTTTGATCTGAACAAATATTATTTAGAGTTGACAACCTCGGAAGGCACTGAAGCACCTAAAACAGTTAAATATTTCATTGCTACTTGATATGCAGCTGGGAAAGCATTTTTGCTATCAGTCCAGTAGTGGATGGGGTCGCGAGTTCTTTGCTGAATTGGTTGATTTAAATATAATTTTAGTTCTGTCGGAAGCCCCTGTTGACCTCCTCCAAGTTCATCTATTGTTTGGGATTGTTTTGCTGCATACTCAACATGGATACTCCAAATACTTGTACCAGTTTCTAATATAGTGGATGCAGATTCACTAACAGGTCTAGATTTTCCTTGACTTTGCCAGGATTGTTTGACTTCATTACTCACATGACCAATGGCATTTGCACCATTGAGAGGAGATGAAAAATGTATTTTTTTGAATCTTGGGTCCAGGACTGTTGCAGCAGATAAAAACAAATTGGTTTCAAGTTAGTTCAGTCGGTTTTCTATTTGCTTCTTCAGTTCACTTTGAAGTAGTTTGACCAAAGGATCACTAACATTAATTCCTTCAAACACAATTTTTATACAGTTTGACAGAGGAATTACTAGACTCGCAGACACATTATTACCGGAAATGTCTTTTGTAGCTCCTTCAAAGGGTTTTAACAAAGCAAGGCATTCCTTGATAGTATCCATTTCAGATGCAGTTAGCATTACCGGAAATGTCTTTTGTAGCTCCTTCAAAGGGTTTTAACAAAGCAAGGCATTCCTTGATAGTATTTATTTCAGATGCAGTTAGCATAAGTGGAGCTTTTTTATGGTCTGAATGAAGTAAAATCTTTCCCACATGACCTGATAATAAAATGAACCTTTCCAAACAATAATACGTTGAGCTCCATCTTGTGGCTACTTCCTGTATCAAATACAAGAAGGTTCCATCAGTTTCATCTTCCCCTTTCTGCTCCTCCCGCAAGTGATCTTTGCTACATTACTATGCTTAAAGTATGAAACTATAGCTTTTATTTTATCAATAAGAACTGCAATCCCTTTAACCTGATCTGCTTCCAATGCTTTGCTCACAACCAAATTAATGGTGTGTTCAAAACATGGCACATGCTTATCAGAATCTTTTAAAAACTAATTATTTGAAGATTTGTCAACCGTGCCTAGTAATAATCTTACACCAGCAACAATATTTGCTCCATTATCAGTGGTAGCAGCAACAATTTTTGGTATTGGTATTTTCTTCTGAAGCAACATTTCTTTTAAATCTGAACAAATGTTTAGGCTAGTATGATGAGGTGTCAAATTTTTCGCCCCTGGTGATATGGATTTCATAGAGGCTTGTTCTTCATCTACAATAAATAAAAAAAAGTTGGTAAATTAAATTACCTTTACCCAAAACTACCCTCGTTATGAACCTTTCCATTTATTTAAATAGTACTTTAAGACTAGGTTAAGTCAATTACCTGAAATACCTCTGTAAATTAATTCTTCCGTGTAATAAGGGAATGAATATGTACTGTTTATATAAAAAAGATCTGTACGCTTCACTTTATCTGACAAAAGGAGGAATTCGTAAAGAGCAAAGTACTGGATAACACAAATTTACTGATTTTTTAAATTTCTAATTCCCTCTTAGGAGGGAAGTAAAAATAATAACATCGACAAATGAAGATGCTTTTCACACATATTATTTCATTTACCTATATAGTGCAAAGTTAGCACAATGAAAGACCTTGTAGAATTCATCACTGTTGCTATATCTGTAGTAATTGATATTCTTTGTATATTTTCCAGTTTTTTATATATTGTTTTCTGCAAAGTGTCATATTTCTGTTCAATAAGACTCGTAATCTGGAAAAAATTTTTTTTTATTATTGTAGGTCTATAAGCTGGGCTACTTAAATGTTTTTGAACAATTTGAATACATAAATGTTACATTAAAACAAATAAAATGAAATTACCGTATTTCTGCTTGGAGGTGAATATAAGGGAACAGCAACGGTTAATAATTTTCTCATACCTTCCTTCTCAGTGCATCTTAAAGGATAATTATCTTTACAAATCATATGGATTAATGCTTGTGTCAGACGAACTTCTTTCTGTCCACCAGCTGAAACAATGGACATCTAAAAGTAGGTATTCTTTGTACTAATTACTTATACTATAATAAAGAGCCGGACTTGAGAAACTAACTTACATGAATAACTCTGTGTGTTTTTAAGCAAATTTTTAATTGTAGGTTGTACCATAAAACTAGTACTGCAAGTACTGGAACTAGAAGAATCTAATGATGGTAACTGACAATCAAAACTCGTGTGTTTACTTCCACCTTCTTTACTTTTTTCAGTACTAAGGTCGGCTTGAATTTTCTCCTATAATAATATATTACTTAGCTATAAAGAAACACAAACTACAAATATATTTAACCAACCTGAATTCTGTTTTTTGGTCTATTTGACTCCAGCTGACCTAGTTCTTCCTCGGTCTCTATGTCAGTTACGGAAACACCACTACTTGTACTATGAGCGTGCTTTTGCCTTTTTGATTTTGCGGAAGCAGACATACAAAATAAATCTAGTGTATTTTTAGATGTCTACTTTTCCAAGTTGGACATTCCTTCTACTACTGAAGAATGTTTATGAATCAGGTGATTTTTTAAATTAGTTGTTCCGCCACCCGTTTTATAAGTTTGTCCACATAAATTACAAGTTGCACTATTATTACTGTCTTTGGTTTTAGTAAAAAAATCCCAAACCTCACTCTTCTTACCGCTACTGGTCATTTTGCCTTGTTATTTCTATCTCTACTCTACACCTTAATCACACAGTACACCAACAATACCTAGGAACAATTTTATTATTGAATTAATGAAAATGTATACAATATAGCTATACCTACCTACATATAAAATGCAAGATTTTGTCCCGGTTCCGCGCACAAACTACTACCCAGTTCCCAGTCCGCGGCCGTGCTTGTCGAAGGATGCTCCCGCGCTTCGCATTTGACACTTGACAGCGCTGACATGACACTCATGAGAGTGAAAGGAGTGGCTAAATGTAGACAATTCGGTACGTTATCAAATTTTAATGATTAGATCGAAATTGTTTGCAGCCTTTTCAACAGCCGATCTGCCAGTCATAAATATTAATAATTTATTTTGTGATGTGTTTTTAAATTGAAACGACAATAACCGATGTTCGGTTACTGTAAAAAAATAACTGGTTTCCGGTTAACTGGGGTTGAGGAATAACCTGATATTAACCGGTTAACCGATCTGAAAAATTACCGGTTATCAAATAACCGGTTAACTTTGCCCAACCCTACTCGCGGCAAGCTGGTAAAAATACTAGGTGTAGGAACAGTAACCGATATGTTTGAGATCCAATACCTGTGACAAAATACCTGTGACGAGTATTTCTTAACAACTCTAGTGCTGATTTCATTCCTTTTACGTTTCGGCTACTGTACGGTGGAGCCGCTCACGCTCTCGCTGTTATGACTTTCGGCGTCGGCTGCGGCGCGCGTTGATCGGAAAACGATGAGATTCCTGGAAGACGGTGCCGCGCTATATTATTATGCTTTATTGATCACTCAACGTTATTATTTAATCTAACAAAAATTTTATAGCTTTAGCCGTTAACAGGGCCATAGCAATATATTAAAGGAGATTATTTTAAATCTACGTTTAAATCTAAATTTTAATTTAGTATTTAATTTAAGTATTGTTACTTACTTTTTTAAAACAAAAGTTATTTTTTACGTTATTCTGAACTAATAAAGGTACAGAGAGTCCCAAAATTGAGCGTTTTTCCAATGTTTCTGACAAATAAAACCCTTCATCAGTGTTTCTTCATAATGAGGAACGAAACATCGGGTCAAAAATCTAATCACGTCATATTGTCGACGAAAAGAAATGGCAATGAGAATGAATTTTTAAATAACTATTTAAACTAAATATTTTTGAATTAGATACTTCTTTTTTGATTCTAATAAAAAAGGTAGATATAAATAAATTTTACATTTCCAATACCACATTTTTGGCTTGAAGATAACGCAGATAACTGAATTTTTGACCGGTGCGGGTTTTCCGTTCCTCGGCAATCATTATTAACTAGCATTGATGATATTTTTTTAGTCCGAAATATCGAAAAAATGTTAAGTGTGATAGTCTGTTGGATTTAGAATTAAAATGACTATTTATTAAGAAGAACTCAACATTTTTAACTATTTGCATAAATGCACAGTTTATGATGATCGTTCGGAGATGAATCGTCGAATCGTAAACTTAATAACATATTTTGGTAGAGGGAATACGGTGTCTGTATGATGTGACACTTATTTGAAAATATCTTTTTAAAAAAAATCAGTAAAAAATTAAAACTATTTTCAAAAATTTCTTTTTTTCCGGATATCTTCGGAAGTACTGTAAATATCCTCAATTTCAAAGCGGCGTTTGATTAAGCACAAATTGCACAACTTTACCATCATTTAAACTTTTCCATATCTCGTATAGCTTCTCGCATTTGTCAACCTAGAAACTGGCATACCCTGCAAACCATGTGTGCGATTTTTCGTGTAAAATAGTTTTTTTTTTAATCAAAAAATTTAAGACAAATGTTGTTCATAAAATATTTTAATTTTTTTTTACAATGACTAGAGCATAGATAAGTAAAAGCAAAGTTGAAATAAAATAACTTTATTTTAAAATTGTCAAACAAAACGTAATTTAGAAAACACAAACAAAAGGTAAATAAATATGCAATGTTTGCATTAAAAAGATAATGGAAATTTAGAAAAAATGTGAAAATAAACTTACATTTAACTACTACATAGGTACTATCCATAAATATTAAATGCATACAATCTACGCAACTGGTGTAAAACGAGGGAAGTATTGTAATCGTGAAAAAATCACTCTCCGAGATTTTTTCGCATCTTCACGTTTTAAAGCCCTAGATGACGAAAAAAAAATTTTCTCATTTTCGTCGGTCTGTCTGTCTGTCTGTTCACGGCGTAGCTAAAAAACCACTTATTCGATTGACTTCAAATTTTGGTCAAAAATTAAGGGTCATCTGGGGATGACCTGGTAACATTTTGGTAAAAATCCAATATCGCGAAACAAAACGGCAGCCTAGTGAATTGTTAAAAACATTAATATTAAAAAACTGCTCATCCAATTTATTTCAAATTTTGCAAAAACATCAAGTATTATGTTGAAATCAAGTGGTAACATTTTGGTACGAATCTAAGAAGGCCGAACAAAATTGCGGCTTAATAAAATATTTAAAAATTCTGCCTGAAAAACTGCTTAATGGTTTGATTTCAAATTGTGTGTCATAACTAAATGTGGTATTATAGGGATCAACTAGTAAAATTGTGGTACTAATTCAAGGTGGCCAAACAAAATGGCGGCCAAATAAAAAGTATGTGATCGTGAAAAAATCACTCTCTCAGGTTTTACACGTCTTCACGTTTTAGCGTCCCTAGATGCCAAAAAAATATGTTTTCGATTCAGTTGGTCGGTCTCTCGGTACGTCTGTCTGTCAGTTCGCGGCATAGCTTAAAGACTATTTACCCGACTGATTTAAAATTTTTATCAAAAATTAAAGGTCATATGGGTAATACTTTGATAAAAATCCAAAATGGCGAAACAAAATGGCGGCCTACTGAAATTTTAAAAAAATTATTATGAAAAAACTGCTTATCCGATGTATTTCAAATTTTTGTCATAAACATCAAGTACTATGTTGGAATCAACTGAGAATTTTGGTACGAATCCAAGATGGCGGAACAAAATGGCGGTATAATAAAATATGTAAAAATTCAACTAGAAAAATTACTTAATGGATTTCAAATTGTGTGCCATAACTAATTGTGGTATATGGCTCAACTAGTAAAAATGTGATCAACCTCTCAGGATTTACATATCTTTACGTTTTAGCGTCTCTAGATACCAAAAAAACATGATTTATCAATTCCGTCGGTCCGTGTGTCGGTCTATCTGTTCGCGACATAGCTTAAATACTACTTACCCGATTGAATTCAAATTTTGACCAAAAATTAAGGGTCATATGGGATGTTAAAAAATGTTTGTTAGAGTGGTGTATTATTTGTGGTTAAAATCCATTAAAAAAAAAACAAGTTTTTTTTTAAATTGTCAACGTTTCGAAACTTAATTGTTGCATCCTCAGGACACGTGTATAGATCTTATATCCTGCATGAAACCCATATTATCAGAACTTTTACTCCGTTGTTCCGCATATATTTCCCAGATATTAAGTTTCTAAATGGTTTTCGTTAACAATCCTCTTGTTTTTATGTTAGAGTGGTAAATTATTTGAAGTTAGGATTTAGTAAAAACAAAATAAAAGTCTATGTTTAAATTGTCTACGTTTCGCAACTTTATTGTTGCATCCTTAGGACACATAAATGTTATATCCTGCATGATACCCCTTTTATCAGTCTTTACCTACTCCATTGGTTTGCAGATATTACCCAGATATGAAACTTCTAAATGGTTTTCGTTAACGATTTTCTTGTTGTTATGTTAGAGTGGTGTATTGTTTGAGGTTACGAAATATCTGCGGACCCATGGAGTAGGTAAAGACTAATATGGGTTTCATGCATGATAGGAAATCTATGTGCCCTGAGGATGCAACAATAAATTAGCGAAACGTCGGCAATTTAAAAAAGGGCCTTTGTTTTTTTCACTGGATCTTAACTCCAAATAATACACCACTCTAACAAAACAACAAGGGGATTGTTAATGAAAACCATTCTGAAACTTAATATCTGGAATAGCTGCTGACCAACGGAGTAGGTAAAGACTTATAATATGAATATCAATTTAAGATGGGGAAACAAAATAACGGCCAAATAAAATTTTTAAAAAATCAACGTAGTTCTTGTTCAATACATTTTACATTTTGCAGAAAAATTAAATGTGAAAATGGGATACTTATTTCAATTTATTTTAAATTATGCCTAAAAGTCAAGGGTGTCATAGGTAGAAAGGAAATGGTAAACATATTGGTAGGAATCCAATATGATGGAACAAAATGGCGTTCAATAAAAATGAAGAGACAGTATATGTCACACATATACACTATGACTATGTACTGAACTAATTTGGATCACACTTCAATCTTCCTAATAAAAGTAATAATTCATAACGAGGGATGTTCCGGGTCAAGGAATTTAGCGATTTTTTACATACTACAACATGAAAGTTATTATAACGCGCGCTATACTTGCAGATTTTTAAATATTAGTATATATTTAGTTAGAAATTTTCGTTTTGCCATTTTGCTCCTATTACTTTTTCATTTTCTCCGTAAATATAGGAAAAAAACTTTGTGCTACTTTATTACTTCAAAATAAAGCAAATTGTTTAGGTCTACGTTTAAAACGAAATTTTAATTTACAAATTATTGTTACTTACCCTTTTTAAGACAAAATGTATTTTTTACGTTATTCGGAACTAATTAAAAATTAAGGAAAAATATTGTTCATAAAAGATATTACATTTTTTTGCAATGACTAGAGCATAGATCAGTAAATGCAAAGTTGAAATATAATGACTTTATTTCAAAATTTTCAAACAAACCATGTAATTTACAAATAGTACATAATCAAAACAAAAGATAAATAAATATGCAATGTTTGCATTAAAAATAAAATGAAACGGGAAAATAAACTTACATTTAACTACTAAATAGGTAAATTTTGAATACATACAATTTACGCAACTGGTGTTGTTTTTTTACATACTGCAATATGAATATTATACTTAGTTATTTAATTATAAATTTTAGCGCGCGCTGTACCTGTAGATTTGATTTTTAAATATTAAATTTAAGAATTAAATATAAGCATAGTATATTTTTGTTAATGCCAGTTTGCTGCTATTTCCTAAATAATTATGCGAAATATCCAAATTTCCGCTTGAGACATTTTTTTCTTAAATATAAGTCTTACAATAGAAAAAACCTTGTACTATTTTATGATTACAAAATAAAGCAGATTGTTTTAGGTCTACGTTTAAATCTAAATTTTAATTTACCAATTATTGTTTCTTCATCAGTGCTAATTTATGGCGAAAAAAAATGGCAATGAGCATGGATTTTTAAATAACTTCTGGAGTAGAGCAAAAAAGTTAATATTTTTGAACTAGATACTTCTAGAGGTAGAGACAAATAAATTTTACATTTCCATTACCACATTTTTGACCGCTTCAAGATGACGTAGGTAACTGAATTTTTGACCAGACGTGGGCTTTCCGTTCCTCAGCAGTCATTATTAACCAGTATTGATGATGGGTTTTTTAGCCCGAAATATCAGAAAAATGTTAAGTGTGATATGCTGTGGAATGTAGAATTAAAATTAGTGTTTATTAAGATGAACACAACATTTTTGACTATTTAAAAAGCAAAGTTTATGATGATCGTTCGCAGATGAATCGTCGAATCATAAACTTAATAATGTATTTTGGTAGAAGAAAAAAGGTGGCTGTGAAAAATATCTTTTTTAAAAAACTCGGTATAAAATTAAAACGATTCTCAAAAATATCTCTTTTTCCCGGATATCTTAGTACACATATATTCAAGTTCAAAACGGCATTTGATTGAGCACAAAATTGCGCAACTTTGCCACAATTTAAACTCTTCCATATATTGTATAGCTTTAGCTAGTTTTATTTTTTTTGCAATGACTAGAGTATAGATAATTAAAGCAACGTTGAAATATAATGACTTTATTTCAAAATTTTCAAACAAAACATGTAATTTACAAATAATACATAATCAAAACAAAAGGTAAATATATATGCAATGTTTGCATCAAAAAGATTATGAACATTTAGAAAAAACGTGAAAATAAACTTACATTTAACTACTAAATAGGTACTATCCATAAATATTGAATACATTCAATTTACACAACTAGTATTTTTTACATACTACAACATGAAAGTTATATTTAGTTATTTAATTATAAATTTTAACGCGAGTTATATCTGTAGATTTTTAAATATCAGCATAGTATATTGTTGTTAATGCCATTTTGCTGCCATTACTTAAATAATTATGAGAAACGTCCAAGTTTCTACTTGAGACATTTTTTTGTTAAATTATTTTCGTGAGTTAAACACACAGGGATATAAATTGGTACTTAGATCACCTTATTTTTTTATAAATTTTAGAATCCACGGTGTTACTTTTTCGTTCAATTTTTGTCAACAGGGGCTTGAGAGATTTTTGTTTATAAAGTATTTCCGATTTTTTGGAACACCCTGTATACATTTAAAAAATAAAATGACATATACTTGATCAAACGCTGTTTTAAAAAATTAACCGTTTTTTAAATAAAAAATATTGTATTCATCTCCTTGAAATTTGATTTTTGAAAAAAATTCTTCTTATCGGACCTCCACACTCTACAATCAACCTGTATGGTAAAATTTGGCTTTTTACATTAAGCGGTTTGATCAGAATCGTGATTAATCAGTGACCCGATTTTTTGAAATACCCTGTATAAATTTAAAAATTTATACAGGGTATTTATACATTTATAGAAAACTTAAAATATGTTAAATAACCAAATAAAATACACGAGCTTAAGCGTTTTTCGGAAAAACAAACCGTTTTTTTTTAATAAAAAATTCCTTCTTATCCAACCTCTACATTCTACTACCAACCTGTGTGCCAAAATACATCTTTTTACGTCGAGCAGTTTGAGAAGAATCGTGATCAATCAGTGACCCGATATTTTGAAACACCCTGTATACATTACAAAAAATAGTATTGAAAGGTTGCGGTTACCAGACGATCATTTAAAAAAAATCATATAAATCGGTGCAGTATAACTCTCTCACGAACTTGCTGAAAACTTTAGCTCATATATAGATTTTACAACAAATATTAAAAAGCACTAACACGTTTTTTAAATAAAAAACCAAACATAAATTGTTTTACTGAATTGAAATAGTAAGTATTAAATTTACCATCACGGTCAGGAAAGGAAACTGAAAAAATTATGTATTCGACAAAATTCTTATTTTTCTATGTGGTTTATTTTCCAAATCTCTATTTTGTGACATTATCAGAAAATTTAGGACTTTTTACAGTTAAAAAGTACTTACACTGATTAAAATGCAATGACAATTTTGAGGGAATTTTCAGAAAATATAAAATATAAAATTATACATTTGACATATCTAACTTATTTCTGTCATTATTATTTGATAGAAAAACAATTGGTTTTAAATTGTTTATTTCTTGTTAAATGATGTCAAAATTTTAGTAGTTCAAATCTATCCAATTTTATATTTTCTGAGTATTAATCAAGAGAAGAAAGTTCCAATACTTACTTAGAGATTCAAAAAACATCAAATTCCTGCCATGTAACATTTGTAAGAACATTAGGACCCTGCATAGTTTATTCTTTATTTAAATTTAATTTTAGCAAGGACATTCGAAAAATAAGATACAAAATAAAAATCACTTACCTGTCCAAAATATATGAACGGCATTTTTCTCCAGTAATTGTCTTTCGCCACTTATATATCGTGTTTAGAAAAATGATTTTCACATAAACGTTTATTTATCAAAGAATTTTCGTCCATTAAAAATATTTCAACATTGCCACATTTTCGTCACGGGGAATTTAAAAAAGTTCACCAAATTATTTTTCTTTTATTGTTGCATCCAACATACGCACATTCTATTTTTCTAGCAGACATAATTACTTTAATTAACAGTTTCACAAGAATGAAACGTACTCCAGTTTCGTAGAGTTAAAAATTCACGAGCAAAAAACAATAACCACTATGATGTAAACAATACAGGTAAGCGATTCGTACATCTCCGCATCTACAATCTACTCCGCTGTTTCGCTGTAAACGACTGGCAGTTCGCGGCGCCAAGGAAATTTCGGACACCTTTCCTGGCGGCGACGATATCGCCAGCTACATCTCGGACACCTTTTGTGCCACGAATTCGCCCATAAGATTGCCCATCTTCCTTTTTCCTTCAATCAACGCTTGCACAGAGAAGTAATTACCTCTATAGCGTCGTTAGGTTGGCAAGAAATTGTTCCATTCAATTGGCTTTCTAGTAGGTTAAGCTATATTCTCTGTGATACTACTCCTGGTTTTCACCCAATCTCCGGCACTAACAGCAGTATATTTTAGTACTATTTAAAGAAGCTTTATTTTTTATTCCAGATTTTGGACGGGGTTACACCTTCATCTCGTTAGAAATAACTGCGGTAACTAAAGGGTATCTTTGTCAAGTGTTACTGCAGTCAGTGCGGAGCAAGGGGGTGAAAACCAGAAATAATATGTTAAAAAGCCTTTCAAATACATTTTATTTTTTATACCAGATTTTGAGGTGACACCTTTACCTCTTTAGGATAGGGGTACTAAAAGGTACTCCAAGCAAATATTACGACTGTCAGTGTAGAGTGGGATGAAAGGGAGAAATAATATATAACGTTAAAAAGCGTTTCATAAGAGCTTAATTTTTTTTTCTAGATTTCTGCATATCTTTAGGTTAAATTCCGGGGGTATTAGGGGTACTTTTAGTAAATATTACTGCTGTCGGTGCAGCACTAAGCAGTGAAAACGGGGAATAATATGTGTCATAAAGCCATTTAAAGATATTTAATTTTTTGATTCAAAATTTTGGATACCCAAAAGAGATGAAAGTGTAACCCCATTCAATATCTGGAATAAAAAAGTAGAGTATCTTTGAATAACTTTTTCACAATATATATTATTCCCAGTTTTTACGTCCTTCTCCACGGACAGCGGTAATATTGGACAGAAATATTTTTCGGTATCCTGTCAGTTATTTCTAAAAGTGTGAAGGTGTAACCCGTCCGAAATCTGGAATAAAAATATAGAGTTCCTTTGAACGGCTTTTTAGCTTTATATATTATATTTGATTTTTCACCGCTTTCTCCGGCAATGATAGCAGTAATATTTCACAAAAATACTTTTTGTACCCCCTCAGTTATTTTTAAAAGGTTGAAGGTGTAACCCCATCCAAAATCGCGAAAAAACTATAAAGTTTCATTGAATGGCCTTTTTGATTTATTTATTATTCTTAGTATTCGCCCTCTGATCCACTACTGACAGTCCTAATATTAGCCAGAAGTACTATTTGGTCCCTTTCATTTATTCCTTAAAAATGTACAATACATTTTTATTTATGAGATTTTTTTTAAATTGTACGTCTATGAATTTTAAACTGAAAATGTCAACGAGGGCACATGATGCGCGAGAGCTTAAAATGCATTCGGGCAAAATTCTCATATATTATAGATATTTGCGGTTGCACTTGTTATTGAAATTGATCACGTAATTGGTAATATTCTCTATAATTCGGTGAAAATTGTATTGTTCGTATAGCAGAATTTGCACTTGAGTGTAAGCAGTAAAATTTTGCAGTCAGCAAAATTTGGTTGCAGTTGCTAGGGTAATAGAACTTTTGCTAAAAATTTGACCTCTAATGTTTCAAGGGGCACGAATTTGAACAAAACATGTCTAAATATGTTTATTATTCATATTATGTGATAGACTATAATATAATTCATACTTTTTTAAGTTCCAAAACACGTTATTAAGCGTGAGTGCGCTAGCATGTTTTAATATCGACGAACTCATAGACATGGACAACCAGCATTTTAACACCTACCGTCAGAAAGTCGAAAACTTTTGCATTAATTTCTCAAGAAAAATCGTCTGAAAGGTATTTTCGATAACTGTGCAGAGTCTTATTATTTTAAATAATTTATTTCTTTATCTATTTAGATACAATTTTAAATACGATATTACTATCACCTTGGGGTATATTCTCATGGTATGTTAAATTGAAAATACTGCTTAATTGCGAATTATACAGTATCTTAAAAAACTGTCATAAGGAATATAACATTTTATATACATATATAAAAAACAGGCATGTAGTGGCAACCAACCTAACACGGTTTATTAAAATTTGCCCAACAGATTTTCAATTTTCCCAACACAATAATTATTTTGTTGTCGTAAAAATATAAATTGAAAGTCAGAGTTAATAATTAAATAAAATATTTTATAAAATTAAAGAAAATATATGGAATTAACTTTTAAAATTCACCTTTCAATATATATTATATCCACCTAATACAGAAATAAAGATCATTATAAGTATTTAAATAAATTAAAAAAACAAAAAAAAATATTTAATAAGAAACTGGCCAAAACTTTTTTCGATTCGTAATTTATAATTTGGACTGCATAAGAATCTAGCGTATGGTATGGATACATTGAATTTACAATTTCCAAAAATACTGTTATCTATAAGTATGATCTGAAGGCGTTATCAAGTCGTGGTACAAGGCTCTAAAGATAAAAATATTGGCAATCTTCACACAATGTCCCTTGCAAAAACTATTTTTGAGTTAAATATTGAAAATAAAAGAGGATCTTTGAGACAAGGAAAAAACAAAATTGTAATAGAATTTATGAACCTGAAAGCGGCCAATGAATTTTTAGACAATCCAGACATGAAAAAAAAAGGATATACAATGTATATTCCGGAACATAATGTTGCATGCAAAGGCATTGTCAGGGGAATCCTTAGGGATTTATTTGAGGAAGAAATACTTTCCAATACAGAATCTATAGTAGCAGTCCTGAAATTTAGAAGATTTAATAGAAGAATCACAGGAGAAAATAACGAAACCCAGTATGTAAAATCAGGCACCTGCCATTTCACATTCAAAGGCAAAATCTTAACGAGATCCATAAATATATATGGCCTAGAGATAAAAGTTGAACCCTATATTATGCCTGTAACACAGTGCTATATATGCATGTTATATGGACATACAAAAATACAACGTCGAGATAAGAAAACTAAATGTCATAATTGTGCTAAAGAAACCCATGTTGGACCATGCAAATGTGAATGTCCAGATAGTGGACATTTGCCTAAATGTAATAAAAGAATGTAATGCAGAAATTGCAACAGTAATTCCCATAAATCTATAAATAAACAATGCCCAGAATATCTCAGACACCAACAAATTAGGCTCTACATGTCTCTCGATAATATGTCATATACTGATGCAAGTTTGTTGCTCCCAAGAATAAATAAAAACAATAGATATACAAGGAGATCCGAAGACTTCCCATCCCTTAGACCATCACAAAAAACAGCCAGGGGAAATTTTGAAAAAATAATCCAAAATAGAGAAATGTATTATGAAAAAGGGAACAAAGAAGTAATGGAACAGAATCCAACTTACAGTAGTAAGTTTACATCCTACAAGAAAAGAAAAGCCACCCCAATATTGTCAGAAATCACTAATGAAAAAATAAAAGAATGTTTAATCCCACAAGCAACCAGACAAAAATCAATGGGAACTGCCCTCAGTGACAATGGTTCGATTGTACCAGAGTCCTCCAATATAGACATACGCTTCAAACATGAAAACATAGACCCTAATAGGGCGAAAAAAAATATTATAAAACTCATCACAGAGATGAGATCCACAGATCTTATACACATTAAAAAGTACATAAAAAAGCTTACAAATACTAAATCGCCTCCACCTACCAGAATGGAGGAGGACGAATACTGGTAGTGAGACTTCGTCTTCCCCTTTTTTTTTATTTATTTAATATTATATAAAAAACTTCCACCAACCCAAGTAGCTCAGGAAATATTAAACAATATGAACATTGTACACATAGAACCTTAATTTATCCTAGACAACAACAACCAAACAACAGAAGTAGATTTTTCAGTACTAGAACTAAATCATGCCATTCAAGGTAAAAAAGACTCTTCAACAGGCCTAGACGATGTCAGTTATTCCATGATCAAAAACCTCCCACTGAAGGGAAAAGAAATATTGCTAAAATATTATAATCAGTGTCTTCATGGATAACCCCTTCCTAAACCAGGGAAAAAAACCCTCATCTATGCTATTCTAAAACAAAAAAGGGATCCCAGTGCAGCCCAAAACTATAGATCCATAGCATTAAACTCATGTGTGAATATCAAATGGAGCACACAAAAAAATTACCAATATTACAAATAGGTTTTCGAAAAGAAAGAGGCTGTATGGAAATATTATCCATCCTTACCTTAAATATAGTAAAAAATTTTCAAAACAAAAAATTTACTATTGTAGTATTTCTAGATATACAATCAGCATATGACCATGTGATCATTTTCAAGTTACACAGTTCAGTTATATTCAATTTGTTGAATAATAGAGAAACATACATTTGACAAAAATTACGATAGATGTGGACCGGAACTAATTTCAGCATGGTTAGCACAGGGATCTCCCCTCAGCCCACTGTTATTTAACATCTACACAAACAGCCTACATGAAATTACCAATAATAACATAAAACTCCTCCAATACGCAGATGACTTATCTATCCTAACAGAAGGCTCAGATTTACAAGAACTAATCCTTAATATGAATAACTATTTAAATCAGTTAGCAGAAACTCTGGAAGAATTGAGTTTCAGAATAGCACCACAAAAGTCTACTGCTATGTTATTTGAGCCTAGAGCAACATATTACCAATACAACATATAAAATATAAGATTATACATATTCCATGGACTAGAGAAGTCAAGTATCTAGGGATAATTTTTACCGATATCCTTAGTTGGACAAGACATACGGAGAAAATAACTAATAGTGCCACAAAAGATATTAATGTAATAAAAGCCAATCACAAGAGTCTGGTGGGGAGCAGACCCCAAGACTCTCATGACAATCTACATAGGCATTATAAGATCTTATCTAGACTATGGAGCTATAATATTGAATCCTAACACTAAAGCCAACAAAACTAAATTTGACGTAATACAATATCATGCACTCCACTTAATACTAGAGTGTATGAGGTCAACTCCAACGAATCTCCTCTTGGCTAAAAGTGGTGAAACCTCTCTGGAGTTTAGACAGATATGTCTAACAAAGACATTTTTACTTAAAAATATTTACCTTAATGATAAACCCCTAATTGACATCTTAGAAAATATGGAACAAATGGATAGAGCTGGTATTTTTTAAATAGCGATCTACCATACCTATTAAAAAACTTGAATGAAATTCGACAATACAGTGATAATATAAAAAAGTATGATATGCTACCTTGTTTTTTATACAACAGAATATATCAAATGAGGACTGTACCAATAATTAATTTCGACATCAAAAAACATGATATTCTTACTGCCCAAAGAGTTAGGTGGGAAAAAAATAAATGGAAAAACTTTCATATATATACAGACGCATCTGTGGAAAAAATACAATAGGCTTTGGAATACACTGCCCTGACATAATATATAACTTTTCATCGAAACTCCCCATCTTTACACAAATCTGCACGGCAGAAACGGTAGCTATACACAAGGCAATATCGCTCTGTCTCGAGAAAGATATGTGGAAAACAATCATATACAGTGACTCACAAAGCGCCATTAAAAAAAATTGCTAATACAGAGAACAGAGATATAGATCATATATCGACATTAACGACGCAAATGATGATAGAATCCATTGACAATGGCTTCGACATAAGATTATATTGGATACCGTGACATGTTGACATAAAAGGCAACGAAATAGCTGATAAACTGGCTAATATAGAAAGAGGGCTAACAGTACCCTTACCCTATAGAGTTGGACAGAAGAGATTTTCTTCAATATAAAAAGAAAACACCATGATAAATGGAATATCATATGGAAAAACACGTTAGAAGATAAGGGCCAGCAATATAAACATATTATCGCTGAATTCCTCAAAAGACCTTGGTTTTATGATATGGAATATGTAGACAGACGCCATGTGACAGTCATTATAAGAATGAGGACAGGATACCGCCTCACTCCAAAGCACCTGAATAAATTGGGGATAGCGGACTCTCCATTGTGTGGGTGTGGAGAAGTGGGTAGCCTGCAACATATTCTATTTAAATGCAATATTGCTAACGTAGATCTTTATCATTTATTAATAACAAATAAAACACAAACTCCAATTTCATTATGTTCTATATTGCAAAGACCTAACACTTCTATCAAAACATTAATTAAATATCTTCATCAAAATAATATTAACTTATAAATTTACGGATGGAAGGTAACATATCCTGCTAAAATAACTCTTATCCCACAAATCCAAACCGAGGCATCTCCTAATGTGTTAGTTCTTCTGATGCCCGAGAGCGAGAAAAGTCTATCCTATGTTGTATTGTTCTCAACTAACACCTAAAGGAAAAAGAAATAAATACAAAAAAAAGCTACATTAACAAAGTCAAATTAACCGTCAAAAAGTACATAAAATAAAATAAGGCAGGAGATTTACTTCGCAGCTTGAAAAACTAACAAACTAGGCCTGGCCGAATACCTAAGGGTGAAGGCCATAGTAAACGAACAACAACAACAGACATTGTTCTTCCTTTTGTGTTAGATGGCGCGATGAGTTTCGAATGAAATTATAAGAATATGGGGCGCATTCACCACATCATCCAGAAATATTATTGTAGAAAAACATTATTGGTTTTATAGAAAAAATACGCAATAAAAAAATACAAAAAATAGTGTTAAAAGGTTTCGGTAACTAGACGATCATTTCAAAAAAAAATCTTGTAAATTGGTGCAGTACAACTCTCTTACGAACTTGCTGAAAAATCTGGCTCAGTCTTTTAAAAATATAGATAATAATATTGCTACACCTAATAGTAATGAATGAGTTTTTTAGTTTTAACTCGCAACTGGATTTTTCAGCAAAAAACAATATATTATTTGCGAGTTCTTAAACTGTTAACTTTAAATTGGCTGATTGAAAAAACAAGATATATATATAGACATTCCGTTACCTTTTGGGCAGTATGGAAACAATAGCGGCGAAAGTCTGAATTAATAATTTGACTTGAAAATAATGCTTCCGACCCATATTATGTTGCCATTTTTGACATTGCCAATTCTAAATGTAAAAACATGTATATCTAAAAATGGTAGACGCAAATTTCTAAATAAATAAGTTTCAAATACCGTGTAAATATTGTAGTCAAAAATAGACAACTGTCAAATATTTTTATTAAAAAAACATCAAATATTCTATCTACCTAACCCTTTGAATAAATAAATGTACAGGAAAGAGCCTAGCCGTGACCTTGACGAGACCGGGAAGGTCCCAAGAATCAAAACGATGGCCAGTCAAAATGACAACACCTTGTTTCCGGTTTTCAGTGGCGTATCCACTTTGATTTTTACTTTACATAATTTGAAAACTTATACTTTTGAGAGAGAATTGTAATTAAGGTATGAACTAAATTAAACAAGCCATTGAGTGTGATAATTGGTAAAACAATAAAATTCATGTTTTTTATAGCTCACTTTAGATATTAAATTTTACTTTTTACATAATAAACCTTTGATACAAAAACCCTTAGATTTATTCACAGGTTGAGGTTCAATGTTTGTTGTTATTGATCCTTTAGAATTAATACTGGGTTTGAAAGAGCCACTTATCAGAGTTATAAAGAAATGTGGCAATTTTGACGCCTGGGCAACATAAATTAACATAGCGAGAACGCATTCTGGATGATGAACTGTTGCGACACGTGCCCAGTAATTACATTAATTTGATCTAAAACTTGCTACTAAGAAATACCTCAACTAAGAATTTAACAGCGAAACCATAGTAGAGCCTGTTTGGCAAAACTTGCAAATCATTTGAGTTATATTATGCTTTCATAAGCTGTAAAATGCATGGATTTTTTGTTTGATACGTTTTGACTGTCCTTTTGTATTTCTGCTTTCTTTTTATTACTTTACTTGAGTTTAATAAATAAAATTTAATGGTTTTTTTTTAAATAAGCATAATGGTTATTTTTAGTTGAACTAGGAAATTATATTTTTCGGTAAGTTACTAAAATTATTTAGAAAAATTAAGTAGATAAAAAATATCAACGCTTTTAAGACACAATAGGCCATAAATAACTAAATATAAATAATTTTATTAATACAGTCTAAATTACGTTTTCAATAAAAACAAGCACAAGTATTATTATTACATTTAAATTTACTCAGATTTAATATAGAACAAAATATTATGAAATAATCAAAATAGAACGGCTATTATACGGTACCAATACATATTATTGGTTAAAAATGCTTTATTATATTTTAGAAAATATTAATATTAGGTATCCAATGTTTTATAGCTACTACATTTAAACATTCTGATTTGAAAATAATGCCGTCTGTGAGCTGCAGGTTATATAGATATCAGAAGTTCCTATGCCTTCATTTTTATTTAGTACTTCCTAGTTTGCATAAACTCTTATTAAATAAAAGCACAATATTCAGTTATGATTCTTATTTCGAAGTGCAATAATTTTGGCATAAGATGTCAGTGTACATTTTTTTTTGTAGGAATAGATATTGCAATATATATATATATATATATATATATATATATATATATATATATATATATATATATATATATATATATATATATATATATAGTTAGGGCTGGTTAAGTTAGTTGACGCTTACAGAATCAAAATTTTTATTGTTAGTATTTTTGGGATATCTTAAACGATGTAAGGTTAGATTAGGTTAGTGTTTTTTTATTGATTTAAATTAATTTTGGGTTAGACTTCTATAATTACAGTAAGAATAGCTCATGGAAGCACAAATATTTGGACTACTTAGGGCCAAATTATGAATAGGCTGGTAACTTTACCAAGCAGATAACTGTCAAGGATACCATTGTTGAGATAATTGTAACTATGGTAAATATCTGTTTGGTAAAATTATCAGCCTATTCATAATTTAGGATTAGTTTTTGGTTACATGCAACAAATAAATAAATCAAAAAATATAAGAAAAATACTATATTTCTGCAAAAAACAAAATGTCTTAAGTATAGAAATTAAAAAAAAACAAATAGGTATAGGTATATTCTATTTATCCTGAACTTCCAAAAAAGGATTTAATTTTTTTATTTGCCTTTTCTGCCTGTTAAACAAATAACATTTGTTGAGAAACATAATCAAACTGTCTCTCCTTCACTATCAGACCCAAAAAAAAGAAAATATAATGTTAGATATTAAAACTTATTTTGTCCTATAAAATTGTTCCAAGAAACTCATAACTCAAAACACCACTTTTTTTCTTCCGTTTTAAAACATACTTAAGGTAATTTAAATGTTTTGATCTAACAAAATATTACATGAAGTGTTACGCTACTGTGTTTTTATATACCACTTAATTCCTAACCTAACTGTTTATGACTTTCATTATAATAACAATTATTTATGCCTTTAAACCGGATTTAAAAGTGTCTAGCCAATTTCTTTGCTTACGAAAATACAAATGCACTTACCGTTGAGGCGAAATTCCTTTTTTCCTTGTACTTTTAATTCGGGTACGACCACACGCCACCCAACTGACCATTTCTTGTATTCAGGATAATGTAAACCACCAAAAATGTGCTTGTTACGTTTTATAACACACAACACAACTTTTTAATCAACTTTTATATTAATTTAAGGTGCGTATTGTTTATAAACTACTAAAACTTAAACTTAAATTTTCAAAGACGACGGTTTGACAACACACGTCAACAAACCAAAACGTAAATATCAGAAAAATAAGGTCCCAAAAATGACGTAGCTCCGTCAAAAGTCTTCTAATTTAAAATAATGCATAGGGCTCTTTCCTGTTGTCTATTTATTCAAAGACCTAACCCCATAATAGATATTTTAAAGCTTTTAAAAATTAGACTAAAAACATTTTGACAACCGTTAGAATTTATATATTTTTTTTAAATCACTATTACTTCATCTAATAATGAAGTTCAAATATAATAAATTTGTATAAACAAAAAAAGAAAATAAGTTTGTGCTGTTTAAAAAAAACTAAGCATTATGCATATAAAAAATATTTGTATGTTTAGGAGATGCTTTTATTCCTAAGGTCTATCCTGTATAATGTGGAAAATATTTAATGTGAAAAGAGAGAAAAGAAATTTAATATGCTTCACCGTTTTTTTTATCTAACAGCTTTACAATAAAAAACTTATTTTGAGATACTTTTTTTTCATATTCATGGAACCTCTTTCATCGTTCTAGCTACCCTGTATAGTGGAAAAAATGTTTATATGTACAAAATTATACAATAAATTTGACGTGCTTCACCATATTTAGGCAAATTTAATGTTTTTTTATATTTATTTTTTTTGTAAATAAAAAATTTAAATATAGGTAAACGAATAAATCCAATATCTACGTCAATAACATCAACAATTTTTCTATGTCAAAATAATTACCTTAATTTTGTCTATTTTCAATTATTCTGTTATCTTTTTGTGCATTGTCAAAATATATTGATGATGATTAGCAGTCAGTATAACCATAATAGCTGGCAACACCTTTGGAAATTACAAAAAGGGACGACTTTATATACTGGGTATATACAGTACTTAATGACAAAAGTGAAATTAAAGCTGCTGTTGAATCCCCGGTGACTGGAAAATGCCACTACTCTGAACAGGATTGCTTTAACACCCCGTATATAAATATTTAACACGAAACCATATAACATACTAATGTCAGTGACACTTTAAATACCCAAAACCACATGGGTATAAAGCAAAAAATAAGAATATAATTAATTCTAAGTCCTATGTATATCGAGGAACGCATTTATTACGAAACTACTTTACTAGCCCTTACTAAATATACTGGAAGAAATAAGCATTGCTTATTATTACCGAAAAAGGAGAAATGCCTTAATAATTAGTACATAAATATACCTACCTTTAAGTTTCTACACCATCCATGTATTTGTTATTTTTTATTATAACGACCTTCATTTGGTATATAAAATAATTGCTATAACTTTATTTTGACAGGATTCCTGATATTTCTATACTTTTCGGGATGTTTATCCATTTCCATCACTTCTCAAAACATTTAAGATAGATAGATCAACCTAGATTTACAAATTTTGAAGACATTTCGAGTCAAAAACATCGCGACTCTATCAAACTCCTTATTGCAAAATGTCAGTCAAAATTGCACAGCTGGCAGAACCAGACCAAAAATGTAAATCTATGTCTTGCAGAACAAAAATGGATATTCTGATATATTTAATCATTTTTATCCCAGGAGATACCGATACGTCTTTACGAAAGGCTAGAGAATGGCAAATAGAATTCGTGCTCGCTACAATTGAAAATTTTTTCAAGATTCACCCCTCACCGATCGATCTAATTTTTGAATCAGTCTCTAGAAGAAATAAAGACGGTTCTTTGCATATTTACTTGATTCTCCTAGGATCAATCGTTTATATGTTACAGGACCAAACGTAAAACTGTATAAACCGGAGAGTAATTTGTTACAATTGACGCACGCGGCTGTTGTAACACTGTGTCATTCAGCACCTACCATTTTTCAAATAAGAATAGATTTTAGTAAGAATTATCTTAATTCATCCATTTGAAATGGACAATTTCTATTTATGTATGAGCGGATATGAAATTTTCAGCTGTTGCAAGGTTCAGATTTATGACACCGTATATTCCTATTTCAAATCTGGGTGTCAAATAACGGATGATGAATGTATCACTTGGAAAGTGATAAATTAAGGGGATATCAATTTGTGACTAACATTTTATAGTTAGCACTTATGAACTGAACAGATGAAATATGTAAAACATATTTTTACATTTATTTCACAGCCTTATAGACATGAAATCCAGCATTTCCTAATTTCCTACTATATCCTTACCCTTACGCATACTCAATAAATCTAAATTATGGATACAATTTAATTATATTTCCGCACAAATAAAAAGCATAATATATGTTATTTTAACTCTACATTTAGGCCTGTTTCTATAAAATCTCCGGAATATTTTTTATAATAAACCCGTCTCAGTACCGCTACCATTTCACAAAAATATAATGTGAGATTGTTTACAAAACATTCGCAAAGTTGTTTAATATAATCTGAATATTAAATGCCACAAGTTGTACATTATATATTCAAACTTGGGTAGTATCTAGAATTTAATAAAGGTAATATTGTCTTTATTATTGAATTAAATCCAGACGTCATTTGGAAAAACGTAAATATAAGTTATAATTATTTTTGTTTTCATCATTCACATCGCAAAGTTTTAAATTTTTGGTATAGCTTATAAAATTTTAAACATTTAAATCTGCTCTGGGTAAAGCCTAAAAGCTACTAGTAACCATATAAAACTGCAAAAAAAACAATCTTCTAGAAATACTGATATCGTCATCGGCGTAGTCTAATTAGTCTTCAAAATAAATGAAAACATTTTATTCGAAATTCCAAGTGCAATTGTCTCCAAATCTTTACTAGTTTGGTATAAATTTCAGGTCTCACCATATGGAGAGAGATGGTTACAAGTCGAGTCCAAAACGCTTTACTACCTGTATAAGATTTACTTAGAGCTTGGTTGACAGTTTTTTTTCAAAACAAAACGTCATTGCACTAGAGACGACCACGCTGTAATGATTGGGGCATGGCGATATAGGTAAATTCAGTCTTCTGACCGGCATTCGTATAGTAGCTTGTTAAGGGAATCTTAGTGAATTTAAAATTTCGATACTGCTGCAGCTGCTCCTAAATTAGATGATATCTGCAGTGTGGTAGATCGATGTCGGTCACCGACAGACACCCGATTAGAAAGCAAACTAGCCGGATGTTCAAATACAAAATATGAGACAGTTGACCTTGAGAAAACATGTTTTTCGGCATCTAGGGACCCTGGAACTTAATGGGATTTTTTCACGACTCAATATTACCCTTTTACAAGGGAAGTAAAAATTCCAGCATCCAGTTCCAAAAACAAGTTCTTCTATTTTATAGCCACCTATGAATTGTTATTATTAATAACAAATGACAGTAAATATCGCTTCCTAGAAAAATTTTGAACAATTTAATTAAATTCGCTAGTTTTGGCCATAAAAATTAAAATAATGAATGAGTTATATTTTTTCCTAAACTTTTATGGGAAATTTAAGGAATATAGATGGTTCATTGCCCTAGATTTAAAAATATTTTTTATATATTGATAATTTGTTTATAAAGGCGGGCTCAATATTCGGCACTTATTAATTTGCCATCGGTTGTCGGTAAATATGGTACAAGTCAAAGCGTCCTTGTGTCACTGGCAAGTCCACACCAAAGGTTGCTAGGTAAAGGCATTCAATTAATGTTATATGAATATACAAGAAGTGTCATCGACATTCATTGATTATGCTTGGATACTTGCAAATGCACAATTATGTCTGTATTTGTCATATACGCAAAATTTTGTTTGTACTCTTCACATGAAGCCTGAAAAAATTTAAAAGGAAAATGACGATTTTCGATTTTTCAGGAACATCTTGGAAAATAGTCCGAATTTTCCGACTTTATCAAGACATATTATATTTGACATTAAATGCACTAATTTAACCAACCTCGTAGCTCTTACGGATTTCAAAATGCCATTGCTATCTCTTCGAATTTGTAACACCTTGTCAGACGCGTATATATCTTGGAGATACGGGAGGGGTAGCTTTTAATTTTTCCATGCATTAGAAAAAACTGACGACCAAAAAAAAAGTGTATAAAATGGATTCTTTGGGATGACCGCTAAAGCAATGGAATTTGGCTAATCATAGACACATGTTTGTGTATTCATGTTGGCGCTAGTTGTTCTCGTCTTTCAACTAGTTGACTGTACTGATGAAGACCTTAAGTCAAAAACACGTGTATATGGTTAGCCAAGTTCCATTGCTTTAGAGGTCTTCCCAAAGAATCCATTTTTTACTATATACTAGTTCTTACCGCGTTATATATTTTATATATACATACATACATACATATATATATATATATATATATATATATATATATATGTATATATATATAAATATTTTTTCTGGGAGCAGTTTATTAATGTGCCGCTATAATTTAAACCCATATAAAAGATAATTATTTTTGACGATTTTATCCAATTTAAGGCAGTGTCAGAAATACTATGAGGAAAATGCCGTTATCTTTTCATTTATCTTTGTAGCTGAGTAAACGAAACAATTTCGTCAAAGCAGACAAAGAGGACTGGATAAAAAACTAAATTGAAATTATTTCTCTATTATATATATATATATATATATATATATATATATATTATATTTATTTGTTTTAGTAACAATAAAAAAAAATATATATAATATATATATATATATATATATATATATCCTAATTTTTCTTGGTTTGAGGTCAATACATTAACAACAAAATTAGTACATATTTTTAAACATATATTTTGTATTTCTAAGGTGACGTTTCGACCATAGTTTTGGTCTTTTTCAAACCTAAAAATTTGTTTAGTACTATTTTTTTATCAGTTTATAAAATATTAAAAATTTAGGACTTCCCATAGAACGTAAAATAGTTTAATTAAAAAGTACACATAATCCACATATCTGACATATACTACACATATTTAACTTACATTTTAAAACTATTGTGGACTTTTATTACAGACAAATTACAAGCGACTGAGCGACACTGTCACAATAAAGATATATACAATTTATTTAGGTTATTTATGTCTTTTTTGTCATTTATGGCGTTTTTGTTTTTTTGAATTTCAGCCATCTCAAAAAATTCTCGTTTTTTCAACTGAGGTTCGGATTTTAATACTTTCACTTGTTCGTAGTTGAAAGTATGTTTTTTGGACATCTCATGGTGTGTTAAAGCGGTGCTGTTCTTTTTATCATACTTGCGACTTTTCAGTCTATTTTCTAAGTGTTGGCTTGTTTGTCCAATATACACACCGTTACAATTATTGCAAGGGATCTGATAGACTATATTGCTTTTTTTATTAATTGGCGTTTTCGATTTTAAGTTACTGAAGTTCTTTGATAATAAGTTATAGGCTTTGTGACTTGTCGTGATGTTATATTTATTAAAAAGGTTTTGAAATTGCTGGGATAAACCATTTATGGAGGGCAGGGATGTATTTTGTTTTAGGCAGATTTGATGCAATAAGGGCATTTTCAGAATTGTAATATTTATGTATTCTTCTTTTGAATAATTTCTTTACTAATTTTTTAGTGTACTGATTTAGATTTAATGCCGCTTTAGCGTTTTTAATTTCTCGTTCTCTGAATTCAGAGTCGGATAGCTTAATTGCCCGATCTGCCTGACCAATAATTACAGATTTTTTTTGGGACATTGGGTGGCAAGAGCTGAAATTTAGGTATCGAGAGGACCAAGTTTGTTTTGTGTACCATTCCGTTTTAATTAATATATATCCTATATGATGTAATGTTAGGTCTAAAAAATTGATTTTGTTGTTCTCTTCGCCTTCAATTGTAAATTGTAGTCTTTTATGGTATTGATTAAATTGCTTTAAAATAATTTCTGTTTGGCCAGATGGGATTGCAGTAATACAATCATCGACATAACGATAAAAAAATGGTATATTAAATTCTACATTACTTAGAACAGTCTCCTCTATGTGTAATAAACGTCCACAATAGTTTTAAAATGTAAATTAAATACGTGTAGTATACAGTGTGTATCAGCCAAATGGAATAAATTCGATAATAAATAAATGGAAGCGTGTTCGGAAAAACGCTTGGACCCGTTTGGTATTTTTAGTTGCTCATTTTCTCCAATAAAAACCTTTTATACAGGGTGTGTCCTGTAACAGTGGTCAATGCCAACTTTCTTATTTAAAATGCAACACCCCGGATATTATTTAATTTTTGGATTCTTTAGGAGATTCTAAACATATTTTATGTTCAGTGTCCTATACCTATCTTCAACTATTTCGGCAATATTAAGTGTTTTCAAATTTATTTTTATTTTATTTATTTCGAATTTATTATTATTCATGAAAGTGGCTCTGGTTACTGAACTATTTATTTGATTACAAAAATTCGCTACAACACACTCAATACTTATGTACCATTTAGGTCTTCATATTAAGAATGTAAGCAGAAACCATTTTAGCGTTCCTTCTTATTGATATTTTTGTTTACTTTTAAGTTTTGTTTACTTTTGTGTAAAATGCCTGGCCTTTCTCTTTGCAAGACAGTAGTTGTCAGTGTCAGTGTCATAGTCTTTTGAATTTCGTTAACTGCATAATACCTAATATCAGAAAAATGGTTCATTTAACAGAAATGCATAAAATAACAATTCTACAAATGATTGGTTATGGAGATAACACACGAACACAAGTGGAAGTTGCTCGCTTATTTTATGAAAAATTTCCAAATTTGCCGCATATATCCCAAGGGACAATTAGTAAAATAGAAAAGCAGTTTCGCGAGCTTGGACATGTGAGGCAGATAAAAAAAGCAGCTGCCAATTCAATAAATGATGATACTAAATTGGATATTATGCTTGAGTTTGAGGAAAACCCACATATTTCTAGTCGACAAGCCGCCGCAATGTTCGATATTAGCCATTCGTCGATTATTCGAACATTAAAAGAAAATAAAATGCATCCCTATAAAGTGATACCAACTCAGGAGCTCATGGAAGACGATTATGATAGGAGAACTTATTTTTGTGAACAAATGATGGCTATGTTAGATAACAATGTTATTCAATTAGAACATGTTTTGTTTTCGGATTTCATGTAAATCGTCAAAATTGCCGCTATTGGTCTAGGGAAAATCCTCACTGGATCAGCGAAGAACATACTCAATATCCTGAAAAGGTTAATGTTTGGGCAGGAATTGTTAGGGATCATATCATAGGCCCCTTTTTCATTGACGGCAATTTGAATGGCGATAATTATTTAGCACTGCTCCAAAATAATGTCGTGCCAACTTTGACAAATATCCGGATCCAGCAAACCCACAAGTTCCAGCGAATATGATATGGTTTCATAGATGGAGCACCGCCCCATTACCAAATTAATGTCCGGGAGTACCTCAACGGAATATTTCCAAATCGGTGGATAGGGAGACGAGGATCGATATAATGGCCAGCGCGATCCCCTGATCTGACGCCATTAGACTTTTTCTTATGGGGACATATATGTTGTATATATTATGACTATTATATTAGATCGGTCACGCCTGAGATGCTAAATAACGTTAGAAGAAATTTCTATTTAAGATTAGGAATTTGCCAAGACGTTCGCGGCGAGCATATTCAAAGTTCCTAAATTAACTTTTTACTTTTGTTTATACATTATGAAGAAATAAATAATTTTATTTTTTTAATCTTAATTTTTGCAATAAATTTGAAAACACTTAATATTGCCGAAATAGTTGAAGATAGGTATAGGACAATGATCATAAAATATGTTTAGAATCTCCTAAAGAATCCAAAAATTAAATAATATCCGGGGTGTTGCATTTGAAATAAGAAAGTTGGCATTGACCACTGTTACAGGACACACCCTGTATAAAAGTTTTTATTGGAGAAAATGAACAACTAAAAATACCAATCGACGGGTCCAAGCGTTTTTCCGAACACGCCCCCATTTATTTATTATCGAATTTATTCCATTTGGCTGATACACACTGTATGTCAGATATGTGGATTATGTGTACTTTTTAATTCAACTATTTTACGTTCTATGGTAAGCCCTAAATTTTTAATATTTTATAAACTGATAAAAAAATAGTACTAAACAAATTTTTAGGTTTGAAAAAGACCAAAACTATGGTCGAAACGCCACCTTAGAAATATAGAATATATGTTTAAAAATATGTATTAATTTTGTTGTTAATGTATTGACCTCAAACCAAGAAAAATTAGGATAAATATATATTGAAAAAAAAGGTCAAAGAACACAAAGCAAAAAAAAAAATATATATATATATATATATATATATATATATATATATATATATATATATATATATATATATATATATATATATATATATATATATATATATATATATATATATATATATATATAATTTTAAAATTTTGTTCATATTTCTTTCTGACTTTATTTGAAAACATAACTTAAAACAAATTTTACGTTCCTATAGCTACATTTTGTCACCTATGAAAATGTAATCTTAGATTTAAATTTTAACGTTTCGTCTGCGGGCGACGATCATCAGGGCGGTTTTATAGATACGGAGCTGTGTTTTTTATTGCAGTATTGGAAACCCCAATGATCACTGCTTCCTACTACAATATTGGTTTAATCGCATAACAACGTTCGTTCGTCGAGTTAGCGTGTAATTTCAATACATACTCAAAAAAAAATTTCAAATGAGGAAAAAAAACATCGAATTAAAAAAAATTTAACAACAGCATCGAGGTGAGTGTTGATTAAATTTTAATACAATATTAGTTTACCCGCATTGAAAAGTTTTAAACCTAATAAAACAATCTCAATAAATTTAGTTTTTTTTTAATTTCTCTTATTACCCATTTAAGTTAATATGAAAATTAAAAAACAAACTTGGTAAATATTAATTTTAAGTTTGGGTTTGGAGCATGGGTATAGGAAAACCTTTTTATTTGAAATATCTTTAATCAAAAACCCACGTTTCGATATTTGATTGTGTCTTTTTCAGGCTCATGAAATGGTTGATATTTTATTCATTAGTGTAAGAAACATATTAGAATATCTATAACGAGGACTAAACAGGACATTTTTTTTTGTTTATATTAGAATCAATGTCGGTGGTCAAAAGTTGACTTTTGACTGAAAAAATATGTCCTGTCTAGTCCTGTTTATAGATATTCTAATATGTTTGTTACATCTAATGAATAAAATATCAACCATTTCTTAAGCTTGAAAAAGACACAATCAAGTGACGAAATGTCGCTTTTTGAATAAAGATATTTCGAATAAAAAGGTTTTCCTATACCCACCATTCAAACCCAAATATAAACTACTGGAACGCCATATCCGTACCTATTAATTTTAAGTTTATGGTGCTATATAATATTCTTAAATTTTCAAGTTATAATGGCAAGCGTAATAAGGCTAAGCATAAACACATGGTAAAAGGCTGCTACATAGAGGAAGCTTGGGTTCTGTAAAAATGTGCAAACAATATGTTTAAAATTTATTACAGGTATAGTAATAAGAAATTGAACATCACCTTCTAAAAGATATTTAGAGGCGTATCCAGAAAGACAGCATTTTTCAAGTACAGATCGAAAATGTATATTATTACGCTTAGTTTCGAATCAGTTTAAATGGTATTTGGGTTAGGTTACATGTTAAACTTATCACTCTAATTCAATAAAGAGGTTTAAATTTAGCATATACGTAGGAAATAATAATAAATACTGCTAGCATCCTATTTCCCTTCACGTTAAAATTGTGTGCAAAACAACGATCTATCGACGAAGCATGGTTGGAACCGCGCATGCGCATGTTCGCATACGTCACGGCAATTACGTTTACTTGTCAAAATGTCAAATTTAAAATTTTGTACTGCGTATGAAATTCGGGATCAAAGTTTTTTTAAGGTTTGGAGGTTTTAATTTAAACGAATCACCGTTTTTAGTACAGTAAATTGGAAATCATCTAATTGCATAATGATCGAGTACGTCCTAAGCCGAGGCTATGTGTTTTTTTTTTCAACACCGTCATTCGCCTTAATAGTATTTGGAGCACTGATGGAGATGTAGTCAAATTTCCATAAATGCTTAAAAGTTTTTTACAGCGGGTTTGGGAAGAAGGTTTGAGCCTCATTTTACCGATGTTTTGAGATGGTTTTCTTTCGAGTATGACAATATCAATAAACTAAAAATGCTGCTACTGATTTGATTGACTTAAGTACAGGTAAAGAAAAACACCAAGAGAAAAATGAATGTTCTTTGAGGAGTTCTAAATTAGAGGAATATTTTCCTGAATTTTTTTGTTGCATGTTCTATACTGATTTGTATAAAAGTGAAAGAAACATCCGCTTCAGATTTGACATGTGTGTAAGTAGTAATTATTATATTAAAATGATATACTCTTTGATACAGCATTAACTATTTAGAATAAATGAATGTACCATATACATATTTACTAAGCCCGATTTAATTTCCTACATAATATAGAGTATACACTATACCAACCTACAAACATTGAACTAGATCAATGTTCGAAGATATAAACACTTCAAATAATAGTCTAGGAAAACTGTTCATAATTATCGGAGTAACTAAAACCACTGGAAGATCTTATTGCTAATATGTGCTTCTCATATTATACAGGGTATGCCACCAAAGACTTTCCACCCACAATATTTTTGTATAACCAAACAAAAAGTGTTCAAATCTGTCAATTATAGTTTTCAGATTAGATTTTTTTGCTATATTCATCCCCCTAACTGCACATGCAATCTGCAATCCCCACTTGATTTCCCACATATATATCTAACTGTTACTAAGAAAAGAGTCTATTAATCTAAACAAAAGCCAGGTTGTTTAAAGTACAGTGGTGGTCTTACGAAGGAATATCATGAGACCCTATTTTAGTTCTTGTTCTAGAATCTACTGAAGACACAGCTGTTATATTTTTAAAATTGCATCAGAATCATTTTAAATGGATAAATAAGGTGTCTCTACTTAAAGCACTGCAATGCTTTGCAATAACAGGCTATGCTATGTGAAATACTTGTGGTTTAAATTTTATTTATTGTTATCGTTTGAAAAGTTTCTATTTAATTTAGCAAGACCTGCCTGTTCATGTGGCCCATCTGCATTTGCTGACATTTCTTGATCATCCCAACCTATTCATACTTGACTCAAATGGCATAAAAAATGCCAGCCTTTGCTAAAATATTGCCTAAAATTTTTGAATTTCCCATCATTGCCATCTAAATGGTACACAAATTGGATGGAGTGTACTATAAACATTAAATAAACTTAAACTTAATAGGTGATAAAAAACTAAATGATTGACCAAATAATTGAGGCATTATTTATTAAATGTAATGTTTTTACTTAATCATTATTGAGTCTTTCACTTATTCTTCTAGTTTAGATATTGAAATACTGGCCTGCACAATGGAGTCTAAGGAATCTGTGTGCATATCTTAGATGTTGTCACAGTTTTTATGTGTAGGTACTTAAATATTGCGTTAAGTCACATTGAAACATTCTCTTTAAATTAACTTGTCACAAGCATCGGAAAATGCAGCATTGCCCAAGAATAAATATATTGATTATTATATGAAAAGATGAGTTTATAAACAGGATAAATTTCATCAATAAGACTGCTGGTCATGATCCATTCAGCCTATGTTTAATGTTTTTATAATATGGTTTAATTCTAAAGTGTAAGGACACAAAATTGTAAATTTTATAATATGTCCCTAGATGGCCTTATGTGTAACGGAAGGCAATAATACATATTGCCAGGCAGTACTGCTTGTATTAAGTTAATGACCTAGGTAATTTTTATCAATGGAAAATTGAGCATAAATCTTAAGATTGTTTTTTTCAGCCACAAATAGGCTTAGCATTATTGTTTTATTAGCCTTAGCCCTACCTAAACTACTCTACCATAATTAAGTACAGATTCTACAAGAGAACAATAGACCATTCTATGAGTTGTTAGCTGTAAGACATGTCATACAAAAATATATATTATTTATTATTTTATATTTATCTTACTAGTACTTTCTAGAACTAGTTTACTACCGCAAAATTGTAATAAAAATATAATATTTTATAATTCAGTCACATACGTACACAAATAATTATTGGCGTTTTCCAAAATAGCATTTTTGATTGAAGACTAACAATACAAACATTTTCTTCCCGAGTCCAATTTTTTATTAATAATTCAATATATTTAACTTTTTTTTTAAATAAGTTTTTTGTATTATTTAGTTATTTGTATTTGTATGCTATTCTAATAAAAATATTATTAATATTATTCTTATGTTGATTTTTATTTTATAGGCCACTCAGTTTCTGCTAAGATTTGCACCAAATTGTGTGAACAATTACTGTTCTGTAACAGAGAATTCCTTTCATTATTTTTGAAAACAGATTCACGTTGCTACTGCCACTGGCTTTCTACTGTCATGTAACTTGGAATAAAGAAGGAAAAGACAAGTTAAGTAAGCCTTTTTCGAACGTTATGCAAGTATGAATTTTTTACTCTTCAAAAAAGAAAATAATAAATTTTTAATTTAGATCTATTTTAAACAGTAAATAAAACAATTTCAAACAAGTTTATTTTTTTGTAGAGTTGAGGGTTTAATCTCAGTTTGTACCCAGTATTTTTCTCTCTTTTATTTCACTTTCGATATCTTAAAAAAATAATACATTTATAACAACTTGATTATTGTAAATGTCGGTTGGGCCACGTTTTGCATTTAATGATCAAGAGCTTCATCAGAGCTAGCATTCAGTAGAAGAAATGCCTTGTGTATTAAACACTTTATGTATGCTTGAAATTTAAAATTTGCGAAGAAGCCTGAAACTAAAATTACAGAATTGGAAAAAACAGGTTTTTAGCCATTTATTTTAAATGCTTAACTTTCAGTAGCTTTATTAATATTATAATAACACTTTGATTTTAATTCTAGGTTTCAATTTTCTCACCCATTGTGATAGTATTGGATACTGACCGCTATAATACCGAAGAAATAGTAATTTTCAGTTGAAACAGATTAAGAAGAAAAAGGCATTTTCCACTATTTAGGATAGAAAAATTCGATCGTTCTCAAAGAGGCTTGACTAACAACTAAACAGAAGAAGGAAGTAAAGTCTAAAGTTGTTAAGATTATAATAAAAAAAAAGATTAAATCTATGACATGTGTTCTGACCCTTCGCCTTTCACTATGTTTCAAATAATGTCAACAGAAACAAACAGCACCCCAGTGTTAATCTAATGTGTGCCATGTATATTGGTTTGGATCCTGTTTTATAATTACATTGTCTGATGTGAACTGAATTATAAATATTATTTTATAAATACAAACACATATATATATATATATATATATATATATATATATATATATATATATATATATATATATATATATATATATATATATGTAAAACTACTAATAAAAAAGTTTATATATATATATATATATATATATATATATATATATATATATATACCCATATGTAGAGAACTTAAGTTAGACACACTGTATTTATATATACATATATATATATATATATATATATATATATATATATATATATATATATATATATATACAGTGTGTCTAACTTAAGTTCTCTACATATGGGAAACTTTTTTATTAGTAGTTTTACGGAAAAAAATTACTCTTTATAAAAAGTTCTGCTTTCTGCCAAAATAATAAAAATGTTCATTAAAATGTTCAAACTTGAGATTGCATATACAGGGTGGTCAAAAATTCCAAAGAATCTAAATTGACTCAAGAGAAAAGTACCTTTAATTTTTATTTTATAGCAAAATATAATACAAAATCTTACTTAGAATAAAAAAACATATCTAGCACTAGATTCGTTGCTTCCTATCTGAAATCACTTCTTAAGGAATGTAAAACTTTGGCTTTTTACTGGCTAGTCCAATTTCTTACTTTTGTTCCTACCTACATACCAGCATAATTTTCTTATTTATCGATTGTTGATAATGGCATTGTCACTGCCATTATCAACCACAATATTGTATTACTTTATTGAAACATCAGTTTGAATATTATAGTAAAAAGAAATGCCGCTGAAATTAAGCAAAGAAAATAAAATTTAAATAATTTTAATTGCCGGAGAAAATTAGAAAACATTTCGAGAAGCTGCAGACATTTTTAACAACAGACACCCCAATAAAATTATACATTTCACAACAGTGGGGAATATTCTAACTAAATTCTAGATCTAGCTGGCCAGAAAATATCAGAAAACCTGTCGATTACTCGTCCATTAAAGATAAAATTTAAGTATTGTCTTACATCCTTTGCTCCGTGGCATGGTGCGCCATCCTGCTGGTACTATATTTGGAAACTCTCACTTATGGGTAGTTTATGAATAAAATCGTACAAGTAAGTATTTAGAAAATCCAAGTAGCGTTCCGCTGGTCTCAAGGTATGTATAAGTTTTGGTTTGTAAGGTCGAAAATTGTTTTCTTTCAATATTTTTGAAACTGTATCTTTACCTACGTTATTTGGCAATGTTGCTGACCTTTTGCGTAGGGACTTTTTAAGGTCTTATCACTATCATCTATCACAGAGAGCATTACTTGATTTGTAGTTTCGTCATTCGCAACCCTTGACCTCCGTTTCTTGTTAAAGTTATTTTCTACATTTCCAAAAGTCTTGAATTTAGTTAGAATATTCCCCACTGTTGTGAAATGTATAATTTTATCGGGGTGTCTGTTGTTAAAAATGTCTGCAGCTTTTTGAAATGTTTTATAATTTTCTCCGATAATTAAAATTATTTAAATTTTATCTTCTTTGCTTAATTTCAGCGGCATTTCTTTTTACTGTAATATTCAAACTGATGTTTCAATAAAGTAATACAATATTGTGGTTGACAATGGCAGTGACAATGCCATTATCAACAATCGATAAATAGGGAAATTTTGCTGGTATGTAGGTAGGAATAAAAGTAAGAAACTGGGCTTGACAGTACGAAGCCAAAGTTTTACATTCCTTAAGAAGTGATTTCAGATAGGAAGCAACGAATCTAGTGCTAGATATGTTTTTTTATTCTAAGTAAGATTTTGTATTACATTTTGCTATAAAATAAAAATTAAAGGTACTTTTCTCTTGAGTCAATTTCGATTTTTTGGAATTTTTGAGCACCCTATATATGCACTCTCAAGTTTAAATATTTTAATATTATTTTGGTAGAAAGCAGAACTTTTTATAAAGAGTAACTTTTTTCCGTAAAACTGCTAATAAAAAAGTTTCCCATATGTAGAGAACTTAAGTGGACACACTGTATATATAATTGTTTTTATTATAAAGAAAATAAAATAACATACACATAAATAATCCTTTCTTTATTTATCTGGTGTATACCTAATCAATTTATATATTATATATAAGTTGCAAATCTGAATTTAATCGTCTTATTTTCGTCGTTTTTCTTTTATATATTTTTTTTCAATTTATGTAATAACAATATATTGGATAATTTAGACAACATTCGTCTTCAGTTTGCTGAATTACTTGTTTTCTAAAATTAGATTTGCAGTTTTTAAAATAAAACATTTCTTTATAAGAGAAACCACAAAAATTATTACATAAATATTTGAAATTATTTTTATTTTAATTTGGAGGAAGGGACACATGGTGGAGGACTATTTACATCAGGTAGGTGAGAAACATGTTGTGAAGATCTAATTAATCTAAATTAAATAATATATACATAATAAAAAATATAAAAAAAAATCGCGAAAAAATTAGAAATTTTGTTTATAACTTTTTTCCCTTTCGAGATAGCCAAATGCGGTTTGCACCATTCAATTCAGAAATAGCAAATTTCAAATTAGTTTTTCAATTTATGCGTATTAGAAGTATTTTTAAAATATTGACGATTTTAGTTAAAAATAACGAATTCGACGCATGCAAAGATTCGGAAAAAAAATCATATACCGAAAATTAAGATAGATAGCGAAGTGCGATTTACGCTATTTTATTGAGAAATAATGACTTTAAAACATATTTTCTTAGAGTGGCGCTATCGCCGTGGGAAATGTAAAAATTAAATTTCTTGGTGAAAATTTAGTCATATCTTGAAAAATATTTATTCCTCGTCAATATGTGTTTAATGTATTTCTCAGCTCAAACTACCAATATAATCATATATCTTCAAAGCCTTTTCCAAGAAAAAAGTTTTTTTTTTGAAAATGAGGCGCATTTGACAAATAAGTAGGTAATACACCATGAAAAATTTTATAAATAAAGACAATATTATATATAAGCATTTGATTTATACTCATAAACCTTAAACACTCTTTACATATCCCTAATCTTACAATACCTATTAGCTTTCAAGGTAATTCTTAAATCATGTCCCTGTTTTGATGCAATAATAGAATGTCGAACAGTATTTCAACTGAGGGGCTATTATGATCTTGTACACTGTTATTCTAGAGAACAAAGTCAAACAGACCTCTACTTATTCTAAAATAATTAATTTTTTTGCAAATTTTATCTCTAAAATATATGTTTATCAAACTTGAGTTTGTCATCAATTATTATTTAGCCTAGATATTTATATTCAGAAACATACTCGAATTGCTCCTCAAGAAGATATAATATTTGTCCCAGACTAATCTGCATTTTCAAAAACAATTATTTTTGTTATTTTTGTATTTAGAAATAAAAAGTTAACATTTAGCAACTTTTCAATTTTCTATAACTGTCTGTAATTTTTCTTGTACTTGTTCTGTATATTCCTTAAAGATTCTAAAGAAATTTAAACGGGACTTTTGACTAGATATTTGGATTATATTCACAAAGCATTATAAAAATGGAAAATATCTGTCACGGCAGCAGCTGGATTCAGACTCGCATATCTAAGGCTGTATTATTCAAAAATCACCTAGACACCTCAACTATCCACCTACACAAATGCTTTATATTTAATAATGTAGATATCCTAATCTATTTCAATGAAGTTAAAGTGATTCAGTCTCAGTCATATATATATTAACTACTTGATTTTCTATGTATATGGTTTCAGCTGTTCAAAATATTTTACCAGGTTTGAGTTATCAATTTTTGAAAATTTGAGATTGCTTTACCAATTTGAGGGTCCAATTTTGAAAAATCCCGTTTTCTTAATTGGAAAATTACTCCTAAAATGTTCTAGCTCTAATATTGTTTACTGGTTGTGACGAATGAGTACTCTGATGTTTGCAGCACCCTGCGTACTATAAAAAAAATCTAAAATGTGAGAAAAAACAAAATGAGATCTATACATGTTTCAGCATTCTTTTCAAAATATTTTAATGTCTTTGAGATATTAATTTATAAAAATATGAGGGGAGTCACCCCCTTTTTTTCTGTAAGTTGATGAATTAGTCATTCATCAGTATCAGTCAGGACATTGCTCGCTATTAAAATTAGAATAGCTATATATTTAAAACTTACCATATGATTTATTAACTTCAATTATTGTGGGGACAGCACCTTCTTTGAGTAGTTTTTTATCTTCGTAATCGGCATCAGTAAAATGCCGACTACAAATAAAGATATTTTTCATGTTATCCTCATCCCTTATCGATCCTTTATATTTATAAATTTTTCACAGAAATTTGCTCATTTCCTATGCGGATCTTCTTTAGGAAACCTGAAAGGCATATAAGAAAAGGAAAACTCTAAATTTTAATTATAATATTGTTGAAACAAATGTATATTCTTACCTATCTAAAATCACACTATCTTGCAGGGGATCTCGCCGAAGCATTTCCTTTTTTCTCGTATTATAAAATGAACAATAATACTTTATTTACTAATATCGTATACTTACAATACAAATTGACCAATTTTTGTCAATAAAAAATTGGCGGTTTTTAATTTAATTGATTTTAAACAGGAATGTTTAACAAAAATTTCATATTTTGATTATGAATCTTGAGAAATGTCAGTTTGGTAAACGTCAAGTTCCTATCACAAGCAAGATATTCGACGCATGTGCAATATTCACCGTGCTACAGAGATAATTGTTTCCAGCGGCGACGCGCGACGTTAGTTCCTCAGTTTTTCTTTAAAGCTCGCAGTATACTAGTTAATATGTATATGAAATTTAGACCAAATCTAACTTAACAGTTATAGGTTTAAGATGACATTCTCAACAATTGAACAAATAATTTTGTTAAATGGCACATTGAACAAATAATTTTGCTAAATGGCCTCTGATACACTAGTAGTAGCAAATATTGAAATTAAAAGCATTTGTAAACTCTACAAATTATTAGACAAATAAATTGTTTTTTTAGAACTTATTTTTTGAAAAAAAAATGGTTTTCAAATTTTCCTTATGATCTGACGTATTATGTAGGAATCAACTTGTAAAATTTTGGTACTAATCCAAGATGACCGAATAAAATGGCGGCTTAATAAAAATATAAAAAATTCAGCCTGAAAAAATAACTACTTAATGAACTGAACTAGTAAAACGGTTGTACTAATTCATGGCTAAACAAAATGGCGGCCAAATAAAATGTTCCTGATCTGAAAAAATCACCCTCCCAGGTTTTACATATCTTCACGTTTTAGCATCCCTAGATGCCAAAAAATATGTTTTATCAATTCTGTCAGTCCATCTGTCGGTTTGTTAGTCTATCTCTCAGTTCGCGGCAAACCTAGCTTAAAAACTAGTTAACAGATTGACTTCAAATTTTAGTCAAAAATTAAGGGTCATATAAGGGAATATGCCGGAATAAGATGGCGGCCTAGTGAAACGTTAAAAAATTATTACTAAAAAACAAAATATCCAATTTAACTCAAATTTTGCACAAAAATCAAATGATACAATGATTTAGTAACATTTTGCTATGAAAATGAGATTTTAGTCTCCTAATAATTTTTATTAGTATACTTAACTGTACTGAAAACTTAGATAGGAATTAAAAAGAAAAAAATTGAAGGAAACCAAACTATTGAAGATGACTTATTCGATTCGAAAGGTTTGAATGCGATTAAACTAAAATGCAATGGAGTTTGCAAAACAAACTGTACACTACAGTGTACAACACTGCAATAAAAAAGGAGGCCCATATTTAAAAAATCGACCTGTTAATCATCGCCAACATACAAAAGCTCACAGTTTTACAGATAGCCTAAAAGTCGTAATAAGAATGTAAAATTTATTTAGATTCATTTAAAGTCGGAAAAAATAAAAACGAAATTGTAGTTTTTCGGTATTTTCTAAATATCTTTGGGTCGAATATCTCTGGGAGTACTAAGAACTCTGAAAATTTCAAAGTGCAACTGTGCTTCCATTTAACCGAGCTTTTATCTCTTATTATTTCTAAAGTCGTAATGCTCGTACCGCGAATTTGCGGAGCCCTAAAGAAATAATGAAACATTTCGAAAGCTTTCGTCCATATTCATGTTCTCTAGTTCTTAGAAGAATGGTTTTGCTGACATTTCGTCAAAATCGCATTTACTTTCCAAGCTTTTTGTTCCGCGTCTAGTATTATTATCTGATTATTCTGATCAATCTCTCTGCATCTTTTTAAATCAATTTTCTGGACAGTGCCTGTTATTAGAAAATAGATGGTTCATCGCACTCTGGATTTAAAAATAAATTACTTTTTTTCTGGCACGACACGACAGGTCCAAAAATAACAAGTCAAGGTGGTTTGCCGAATGTTACATAATGCCATTGTCTTTATATACTATATAAAGCGAATGTTACATAATGCCATTGGCTTTATAGAGTATATAAAGACAATGGTAATTATGTAATGCTGTCATAAAATCTATTTTTACCCATTCTTTAATAACCTCGAGTTTCGATTTTCTAATGTACAAACTAGATTTTACAGTGATGGGCCACATTTGAGAAACACCATGTATATAACAATGGTATTTTTAAAGGTGCCAGATCAAAAACGAAAACAGCAATAAATTAATTGACCGAATTTTTAAAAGCTTTGGATCTAACTAAAAATAAGATTATAAAATGGAATTAAACTGACAACTACCCTCTCTGTACACTTAACGAGGAATTCTTTCCTTTTATTCCTTTTTATTTTATTATCTTTGCCGGTTAGTGTAGGGTCTACATAATTATAGTTTGCGGTTTTAAAACGACAGAAGGCATGGTTAAGAGCTAATATGTGTGAAGGAAGGGTATAAGGTTTGGCACATATGAATGTCCACAGAGTAGCTTACATTAATATAGATATTGTTATTAATTATTGGTTTGTTAACGCTAAACAGAGTTTTTGTTATTTAAACTGTTTACCTCGTTTAACTAAAATTCACCAGTTACTACTTTTAATCTACACATTGAAATTTTTATATTACAAACAATTTTCAGACTAGTTAGGTTATACATTATATTAGACTTTCAATGTTTCTTTATACCTTTGTAGTTCGCAATCTTATTTGAGTATTTCTATATAACGTGGTCCTATTATAATTTTAAGCAATGGTGAGGAAAATGGGTTATTTTCCTCTTTTTAAAAATCGCTCTTAAATTCGCTCGACTAAAATTTTGGCATGTTCTATTAATATTAATTGTCACTAAAAATTATCTCTCTCATCATAAGAATCTAAATCCGCCCTTGTGCAAACGTGGCTTGATACTTATAATCTCGGTCTTTTACTGCATTCATTTGGAAGTAAAAACTCTCATCGACTCATTTATTTTCGGTTTTATGTTAGAAGTCATAGCAAGCCCAAACCATCAATGTCGTGAAAACAAATTAGCTATAGATAAGTTTAATAACCTTTAGAGCCTAAACACCTTTATTTAAATTGTTCTAAGAAAACTCCTACACTGAGTATTACAACAAGCATGTAAAAATTACATCAGATTGGCTCCCACATCTCCAAAATTTTGCTATACGAATTTTAAAAATTTCTCTCTGGATATACGAATGCATCTATAAGCCAAAAAATGTCTGTATAATTGTTGAATAGTGTCGGAACAGTATTTTTAGTCCATAGAAAAGATAATCTATAATCTATATCTTGCATATTGTGGTTTAATAAAGGAATTACCTAATAAATTGTGTTTGACTTGAATTGTTACCCAATTTTCAGTATTTACCGCCGCCGTACTAAAAATCAAAATAATAAAGTTGCCCGCTCTAATTGATAATGGTTTAGGCTTGCCATGATTTCTGCCATAAAACTGAAAATTAACGAACTGAAGTTAAAATACTTCACTATATTGTAATTAATATCGTTAAAAACCTTCCATATTTTCCAGTGACCGAGTTTATATTTATCTCGCCACTTTTGCAGTTCCAGAACTCATAATAATATATAGCATCTTTATTTTTTGTTTGCCAAACATTTTTTAGTAAATATGGCATATGACACATCTATTTACACTTTTTTAGTGGTAATCATGGGAAAACATCGTTACAACAAAAGGTTTCTATCGTTTGACTAAAAAACTGATAATGGAGAGAGATAAGATATATGTAGATTTGTTTCCCATTTTTTAAATTTTGATTTCTTAGATTACTGACAGAAAAACTGCCATCAGCACTTTTACAAATTATCATTGGTTGCCGGTGATTAAAGCGCTGATTTACCAGCGATGGCAACTATAATTTCATGGTTTCACTGTTTTTAGATAAACAAATAATATGCTTATTAAAATACATTGATTTTTATTACTGGTATTATATTAATAAGCAATTGGCTGATGCGAAAAAGCCAAGACTTTAAGACCCTAGGTAATACCAAGACTAAGACTAAAACTAAGGTGGTCCATGATCATGATCCAGCAGTTCAAGAAAAAAAACATGTGACTTATTCTTGCATTTTTCCACCACTAATTCTATTTTTCGGCGGAAGGTTCTGAAGATTTTCTTCTTGAAATCAATTTGTTTCCCATGGGGTTTTATACTGTCATCAGAGTCATGTTTCCTTACGCTCATGTTCATTATAAACATGTCATTCAAACTATTTATCGCATCAAGTAGCAAGCAAAAATGGAAACCATTGTACTGATAACAAACACTGGACAGTTAAGCACAAATATGGTAAAGATTTTAGTATATGAATTAAGTATTTAGGTATTGCTGTTAAACAATAATTTAAATCTGTGGATTAAGAAATATCACTTATTTTTATTCAGTACTTTTCGATATTCAGGGCTTGATTTTGGAACATGAATTTAACGTCTAATTTAACATCTAACACCACTGACATTTAGTAGAAAAAGTGAAGCCAAGGACACGGTCTAGACGTTAATCAGGGTAACCGTTTAATGCTAAGATGAATGTGAACTGAATGAAGATATGGGACTTTTCAGGTTAGTCAAAAGCCTGTTGTTCAACATAGACAGAGGGTCACAGACAGAATGTTTGAGGGCATACAGAAGGTCCTTTGAATCACATAAAGTTATAAAACTCTGCTCTCTGACTGGCTCTATAGAATACTGAAAAGATCAATTAGTGATCACTTGCTGCGCTCTTGTAAATATCGTTTTGGAACTAAATAATTATAAAATGAATAATTTATTAATTATTGATAAGTTCTTGTACACTGACGTCACTCAAATAAGAGTGCATTTTGCTATTGTATATCAAGGTTGTATGAGGCTAGCCTGCATACCGAAGAAACTTCCTATCGTGACTGCCATATGTATACAGGGTGCTTCAAAACAAATACGAAAAACTTAAGGGGGTGATTTTTGAGTTCATTTTAAGAAGAAAACTTCATATGATCATGGGGTTAAACTTTTTAGAAAAAAATCTTTTTATAATATTTGGTATATCTATTCTAGATATTATGGTGGAATGTGGTACACATTTTCTACGCATCAAGTGACATTTTCTCATTCGGATATTTTATTGGATAGCCTAGACATTCTTACATAAAAATTACGTCTTGCGTTTGTTTCGTCAGATGTACCATTTAAAAGTTATTTAGCAAAATATCGGAATTTTCGGAGTTTTGTTAAGCAAAACTAGCTAAGGACGAATAATCATTTTGCCAAATAACTTCTAAACCGTAGATAGATGTATAAAAAGTTAGGGCGTAGAGTGGGGAATTTGATATTCCTTGTTCAAAATAAAGGGCAGTATGTTATAAACGTTGGGTGAAAAGTCAAAAATTAGGGAGATATTCCGGTACAAAGATGGTGGAAAAATAATGTCTTTATTTTTTATCTTGAAAACGAAATGCGATAGAGTAATGAAATTGTATGTGAGTATTAATACTGAAAACACACTATCTGCATATTTTTTCACTTTTTAAAATGAGTGGAAGGTTGTTGTTGAAATAGACTACCCTTATTATTCTTGTGAACTATATTTAAAGGCTTACGCAACCACTTGGAAAGCTTGGTTTATTTAAAAACTTTTTTACCTCTTGCATTTTTTTTCATAAAACTTAACCATTTGAAATTCAATAATAAAATGTAAAGCATTACGTGTCGGGACTGGAACATTTTTTAGAAAAAAAAATCTAGAGGGCCGCTGTCACTTTTCTTTCTTTCTAATATTTCTTTATTTGACATTGCTCAATTAGTTTAAATACAATATTTTGCGATCTATTTAATAAGTACCGATAATCCCTTTTTTGTTCAAAAATTATTTTTTCGGACGAAGCTAGTTTCTCAAGAAATGTAATTCAAAACTTTCATAACAGGCATGTATAGGCTGAAGATAATCCACATTCAATAACAGAATCTAGACATCAATATCAATATCCGTTAACGTTTGGATAGGAATTGTCGATGAACATTTAAGTGGACCATATTTTCTACCTCTAAGATTACAAGATTCTACAAGAAGAAATGCCTCCTAGCTCTACTAGAACATTTACCTCTGAGAACTAGAAGAGACATGTATTATATGCATGATGGTGCCCCAGCACACTTCAGCTTAATTGTGCGAGGGTATTGATATCTTATTTATGAAAACGGCTGAATAGGAAGAGGTGAACCTCATCTTACATACATACGTACAAAAAAAATGTACACCAGAAAATGTGTCGTGATGCGTAGAAAATCTGTATTTTTTTCTGAAAAGTTTAACACCCTGTATCTCGAAAGTTATGGTGTTTAGGACATATGTTCATATAACGTTTTTTTCTTAAAATAGACTCAAGAATTACCCCCTTAAGTTTTTCGCATTTGTTTTGAAACACCCTGTATGCTGCGACAGTCGGGCGAACAATTTAAGTCTTAGCTCGATCTCGGAATTGCTCCATTAACTGTCGGAAACTAGGATTAGGAACTATTGAAAGAAATGAATAACATCACAGGCAAATCTTCGTGTAGCACTGATAGCCTATCAATTAAAATATTGCTGAACCTGCCGCTCCCAATCATAGAGGCCCTTACAACACTAATAAATGAATCCCTAATAAAACGTATATTCCCTGGATGCCTTAAAACAGTTATAATTATTCCTCTTCATAAAGGGGGCGAAAAAACTAACTCGTGCAATTATCGCCCAATTGCTCTACTACCAGTGGTATCAAAAATCATTGAAAGGTTACTGAACAATCGTCTTATGCCATTTCTCTTTAAACATCAGATAATATCCCCCCCAGTTTGGATTTTTACCCAACAAGTGCAGCAGTGACGCCATGTTCTCGTTGATTAGCGAGGTCTACTTATTCCTCAGCAACAACCACCCACCGCCTCAGTTTTTTGTGACTGCAAAAACCCTTGACTATGTTAGTCATGAAATTTTGATAAGCAAGCTGAATTTTTATGGAATCCGTAGTATTTCTTTAAATTGGTTTAAATCCTATCTCGGGAATAGGCAACAATTTGTAAGGGCAAATGGTTCTAATTCCTATTGTAAATTGATTTCAAGTCCCTCAAGGTTCGGTCTTGAGACCTATTCTTTTTTTGTTATACATTTATATCACTAGCCTAATTAATAGAAAAATCTCTCTCTTTGCTGACGACACAAGCATAACATGGAGTGATTTTGATACGTCTTTACATTCTAATATTTACAAGGACCTTGTTATGATTAAGGCTTGGTCCGATTCCAATCTGTTTGCTCCAATGTGTATAAAACGGTGGTTATCTTATAAGGGGACTTTACAATCACTTCAGCTACTTAACAGCAATATTAAATACGTTGAGTCAGTTAAATTCCTAGGTTTGAATATAAATAACAGCCTAAAATGGTCTAAACATATTGACACCTTAACTAAAAAACTTTCTACCGCCTGTTTTGCCATTCGATCAGTTTCAAAAAAACTGGACGTGTTTTCTGTCAGACTTACTTATTTCTCTCTATTGGAATCTCCACTATGGCCTTCCCTTTTGGGGCTGCTGTACCACCGAGCATATTCTTAGTATTTTGGGCTTCAAAACACAGCATACGCTATTTATTTGGTCTAAATAATAGAGCGCACTGCCAATACTACTTCAAAAAACATGACATGTTAACACTTCCTGCATTACCTAATTTAGAATCTGTCTGTTTGATAAGAAAACATATAATCACATTCCCGGAAAGGCTACAACACCTATATCCTACCAGAAACTCTAGGCATTACATATACCTTCCCATTCCTTCCACAGAGTTAATAAAAAAATCAATTATTTTCAACGCCATAAAACTTTACAATCATCTGCCAGAACATTTAAAAGCAATCCCTAGCTTGCACTCTTCCGACAAAAAACCAAAGCGTACTTCATTGAAAGACCTTTTTATTGCGTTAATGATTTTTATAATGAATAAGTCTCATTAAAATGTTTTTATTTGCTTGTTAAATCTTTTTGGGTATCAAGTTGCTGCATAGAATTTAAAAATATTTTATAAGGAATGAACTGTCTGATAGTCCGTTAACATTAATTATTTTAGTTACGTATTAGATTGAAGTTCTACATTTTCTTTTTTTTTAATACACTTTCATTACTATCTTAGTTCAGTACACTTTCTGTTTAACTTCACTTATTTTGCTTGTATAACGATAACAATTCACCTCGCATATGTATTGTTTATTTGCTTTTGTTAGGTCACCTGGATTCATTAACCGCTTTACGGCAATATTACGAATTTAACGAATGTTTTATTTAGAATTTTTTTAGAATTTATGTATTTACATTAACCTATCGAAAAATCTAATTTTTTTTCGATTAATATTTCGTTTTTTCAGTTTTGTTTGCTGCGACAATAATGCACACTTTTGTTTGTTTGTATTGCCATTTCATTCTAGACAGAGAATAGCATAAACAAGTAGCACTCAGAGAACCTAGAAGTCGCGCTCTTTTAGCAGCTCCGAGACTAGCACTAGCAAGCTTTAAAGCCTGAACAGAGCAATTTTGAACCATTATTGGGGTACCTAAGTAGACGCTAGCTGGTAAAGTACTGCATAAGAAAGACATTGACAAACATCCACACCGTATATTTGAAAACATGAAACAGTTTTTCTTTTATATAAAACTGCTTTATTTCAAAACTCACTGCGAGTTTTGATCTGATCCGTCTATCCCTTTTCCCTTTGAAAACTAATATTTAGCCGCGATAGTCACTAGTATCGCTAATTTATGTCAGTTTTTAAGTGCTATTTACTTTTTCATATTATAGCCAACAAAAAATTTATTTTTTTAATTAGAATATACATACCTGAATTTTTATGTATGTAAATAGCAAAAATTAAATATTATATTTGATATTTTTAAATAACACAAAGACGATATCAAAAACATATTGAAAACATTCACATTTAATTATTGTCACTTGAGGAACAATAATTGATAGGTCACAATGAATTCGTCTTCCATAAATTAATTTTTACGTATTTATCAAAAATACAGAAGAAAAAAAACATCAAGTAATATACAGAGAACTATATTTGTAAACGTGATCTGTAAATAAAAGCAAATCTATTCAGTATAAACAAAATACATCTAATAAAATATTTAAAAACATACAAACATAAGATCTTTTAAACTAATACAAAACGGACAAAGTCCTATAAACACTTAATGGACGGTTTAATTAATCTCTAGTTGCTGTTTATTTGTGGTAGTTGGTCTGAAATAATGTATACAATTAAAACAAACATGACAGAAAAATCTAAATAGCTTCATTATATTTAGAAAATTTTATCTTAGCATTTATTGCCAAAATTCCTAACTTAAATTCAAGAACATATCGGATTTTCTATATAAGGCATCTATGTTTACAAAGGAAGTAATTTTACACTCCGCTAATAAAAGAAGCATTTATGGAATATTGCAAAATACAAGATGATCTTTGTTAAACATTTGAAAATAAACGATTACCTACATTTCAATTTCACTTATGTGAAACATTTTCCTTTTTATGTTATATAAAAAAAAATTCCGGATTTTTGCCGGAATTCTTAATTAAAATTAAATCAACATTTGGGAATATTTCTACAAATATCATTATATAACTCTATTTTTCTAAATTAGATTTTTGATTTTTGTTTTTGCGGACATAATTATACATTATAATTGTATCTGCAGAGACTGCAAGTCTCTCAAAAAAATAGAAAATCCCAAAAAAAATGTTACTTCTTTAAATACTTCCTAATAGCAATAGTCATCTACGTGCTAAAATAAGCACTCATCAACAATTCTTCTTAACCATGTCTACAACTATAGTACGGTCATCTCTGCCTCAATACACGAACAATGCTTGGAGCCTGTTTAAATACATAAGTAACTTACACTAAAATTTGCCTAATATTACATATTACGTAAACAGATTAATAGAGTCATCTTTTAAAGATAGATCACATTTTATGTATTTATATCTAATAATAATATTATTAAACTTAGTAAGTTTATTTTATGTCCCTTACGTGGTTTAAAATAGATAAATCTTTCATTTAAAGCATTATTTAGTTATTTATTGTTTTATGTGATGTGACGATTATAGTATTATTTTTGAACAGGGAAAAAGGATTGGCAAATTGGTAACGTATCTTTTATTATTATTCTTACATCATTTACTCAAATTAAATTATATTTTTCCTAAAATCTTTTTTATGCTCTAATCGGTCTCTTTCTTCTTTTAAGATGTGGTTCAAATTATGTAGATGAATTAGTTTAATCATATTCGCACGTCTTTAAAGAATTTAAGCTTATTTTCACTAAACAAAATCGAATATCAAGTATTTTTCCTACGATCGTGTGGAATTTCCGCACCTGTGCGGTAAAGTTACTTTTTCGCATGATTTAACCTAACCTAATTTTCAACTAGTTTATTTTTAATTGTAGTAATTTTATAACAAATTATTTTAAGTATTCTCAGCTGTTGTATATCGATTTTTATTTACGTGTAAAATGTTCTACTGCAACTTGGTGATTCCAATTTACCTTGTATCACGTAACAAAATCATAGTTATACACAGCTTGTGTTAGCTGGTGACCTAGTTATTATACTTAGCAGCGAATAAGTAGGAAGCCTGCCAGTAAATTTTAAAATAATTTTTGTACATAGAAGTTAGTTACGAGGATTAATAATTCTCAGTTATCTCCATTCAAGTCTCCATTCTTAAAATGGAGATCTTCCGCAAAGAAATCATCCCGGAGGAAATAGGAGAAGAAGGAGAGAAGAATCTTTTTTAAAAGATTCGCCTTCTACCTTATTGTTCAGATACTCTAAAAACTCTAAAAAAACGTCGATTTAAGCAGATTTTTTAAGTCAACTACCGCCTTAAATCGACTTAATGTCAGATTTAAGTACATTTAAGCAAACAAAAAAGTGCGGATGAAGTATTTTTTTTATAAAAAAAATTACAAAATTTTCAATGCTAAAACTTTCAATTACGACTTATGAGGTTTTTGACGAAATGCAGAAACAAAAGTATATATGTAATAACAATATAGGTTTACTTAAAAAATCCTTGTTTTAATATAGACTCGGAATTTTATTGGCGCGTTACTGCGCGCTTTCTTTGCAGCAAGCCGAACCTAGCCTAATGTACATTTAGTTATGTTAAAAAAATTAAAAAAGTGATCCGCCTGAATAGGGATTTTGCTGCCTAACTAAATGACATTCAATTTAGTTACAAAACAAAACTTCAATTTGTATATTTATAATATTTAAAAAAAATCTAATTTTAACTATTAATTTAATATTAATATTAACCTACTATAACAATCACATATTAATAGTGCAATTGTCTTACTTGACAATGAATTATTTTATGAAAAACTGTGATGCATCCACGCTTTTTTCTTTGCTTAAATGTAGTAAATTTACGGTAAGCTTCCTAATAAAACCAAAAAAAGGTCAGAAATCGAGTTGTATTAAATCTTAACAGAACCGAATTGATTAAACTCACTTTTATTAGTAACAACACCAAAAACACATAAATATTGAAAAGAAAATGTGTGGTTTGTGGTCCTGGATCTGAAAGAAGTTACATAGGTCTTTACAAAAAATACAAATCCTTACGCCCTGAAAATACCCCATATAAACGATTTTACCTCGCACACAAGGTTAGAAAATGTTACAAGCAATGTGTGAGCATAAACATGTTTGGAAAAATACCTTAAAATATTGCAACAAACAAAAATATTGGTAAACGTTGGTTAAGAGACACGGCGGCTGCAAATCTACATGAGTAGGGAAGTCCTACATTGAAAACTCTAATATTGCTCAAAATAAATTTCAAAATCCATGTAGCAGCAAATTTCAATCAACGACATCTGCCATATTAGATTAATTAGATGACACACCCAGTAGTATAGGCAGCAGTTTCATGACAAGCTACAAATTCTATTCGAAGGAAAATAAATCAATTCAAAAAAATTACAGTCAAGGATTGGAATGAAATGGAATCCCGAATGACTCCTCTGCCAATTGCATTATTAATTTAAAATTTTTATTTTAGTCTTAATACTACATAAATTTCTAGTTTGTATTTATCGTTCCTGTTTTTAAGAAATAAAATTTATAATTGAAAATTAGTAATGTGTCGTTATAATTTATTTGAAATATTTCCGTAACTTACGAGTGCGAGAAAGTAACTTTATCGCACTTGTTCGGTAAAGGCACATTACCACCTGTTTTTTTTTAAAACCAAAAATTTAACTCAAGATAATGATTCTTTACGTATTGTCATACATAAAAATTTGCATTAATCGACGCTCCTTGGAAAAGATGTGGTACCTAACACGTGTAGAAAGTATCTTTTCTGCACTCGACTGATGACTGAACCTCCCTTCGCGACGTTCGGTCAACTGCAGTAACACATGGAAAGGTACCACTTCCCTCCTTGTTAGGTAAATAATGATTTTGACACTTCTGAAAGTGTTACATAAAATACGCGCCTAGATTCGCGTTAAGAATACTGTACAAAACAAAACATTTGGTATTTTATGGTTAACAATTAAAACATGTTACTTTAATATAAAAACTATCAGTGTCTTTTTAACACAATGTTGCACTGAGATTGTAATTTAATTTTTTGATTGTCACATGTCTCTCAAAAATCAACAAATCAGTTTAGATATATTTCAAAGACTCTTACATAATTTCACGCATAAATTGATTTAAACTAAACTTTCAACTACACTACGGGGATTCTAATTCATACATCCATTTTCGCACGCTCAATGCATTCAATTTTATGTTGGTATTAACGTATTCAACTTCGTGGGGATGTTAGAGAAAGATAAACGTATGATGGATATGGGAATCGAATATCTCTGTTTTGATGTATTTTTTTATTTAAGCCTGATCCGAAACGGATTTTCATTAAAACTGTCACCGACTCTTATACAATACGTCTCATTTGATTTCATTAAAACTAAATATCTATCTCGGAACAATTTACTTGAATATTGAAGATATGATTATTTTTATGAATACATGCAGCCCTGAGCACTAAAATACGTACCAAGGAATTATTCTACATATCGGCCGATTTCTCGATTGGGTCGACATATTCTTTAAATCACGATAAGAAACATGTACCATTTGAAAATTTTTACAAAATAAATAAAATCGGGTTCCTTTCAACATAAAACCTTTTCTACTTTTCTTTTTAATTTAAACAAATAGGACTGCATATTTTCATCAAAAATGAAATAGAAATACTTTTTGAAAATTTTCGGTTAGTGAAAATGTTTATACAAATCCTTTTAAAATATGGCTTAAATACAAAATTTATTTTTTGTATTTTACATTATTAGTAGTAGCAAAAATTAATTATTCCTTTATTGATTTCGTTACATTGACTTTTCGATATAGATGTCAATATTTAGAACAAATTAAATAACAATGAAATTTCAGAGCCATTTTTCTTAAGAAAAGATATTTCCAATAAATTATAACACTTCATTTTCTTTAGTTCTTATATTTAAAAAATTTGTAACTCAGATACCACATATAGACCATAAAAAACTTATTACATTTACATACACCATAAAATTTTTTCATTAATATTAACTTTAAGGCATGTGATGTGAAGTAACTTGTTTTCTAAGGGGTGCAGTGTATATATTGTATTTTCGATGTTGCTTTTTTGTACGTTTGTTGAGGTCTACTTAACTTTCTAAAGGTTTTTATAGTGTTTTTGCACAAAAGTTCATCTATATACATATATATATATATATATATATATATATATATATATATATATATATGTATATATATATATATATATATATATATATATATATATATATATATATATATATATATATATATATATATATATATATATATATATATATATATATATATATATATATATATATATATATATATATATATATATATGTGTGTGTGTGTGTGTGTCTGTGTGTGTATGAAATATATATGAATTTTGTACAAGAACCACAAAATATATTCAATTCTAGTAAATAACCTATCTAAAAGTCCTCTCGATCACAAATACTAAAGAAAGGAAGACTTAAAGCTTTATTTAGGCATCTGAAGGTATTTTATAGGCGCATTCTTAAATCTAAGTGTGGTATTTATATCTAGAAATAACCTAGTACATAGGTAGATACCTAGTTTCTATACATTACTTTACAAGCGGAATAATAATATTTCTTATTGTGAAAATACATCAAACAATCTAAACCTGTATTAAGAGTTATTTGTGAATAGTTGGATCTAATCAATAATGCGTAATGCATATTGCATAGTATAATACTACTAGTAGTTATGGGCCGTACTTTAATACTCGGCATATAGTTCTTTCTAAAAGAAAACAAAATAATTTCTCTGCTCTTACCGGAATGTACATGAGACGTATTTTACTAAACTAAAACAATGTATGCATGTGAACATATTTGACTTTATGCCACATTCAAAAAAGTTGCATTAATATACTAAATACTGAGATTGATAAATGCATTTATATATGTTTTATGATAAATAAATGACAGTTCAGATGAATAATGGTATAAATAACCGCTCAGAACTAAAAAAAAGTGTTTTAAGTCCAAAATAAATATTAGGTTTGGTTAATCATATGAAACAAAATGTTAAATGATTTTTTAATTACACGTAAAAAAATCGATGAAAGTCAATTCCCGCCGTTATTAAGACGTACGGCTAAGGTTCGCAACTACCTTACATATTTCTAATAACAGAATAGGATTTACCAAAATTATGACTAATTAAAAGTCATTATTCACACTTCCTTTTTCTAAGCCCATCTCATACAATAAGTATCATACAACAAAAACATAAAACCCATGGCAGTGTCAGGATTCTTTCCTCTATAAAATTTAATAAATCCAGTTGACTGGCACCCACTGATGTTCGGTGGTCAGCGCATCCAATGCTTCTACCATCTCCCGAAACGTTATATCAAAATCATTGTTTGTGATTACTTGGTCGATGTATTTGTCGTAAGTTCTCTGCATGCTAGCGCTGTCTTCGAGTGTCCTTTTTAAATCTTCTTCCTAAATGTAAAAGTAAATACAAAAAAATAGTAATATAGCTAATAGTATTCGGTTAAAGGTTGTACAGCAAAAAGGTAGTTCGTTCCCGTCCTTATTGACCTGATGCCAATTTACTATTTACGTTAAACATACCAAAATGATTTAAAAGGAATTATATTTCACAGCGTAAGTTTAAGACCAAAGAAAGCAGTTTAAAAGAAAATTATGACCAACTAACATTACTTGTTATAGATCACTTTGAATCTGATAGAATGCAAACCTATTTTGAGACACCCTGTATAAAACCTAAACCAAAGTAAATTATAGAAAAGTGAATTATTGTTGAAACGTTAAAAGTTTATATTGCTGTTCTATTATATATTTTCGAAATTTAATATTACTTTTGTTAACATTATCCACCACTGTCTAATATTTTCGACTATATCATTTCAAAAAATAGTTTAATTTATTTAAATAAAACCAGCAGATTCCCAAGTTGTATTAAGGCGGACTCAAACGACTGGTGTACTTGACAAATAATTGTCACTTGTGAGCACTTGTCATGTCGTGTGCATGAACTATTTGTACAAATATTCAGCACTTGTTTATTTGCAATCGGTTTTCGGTAAATATGGCACAAGTCAAAGAGTGATGTGTAAAACAAAAAAATCAAAATAGGAAAAAAAAGCGCCCTTCGGATAGTTTAATTTTTTTTAACCCAACGCTTTATACATATCTAACATCCCATGGTAATAGTTTATATCTTTTGTTCAGAGAGTAATTCTATTTTTTAAGAGTTTAGAAAACTTTTTAGGAGAAGATTGGTTATTCTAGCCGATATGTCATTCCATAATTTAGTACCTATCTACAAATGTAAAACAGCGTTGAAAAGCTGCTGTTCTATGTAAAGGAGGTATAAATATATGATAATGTCTAGTTTCATGTGTGTGAGTGAATTCTGAAAAATTTTTACTTAAATATTCTGGCTGAATCTTATTAATTATTCTGTATATAAAAGTATACATATGGTATCTCCTACGTCTCTCCATGTTTAGTATGGCAATTTCATTTAGATGAGATAAAGTATCCCATACGAAAACTTTGTACAGCTATTTTGAACTTTTAGTGTCATATACGTCTAGTGCGTTATGTTAGAAAATCTCGATATACAGCATCGGCATAGTCAACTAAGAAATGATTACTCTCTTACATAGCAGATATTTTTGTCTAAAAGGTAAAACTTGTTTTAGATTATAAAGTGTTTTGAGACGCAAATAAACGAATTTTAATTTATTTTTTATGTGAGATTTAAACGCTAAGAAGTGAACAAAAATTAACACCCAGATCTTTGAGATGGAGTTTGTTTGATAATAAATTGTAACTGCGTTATTTGTTAAATGAAATTTCTAGGAGCAGTATTATGATTTTTTGCGAGATTCCATGTTAATATTTTCACTATTAATAGGTATATATCTGAGAAACGTCTGCATATTGTTGGAGTTTGGCAAATTTAATATAATTTAGTAATGCAGTAAGTATTACTAAATTATTACTTTTATGAAGATACCATCTGTACCAATCACATTCGACAATCTATCCGAGATAATTTTTAGAAGAATTTCTTCATCAAGAAGGCTAAATATCAAAGACGTATCAACAAATTTGTTTATTTTATAAAAGGGCATTAATTGTTGTAATATAGTGTCAGGTAAATTGCTAACAAACTGAACTTTTTTGATGATAATTGATTCAAATGTGTTATTTTTTCGCTTAAAATTGCGCGCGTAATATAATTACTTGTAATATTGCAAATGAGCATCTCTACTGGTTTTAATATCTGCGATATGCTTTGTCTCTTAATTTAATTAAAGATATAATACTACAGGTAAACCACGGAGTTGATCTTTGCATTAAAAATCTTATTTTTTTCGTCTATATTACGGAAATAAAAGATATCCTCCTATTAAATTAATGAACCCTCGTAGTAAAAATTCTTTTCGTAAAAGTTTTTGTATTCACGATAAGTTATTTTATTACTAAAATTAATAGTAAGGTAATTGATATATTTATTATATTTTAATTTGATTAATATTATTCTCTACTCTAAAACAGAGCATTCTCAACTGATTTAAAAATTGTACTTACCTCGTATAGTGAAGCTAGCGACTCCAGAGTTCGTGCTCGTCTAGAACTGTAACGAATTGAGCTCTGACGATCAAACTAACATGCAAAAATAAAATATTCAAAACAATATGAAATTAAAACAATGCAAAACATTAATTCACAGTTACATGAAAACATAGTATTTACAATTTGTGTCTTTCTTTCTTTTATTATAATAGGAAACAATTTAAAACAAAATATATAATACCCCCTTTCCCGATCAACTGTCTCGTGAATATTTGTATTAAATTCCGGTGTCAAATTTGTCGAATATTAAATAATTAAGGCAAAGCGATTTGCTATGACTTTATGTTGATATTATAAACGTTATTCAGACGCAGGCGTCTATTTCATTCGATCATGGCATGTGTACATAGCCCTCTAAATATTTAATATAATATTAAATTAACGTCACACGATTGCACTTTCTGCGAAGTGTCAATCCTTCAAAAAAAGCATATTGTATAGTTGTAAATAATTATTCACGTTTAAAGATGATCTGCATTACTCCTACCTAATAGGGGTAACACAGAAAACTGCTTAAAATTAAAACTTTACATTTTCACGTTGGCCCTGATGATTTCCGAGTGTCATACACGCCCTCGAACTAGGATTTTAGAATTACATCATATTCGCAGTAATCGCAGTTCATCTGGGGGTATATACAAATAATGTAAGTCCCTTATGACATAAGATCAACATTGTTAATAGTTTTTACCTTCGCCATTAAGGGCCAAATAGACATCTAGACATTTGGGAGAAAAAATGGAAATACAAATAACGAAAATTGTATACACACTTGAACCCCAAAAATGTATTCAAATAAAATATTATTGAGCTAGGTGATACTTTATTTGTCTGCTGTTCGGAGAAATTACTTAATATTTATTTCAGATTTTGATGAAGATATTTGAAATTCGTTCAATCTAAGGCACGTTTAAGCCCACTATGTTAGCATAGCTACATATTCCGGCCAGTAGCGCTAAAACAAATTGAAAAGCTTTTAGCAGCTGTTTGATGAACATCACCTACTACTACTACTGTGCCATAAAGCTTTCGGAGTACAGCAGGCCAACACCTTCAATTCCACCCATCGCCAGAACGTATTTCATTGCCCTATTGTAACCATATATTTATGAGAAGGGATATAGTTTGTTTTTTATTAACCCTGCATAAAAATAGTGAAGCTATTTTACAAAAAAAAATACCGAAATATATTGAACAGATCATGCGCAAGAACAGAAATAACATTTATATATTTGATAATTTATTTTGCATTTAAAAATGATCGAAGAAATATAAACAAAGCTTTTTTTTATTCCATATTATTTTAAAACTGAAACCGTGGTCTTGATTCTAAACTTCGAAAAAGTGTTTAGTGAATCTGTTTGATACATGAACTTGCGATATCATGAAAATATGGGCTCAATTTTACGTAGAAATTTCGGAAACAAAAGCTCGAAACAGAAAATGAGAGATATTTATAACCACCCGTTTCAGTTTTTCTGACATAGACTCAGTCAAAAAGATCTTCATTTACATCCACATACACTAACTGAAAGAGACGACCAGGTTGAAAAAGTTAACAAAAGGCGGCGGTTGCATTTAAAAAGTCTTGGCCAACCAGAAAAAACAAATGATATCAGAAATCTTGTGTATATGTATAATCGTAAAGAAGTTGTTATTCCAAATTCCATTCTTCAAAACCTACGAGAAAAACAAATTTGCGATGCTAAAAAATTTATGATTTTGATGTATCAAGTATCAAACAATGGAAATATGTTTTGTGACCTTTCGAGTGTAATCGCGAAAAGGCAGTTTTTAACATCTTTGACAAGTTGTGCTTCTAGACGAAACTTGGATTTTTGCAAACAGTTTGAAGACCAAGTCCTGGAGAGTTTAAAAAAACCTTCGATTATTATATTGAACAATGCTTTCTAACAATTAAAAGTCACAGAAAAATTTCCAACCACGAGTTGCTGCGTGTTGATAATGCTAATATATTACTTTCAAAAGCTAAAAACATTCCATCAATCTCCAAAAAATGTATGTAATGGGCACAACATAATATACTTCGTTTACCGCCTTACCATTGCCAGTTCAACCCAAATGAATTTTTTTGCGGGATATATAAAAGTTTTTATGATAAACATGAAGACCAAGTCCTGAAGAGTTTAGAACAATCTTCGATTATTATATTGGACAATGCTTCCTATCACTTAAAGGTTGCAGAAAAGTGTGTATTTTGATAAGGCTAATTATTTTCAAAAACTAAAGAACATGCATCACTCTCAAGAAAACGTTATGTGATGGGCACAACATGAAATTCTATGTTTACCCCCTTACCATTACCAGTTCAACCCCATTGAATTTTTTTGGGGGATATATATTCAAATTTGTATGATAAACATGCCAGTAAAACCACTGACGAAGTAAGTATTTTAAAATTATGTAATGAAGGATCACTGTGCGAAGTTAACAACGTAATATGGCAAAAATATATTGCATATACTAAAAGGCTTATTCGGGAAGCCAAAATAATAAAGCAAGTAACAGAAGCTGTGAATGCAACGGAAAATATTTAACAGGTGTCGAATTTTAAAACTACTCCATGTGAATAAAAATATCATATAGGTACTGCTATAATATCTGAGTACCACTGCCAATTTATACTACTGAATTAACTGTACCTTACCCTGACGCTTCATTTCAAAACCGGCAAAGTTACGATGCCCCGACTATAGATACGTTTTACATCGACCCTTTAGTAAGTTGCTGTATTGCTCAAAATAACGGCGATACGTGAAATCTTTTTCAATCTGTTTAAAAAATGCTGAAACTCTTTAAAGATTTTTGATGCACTTAAATGTGACTATTTCTTTCGAACTTAATATTAAATTAGCTCATTAAATAAACATTTCAACTGCAACGTATAGCAAACAAAATAACATAAATTATTCCTAGTAATACATCCAATACTCTTATTAAAATTTACTGTAGTTAATACAACAGTAGTGGGACAAGTAAAAAAAGAAAATTAGATACATTTAGTGAGTTCCGAATTAAGATCAAGTTAATATTTAAACCATTATTTTTATTTATCAATTATACTTATTTATTATCTCAGTGGTGACGTTCTTTCAACGTGATTTTGGGGTTTTTGCCTTTGAATTTTGTTTTTTGAAAAACAATACGAATGAGATGGAACTAAGGGTTCAGTTTAAACTGGCATCTTGTTTAGGCCGAAAATTCTTAAAATTTGCCATAATTATTTTATTTTTATATATTTTTATACCTAGCAATCATGGCAAATAATACATATGATATATGATTCTCTTTCCTTATTACGTCTCCGCTATTAAAATGTTTGTTGTTTAATTTTCTTAATGTAATATTCCAGATAAGTATGACATAGGCCTACCTCCTGCCACCCTTCATATTATTTTTTAATGATAAAAAACCATAATTGTATCACAAAGTTAAACACAGGACCCAAAACCTGAAAAATTGAAAAACCACCGTAAAATATTGTTTGATTACCTACAATTTCATTGGTACGAGGAAGAGAAAATACAGAAGAAAACTAATGTGAAGGATAATTTAGAAATAGGAATAGGTAATAGTTGGAAAAAAATTGTTTTTTTTTTGAGTTGTTACTTTTTAATCATTACTAGTCGATGATAAGATTTGGACCCCTCCCCCCACTAAATTTTTTACTAAGTGCCTGCTTCCTAAACTAAGTATCGAAAGGTAACAATCGAAAAAACGCTATGGCAAGCAATTTAAAAAATTACCTCTACCACGGACACATAAGAATTATTATAATATCACAATAATAAATACATGCCAAACATAAAAATATTGAATTCCATTTCAGATATAAGGCGATACTATCTAAATTTTCATGCATTACTATTTTAACTCTTAACGTTTATCATAAGTAGTATAGGTCTAAATATACATATCAGTGACGTTCAGTTCCACAACGATGTATTAGCATTGTTTGAACTTATTCAATTCTGTCGGTACTGATATGTCAGTCATATGTATAACCATAATCATTATTAGAGTTAAATGTATGCAATATTTTAACGAGAGATAACGCAGTCTGTAGTCAATAACTTTGTTATGTGTTATTTTTTAGTTTTCTTTCTTAGTTTTCTGAACACCCTATAGTTTTTCATAAACGCTATTAAAAAAATATTGATTAAAAAGCAAATTATTTTTTCTACACGTGTGCGAAAAATTACATTTTTTGAAAAATTTCACTTTAAAACACTAGTTCGAAAAGTTTTTTTTATTTTTTTCACTAGTGCGAAAAGTATTTTCACTTGACTCATGTCACTAATAGGACAACTGCTGTAGTGCTTGTCTATATTGAATTTATAAAAGATTGTTTGACAGGGAACCAGAATATTAAAAATAATAGGTTAAAAGATAACTTATTTTCTACTACATACTATATTTTCTACTTCATACTATATTTTCGCTTAAGGAAAAAATGGAAGGGGTGCACATTTTTTCTAAAGATATGTTGTTCAAATGTGATCACAATACATTTTAGACAAATGTATAAGGTATAACTTTTTTCGGGTCACGACCCGAATACAATAGTAACCGTTATCGTGTGTTAACTTTGAATTAAATATCTCTAGACATATTAGATACATCAATTTTTTTTAATTGAAACACCCCGTATATTTAAAACAAAAGGTTTCCGGAGCCATGTTCATGTGAACTTTTTAAATATTTTTATGTTTAGAATAGTTCCTTCAAAATTTCCGTACACACTGTACATTTATAAACCACATTTGTATTATTAAGTTTCATCACAAAAAAAAATATCCTACAAATTTATTACATACCTGATTAAACATTGACGAAACACATTTATCTCACGTTCATACATCTTTTCACTATCATCAAAATTTTTCAAGAACTTTTGTATGTAATTTTAGACGAATATTTTCTTTTATATGAATATTCTAAATAAATAACTGCGGTATCTCATTTTCTCTGTACAATAAATATCATGGCTACCACTAACAGTTACACACGCAAAACAAAATATTATGTATGTATATTTCTAGTATATATGACTTTTTACAAACTAAATGAAGTACTCACCGTTAAGTTTTTACTTGAATACCTCAAGTTTGAATTACTTTTTGAAACATCGTATAAACTCTTTAGCTGTTCCATGCCAGGAGCGGCGATAAAAATAACGTACGGCAAAAATTCTGAACTGTTGTGGAGGATTTTTAGAGATAGTGGACTACAGTCTAATATGCACATTTTACCCTAAAAAAAATCACAAAAATATAAGTAGCTATATACGCCTAAGAGTTAATCTGATTTTTTTATTTCAAATAAAATGGACATCATAAATTTGCTGCCTGTGTCACTCTTTCCTACACTAATAGCACTAAAACTTTACATGATTTTTTTTTAAACGGCTTTGGTCAATTAAGTGAGAGAAACAGGATGCTCAATATCCACTAAACTTAAGGAACATGAACGATTTATTAAAAAGAAATAAATTGTTCAATCTGCTGTAGCTAAACACCAGCATAACACTGGCCATATTGTAAATGCAAAAAAACCAAGGTTCTAGCATCGATTCTAGGACTTTATAAACGAAAAATTAGAGAATCTATTGAGATTTTTAAACATACAAAAAACTTCAATAAAGGCACGGGTTACGGTCTACATCACACGTGGAAACCGATCTTAACACTAGGTCACGGTTCGGCGAGCACAAGTCGGGTATAAAAGCCCGCCTGAATCTCTCCGAGCTCAATTCACCTAAGCGAAAACCTGAAGACCTTACGCGAAGAAAATCGAAGCCTTACAGACAGGCTCGATAGATTAGAAAATCTTCTTCTTGTTACACAACGAGAAGGTAAGACGACTCGGCAACCCCCGCAGAGCGAACCACCAACTACAGCCGCCGAAACCAGAATCAAAAGGAAAAGGGTTAACTCCCCCCCAGTGGCGAAAATAGTGAAACCCTCAATAGTGAAACCCCCAGTGTCCCAACAGCCTACCCCAAAAATCCCCCGCGTAGTAATTGAGGACGACGGGACCTGGACAAAATTCGGCCGTAACATCAAAGGAGCAAACATAGGCTTCAACAAAGCCAAGGCCTCCGGCTCGAGGCTCCAAATTTTCCCGAAAATAGCCAACGACCATAGGACCCCGACCCACCACCTTAAAGAGGCCAATCGCCCTTATCACACTTATCAACTCCCAGAGGAAAAAAGGACCCACGCGGTAATCCGCGGTTTACATATGAACACCCCGGTAGAGGAGATAGCTCAAGAACTACACGAACTCGGCATTACTGATGCTAGCGTAGTCAGAATGACTTCAGGGATTACTAAAAAACCCATGCCGCTATTCCTAGTTAAGACTACGAACAACAAAATAATGAAAATAAGCACCCTCTTTGAACGGGTGGTCAAAGTGGAAAATAAGAAAAAGGACGGCACTGTAAAACAGTGTTTCAAGTGCCAGCGATTCGGGCACACACAATGGCTGGGCTCCTACCCAGATAAGTGCGTTAAATGCGAAGGACTTCACAGATCGGACGCATGCCGACTCCCGGAAAAGGAGGAAGATGGCTAAAAAAATGCAATTTGTACTAACTGCAATCAAAAAGGCCACCCGGCCAGTTATAAGGGCTGTCCGAAATATCCTGCCCCCAAAAAGGCACTTGTAGCCCCATGGGCCAACTTCAAAAATTCAGTTAAGTCTGCAGACACAAAACCTGCAACTAAAACCACCTTCACGGAAGTGGCCAAAACTACCACTACTCCCCCAAAGGAAAAGAAGGAGAGCTCCCCTCCTCTTGATCTCTAGGCTGCAATCCTGCAAGCCGTCACCGGAATGATGCCCTCTATTGTGGAAACCATAATTCCCACAATAACAAAACTGTGGAGGAACAGCTCCGTAGACTAAAATAAGCGATGCCAGAATATCAAAATGAAACCTTAAAACTCATTTCCTGGAACATCTGCGGTCTAAGGGCCAGGCAAACTGACGTCCTAGAACTCCTGGAAGAACATCGCCCCGATGTTCTAGCAATACAGGAGACTAAACTAACAGCCGAAATAAGAATGACCTTCACAGGATATCACATCTACAGATACGACCCTCTTGGTCACCGAGCCATAAGGGGAGTCGCGATCCTGGTCAGAAAAGGCGTTCCACATTCCTTCCTGGGGATTGAGGATGTGGAATTAGACGCCATCTCCATAAAGGTCAACACTGGTAGAGGACCGATCAAAATCACCTCTGCGTATCGCGCCCCAACACAGGAGCTGTTGGATGAGGACATCGAGCATCTAGCAAGAGGACGAAGAGCCAAAATCATCATTGGTGACTTCAACTGCAAATCCGAAGAATGGCATTGCACCCATACCAACGCAAATGGTCGCAAACTATCCAGACTATGCGAGGACCATATTCTCGCCATAATAGGACCAGAACAACCAACACACCTCCCCCGTAGAAACGGGAGGCCAACCGTGTTGGATATTGCACTCCTAAAAAACATCAGGGAAGAGCTGGATATAAACACTCTGAATGAGGGTACATCCGACCACAACCCGATACTCCTGCAATTAGCAGTAAACCTCAACAGAGTAAATCACAACACCAAGAAGACGACCGACTGGAAGGCCTATCAAAGACATCTGAAAGCTGCAATCGAAATCCCTGAGATCCGCGCTCCCTGCAGGGACTAGATGAGGCCGTAAGACGTCTAGAGACAGCCATCCTGAATGCCTTCCATGAAAACACAGTAGTGGAAGACATAAGCAGGCATCGACAAACCGAGGAGCTTCCTGAAAATCTCAAAGGTGAGATTAGGATCAACAGACGCCTCTGCAGGATCTACGCCAGATCCCACAAGGAAGAGGACAGGACTGCTCTAAACCGACACTCTCAAAATTTGAGAAACCGGTTACAAGAACACCGAAACAACAAGTGACAGGAAAAGCTGAGATCCCTAGACACGCATCACCAAACAGCCTGGCAGATGCAACGTGCTCTTCGACGTCCTATCCCTCCACTCCAAGGTGTAAATGGCCCAATCTACACCGACGAGGACAAAGCTGAAGCCTTAGCGGATGCCATAGTCCAACAAGGTCAGCTAAACCAACACCCAGAGGAAGACGAAGAGCTCACCGAAGAGGTCCACGACTCAGTTAGAGACCTGGAGCCGACGGCATCACCAACAAGATGCTGAGATACTTTCCCAAGAAAGGATACAGTGCGATGGCCAACATCATAAACTCCATCATAAGAACATGCCATTTCCCCAGCACATGGAAAAAGGCAGAGGTCATCGTCATTGAAAAAACCAGGAAAAGACAGGACATTACCACACAACTACAGACCCATCAGTCTACTCCCTGCCTTAAGCAAAGTAGCTGAAAGAGCCATAGCCAGAAGACTAAAAGATGAGTCCCAAGAACTAGATGCCATCCCAGATGAACAATTCGGCTTCAGGGCAGGGCACTCATCTAAGCAGCAGGTACTCAGAACCACAGAGTATATCACCAAAGGATTCAACAACAGAGATGCCACAGGAGCAATTTTCCTGGACATCGAAAGAGCTTTCGACAGAATGTGGCACCAAGGCCTGATCCACAAAATTTCGGTGGCTGGATACGAGAGAAGAAACATAAAGCTTATCAGGAGCTATCTAAATGACAAATCATTCACAGTCAAGGTGAATGACTCTCATTCGGCTCCAAGAGGACTAGTAGCTGGAGTACCACAAGGGTCTGTGCTGGGACCCATTTTATACTCCATCTTCTCTCACGATGTCCGGAGAAGAGGGCTTAATGGCACTTTACGCTGATGACACGGCCATCCTACATCAAAGCAGAAGCATCCGGATAATGGGCAGACGACTGCAAGAGGACATTGATAACCTTCATGACTAGTGTGTCAAATGGAAGGTTAAGATCAACCCCCAGAAGTCCCAAGCAATCCTATTCCAACGTAGGAGACTGGCTCCAAGAGCTAGAATCCGAGTTGGAGATGTCGAGATCCCTTGGTCAAACGAGGCCAAGTACCTAGGGATGACCATGGACAGAAGCTTGACATGGAATAACCATATCAACGCAGCGAGGACAAAAACCAGACGAGCAATGGGTAAACTTTATCCACCGCTCTGTCGGAAAAATGAAATGGGACTGAGGACCAAGCTGCTACTGATCCAAACAGTAGCTAGGAGCCAACTCACATATGGCTCCACAGCCTTCGGATATGCTTCTAAATCCCACCTTATGAAGCTAAAGAGGACAGAAAACAAACTCATTAGGATGGCAGCTGACGCCCCATGGTTTATCAGGAATGAGGACCTGCAGCGTGATCTTCAATGGACACCCATTGAAGACTTCATGCTGCAAAAGGCTACCCGAGCCTTCAGGGCAGCAGAAAATCACCCCAATGAAAACCTACGAGACCTGGTAGACTATGATCCGCTAGCTCCGAGACGCAACAACTGGACAAGGTACAGGAGACCTAGACACGGGCTCCTGCACTAATATACTCTAGGATGGAAGTGGGCAAATCGAAATTTCTGAATCTCCGTGCTCCTCAGAAACTAGATCTTGCCCACCGAAACCCAAAGAGTATCAACAAGTGGCCGTCAAACTCCAAGAAAAGGATTCCCAGGTACCTCAGCTGGCTCCGGCGTGAGTTGCAGCCGAACCTGAGGTAAAAGAAGAGGATCCCAGGTATCTCAACTGGCTCCGGCGTGAGCTGCAGTTGAACCTGAGGTAAAAGAACACCCCACCTCACCCTCAACATTGCCGGAACACGGAACAGCAGTGTCGCTGAGGGCACAAAAGAGGACCAAAAACTCGAAGACCACCAGGCACACTGACGGAGGGACACTGGCAACGGCAAACTGGACCACGGGACAGTAGGACGTAGGCAGCGGCAAACCGGACAGAAGAAAAGAGGACAGCAGAGAAATATCCCCCCCTGGTAAGACGACACTTTCCCTATTAATAATATTTTTTATTTCAGATGACTACAAGTATCGAGAGGTGGCAAAAACATCCTGCCAAGTGAGGACCTCCCCCCCTCCTACGGCAGCGAGGACCATGTCCTTCATAGGAGTTTCTCCCGAAAGGACGGCATCAACCCCATCGAAGGTTCCTTGGCTAGCCCAATGATGGTCCATCTGATGGGGACCCGTTGGGGTTTAGTGGGTATTGTTGACTCCGACAGGTGAAAACCTGACAGAGCAACGAGTCCCACACTGTCTTCCCTTCTACTGGAAGGGAATTCGTGCGTAAAAGCATTCCCCATCGTCACAAAAACAAAAAAAAACAAAATCCGAGCTCATTCTGTGTTAAGATCTCGTAGAGTAAAGATCCCTAAAGCAATCGAAGGCGAAACCGCGGATACTAATTCCAATATGCCACGATCTAATCCAAAGAACTTAATTTTTTGTTTTTGCTTTTTTCTCGCTTGCACTTATATTTTGCAATAACAAAGATATCAGAAACTAAAATGATCTTGAATAAATCTACTATTTAGATATATTAAAATCAGAATATTTAAGATAAAGCCATAACAACACAGACACGCTAAAGAAATAACCCAGTACACTATCTAATAGCTTACTTGCTTAATAACATCCCTTATTGAATCTAAATGGGTTCCATATAAATGTCCATTATATTCTCCGTATTCTAAAAACTTATTATTTCTAATGTCTTCTTCCATCTTTTCTCTGTCTATAAACCAATAAGTTTGTCCATTTTCTTCTAAAACCCTTTGCGGTCTGGATGTGTCTAGAAATTTTAATAATAAGGAATAATTTCAATATAAAAAACAAGAATTATGATGGTGTAATTTTATTAAGTCGCTTTTTGAAAACGGATGCCAAACATGTCAAGATCTTTTTTATATACACAGTATTCCAGTGACATTCACATTCACTTAATTATACCGATTTATATAAAATTAAAACTAATTTGAAATCACATACCGAGTTAATTTAATTTAGTTTTTCAATTAGCGTACTACTGTTTTAGATCGCAGAGATGTGTTCGTAATCCACAGTTCCAAATATGATGTGATCATATTGGGAATTGTCTCATCCAAAAGAAATCAAAATATACTGTGTCAAATTTATTTTTAATTTATAAAATTTCGATATAATGAAGCTCCTGGTTCTTTGTTCACCTTTTTCCATTAGGTCAAATGATCAATGACCCCCCAATAAATATTTCCAAACAGAAACAAATAAATAAAATAATACATAATTTACATTTTTTTAATTTGGAAATTCCCTCTATTATTCTAAGCGTATAAACTCGTTGACGGTTCTCTTAATTCCGCGACACACTATCGATGTCTCGCACCACGATCTCCGAAGAAGTTTCGTTTTATTTGGAATCGATCAAGGCTGGCGGCCCGCGTTGACCTCGTGGTTATAAACGGAGGCGAGTGTTTCCCGAGTATTCCCCATCAAATTCACACAGGGGAGCATCGGTAAGATACGGCTTACGTTGTCCACAGCCACGCCGAGGAAATTTAAATATTTTTGTTAGTTGATGTGTTTAATGTGGATCGTGTGATAGGTTGTGGTTACGATTGCGTATTTTTATAGATTTTATTTTGAAGATTTTACATTTTATTTGTTGATTTTGTGGTTTAAATTAATATTTTAAAGAAAGGAAGCCACAGTGTTTTAGAATATTAAGACTTTATAATCCGTTTTCAATTATGTTGGCGCGCTGAACTTTGAGAAACGACTCGAATTTAAGAGTAGTCGACCTTTGCCGAAACTTAAAATTCATCAAACAGGTAAAGACAAAAACAAAGAAGTAAATCGTTATTTTCGTAGAAATATGTGGTTGCGAAGTAACAAAGGCATTTTATTGTTTCATGTGTCTGATTTTTTCAATTAACTCTTTGTGTTTTATTTGTATTGACACCCCCTGAAAAATTGACCTCGAACCGCCACTGACGAAATGTAACAGGACACCTGAAGGAGACTGGCGCATCCACTGCCATCCTTAGTTTCCAGAAAAGTTTTACAGGAAAAATTGCACTGTTGGGTTTTGTCAATTATTGTAGAAAAGTCCAAACCATTAAACACGACCTACAGTTACCGTTCAGGTAGTCTCGATGATACTGTCCAAAAAGTTAGACAGGATACTGTGGTCTTTTTGAAAACTTATATTATTCTCAAATGTACAATGGGCACAAAATTAGTCAAAAATAATTATCTCTAATATTTTGCACACCCTCAACAGCAAATTTACAAATTGTAGACCGACCTATAAAAGTATAATATTTAACAACTTTCAAGTGAAAAGAATATAACCTCGCTTGATACATATAGAGCAAAATCTCGGTCCTTTTTGAAAATGACGTATGATCCTCGTATATCAATCACTTTGGTAATAAATAAAAAAAAAACCTTCAAACATAAAAAAAAACATTTATAATGAAAATGTTCACATCCTAAACAAGCCTATTTACATCAAATCAATTATTGATCTAGTGGTTTTTAAGATATGTCATAGACATACAGAGTTCTACTAACATCCGGTGTCTTAACTTAATGATAAAAACCTAAAAATTAATTTCTAAAAAAAAATAAAATTATATTTTCAGGTTTAATTGTTTATTATTAAATGTCTTTATTATTTTGATTTTTTAATAAACAAAAAAAAAGTGAAATAAATAACACCGCTTTGTTAATTTAATAATTATATTATTATATATTATTACACATCTAATCAATGAGATCATTTATTTTGGTAACAACAACGACCATAATTAAAAGCTATAGCTCCGATTCTGTAACAAAATGTAGGCCTCTATAAGTTTACATTGACCTATAAACGTAAAATTTTACAAAGTCAGCGTTACAGAGGCATACATTGTGTTACATAATTATAGCATTAATTCCCATATGTAAAGTGTAATGCTTAACACAAAGTATACGAGACTTGTCTAATAAAAAACAAACAAAAACAACATTTTTTAAACAAACTAGGATAGTATATATGCAAATATATAAAAAAATCCAAATGACCAATATCATCAAAATGATATGAAAAGATATGCTACTGGAGCTGAAGGCATTTTATACAGGGGGGTCGAATAGTTGCTAAGCTGCTGAAGCAATCTATTGCGAATTTGTGAGTTACAGTTTTCCACAGTTTCCGTTTTTTATTATTATTTGAACAATCCTAAAGCCACAAAAAATATCACGCGCATCGTCAAGAAATAATGCTCTTTGGCGATCACAAACATTGTCTAATTTTTTTGTGTGTGTTGATTATTGTACATATGTTGGAGAGGTGAAGTAACTTTGCAATTTTATCTGTAGTACCGTGTATAAATGAAAGAACTACACTTTCTGTCGGTAACTCCTTATTAGTTTCATTTCATAGAGTAGGACTATTATATTTTCTCGTCTGATATCCTCAGTGCAATATTCATTCCCTCTTAAAGCTCATTTTCTCTGTTTCCCATTGTAAATAATTTTGGTCACAAATCATGAGTATCTGTTCGTATGCGTTGGTTTTCTATATACCAAGTCTTCTAAGGAACCACCCCCTTTCCTTTGCACAAGATCATCTAGAAGAGGAATCGTTCCTTTTGAATCAATTTCCATTGTAAATTTTATATTAGGACATTGCTGATTCAAATGATTAAGAAACACGGGGAGGTTTTCTGGGCCATGCGACCATATTACAAAAGTATCGTCTACATATCTGAACCACGATTTTGTCCTTAATGGAGACGACTCTAAGAATTCATCTTCAAAAGCCTCCATGAAACTATTGGCTACTACGGTTGACAATGGAGATCCCATGGCTGCTCCTGAGGTTTGTTCATAAAAAATTCCTTGAAAATCAAAATAAGTTGATGTGAGACATGCTTCAATCAGATCTAGAAGTAAATTGTCAATATTATTATGGTGAAATAAGTCTGATATAAAAATTGAATTATTAATGGGCACATTCGTATATAGCGATTTTACATCGAAACTGACTAAGATCTTTTGACACGTCGGAAAATGATTTCATTTTGACATGGTCTAATCCCAAGAACCATGATTTCTTAATTGACCACAATCGTGAAAGCTTTCGTTCTATGTTAATGAGGATTCTGTTGGTAACCCACATCGACCTATCTTACAGCTGATATATGACTAAATAAAACAATAAATTCGAAATCAATCAATTTTTTTCTTTAAATATCCAAATATAAAATTATAATCAAACAATAACGTTATCAAGTTTAAGGGGCTCGTTCGGTGTAGGTGTCGATAGCACAAAGGGGTAGCTCCAAAGCTACTTCATCAAAAAGGTCGTAGGTGCTAAAAGTTTGCCCGGACCCCCAAAGAGGTCCAAGAACGTTAATCCGCCCCAAGAATCCTCAAGTGTGGTTAAAATGACAAAATCTGCACTTTTAGCTTGGGCAGGAAACCAACAAACTTCTTCAGCAAATATAGAGAGAGAAATTCCTCAGGCTGAGATAACAAAACGAAACTAAAATTAAACCGACATGGGGGAAATAAAGCTACACGGAATTCCAAGATCAACTTGGATTTTACTACCCTGGATTTATAAATATAGAACAAAATCGACAGGGAATATATTCTTCGATTTATAGCAAAAAAATCGAAAGAAAGTAAAGAATATGTGTGTTTTGTCGAAATAACTATCGAAATATAGAGATTCTTAATTAAGTGATGAAGCATGGTTTAGGTAGCAATGAATAATAAGAAGGGTACAATTAATTTCTTTTAATCCAAACAATTAAAATTACGTAATGAAGAAAATCTTACATATACAGAGAGAGAAGGATAAGTCAATATAATTTATATTGATTGTTTACTCTGTATAGAATCGAAGAAATAAATCAGCGTTACACTGCATTTTTTACCTATGTAAATATATCCAAAAAAAACTTATATAGAATAATATTATGCTAACAGTACCATTAACACGGTTATCTGTATCTTCATTTTTGTACTCCCTTTCAAATATTATTGTGTTCCGTTCAGATTCCTCTGATATAGATACTTATTATATCGAGATCTTATTGACCATTTAAAATTCAAAATATACGTGATTCTTGGTGGATGCGCCAGAATTATAGAGAAGATCCGAAAATATTACAAAAATAAAACTGGCTAAATTTTTTATTACAATATATATATATATTAATAAAATACGGAATTAATTAATATTAAAATCGAGACTATCGATTAATTAAATAATAGAAATATACTTAATAACAAAAATTAACGTGTTACACATTATCTAAATAAACCTTCAGTTGGCATGTAGTACCAACATGTTAAATTAAGAGTAACTCTCAATTATACAATCTTAGATCTATGTAAACCTAAAGATGTTTACCACTTAAGTGTTACAAAAAAATGAACGCTAGTCAGCCCAGTAAAAGTTTTTAGCTAAAAACGTGTATATAAAAAAGGCATATATATAGTTTATATTAAGTTTGGTCTTTAAAATGACTTGCATATACGATCTATAAATTTCTACTTACATGGAATAACACTGCCAAATTTTTCTGGATCACTATTAATCAGTCTGTTTTTCAACGTTCTTCTACCAACACCTTGAGTACCTATTAATATTAACGTTTTTCTTTTAAATGGTGGCATTCTTGTCACTTCTTCGTATAACAACAATTCAGCTTTATCAAAATCACAGTTGCTCTTTGACTGGTATATTATTTTTTTCTTCTTTCTGGATATTCTAGCGCCTGTAATAAAAATAAGGAAACATAAATTGACATAGAGTGGTATTTTATTGCTAAAAGTAATTGTGTTCTCAATATAAATTTTAGTGCTCTTTTTCATGTGTAAAAAATGGTCATGAAAATAAGGAAACATAAATTGACATAGAGTGGTATTTTTTGCTAAAAGTAATTGTGTTCTCAATATAAATTTTAGTTCTCTTTTTCATTTGTAAAAAATAGTCATGAAAAATGCAGATCTAATTGAGATTAGGCCGTGGATTCCTATACAAAAGGACAACGTGTCACAAATTCTAAACAATGTAGTTTACCAACCGCAGTGCTTCTGGCATTGTTGGACTGGCCCCAGGAAAAAAGTATCCAAACCTATATATTTGTATTCGCGGTACCTTTTAAAGTCTGAGACCTACTTTTTTGTTTGTAAACGTTAAATTATGAACAAAAAGAAAATTTTCCTGAAAGAATGCCACAATAAGGAATATTTGTTTTTACTGGTATTTTGATACTATATTCAAACTTCAAAAAATTTGTTTTCATGATCTAGCTATTAATATGCTACAAAATAGCCACAAGGTACGTCGCGAATGTCATGAAGTAGTTATCGACAAGTAGTAGTCACCGAGTCAAGAAAACTTATTAAATTAAATATATACTCTAGGGATTCTACTAGTTCTTTCAGTGTTTAGGTCAAGATTATTTGCTCCCGTTTCTTCGACATTTTTAAGATTCTAGGATGGATGCAATTCCATTCGGTTTGGAAGACAAGTTTTAGAAATTATATGTTGGAGTGGAAGCTGCCATCAACCGTGTAATTATGAACAAGATGAACAATGACATGATGGATGCAATATTTCATTTTGGTTAGGGAGACAAGCTTTGGAAATTATATGCTAGAGTGGAGGCTGCTGTCACTCATCACTATCATGTGTGCACCCTCTTACAGCATTTATGTTTAGAGATTGAGAGAAACGTTTTAGGAATTTGCCTGAAGTACCAGAACTTTTTAATCAGAATAAACAAACGAACAACGAAAATCTGACAAAAATTACAAAGTTTAGTTTTTTGTCTAAATGGGAGTCGCTGTAGATTATTTTTTCATTGTAATCCTCGTAATGTCCCTATTTCAACTATATATATAAAGGGTCTATTTAATTTTAGTAGGCCTTTTAATCCAAAATAATTATTCCTGTTGGTAATGTCAATGTATAATTACTTGTTATTGGATTAATAAACGTCTTATTATTATTATTATTATTATTATTAAATAGAAAACCTTTTTATTATCGACTTTAGCAAAAAGAAAGCTATTCTTCATAAAAAGTTTTGCAAATATTAAAAATAAGATTCATTAATGAAAAGCGTGTGATTCAATATACAAAGTACGAATAATACTAAATATAAAAATTATGTTTGCGAAACAAAAGAAAAATTGAATATAAAACTTCCGAGACAGCTAAATTAAAGAGCCTGCAAATACAAGTTAAAAAGCTTCTTAAATTTTTTTTTGTAATATATATAGATTTTGCAAAAATTAATGATGAATATTCAGATAGCTGCATCATTTGAAATATCGAATTTTTTAAAAAATATTTTTACGTTCTCTAATTCGCTTATCTCAGAAATTTTAATTTCACAATTTGCGTATTTACGTTTACGTATTTTTGGAGCATCTTGGACTATTTGTAGGAAATGTTTTGTAGTAACACTTAGTTTTTAATAAGCAAAACTCTTTGTGAAGAATAGTCGATAATAAAGTAGTTTTTTTATTTGTTAACTCAGTGGCGGCTCGCGGGTAAAAAAGTAAGTGAAGTACAAATGAAGCAAGAAAATATTGCAATAATTTTTTTCCAGAATTTTTTTATATGTGGAGGGGATAAAATATTTTTTACGACTTACCTAAATTTTGTATACTAAATCATTTATCCTATCTTTCATAGCAGCAAATTTGTTTATAACATCCTCATAAAATGGACGAGTTGCCCTAATCTACTTCCTTTTGAATTGAAATATTGCCAAGAGAAGTAAGTCTTTCTTGAGATATTGTATTTCCTAAGTAAAAACTTCTTTCCACTGAAGCACTTGTCGACGGTATTGTCAAAATAAGGGAAAACAGTTTATATGCTTCGGTAAAAATATTTTTATTTTCATTAATTTTTTTCACTTGTTCTTGCAGCGATATATTCCAATGAGAGTATTGGCAAAAATAAGACCAAGCTCATTTTTAAGTCGTTGACTTTTTGAAAACATTTCCCCATATAACTGTAACAAATTTTCAAACGGGCAAGTCGTAAAATTTAAATTATAATCGGAAAATTTAACAGAACCCGCCAAACATGAAAATGTAAGTTTTTCAGTCTTGAAATCTTAGTGTCATTTCCATTAAAATATGGTTCAATATTTCATAAAAAAAGGGTTATATACTTAGCCCTGATTTCTTCAAGTGAAAGCTTAGCAAGCTCACGTTGGTAATGATTTATTTCTGTAATAGATTTTGCTTTGTCAAACATGGTATTAAAAAAATGTTCATTTCTTTTTTTACAGAGCGCCTTACGACAGCGTTTTATATTGGATATGCAAAAATGAATGTCAAGCGATTTTTTTTGAAGAACGTCAAATAGTATGTCGGTAATTGAGAAAATGTCATTAAACACTAATGCTAGAAACGTGAATTCAAAATCGTTCATCTCACCTAAAAATCCTTTTGCAAGGCGGATTCATTTTTCATCAGGTTTGTCACAGTTTGTAATAAATTCAAAGACGTCTTTTAATTTATTTCTTGAACAATCACATTTACTAACTTCGAATTTGAGTTGTAACAATACCATAAATAAATATAACACAAAACAGTGAAGCAAACTGCAAAGAAACTCACCGGTTGCAGCGAAATCCGCGAAAATAAAAGTAAGCAACCCTCCAAACTGAACGACACGTAGGTGTAGTGTACTGCGACTGCAATTCACCGAGAGCGTTGTATGGCGCTGGTTAACATTATTCTGCCATGTCCTCGACTTCATCGGGTACGCGTTGTCATGGCAACATAGTAGAAAAATCGTAAATTAAACATAGCATCTCCAGCAAAGTCGAAGCGGTTTGCGCCACTGCTATAGTTGTTATAATAAAGTTCGATTGAAAGTTTTAAAAAGACATGCCGCCAACGGTCAAGTTAAATATTTATTCGAGATGTACAGTTTATTTTTTACCGATTAAGTGAACAAATTAATGTAAAAACTAAAATTTTAAGAGATATATAATAAATATAGTTAGATGATTGGTTGTTTATTTTTCCTGGTGAAGTAGCACTTCACCTACTTCACCTGAATAGCCGCCACTGTGTTAACTAACATTCGTAAATAATTACACAGAGCCTGTATATTCAAGTTGACGTACGCATAAATATACCTATTAGAGATGACTGAAAGTGTTTGCCGATCACGATATATCCTGCGATATTCCCGATGACATTTGGTTGCACTATATTAAATTTTTCTTGAGTTGAATATCCCATAATATAAAGAAATTAAAATAAAAATTTTTAGGTTATCAAGTCCTATAATGTCAACGAAAGTCGAAATTTTAACAGATAAAATTTGATTTGAGTATTTGATTGAAATTCTGGGAAAATTAGAATTTTTGCACTACAGTCTTTTAATTAATTGTGAAAGATGGAAGTTACAATAAAAGTTTCATGAGTAATAATGTTTTTATAATAATTTTGGCAACATCTGAGGAGCTTAAGTGGAACGTCTACGATAGAAATATAAGGAAGCTCCCCTAACCTATATCCAATTATATAGATCTCCACAATGACAACGAAGATGTAAAGGAAAGCAAAAAGAATTTATTTCAACTACAGGACCTCAACTGGATCCACTATATGAACAACGAGACCATCGAACTCCCCTTCACCCAAGAAGGAAATAATATAAGATAACTTCAGAAGGAAGTCAACTCTCCTCCAAATATTAACAGAGATATCTAGCCATTCAGTGTGCGACGTCACCACACCACCTTCATCTCTGTTTACCTTTAAAGAACTCTATTTAACATAGAACAGCAAGACGAAGGCTCGAGAACAAGATCCTGAGCCATACACAGAGGGAGAAAACTACAATCTCCCATACGAACAAGGTGGCAACGAATACCAGTACAAAGAAAAATTTCACGAGGACGAAAAAACAGACGAAGAAAGATAGTGGACCTTCCCTATATTCAAATTGCAAACCCTCCATTTAAGCTCTTCATTGACACTTGTGCTATAAAATCCTTTTTAAACCCAGATGTCGCACAATAATATTACGAAAACCATATTACTGATGAATCTTTTATTGTAACTTCCATCTTAGAAAACCAATCACAAAACTACAGTGCAATTTGCCTAGAATTTTTGAAATATTCAAATTAAATTTTATCAGATCAAATTTCATCAGACTCTCGACGACCTTATAGGACTTGCCTAAGTAGTACATATAATCATATATAGGCTAAAATGCCGTGAATATGGCTAAAGTGGGGAATAATAATTTAGCCATAATGGAGTAAAAATGGCCAAATGGCAATTATACGACCTCTCTTTTAATTTTATTGTTGGGTTTATTATCTACTTTTTGACTTTAAAATCAAACTTTTTTTATCTGAATCCTGACTTGTTTTTTAGCCGAAATTTGAGTAATGATTTTTTCTGAAATTTAGCTAAATTCCTCATTTTTTGCCTTTCCTTCATTTATTTGATAAATAATAAATTGTTTCAAATTATGTAGGAATAGTATTAACAAAGCCAATCAGTGCATGAATCTATGAGTCAAGAGGAAATGCAAAGATAACAAATCATGGTTTTGTAGAAATACACTATGATTTATTGTGTTAAATTTTTTAAGAAGTTTGACATTTGGTAGGAATAAAAAACACTTGGGCAGGAACTTTTACCGTTAAGAGAACCTAAGATAGGCATGTAAAACACGCGCCATTTCTTGAAACTAAAAACTTCGATTTCAACAAATATATATTTTTTTCTAGTTTGGAAATGTATTTTACTAAGAAAGTTGATTAAAGTGTCCATAACGTAAAAAACATACATGAAAATACGTTTTTATAGGTAGAAAAAATATGTTTATTTAGAATGGGAGTAATGGCTGCTAGGAAATTAGTTTAATTTTAATTTTAGTCATGGCGGATCATAAAAGGTTCTGGGCTATTTTTTAAGCAATTTTTTTTTGAAATTGGCCACTTTGTAAGTAAATATTTATCAAATGGCAATAATTTTCAAATGTAGCCAAATGTAGCAACATTTACTAAAATTTTACCACTAAAAATTCCTACTTGGTTTACCTTTAGTACTCACTAAAAAAACTAAAAAACGGCTAATTTAAGACCCAGGAGCCAGCGTACAAAATTAAATCGCGATTACCCCAAGTCAACGTTTTCTTTTTCTATAGTATGTGGTGGGATATTTAAACTTATTATTAGAAATTTTGTATGGTAAATAAATAATCTTCAGTTTGGTTTGATTATAGTTTTCTGGGTTATAAACGTAAATTTCAAAAAGTGGTATTTTTTCACAATATTATGCAAAAATAAGCGAAATAAAACTACCTAATTTTAGTTTAATTTTGAAATGAAATAATTTGGCATTCTTATATAGCTATTATTATTATTATTATTATAATTAAACTTAAATACTTGCTAAAATATGTTTGGTTAGCATTTGGGAAAAAATGCCTACTTATTGATCGTAATGTGACCTCGATTTCTATTGATTAAAAATGTCATATTTTAGCATTTTAAATACCTATTCTTACTATAATTTAACTTCAATACTTATTAGAATATATCTGGTTACGTTGTGACAATAAAATCGACAGATATTTCTACTTTATGGCCATCCAATATTACAAAAAACAAGTTGGAGGTTTAATTACCCCATAAAAGATATTTTTTGGCCAAGTAACTATGCTATAGCATATGTACACTAAAAACTGCTACTTTAAGAGCCAAAAAATTTGGGACGAGCATTAATGGCTAGAAAACAAACTAGGAATTATTTGCCAAAATTTTACAAATCTCTGGTTTATGTGTCTTTCAAGGCAAAAAAGCTCACCAGCTAATTTGTGCTATTTAAATGATAACCTAAAGTTTTTAAAAGCTAAAGTAGAGTCTACCATCTTCAAAGCTTATAACAGAACATGCAACTCTTCCGATTGAATACTATGAAACCCAAAAAAAACTTTTATTTGATTCAATTAGATTCACACACAATCACCCGTGTCCGCATTCCTGTCAAAAACACCGACGACACTATCATGCTACCCAGGTGATAAATTTAAGAAGCGATAGTAAGAGCCTGCAACCAAATGGACTGGACTGAAACGATTAACACAACCAATGGTCAACTTCAAATAGCTCTAGTTGAAATTATGTTACGAAATCAATCTGGACCAATAACACGTATTCGGCTGACATAGTTCCCGAGTCCGCGTCGAAAACCAACATAGAACCACTAAATCGGACTGATCATCTTAATGAAGAAGAAAGAAGTATTAGAAGATTGTGTAAGAAATATGCAGACATGTTTTATCATCCATACGTCTCACTGACCTTCATATATTAGCCAAGTTAAAGATCATATAAAGACTACGGATGAAGTTCCTGCGCTTACTAAGTATTATCGCAACCTACATATCCATAAAGACGAGGTTAAGAAGCAGATATTTTCAATACTTGACCAAGGAATTATACGACGAATCATCACGGTCTTGACCGATATGGTAGTTCCAAAAATCCCGACGCTTCTGAAAATATCAAATGGCGTATCGTAGTTGACTATGGAAAAGTCATCGAGAAAACTAAAGACAATAAATATTCAATTCCGAACATCATCGAGATCTCAAACAAACTTGGGAGAAAATAGTATTTCACCTTCAACCTGCCAAGTGTATTTCACCCATATACCTGATATAGACAACCATAAAAGATATCCGAGGATTTCCTGACTTTATTAAATATGACAGAAAACTTATTAAGAATTTTACCAAAATCACCAAACCACTCATAGTATGTCTTAAGAAAGATGTCAAGATAGGACACACTCCAGAATTCCTCAACTATGTAAAAATCTGAACGAACCTTCTTACCAATAAATCTCTTTTAAAATTTTCTGATTTTACAAAACAATTCAACCTTACCACCGAAACTAGCTTTATTTTTGGAGTCGTACTGTCCCAAGGTACAATTGGCAGCGATAAACCTATCGCACATGCTTCAACATTAAACGAGACAGAGACGAAATACTCGACCATAGAAAAAGAAATGCTTACAATAGTTTGGGCTACTAAATTCTTTAGGCCGTACCTTTTTGGCCCAAAGTTTAATCCGATCACCGATTTCTACATAGGCTAGGAAGCCTTATAAAAACCATCTCCGGAAACATTAACCAAAACAAGAGCAGAACAACATCAGCCAAATCAATCAACATATGAGCCTAAATAAAAGAATTATAGGAAATTTTAACAAAACCATAACCCTTATAAATCTTACTGAAGAAATAATTTAAGCCAAAACGAACAAAATCAGCTCGGAACTTAATAAATTAGTCTTTGACTTCAACGGGAAAAAACTAAATAAACTTGGGTCAAGTGGTGAATAACATTTGCTAGACTAAACACTTTTCAAACAGCCTTATAAAACACGAAGAATTAATTCTCAATACCAACCTCTGACTACACAACAATTATTCCACCTGCTCCCCATCTAGCCCCAAACAACTACCTATATCAATACATGGATTTACCTTACAAGCGAAATCAACGAAAATCTTCAACTAAGTCATAACGAAGCTCCTATCAACGCGTCACTCTTTCTATCAACACAACCATTATGAAATGTCTGAGACACACTATATTGCCATATTTATAGAAGCAACCAAGATTTCGACACATTCTCAACTCTCAAAATATTGCTGCTCGAAAGAACGTTTATGATTGAACTGAACCATGATGTGAATTCAAAACAAACAACGAAGCGTTCGTCAACTCCAGGCCAATCATCCAAGAGGATCCACTTAACCTACTAAAAATTAAGACCAAAATAGTACAGCAACAACAGAAAATAAAACTCTTGAAATTTAACAAAATACAACTTGATGAACTTCACAAACTGGCCATGGAACAAGAACACTTAGAGCCCACCCGGAGAGAAACATGGACATGGACCACTGGCCACAATCATTTTTGGATTCTTCTAGACTTAAATTAAATACACTGTATATTTAATCTAAGCTTTTAACCATTTCCATAATCTTCGGATGTTACAAGGCGAAACAGTTTTGGACGAGGACCCAGGAACAGGCTGTGGAAAACATCTGAGCAATAAACAAACACCACCCTTCGTCCCTTACAAAACTTCTTCAGGGTAAATTACGGTTTCATGACCCGACGGATCATCAGTTTTAGCTACCTAGTTTATATATTGCAATATACTTACTTATATTTATATAAATTGTAGACTAGTAAAATCAGTTGTGAATAAACTTACTTTGTTATAATGTTAGTTTGAATAAAGAATCTTTTTAATAAACTAGGTACCCATGACGTCATAATCTCTAATAAGCGTGTACTGGAAGTTTTTTAAGCTTCAGAATTAAGGCAACTGTAATAGTTCTAGCTCATCTTTTCACAAGACCTGAGCCTGCTTCTCAATTAGATAAAAATTTAAAAAAAAAACAGGAACCCAAGAAAGGAAAAATATATATATTTTTTATTAAACGCTTATACGCCACAAAAGAAAAATATTTAATGTTTACTTACCACATATACTAATTTTATGAACGAAATCATTTTCCGGCGAAACGTAGGCCTTTCTTCTTTCTTCCAGCTCTAAAGATGGAATTAATCCTGTCCTATTATCACTTCCCACTTTCTTCGCTTGCCACCAGTTAGGATCACGTTGATCTACTATTTGTAATATGTCTCCCCTTTCAAAAGGGAGGCCAATTTCTTTGCAGGGTAGAAGAGTGTCTTCTTCTGGGCAGTACTCGAATAGAGCCCTCATGTAACACTAAAAATAAAAATATTATATTTTGGGAACAGCATAATCACGGGGACCATTTTTTTTAAGAAAAGAAAGTAGTAAAGTGAGATAAAATGATCGACATGAAAGCGACAAGCAAAAAGGGTTTTGCTGCAATAGATATTTTGTGTGCTGCTTTACTGTGGTTGTGTCATCTAAAAAAACTGCATTGCTATACCATTTTCCTATATTCCAGTATGTAATTACCCCCGCTCTCGTTTTATTGACAAACGGAAGCTTGGTACGGGATTTTTTTTTGGTTTAACTACCAAGGCTGCACCTTTAAATCAGCTTTCAAATTCTTGTTTTAATCTGTAATACTGTAACTTAGAAATTGTTGGCTACTCTTTTTGTCGCAAACGTAGAAAATCTAAGCGTACTATACAAATGACATACAAATTTCCGCTATAAGAGTTTAATTAGAATTATCGGCAAATTATTGTCAATGAACAAAAGTATTTTTTTAAATGTTTTTAGAGGATCCTCTTGGTCTTTTGTGTTTACTTAAGGAATTGTTATTTAGTATTTTATTATATTATATTAATAGTATTTCTTTACGTTAAAAGGAGTTTATTTAGGCGTACTTCATAAATATTCTGGGGACAGAAGGGCACAATTTTCATATAAGTGCAATTAATTTCCTACTAAAATAAATATATATGGTCATCGTAAGTAGGTACAATGGACCACATGATACAAGTAGAAAATATTTTTTTTCTACACAAGAATAGGAAGTAATTTAATAACTTGAATTAAAAATCTAGTTAGTACTTATTTTTATAAGAAAGGGAAAACAAAGATGACTTTTGCATGTTTTTTCCAAATTCTTCACTATCCTAATTTGTACATAATTGTTCAAGAATCTATATTTTCTAATTAAAATAAAAAACAGGATCTTTAACAAGTAAATATCTGTTGGTTGGTTATATGTATGTCGGTCTACCATGGAAAAATCATTTTAGTGGATGACTTTAATTTAAACTTCTCTATATTAGCACCATATTGCAAACAGTAAATTAATCTAAATTATGCTTTTAAAGTAATTAAAGAAAAACTTCTTAAAATATAGTTTATTATTCATTAAAAATTTTACCGTGTAAAACAAAATATTAAAATATCAAAACCTGTCAAGAGTAAATAGTTCGGAAGCCGATAAGTTATTAGGCTTATGATTTATAAAAAATGCATCATTTTGTCCGGAACTGTATTTGTATCTTGGTAATTTGCAATAATTCTGGTTGGCATATTTACATATCCTTTTATATTACAACATCAGGGAGCCGAAATCAAGAGAGATGTAACATCTGCTTTTACAGATTTGTGAAACACGACATGTTAAGATATCGGAATGTTAACAGAAGTAATTTTCCTTCAGCTAAAATCCTCCGTAGTGCACTTTTCTTGTGCAAATTACGTCAATATTTAAATTTTTGTTTTCCTGTGATTTATATTTCACAGCATGTTTGTAGGATAAAATAAAATTTGTATTGCAAAATAGGAATTGGTTTCTAATACAGTTTGTTACGGATATTCTGCTTCATAGGTGGATCGGTATCAGGTTAGACACCAGTGCGCCCCTGCATACCGTAAAAGTCATAATACAAAAATGCATTTAAAAAAAGTGAAATGTATTTTTTTTTTAATATTTAAAAGAAATTATGCAATTATAAAAAAATACAAAAGTTTTAAGATTTCCGCACCATGGTAGCTTAAAATGCAAGGTTGTCTAAAACTAAAAGCTACTGTAGAAGCAGATGTTACACATCTCCTCAATTTCTACACCCTGGTACCGCAACGTTGAACGATTTGTAAATATGCTCTGCGGTTGTCACGGTATTATTTACGAAGAAAAACATTTCATTCATACTTCATAACGAAGATAACTTAAAAATGAACTTTTAATAATCAAAATCGATTATAAGATCCGACCCCTTAAGGCCCAAAATTTTAAATATAGAGATCATTTTTTGTAAAAAATTAAGGACTAATAAAATGACCACGATTAACACACAAATAAACAGATTTTATTGACTGATAGGGTGTATGGTAGTTTTTAGTCACATCTATCTTGTTAATCCTCAATTAGTTTTTTCGAATTTAATTTTGACCTAGAATTTAAAATGTGCTAATTACTTTTAGAAACTATTTACAATAATAAATTAAAATCCTAATATTCACAAAGCCTAATTATTAATAATTTTACTATCACACTGTTACACTTTACGGCAAACACTGATGATAAAAAGACACATTTCTGATCGGAAAAGATCTTTAAAAAAATGCATTTAAATTTTATTTCTCAAAAAATCTTAATGGGAACTTTTGGAGGCTTTTTATTTAAAAAAGAACCTTTAGGGACCAAGGCAAAAACAGGGATTTTTTGGAAAATTAGGAACCTTTTGAGAAGCCTTTAAGATACTTCTAGTGAGTAAACTGCTAGTATAATAAAAGTATCTATCAATCTGATAGATGTACATAGCACCGGATGTTCAAGTATATATTAACGTTTTTATTTAACGGGGTAAAAAAATACTAACTAAAGGATGTTTTGTCTTTGTGATTACAATTACAGAGGATTTGAAAGCTTCACATTTAAAAACAGTAACAACAAATACAAAAAACTTTGCAACAAGACGCAATGTATATATATATATATATATATATATATATATATATATATATATATATATATATATATATATATATATATATATATATATATATATATATATATATATATATATATATATATATATATATATATATATATATATATATATATATATATATATATATATATATATATATATATATATATATATATATATATATATATATATATATATATATATATATATATATATATATATATATATATATATATATATATATATATATATATATATATATATATATATATATATATATATATATATATACCTCACAATCTCTAACAGACAAAACACGAATTTGCTTAAAAATCAAAACTTCAAAAAACATATTGTTTGGGAACTAATTTGTAATTTGTGTTTGGGATTTACTTTTTTGTACTATTTTCTGATAATCATATTCGACTGTTTAAAATGTTTATATACGTTTTCTTTTATATAATTTCTGTGGAAAAAAATCAATTTGGGATTATGAAATCAAGTTTTTGGTATTTCATAATATAACTGGGACCGATGTGAATACTGTTAACAGAAGACTAGTCTAATTCTACACTTTTTACATCTCAATATTCGGTTGTCTGATTGCGACTAATTTTTCTCTCTCGTCTCGTCGCGACTTTTAATATAAGAAATCTCCCCATCTTGTAGATATAAATATACACGCTTTTTTATTTCGTCTCAAAAAAACACAAAGAACAATAATCAACATATTGATGCTTGGATATATTTGACTTTTGACTTATTCCTTAATTTAGAATTGGTGAAATTCAAAAGTCATATAATACTCCACCAAATGTTAATAACTTTTCTTAACCCCTTATTGATAACCATTTTGTATACTTACTTAATAGTCTAAAAATGTTGTGTTATTTTACAAAAAAAATGTAGTTCACGATGAAACCATTGCCGCTGCCAGCACTATGCAGCACATTGTTCGATTTTTACAGAAATATGACAATAATTTAAAAGCATCAAAAATAAGCTAAATCCTTTTAATTTTTTAATTAAAGTTGCCTACGAATGCATAGTTCTTGTAACAAGTACGCTATAAAAGTAAAACTTCAGATACAATTTTAAGTGTATATTTAATTTAAAATTAAAAATACATCTAATAAATCCTGTTTTTTAAACTTATATGATTTTTAGCAAATAATTTTAATTAATTGTCATATATACATTTTTAACTTGCTGAAATAAAACGTAAAAGCTTTTAACAAAAGTCAGTAGATGAAAATAAACATTTCGAATTTGAAGTTTGAATGATTCAAAGCTCTTGATTAAAAAATATAAAAATCCAAAGCCTACCGACAGCAGCAAATTGTAATGCCCCTCCGACAAACTAAATAGTATTTTTAGTTCACTGGGATCCGATAATGATACTTTATTTAATGATTTTGTTTTTTTCGCACTTTCATAAATAATATATTTTATGCATGAGAATTATTCATTAATCTTGAATACTTTATATAACGATTGTAGAAAAGATAAATTATTATTTTTACTCCCAACAAATATAATTTTTAATGCTGTTTTGTTTGTACGTGAGGAGTAATACAGTAAAATGTTTGGCGTTTTAAAGGTGAAGGGTGTAGCTATAGACAATCCAATTTTTTCTTATTCATATTTGACCTGACGTAATTTGCCAATTGTACTATTAATCGCAACCTTGTGTGTACAGATTTACATACTTAAGAGTACACGTAGTATGTTAAATAATTTCGTGCATTTATGTAATCTTTGGGCCACTTCAAAGTTACAAATCAAAAATTTCATTTTACGAAAAAAAAACTTTACAAAGATAGGACTACATGTCCTATCTTTGTTATTTATTGTTTAACTTTCTTATAATTAGATAGATAATAGATACTAGAATAGGCATTCAAGGAAAACTTCTGTAAGTGGCATCAAACACTTCCTAATACCATTATATCGGATTATGTGCTAATACTTTGTCAGTTATAGGCAAATAATGAAATTAATCTTGACAAATGCAGAACTTTGGGTATTTTTTTTGCCCTTTATTTATGTTATTCAAATATTTTAATTTTTTCAGAACCTATGGTGAAGTTAGTTTCCGAAGATTTAAAAAATTCTAAATTTCTGCCTTTTGTGCTTTTTTAACGAAATTCAGAAAAAAAACTTTGTTAAGCATATATCAATAAGGCCTCTTATCAAAATGTTTGTTAGGTCATAAAATATTATCTTTTATTCCCCTTAATATTTTTTTGTCAGAATTTCCTGGCCTTTTAATTAAATCCTCTGGCCTAATTTCCCAAGAAGTATTAATAAAATAAAAAAATTCCGTCCTTGTCTACGTCCTTGCTTTGAAATCCTCTGCGTACGACTAGTGTCATGTAGGTCACAGTTTGGGAACCCCTGCTTATTTTGTCAGGCAATTGAAGGTATTTCCATAAAAATCGACTAATGTTGTGGCAGAATATCTCTAGAGTACCTATACCTCGGGAGAAAAATTAAGAGCAATTTAATTTATGAATGCGATTTTTTTAAATATTGAAATATTTCTTCTTATTTAGAGAGGAAGGCAAAAATAAATGTCGAATATTAATTTTATTAAAGCAGAAATTTTGTGGACTTAATGACCAAACAAAACAATAGAAGACATTTTTATGGGTCTAACATCCAGGCAGGTACGATAGATATATCAATACTTGCTAGTGTTTATAGCTAAAATTTCATGTTCAGTCAACATATTTATTTGATCCTTACGTGGATAGTTTATTATATTTAAAATCGAAACGAGATTTTTCGAGACGAGACGAGACAAGGCTCTGATCTCGTCTCGTCTCGACCATAATTTCGAGACGCGATTAGTCAAAGTCGAGATGAGAAAAGACAATGCCTTAATCTCGTCTCGTCTCGTCTCGCGGCATCACTACTAAAAATGAACTCTATTTCTAAATCTACGTTGTCTTGTTGTCTTTAGTCAATTAACTGGAGTTTAAATTTGTATTCATAACACTGGTTTAGATTATTTAAGTTAATATATAAAATGACATCAAATGGATTTACAACTAAAAGTGCAAATTAATTACTAAACATTTTAGAAAAAGGGATATGGGAGAGTTGACTACAAATTGTCTTTATCTTCCAAAAATCTAAAAAACTGTATAATGCCAATAGCATACACAACTTATACCTAACGCAAATCCAGGTCTCACAAGTTTCATGGATTCGTTAGATTATGTATCCATCACAAGGGGCTCAAGGGGTACCTATAAGACTTGCATCAGGCTGTCAGGGTTGATATTCGGTAAAGATACCGGTCTATAAATCTCTTATGATAAAAAACGCAATGGTTAAACATTTTTCACCTAACTGGTATCGTAATCTGGTATTGAAGCCTCAGTTAATCAGTTAAAATTAAATAGAAATCTACTAAACGATAAAATCAAGCACTGCCTTTCACCAAATGTTTAAATTCACGCCTTTGACTTTAAAACTTAAGTTTGGCAATTTATGGGGAATTTATCGGAATACATAATTTAGGTAAATAAAAAATAACTTAATTAAAAATTTAATCTTAAAGCATTATATCTCACGGTTAATTTTTTCGTAACTCCATTCACTCCGTTTGTGACTATTGAGGTATGTGTTTCATTGCTCTGTGCATTTCCGACTTTGAGGGTGACCGAGTCTTTACTTTTCGCAACTTCTACTTGAAGATCCTCAGGCGTTTTTACTTGGTAACCATTTACTTCTAAGATAACATCTCCAACGTGCAAAAGACCTTGTTTCTCTATCATTCCTCCCTCTAGTATTCTAGCTATGACTAAGTTGTCGTTTTCATCTACTTGAACCTAAAACGATGCTTTATTTAACCATTTTATTTTTTATCAATAAGGGCAATTACATAAAGATTAATTACAGTTCGCTTAAAAAAATGCAGTAAAATAACGTTAAAACCGTTAAACCGTTCTATAAAGGAATTTAACCATGTGGTCTGGAGACCGTGAGGACTAGCAACTACGCGGGAATCTCTCGGTGAATCCAGACTAGACTGAATAGAAGACAAAGTAGAGTTCAATTTAAGGGGTATTTTATTTTACATTAGATGGATCATAATAATCTTTCTTTTATAACAGTATAGTTCCTTAGGTGTCATAAAAGTTGGAAAGTCAAGGTAAACTGGCACTTAAGTACAAAAACATATTATATAGGTGACAAAAATATTAGTAATTCAAATATTTTCAGTTTTAAAGAGAAAATATCTACATTGTGGCAGTTTACATTGATTTAATATATATCATATTATAACAACTATTCTTAATCTATCATTACAACTATTTAAACCGTTTTTCCTCCTAGATTTTTACAAACTTTAACTGCAAATACTTCCAAACAGGCTAAAGAAAACATAGATAGTTGATTTATATTCAAACTTAGAGAAATCAATAGTTTCAGAATGTTTAAGAAAATTTATGGCGTGACGATATTTGTTCTTTTCCCTACTTTGCGATATTTATTCGTTAAATGTCATAGTCAGATGATTCAGAATAAATCCTATAACTTTTGTATTTAAAATTTCTCTGTCCTGCGATAAAATTTGTAGAAAAAAAGATGTCAAAATATGTTGATCCACCTGTACATTGTTGTTTAATATATAATATAATAGCGTATTAACTCCTTCCTCCTTTCAAGGAAAACGAATAGAACTCTATATCTGTTGACATTTTAATGTTGTTTTGTGTCATTTTCTCTGGTAAAAAAAAACATTATAAACCTTTAAATATTTAATTTCGTTATTTTTGTCATTATATAAGATTTGTTCAAAATTATGTGTCCATACGTCGGGATTTTCACATTTCTTTATAAAGGGATCCATTTCAAGTAAGGGTACAGCTTAAGACTATAAAAAAATGCCACAGCACAAAATTAAAGAAAAATAGGTAATCACAAATTGTTCTTTCTAGGAATACGCGCTATTTAATTAAAAGTTAAATCAATACACATAACTAGATTTATTAAGAATAAAGCCACCAATTTAAATGACAAAAAAAAATATTTCCTTAATAAAGTATTAAAAAGACAAAAATTCCTACATATAACTTTGTAAGAAAAAACAAAATGATATATAATATGTTTACTTTTTATTTGATTGGCATGCTGATCGTTTATTAATAGGAGTTTCAAAATCCGCTGTATTCGTTTTACGCTTTTTGCTGTTTATAGCGGCCAGAAATGAAAGGGTTTTTTGACTGGGCGTCTGTTGGTTTGTATTTGTTCTCCATGAATTTTTTTGTGTCTGAAAGATCTCAGTATTTTCTGTTTGATTACCTCGGCCTTCCCCAGGCTCAGTAAGTAGCCTCGGTTCTTCTGTTGCTCTATTTTTCAAGTCTTCGCAGGTATATGGCTCACCATTTAACCTTCAGTTCGCTTGCATTTTTTAATATTTCTAGTTTAAGTTTATGATTTACAAATTCAACAATAATAGGGCCTGGTCTTGCCGCTTGCTTTTGTTGAAATCTAAATAGATCTCTTATATCAGCAAATCGGCAGTCTATTTTAAATTTGTTATTGACAATATCTAGAAAACTTTGTATATTCCCAATTTCTTTTTCAGCTTCTTGCAAACCAGAGACTATTATATTGTATTTCTTGCTCTTTCTTTCGAGATCGTGAACTTTCTCCCTTAAATTGTGGTTTTCTTGTTGTAAAACTTGAATATCCTTATTTAATTTTTCAAGATCCTTGGTTAAATCACTTCTAATATCTCTAATTTCTAGCGTCTTTCATTGTATTAGTTTATTTATTTATTTATTTTATTTATTTAATGTTTTTATTGTTGTAAATTACAATTAATTACAGAGGAAAGTAGTACAAATACAAATTATAATTAATCGCTAAACCAAAAGTAAAACCTTACAGCAAACGGCAGAGTTCGCGTCCGACCGTAAAAACGGAGGCAGCGCTCTTCCACTCAACCGAGTAAAAAAAAATATAACGAATGCAAACGAGGTGCCAAACTCGCCCAGCATGTTGATGAATACTAGTGATATAAGTTCTAGTTTCTAGAACAAGATACATATGTAGGACAGAGTTAGGAGACTCCTTTACAATTCACAAAAAGGATATAAATATGAAGTAAATCAAAATGGAGTAAAAAAAAATACGATAATAAAAGTTATAAACAGAGACACATGAATATAAGTATGATACAACACAGATGTAGGTAAACGAGAGTTGAGAGAAAACAAAAAGAAGTATAAATACAAGCACCTATAACGCAGATCCAAGTCGATTTCCAGGGTAAGCTACTGACAGTTTAACATTGACCTTTTAAGGCGTTTTTTGAATACAATGATAGATACGTTTTTAAGATTATCTGGAATATCGTTTGACAGCATTGTAACTGAAGGATCCACGGAATTGTGCGGTTCTGTGAGCGGGTATAGTTAACTGGTTTTTTCTTCGTATGTATAAATTATGTACTGAACTGCGAAATTTTAATTTATTGTAAAGGTAGAGCGGAGATCGCCTGCATATAATTTTGTAATAGAAAATTGTGCAATGCAAGTTCCGTCGATCCCTCATGCTAAGCCACCCAAGATTACTAAGATGAGCTGATATATGATCTCTCCTTCTCAGACCCAAGACAAGACGTACACATGCGTGCTGGATGAGCTGTAGGCGTCGGTTGTCAGCCATTAGAATATTCGGACCATAGATCACATCGCCGTAGTTTAGATGTGAAAGAACCATTGCCTCACAGAGGATCTGACGAAGCTTGCTGTTAAGGAAATATCTACATTTGTATATCAACTTGAGATTGCAAAATGCTCACTTGATTATTGTCGAAACATGATCCGAAAAAAATTAGTTTAACATCCAGAATTAGTTCGAGATTTTTTGACACATCAGTAAGAGCAAGAGGTTCTCCATTAACTTCAATATTAATATAAGGTCGACACCTTGCACGAGAAGCGGAACTACCAAACAACATTACATGTGATTTGGAAGAGTTTAAGGTCAGACCATACCTTCTGGAAATATCCGTCAGAGCTAACAGGTCATCTCCGATTTTATTGCAAGCGTCTTGAAGGAAAGGTTCTGAAAACGAGAAATAGGATTGAGTATCATCCGCATACATGTGGTAACTGCAATAGCGTAAGATTTTTGGAAATTAAGACGTATAGATGGAAAAAAGTAGGGGCCCCAGAATAGAGCCTTGCGGCACACCAGAAATTACGTTGGAAAAATTAGATGTTACGCCACGGTATCTAATCGATTGAGAACGGTCACTCAAATATGAACTTAATAAGGCCAAGGGTACGCCTGAAAATCCCACAGAATGCCTTAGAATAGTCAAGTAGGACTAAAATCGTGAGTCTACCACAGTCTATAACTGTCTGGATATCATCAATCACTTTGGCTAAAGCAGTGATGCAACTATGATCACGTCGAAACCCTGACTGGTATGCTGGCAATACAGTAATTCTCTCACAGTGGTCACGAATCTGCTTATCCAAAATCTTCTCTAGTATCTTCGATAGTACGCAGAGCAAGCTAATTGGTCTCAGATCGTTAAAATCGAGCGGATTGGCAATCTTGGGCAATGGCACCACATGTGACTTCTTCCAAAGGACTGGGAATGTACCATGAGATATGCAGAAATTAAAAATATGTTCAATGACAGGAAGAATCAGTGGACAACAATAGAGAAGCATATTTATTCCAATTCCATCTGGCCCTAGAGATCCAGACTTAACGGAGAGAAGCACTCGATAAATTTCATTAGTGCTCAAAGAAAAATTTTCTTCCGTAATTTCTTTTTTAGTGCTCAAAAGAAAAATTTTTTTAGTGCTCAAAAGAAAAATTTTCTTCCGTAATTTTGTTATTTCGAAGATGAAGTAAAGTTTCATTATCAGGTTTCTCTTTGGACAAAGCGCTCAAGAAATAAGAGTTCGACTGCTCAGAATCAGAGAGGCTCAGGGGAAGAACATTGTTGCTGTTCTTTGAAAAAACGTCCAATTTTCTTAACTACTTCCATAATATTTTACCATTACCAGCTGACACCTTTTGCTCGAGGTAGGCCTTCTTTTCCCTTCTAATTGCATAATTAATCTCATTCCTTAGTACCTTATATCGATTCCAGTCCTGAGTTGACCTGTACTTTTTAAACTTCAGTAAGGCCTTATCGCGCTCATGCATAAGCATTTTTATTGCTCCAGTGAGTCAAGGAGAATCTTTTTTAGATATTCGGACCGTTCTTATAGGAGCGTAAACATTAAAAATACTTACAATTATCGAATCAAAATGCAGCACCTTGTCGTCAATGTTTTCAGATCTATAGACCGGTAAAAAGTCCATTAGATTGAGATCAGCATTAAATCTATTCAAATTAAAACTCTTGAAATCTCTAAAGGTATGTACAAACGGAGCTATTTTTACTTTCATTCTAGGAATAATACACGCTACAAGATGATGGTCGGAAATCTCATAACAATTAGAAACACTGGACGTAATTTTCAGATTATTATTGGGACAAATTAGCACGTCTAAGAGTTTGGCAGTGCGCTCAGTATATCTAGTGGGTTCATCAATCAGTTGACGAAGATCGAATAAATCCAATACATTCATTAATTCGTCTGCGGCCTTGCTATTTAGATCAAGCATATCAATATTTAGATCTCAGGCCAGAATCAAAAGCTTAAATTCACTCGCCAAGGTAGAAAGGACATTCTCAAGCTCCGTCAGAAATTCCCCAACAGGAAAACCTGGAGAACGGTACAGAGATCCGACGACACACCGCTGATGTGCGCTATCTATTATAGATGTGTATAGTTGCTCGGTAAGATGCACATCACTGAGACGAATTACGCCAGATTTTAGAGAGTTACGAACATACGTGGCAACGCCGCCACCCCTACCCGCACGTCTATCGGACCTATACAGCCGATAACCAACCAACGCCACCAACTCATCCGGAATACCGGTGTGAAGCCAAGTCTCTGATACAGTAATGACATCGTATTTATAAAAAACAAATTTATCAAAGTTGGCAGTTAACGATCTAACATTAATATGACAAATTTTCAAGGACATGTACGAAAACAAACCCTGGCATCATAAAAGCAACAGCGCCTAATACCGATGTAGGACTTTGCACCGTACCGTCGACGAAGAGCACTCTGGTTATCGGTGCGAAGGAACCCGCATCACCCCTGTACCCTGTCGACTATTGATTAGTTGGCTATTTTTAGAAGTAGGCTCCGTCGTTTTGAACTTTGGTATAGGACGGGAGTATTAAATATACGTTTCTTTGTGATATACGTGTTTCATTTAAAATATCGTTTACAGTTCAGGTGTGGCGTAATTCACGTTTCGTTGAGACTTTTAGTTTATTTTTGTTGCTGTTGTTAATTTGAAGTGTGTGTGGTTGACTTTATTATTGGATTATTGTTCTGTTTATTTATTAGTGTAAATAGTGTATCAGTAGGGAGCATATACCGACTTTTTGTTTCGTACGAACATTATTGGACTATAAAAACAATGGGAAAACGTTCCCGTAGAGATTCTTCTTCGGAATCATCTAGCAGTGATTCTGACAGTGATTTCAAACGATGTCGGCATAGAAAGTCACGCAGACATAATTCACGAGATTCTAGAATACGTTCAAAATCACGTGATGACGTTGGTCGATCTGAGACTATCCAAAAGTCGAGAAAATCTCGTTCTGAAGTGCGCAAACCTGTTTCGAGAAAACGTTCAGAAACACCAGAGCGCCCTATTTCTCGAAATTCAAGGAGCCGAGAAGGAAATGACAATGTAGTAAGGCCAGCATCTCGAATTGTTGTTGTGGGGCCAAATGAGCACCCGAATAGCCGTTCATCTCCTGCTAACAGCCAACCGTCGGAAACCACTGAAGAACGAATCCAACGGTTAGAAAGAATGATTGATAATTTGAGTAGACATAGTCAATCCTTGGAGAGCCGATCAGATGTACCAAGGCTGACAATAAGGAGTGATTGCATCCCAGAATTTTCGCCTGGAAATAACCAGTTAACTGCTCAACAGTGGTTGGTCAAAATTGATCAATTAAAAGAAATTAATCATTGGGATCAAATAACTACTATATACCACATGCAATCGAGGTTAGTTGGTATGGCCAAGACGTGGTACCACAGCCTTTCAAATTATAACTTGACGTGGGAAGAATGGAAAGAGCTAATCAAGCGTAGTTTTCCGGATCATACAGATTATGCTTCTATGCTTCAAACAATGCTAAATAGAAGAAAAATGTCTACAGAAACAATGACCTCTTATTATTTTGAGAAAATGGAATTGCTTAGGAGCTGCAATATTTCTGGAAAACCAGCAGTTTCCTGCCTTATACACAGAATAGACGATTCCGTTATCCAAAACAGTGCTCGAGCAGGACGATACCAGACTCCAGAGGCTCTATATGAAGAGTATTTATCAGCTCTAAACGTTAACGTATCACCAACTATAGTTGTGAGACCGAAGGAAAAAACATTAAAGCTAACCGAATCTGCGTCAGACTTGAGACAGAATATTAAGTGGAGAAGACATGGCAAGTTTGAAACAAAATGTTTCAACTGTGGACAGCGAGGCCATATCTCCACAAATTGCCCAAAGCCACGAAAAGAGTGCCGTAGGTGCAGACTATTGGGACATGAGGAGAGGAATTGTCCTAAGAAAACGTTCAATAAACCAGGTGAGTCTGAGCCTATTTTAAACATTGGTGGTTGTATAAGTAGTAATGATAACAACACATGCTATTTTATTGATTGCTCTATAAATGAACATATATTTCGAGGTTATGTAGACTCTGGTAGCAAAACCATTACTTTACGTGAGGTAGACGCAATATCTTTGGGTTTGCCTTTCCAGTCTACACAAGTACGCCTGAATGGATATGCAGGGGGCTTTGTATCCGTTAAGCACAAAATTTTAGTCAATTTAAAAGTAGATTTGGCTGAGGCAAAAGTTGAAGCTCTTGTTGTACCTGATTCTGTGCAAAATGTCTCAATAATTGTGGGGCAACCGTTCATTAACTATCCGGGCATGACCATGATAGTACATGGAGGTCAAGTTAGACTTTTCAATTCTGGTCAAACCCCATTTTCCAAAATTGACAATCTTCCTCCTCGTAAAATCACTTTATGGGCAAAGGAGACTACAGTGATACCATCTAATCATATCGGTCATATTTCCTTGTCTTCTGACCAAGATGTCACAGAGGTATTTATTGATTTGCAACAAAGGCCATGGCCAAATCGATTTCATGTGATACCCCGTTGTGTTGTTGACCTATCAAAATGTCCCTTAGTTCCTATTTGTAATACCTCCGAAAATTCCGTCACATACACGAAAGGTCAAGTAGTTGCACGAGCTTTCCTGTGCAGTCCTGAAAGCGATTCTACTGAGTTGGATGTTTGTTCCATAAGTCAAGAGGCTTTGGAATATTTTTCTTTTGATAATGTGAACAAAGTATCTAGTTCCGATTTAGATTCTTACTCCAAAAAACAGCTTCTTGATTTACTTAATAAATATAGAGACTGCTTTGCCACGCAAATGTCCGAGCTGGGTAAAGCTAATGTAGCAAAAATCTCTATTGAATTAAACGATCAGACTCCCGTAACCTATCGTCCTTATCGTTTGGCATTCTCTGAGCGAGAGAAGGTCAGAGATATAGTACAGGAGCTACTTGATAACAATATAATTAGAGAATCATCATCCCCCTATGCTAGTCCTATTTTATTAGTCCGCAAGAAAAATGGTGAATCGCGCATGTGCGTGGACTATCGGGCCCTAAATTCTAAGACGATTAAGGACAAGTACCCATTGCCACGGATCGATGATCTACTAGACAGCCTTAAAGGTGCTCACTATTTTACTAGCCTAGACCTCGCTTCTGGCTACCACCAGGTTCCGGTTGCAGAAGATTCCATCAATAAAACGGCCTTCATAACATCCGACGGCCATTACGAGTACTTAACAATGCCATTTGGTCTCGTAAATGCGCCGGCAGTCTTTCAAAGAGCAATGCACAAAATTTTGGGTAATTTGAGATACACTACAGCTTTAGCCTACTTAGACGATATTTTGATTCCGTCAACGGACGTAGAAGGTGGGCTTAGAAACTTAGAAAACGTTCTAAAACTTTTACGTGAAGCCAAAATGACATTGCGCTTTGATAAATGTAGGTTTCTTCTTACGCAAATAAACTATCTCGGACATGAAATCTCTCATGGAGGAATTAAACCTGGATCAGAAAAGATAGAATGCGTACAAGCCTTCCCAACACCAACAGACGTACATTCGCTTCGACAATTTTTGGGCCTTGCCAGTTATTTCCGGAAGTACATAAGAGGATTTGCACAAATCGCAAAACCGTTGACAGATCTGACAAAGAAAAATTCAGTATTTGATTGGCAAACTGAGCAGCAGAATGCATTTGATCAGTTAAAAAAAGAGCTCACTAGTCGCCCTACCCTTGCCATTTATGACAGTAATGCTGCCACAGAAGTTCATACCGACGCCAGTAAGGTGGGAATAGGTGGAATATTACTCCAGAGACAGGAAAATGGTGAACTCAATTCCGTGCAGTACTTCAGCCGGGCTACAACAAAACAAGAACAAGTATACCACTCGTATGAATTGGAAACACTTGCTGTTGTCTGCAGCTTGAAAAAGTTTCGTGTGTACTTGATAGGAATAGAATTTAAGGTCATCACTGATTGCAACGCGCTCAGAACGACTTTGACCAAACGTGACCTGATTCCACGAATTGGCCGATGGTGGCTCACAACGCAGGAATTCAATTTTTCTATCGAATATAGGGCAGGATCAAAGATGAGCCATGTTGATGCACTGAGCAGAAATCCTGTAACTACTAGCTTGCCAGACGAAATAACCGAAGTTGATCTCCTTCATGTCAATATCTCCGAGTCTGACTGGATTTTGGCAGCCCAGCTGAATGACAAGAGTTGTAAGGAAATTCATGAAATTTTGTCACATGAGCCAAAAGACGAACATGAAAAACGTGTTTATAACGAATATGTTCTAAAAAACAACAGGGTTTATCGGAAAACTACACAGGGCTTACGATGGATGGCACCTAAGTCAAGCAGAAGAAACTTATTAATGTATTATCACGACGCCGCGGGACATTTCGCTGTAGATAAAACCCTAGCAGCTGTAGCTAGATGGTACTGGTTTCCATCAATGCGTAATTACGTTAAAAACTATATAGCTTTATGTTTATGTTGTATGTATAACAAGAAACCTTCTGGAAAAGTTCCTGGGAATCTCCATAGTATTCAAAAGATAGATGTGCCAATGGACACGCTTCATCTAGACCATCTGGGACCCTTTGTGAAGAGTAAGCACGGCAATAGCTACTTGATTGTTGCCGTTGACGCATTCACCAAGTTTCTGTTTCTTAAGGCTGTCCCCAATACAAAAACCGCACCGGTTATTAAGTTTCTTCGTGAAATCTTTGAAAGTTTTGGAGTACCGCGTAGGTTGATTTGTGACCCAGGTACTGCATTCACAAGTCAAAGTTTTACTTCATATTGTCTAGAGTTGAATATTAAACGAGTACTCTGTGCAACGGCTACTCCACGAGCCAACGGGCAGGTGGAGCGAATGAATAGAGTCATCCTCTCAGCTCTTACTACCAGTGTAGATAACGATCAAAACTGGGATAGAGAGTTGAGTAAGGTGAGATGGGGAATTAATTCCACTGTGAGTTCGGTCACTGGAAAGACGCCATACGAGGTGTTTTTCGGGTACCAGCCAAGGGGACTTAATGACGCATTCTTGACGTCGGAAGTTTCCGAAAGTCAACCAGTTAATCACGTGGAAATACGTTCCGAAGTGGCTAACAAAATACACGAAAATCAGTTGACTCAAAAGAAGTATTACGATAGAAGGCATGCCAAAGAGAAAACGTTCTCCATAGGGCAACAGGTCCTAGTCCATAGAACAACGCGTTCAAACGATGGACAGAGCAAAAAGCTAGAACCACAATATATAGGGCCCTTCACTGTGACGGCAGTGTTAACGAACGATCGTTACGTGGTTGAAGATTTAAAGGGTGCAGAACGCTGCCAGAAACCCTATAAAGGGATATGTCCCTCTGATAAGCTTAAAGCTTTTCATACGACTGTGAGTTCCAGCGAATCAGACGATGATGCTGAAAACTCACATACATAGAGACTGTCGTCATTGTATCTAATTATGTTTTTTTTTTGTCTTTTCAGAATAACGGTCTTCACGAGGGCGCGAAGTGACGTCAGGAATGGCCGAACTGTACGAAAACAAACCCTGGCATCATAAAAGCAACAGCGCCTAATACCGATGTAGGACTTTGCACCGTACCGTCGACGAAGAGCACTCTGGTTATCGGTGCGAAGGAACCCGCATCACCCCTGTACCCTGTCGACTATTGATTAGTTGGTTATTTTTAGAAGTAGGCTCCGTCGTTTTGAACTTTGGTATAGGACGGGAGTATTAAATATACGTTTCTTTGTGATATACGTGTTTCATTTAAAATATCGTTTACAGACATAACCTTAACTCGCCACAAATAAACACATACATACAACTATGGCCAACAATACAGGTTTACATTCCACAATAATATGAAGAAAGTAGAAAAAAAGAGCATATTGAAGTCGTGCTATGCTATATTTATAATATACTTGGCGAGCAAGATATAATTCATAGGTATAATTCCTACAAAAAAAATGATAAGACCAATAAACGTAGGTATATCCACTTAGAACGTAGTACACAATAAAAGGAATGAAAAAAAACCTAACGTTTAAAGCATGCAAGCAGCACAAATACAATATAAGCATACGATATCACTTGGAGCAGTACTCTACAATAATATATTATTTAATGCGAGGACATAGACGTTACCATATAAGTAGATTTTAAGATACTTTATAAATGTTAAAAAAAATTGTGAAAGTAAAAGTAAATATAGTACAAAAATAATATGATTTGTTATAATGTAGGTAATACTTTGTAAACTTTAATTCAAATTATAATTAAATAAGAAAAAAGCCAAAAAATAGTTTGACAATAATTGCAAAAAAAAACGGAGAAAAATGCCATTCTGTCTGAATTATTTCCTTGATCGGTTTGAGCGCTTAGTCACCAGTTGTGTTTCCTGCATGGTTTTTAGTTTTCTCTTCTTGTTAATTCGATCTCAGTATTATTTGCAGACTCTTCGTTTTCCTCGGTGTTGACACTACTGTTAGTCTTGAGATCTTGAAGAGTAAATTGCTTGCCCTCAACTATTAAGCAATTACCTTTAATTGTGGCAGTTTTGTTTTGCTTTCTCGCCAAACGCTGATGATTTCTTAGTAGTTTTTGTTCTTGGTAATCTTCAGGAATGTAGTCTTTAGCAATGAAAATCCCAGTACCTTTAAGTTCTTTAGCCCGACCCAGTATTTCATTTTTTAATTTAAAATATAATAATTCTATTATAATTGGGCGGTTTTTACCTTCAACTCTGGATTCCAACCTGTAGAGGTCTCTAAAATCTTCAAAACGGGAATTAATCTTCAATTTATTAGATACTAACTCCAACACAAATTGAAACTCCTCAAGAGCAGTTTCTTTTTCAGGCACACCATAAATTATCAAATTAAACTTTTTTTGTTTCCTGTCAGTTGCCAATAGTCTAGATTTTAGGTTCTCATTTTCTTCCTTCAGTTGCTCATTTTCCCCTTTTTAATAGATCAATGTCATTGGAAATATCAGTTTTGATAGATCTGATCTCTGGTTTTATTTCCTCAGTGGAAGCGTTACTAGTCACTTTGTCATATAAAACCCTTCAACAGATTAAATACGTCTCTGGTAGATACTTCAGCTTCATTAGCCATACCCAGAATAAAACAACAAAAATTTATCTCGAACACAGTCGCCGACGAAAATCGGTTCGCGCCAAGTAAATGTTAATAGGTTATCTGTTAAGAAGAGTTAATTTAGCCAAAACTTACGTATTTTCTGACTATTTTATTTCACTTATGATTACACAATGGGACAAACCAACATACACCAGTGATATCACAGTAAAAATAGCACTTTAAATAGCAATACTAAGAATATTTCTAAGGAGCTCTATGACAACACGTTACTCCAACTACGTTCCCGACTCCATTATGAGTTTGCTGTTGTATTTCATTAATTTTGGTTACGAGTCACTGTATGAGATTATATAAGTCTTAATAGGTTATTATTTATTTTTCTATATTAAGCATTTAACACAGAAAGCTCGCTACTCACTTTTCTGTTCGGTTCGTCGTTTCGATTCGTTAATTCGAGTCGTCCATTCGTATGAATGAACGAATGGGCGAATCAACGAATGAACGAATATTTCATCCATACTATTCATCAATTTTTATTTAATACGTTCCCATGGATTTCATGCATTTGAAGGTTTTAACATACTCAAAAAAACAAGAGATTCGATTCGGACGAATAGTTCACCGAGATCATACCCTACTTGATTATCCGCCCAAAAGACGGAATCGCTACGTAACGAAACGAACGGATAAATCGGACCCTCCACACTATGCGGACGAATGAACGAATGGACGAATAGTGAGTAGCGGGCTTAAGTACAAAATATGTATAAGTCCGAATCTGTTGATATTCACTACACATACAGAATATTAGATATTGATACCTACGTGGATTGTTTTTTGTCCGTTCACTCCACGCGCTAACATAATAATGGGTATACTCAGAGCTATTTTATTTATCACAAGATAGCAAGTTGAATTATATGCCATTCAAATATCACTAATTTAACTTTAAATTTTCCACTGATTTTCAAAGTTAAACTTCAGAAGAAAAACAAACACACAACACAAAATATGCTACGACACCCAATATATCTACAGATACACTCATTACTGTCTCTCTTGAGTTTTTTTTTAATCTACGTTAATTTTTAGACAATTAAGCATTTCCAATAACCAAAATTACGGGGAATTTATTTTAATTTGCATAAAATGTGACTTCGCTTTTATGACCCGATACACATTGTCCCTCGGTCAATTCTCCATTGTGGTTTGATGAAAGTTCGGAAGTTGGCGAAACTCGAAATAATGGAATAATTTAGAATATTTGATTTTTAAACACTGTGAACGTTATTTGGAAATCTCAGATTTAACTCTATTTTCCATGTTTTTATAGGCATTATAAGAGCAAAAAGTCGACAATTCTTGTGAAATGTAACGTTATAAATACTTCTCTCAACCCTATAAACTATTAAAATGAATTAATACCGGTTTATCTCATATAATATATATATATATATATATATATATATATATATATATATATATATATATATATTATATGAGATAGTTTAATTAACAAAGATGTCTAATTTCGAATTAGCTAAACAAACATTATCATCACCGAAACCACATGGCACCCTGCTGGTTTTCGGTCCAAACAAAGAAGCCTTTCGAATACCCTAAAACACCTGACTTCCTTTCAGTTCTCACACTACATATTAGTTATCTGCCCTACGGATGTGCCCTTCCTTACTTTAAAAGTCAAGAAGACATACCGTGAATTTAGATTAAGTCAGGTAGATATGTCTTGTTCCTTTATCAAACAAAAAAACAGATGTCTATAGAAGAAACGTTCAGGGTTATAATAAAATATTTTATTTGAGAACACCTCCCACTCAGTATAGTGTATTCGAAAAAGCCCTTAAAGGGTCATTAGGAAAAATTACTTTTTCTGTAGAATCCCGAGTAGTAATTAATGAAGTTTATTGTATTGCAGCTTAAATAAAACTCGTTAAAAAGAAGAAAAAAAAAGATAACTGGGAAAGCAAATGTAAGCCTAGTGAGTGTTTTTTCCCGCAAATAAGTGCAAAAATGTTCTAAGCAATAATTAATTTTAAAATGCCATGACCACAACATATTCAAGCACACTAAATTATATTCTAAACATTTAAGGAAAAGTCAAAATGCTTGTTAACATTAAGAAAGAAAATGTATATTACTGAATAAAACTATATCACCGTCATTATGACATGTTGAAAAATAAAACATTATCATTAAATTCCTTTATTACTAGCAAAATAGAAAAAGTAGCTTCATAGAAAAAACACGCTAATAATAAAAAATGAGCGATATGAACTGTTCATAAAAAAATAGAATACTATGAGTTATTATCCCTTTCTCGTTTCTATTTCGAGTAACATGTCCAAATTGTAGATATAGTTTTAAGGTTTTGGGTAAAACATTTTCTTTTACTATCAAAAAAATATGGTGACAATTTCTGCAAAATATATATAGAAAAAAAAATACTATCGAGAAGCGAAGCGCCTCTTGATGAGTCCAAGAAATTCATTCCATATCTCAATATTGAATGTATTAAGGCAAATCATATGTACGAATGCTTTTAAACGAAATCCTATATTTCAATTTACTACTAAAAGCACACGCGCTACATAATCTTGATATTAATAATCTTGAATTAAGTGACGCAATATACCTCCCAAATCAAAAGTAAAAAAAAGAGGTGTAGTTTAATCTGACTAGTACTGATTTCTAGCATATTTTTGCACAACACCAAAAGGCCATTTTTATCTATGTTAAGCGGCAAGGTGTTGTGACTGCATCATTGTGCCATTTTCGTGGCTACTGAAAATTCCTTTGGCAGGTGAGATTCAAGCTATTGTTTTTGTAAAAAAAACAAAATTAAGAACCAAACATAAGTTTTTTCCTCCAATCGTAAAAGATCCTTAGATAGGTGACACTGATACAGATACAACCTATAGGACTTATCAGACTAAATTAAATACTTCTGTAATTAATGTATTATTGTAAAATTGTTGTTTACTTACCGTTAGTCCAAGAGGTTCTCCGTTCTTCTTTCTAACTCCTACCATTCTAATAGCGTCATTCGTCATCCCGTTCGGAAATAATTTCGGTGGCTCAGTCTTTCTGTCTGGTCTTGGGTTCTGCGTAATATCCGCAATTTTGTCGTGGCTATCCAAAAGTGCCCTAACAAAAATATAATATTGGATGAGCTTTTTAACTTGAAACAGTGATTTATCTTAAAAACGATGTTTTTCAGAAAAAAATGTTTCAAATAAAAGTTGTTTTGTGTCGAAGGGAAAACAAAATGGCAGTACCTTTAATATTATTGTGTATTATTTTATTTTTCGATTCCAAGTAAAATTCGAAATATAGTTTATGTATAATGTTCTATACCTAAATTCAATTGTTTTCAAAATATTCAAATTTGATGTTTTGAACACTTTAACTAGCTGTTAAATCTAAACGGTTTGAATAGGGATAAAACGGACTGCACTTTCTTCTTATTTCTTAAATATTTATCGTATGAGACCAACTCCCGGTTCATATATATATATATATATATATATATATATATATATATATATATATATATATATATATATGATGTGTTTTTATTCCGGCTGTACATCCGTTCACTACTGTCGTTCTGAAAAGAACAGTTTTGCTGACATTTCGCCAAAATCAACAACAATCGCGTCCGAATAGAGACGGATTCAGTCAGTATAAATTAATAATAAATTAATAGATATCTAGACAAACAACACAAATATCTCAAATATATGTAGGTATTATACAGTGGCATTAAGTAATTTAAATAACAATGTTAAATGCATCACATCATATAGTAGGGAATACTACTGAAATTTTATTTTAAAAGAGGCAAAAAGAATCCATATTGTGCCCGAAAAGATGTAGCAGACTGAATTTAAAACCTAAAAATATATAGGTATAAAACATACGGAATTCTTATTTCCTTGCATCTTTTGCGTTGTTTAACTGCATATTTTATTTTTTTTTTTCAGAAAGTACCCATTTGTTATATTACATTTCAAAAATAAAAATTGCGGGATATGCAAGAGTTTTCCTAAAAAAAATTAATTAAAAGTCACACTTGGTCACAATTTGACAGCCCTAAAACGAAACATTTAGCAATTCTGCTAGATTTTAGATATACCAATTTGTTAGAGGAAATGAAATGACCAATTGAAAATTATTTGGACAACATAATTGTAATTATTTATTGTTATTATTATAGTTTTAATGAAGGTTTTATTGACGAACAGACGACAGATACACCTAACAATATAGTTTTTGTTACAGAAACATCCCGCTTTCAATATCGACTCGGAATTCGGTTGGCGCGCTACCGCGCGCTTTCTTTACAGAAAACCTAACTAATCCTAACCTAACCTAATCCGCATTTTTATTAATTATAAGTCTTGTTATAAAAAAAATAGCTTTACGAGTATCATAACTTATAGGTATTTCTTTAATTATGAATATGGCAACGTCGCGCATCAAAATAAAAACAAGCATGGCGATGGGAACATTTGGAAAGATGTTTGAAATCAAAATTACTTTTGATTTGTATAATAATTACATCTTAAAGTAAATTTTGAGTGCTAATGAGAGTTTTCCACACATTTTCTCAATTTGATCTGCTAGAATGGTAGATAAAAACAAAAAGAAACAAAAATAAACGAGATTTAAGAGTGTCAACATAGTTTACCGAAACCTAGTTTTGGTTTGTTTTCTGTAAACTGGACAAAAAAGTAAAGTACCTTGGAATGTAGGTATTTGCATTAAGAATCTCGAATAGTTAAAAAACTGTTTGTGCTTGATAACTTTAAAATTGCTGCATAATTTTTAAAATAAACTACTGCCAATCTTCCGAGTTAGTTATGATTTAAATCACAGTATTAGATATGCTGTTTAGTTGCCTTTAATATAATTTGTGTATTAGCCAGTACCTTCTTAGTTTGTTAGATATAGCCTTTACCATACTGTTCTCTACAAAAATGTGCAGTTTCATGCTCTTTTCTTTTTACAAATGTAGAGGGTAAAAACAATAACCGTCAAACCAGTCATCGTTTTAGTTAACACTAACCCTCGTATTCACTAAAAAGATTTAAGAGTTAAACCAGATCTAGTTGTCATGACAATTGAAACTGTTAGTTCACCAGTTATGTTTTGCTTATATCACTGTCAATTTGTAATTACGGCATTTACAAAAATTATTTATTTAATCCATATATCCATATGTCATTTTAAACCTATAACTGTCAAGTTACACTTGGTCTAAATGTAAACCTCTTTAGTGAATACGGGTATAAATGACTTATTACATTTTGGTCGAAGGCCTCCATAGATCTAAAGCTTAGAGCCCTACTGTCCGAAATAAATACTTGGTGAAAAAATGTTTTCTCTTCAAGCGAAAAAATATATAATAGTCCCCCGGCACAAGAAGAAAGTTGCAAACATAGTAACAGTATTTTAATTATTTTTAAATTATTTATTATTTATTTCTCGTAACTTTATTTTCATTATTTAGTTTTGTCATTTGTTATTTTCCTCCATAAAAAGAAGATTTTATTCCAGTGAATTGAATTTTACCGAATATTTAAAACATTTTATTAGATCTCAATTTTATTCTGCCATACAGGATTCCACTAAAATTTTGGCAGTCTATTCCGGTTTCACATTTGATTTTTGTGCAACATTTCAAGTCACATAGATAAATAGTTTTTTGATACTAAATCTTTAACCATTCCAGTATTGGGCCATTCTGTTAAGTCATAAGGCTTGACACAAAAATTTTACACACTTTATTCTTGTGCATATTTTTAAGTCCATTCGATAAGCAGTTTCTTAATAACTATTTTTTTATCATTTTGTAAGACCGTCATATTGTACCGCCATATTTGATTTTTATCAAAATGTTACAATTTCAGCCCCTATAACTTATTTTTGACCAAAATTTGAAGTCAGTTAGAGTGACAGACCGATATACTAACGGAAATTGGAGAACAAGTTTTTCGGGGTCCAGGGAACCTAAAAGGCTCAGATCGGCGAAAAACTCGGAGGGTGATTTTTTCACGGTTTATTTTTCCCTTCAGAGGGAAATAAAAACATAAAATTATATTTTTTTAGGGAGCTGTTTCACCCTCTTAGATTAAATCTATATAAGCTTATGCCTATGTATGCAAAAGCAAAATAAAAATATAAATGTATCCTTACCCTTGTTTAAAAAGCTGAACCTTATGGACATAAAATTATTAGCCAGCGGTTCGTCACTACGGGCGGTTTTTTCTGTGTCATTGGTGATAGATGGTTGTTGACACAAATACAAAACTTGACACTTTTTTTTTTTTTTTGGTAGCCGGTTGGTGTTTTCTTCGTGACCCCCCTCTCACAAGGGTCTAGAAACGCCCCTGATATTACTAATTTTAAGGGGCTCTCGTATAAAGACTACCCTGTACAGCGGAAAAAAGGCTTTATATACAAAGAAATAAAAGAAATTTGACAGCTTTCACCGTTTTTTTTAGGTAACCGCTTTAAAGCAGAAGACATTTTTGTTTTTTGGGAGCTACTTCATATCCTTAGGGCTACCCCGTACAATAGAAACAAATTATTTATATAAAAAATGTAAGAAATTTGATGTATTTGAAGGTATGTTAAAAAAGTGAAATTGAATGCTTGTAAAGGCTAGCATGTGCTATAGAATGGAAAAAATGCATTTTTTACAACCAGCGAACAGACTTTGGTTGCTTGATAAAATTATGACAGGTAATATCAACATCAACCATTATGTGTTTACATTTTAAATAAATCATCTGCTAATTGTAGGTTACTTCATGCATGATAATATTCATATAGCATCGACTTTAGACAAAAATTCAAATAAAATCTATTTTATAACCTGACATCAGGGTTGGGTCAGTAGAAAACCTAAGGTAATCTACCTGTGTAGAAAACAGTAGAAGACTTGTTTTATACGCGTGTAGAAAAAATCGAGGTTTTCTACCGAGGTAAAATATATAAAGCATCAAGTTTATAAATAGCATAATTTTTTTCATATTTTCGTATTATTTCCAAAATTTTGTATTTTATTTTGAGTAAGTAGAATCATACATTTTTAAATTGTAAAAAAATAAGTTTTTATCTTTTTTCATGTGAAAAAATCGCTTTGCCATCGAGTGAAAGGATAAAAGATTGAGTAAAACAATAAATATTTTTAAAATAATATGACTATTGACTTATATGTGTTTGTAAACATTTTTTAAACGATTTTAAATCTTTTTCTAAAATTGTCAAAATGTATGCAGTATTGTGAATCTTTTTCGAACAAATTTTGCATAGAGCTGCAGGTTTATTTTTATCCATAATTGGTAAAAATATACTCTTTTTTACTGGCATTTCAATTTTAATTTATTATTTAACTAATTATGAACTTAGGGTTGCCATCCGCCTCGGGTTAGCAGGGATTATCACGAAATTAGGTATGGTGTCGAGGCTATAAATTAATTCAACTGGACACCGGGATTATCCTGTAATCGCAGGCTATACCGATTACCCAAACACAGTAGGAATGTAGTACTTTTAACATTATGTATTCATATCTTTTCAAAACTTCAAAACAAGAACATTCTTTTAGTCATCAGTTAGTTGTCGTTCTTTCTTAGGGGTTCCAAGATCTGGAAGGCTTGAAGGTGGGCCTTTTTTTAGTCATCACTCGTTACTAAATAGATTTGTCGTTTGCTTCATTAACTATATTAACTGGATGTGTTCTATTTTATGTAATCAAAAGTAACATATCTTTGAACCTTAAAATGGTTGACAGTTTTTGTCAGATGGAGGTTTTCTACGTACTCAACAGTGTTTGCGATGTCGAAAACTAAAATGGGGGTAGATACACAACCCTGTCTAAGATACATCCCAGTGGCGGCTCCTCCATTAGATCAAATGGTCAATGACCCCCCAATAAATATTTCCAAGAGAAACAAATAAATAAAATAATACATAATTTTTTGTTTTTTTTTCTATTTTGGAAATTCCCTCTATTATTTTAAGCGTATAAAGTCGTTGACCGTTCTCTTAATTCCGCTTCCATGCCTCGCAACACGATCTCCGGAGAGGTTTGATGTATTTAATGTGGATCGTGTGATAGGTTGTGGTTACATTTTGTTTGTTGATTTTGTGGTTTAAATTAATGTTTTTAAAAAAAGGTAGCCACAGTGTTTTAGAATATTAAGACTTTATAATCCGTTTTAAATTATATTGGCGAGCTGAACTTTGAGAAACGACTCGAAGTTAAGACCAGTAGTCGACCTCTGGCGAAATTTCAAATTCAGCAAACAGGTAAAGACAAAAACAAAGAAGTAAATCGTTATTTTCGTAGAAATATGTCCGATTTATGTCACTGGACATGCAATTGCGAAGTAACAAAGGCATTTTATTGTTTCGTGTGACTGAATTTTTCAGATAACTCTTTGCGGTTTATATGTATTGACCCTCATGAAAAGTTGACCACGAGCCGCCACTGATACATCCTGAATATCGGACCTGTAGGTAGGTTTCGATTTTTGCATTATTTTTTCGATCTTTCATGCAGAAACTAGACTTTGCATGTGATATTGTGGATTTAGCTATATGTATGTATTTCTTAAATTTAGAAAATGAGACACACAGCGACGAGTCCACATAATCTTCATTTCTTGCAAATTTCTTCCTCCAGCATTGTAGCATCAATTGTACTTAGGGCGTAAAAATCTAGGGCGGTATCAGGTTTGAAGATATCATGACACAAAAATTGTTCCCTCTTCCAAAGGAAGATTACACCCCCCCCCCCCTTCTGCCCGGAAGAGACTCTTTGAATCTCTGTATTCAACACTCTTTGCAAAATGCAAACACTTGCCTTTTTCTCATTCAAAAGAAACAAGAGTTGTAAAATGATGTGAAAAAAAAATTTAAATGTTTCATAAAATTATACAAAATACGTATGTGAATGGCTGTAGATTTATTTTTTTAGTTTAAAAGAGGTAAATGGGGAACATGTTGGCATCATTTATTAGTGCCGCCTGTCTTGGATGTGTGTTTGAATAATAAATATGTATTGTTCAACAATTATTTTCCAAGCAATGTTGCCAAAAGAAACGTTTTATTATTTTTTCTTCAACCTTTGGCTATGTGGAAAGTTTTAAATAAAAAATATTCTTTTTGTGTATACCACTAAGATTTACTTTTGTAACCCCCTTATAAGTGGACACTTTGACATAATTAAGTTCAAACTTTGAAATAAATAAATACAAATGAATCATTGATTTAGTACCTACATAACTCGCGGTTTTTTCCAGTAATTTTCACAGAACATAAAATCTATACAAAGATTGAACATTTACTATTTTATAAATGCATCGAATTACTGCAATCGGTTTGCGTGTGTTTTAAAAAATCACATAAAGGATATTTTTAAAACTTATTCGCGCTTACCTTAAGAAAAGTGACCAAGATATAAAACACTGAAGCAAATATGTTTTAGACTGAAAACATTCTTGACTTCTTTTTTCGACTTACGGCCACTCAAAAAAACTCTTTAGGATGGAAGATCAAAACGGAGAAACATGATAAACCACCAAAGAAATTTACTGAAAGATATTTTCACATTGTACTTTAAGAACTTATTATAATATATTTTAAGCATTACAAGCATATTTGTTTAATCTTTTCTTATTACTATACCGATAGAAGAAAACCTAGAATTTTCATTTAGCTATTTTGCGATTTCTCTTTAGGTTTAATTTACCCGATTTCAAATGATTGTATATTATACACTGTAGATAATTAATTTCCTTCATAAGCCTAAAAGAAAATTTTTCAACGAAGAGTTTTCGAAACGCTGTAGTAAATTGCTCCTATACTCGTAAAAGCTTCATTACAATTCAGGTTGTGTGTAAATTTTAAACTATTCGCTTTTGCTTACGTTATCGTTGTCCATATTTTTTCTATCTATGTAATTTGTATCTAGTATTATTTTAAAACAGTAAAAATGAGGTGCCAAAACAATTAGCTAATACATTTTCTGGAAAAAAATATAACGATTAGATTCAAATTTTTGGACATAAATATTTAACTACTAAGTTAATATATATTGTATGCTATATTACTCAAGTCAGAAAATAATAAACAATCCGATGACCTAAAATTCTAACAGGTGTTTACTTCCAATATATGTGTGTTGGGTACATAATTTTTTAGATGTGTGTATTTTAATTGTCACCTAACAGTGATTATTGTTTTAAGTATAAATTATTAATATCAGAATTTAATTTTTATAACTATGAAAATTAAAAAGCTGAAGCAAGCAGTATGGGCATGTCTTTGATGATAACCATATTTAAATTGGCATGTGTTTATTAAAGTAGATCCAGATCGAAAATTTATATGCAATACTTAGCTTATCTTTTCTCGAAACATTATCAACCGTACTCACTAAAGAGGTTTAAATTTAGATCAGCTCTAACTTGACAGTTAGGGCAGACGCCACTAAAATCAACCCGATCCTCGGCTTTCTTCATTGGATATGGGGTGTCGTTGCCGTTTGAATTTCTAACGCGGGGAAGCGCTGTAATCGAATGATAGCTCTGTCATTTTCAAATGATTTGACTGACAATTTGAGGTTATGTCATATACGCAGAAAGTAAAGAGGTTGTTATTTTGCTATCGAACTGCTATATCTATGTCCGAAATTAAAAACAACGCATTTTATTATTTAAAGTGTTCGTGTACCCATGGTTATTAGAACAAACTACACTCACACTCGAACAAAACGTGCCTACCTAAAATTGAGTTTTCTATAGAGTTTCTAGAAAGTAGAGACGTTGTATGAACGGGAGCTTCTTTCATACAACGGTAGAAACTTTCATAAACATAAACAGAATCGCTAATATATCAAAAAGCCACACGTAATATTATGACCTTTGTGAAGAATTATACAGGTAATACATTTATTTGTGACATACTACAGACTCATCTAGAACAGAAGTCATACATATGCAGAGCTGCTGGACCTTAAGATAAGACCAAAGGCAATAACGCTTATCAAAAAGAGAGAAGAAAGTGACCGTGAAAATTGGGGCCATTACCATATATGTTGCAGACTAAAGCTTCATTACAATTCAGGTTGTGTGTAAATTTTAAACTATTCGCTTTTGCTTACGTTATCGTTGTCCATATTTTTTCTATCTATGTAATTTGTATCTAGTATTATTTTAAAACAGTAAAAATGAGGTGCCAAAACAATTAGCTAATACATTTTCTGGAAAAAAATATAACGATTAGATTCAAATTTTTGGACATAAATATTTAACTACTAAGTTAATATATATTGTATGCTATATTACTCAAGTCAGAAAATAATAAACAATCCGATGAGCTAAAATTCTAACAGGTGTTTACTTCCAATAGATGTGTGTTGGGTACATAATTTTTTAGATGTGTGTATTTTAATTGTCACCTAACAGTGATTATTGTTTTAAGTATAAATTGTTAATATCAGAATTTAATTTTTATAACTATGAAAATTAAAAAGCTGAAGCAAGCAGTATGGGCATGTCTTTGATGATAACCATATTTAAATTGGCATGTGTTTATTAAAGTAGATCCAGATCGAAAATTTATATGCAATACTTAGCTTATCTTTTCTCGAAACATTATCAACCGTACTCACTAAAGAGGTTTAAATTTAGATCAGCTCTAACTTGACAGTTAGGGCAGACGCCACTAAAATCAACCCGATCCTCGGCTTTCTTCATTGGATATCGGGTGTCGTTGCCGTTTGAATTTCTAACGCGGGGAAGCGCTGTAATCGAATGATAGCTCTGTCATTTTCAAATGATTTGACTGACAATTTGAGGTTATGTCATATACGCAGAAAGTAAAGAGGTTGTTATTTTGCTATCGAACTGCTATATCTATGTCCGAAATTAAAAACAACGCATTTTATTATTTAAAGTGTTCGTGTACCCATGGTTATTAGAACAAACTACACTCACACTCGAACAAAACGTGCCTACCTAAAATTGAGTTTTCTATAGAGTTTCTAGAAAGTAGAGACGTTGTATGAACGGGAGCTTCTTTCATACAACGGTAGAAACTTTCATAAACATAAACAGAATCGCTAATATATCAAAAAGCCACACGTAATATTATGACCTTTGTGAAGAATTATACAGGTAATACATTTATTTGTGACATACTACAGACTCATCTAGAACAGAAGTCATACATATGCAGAGCTGCTGGACCTTAAGATAAGACCAAAGGCAATAACGCTTATCAAAAAGAGAGAAGAAAGTGACCGTGAAAATTGGGGCCATTACCATATATGTTGCAGACTTATGAAGAAACACAACATTGCCAATGGAATAAAGAATCTATATTAATATCTATTCCAATGTGTTTTCCTTATTATTTTTAATGATTTATAATTTCATATATGATAATTATACTTGTGATATAAAATTCTTAGTCATTTTCTTTTTGAGAATTTCCTGAGGACATTATATTGTAATTTAGTCTTCCCATAAAATGTGTTTACATCAAATTATTTCTATACATTACATTTTTGATTTAAAGTTGTTTTCTTTTTATTAATTTTAAGTTAGAATAGTGGCTTTTTCTCAATGGTTAGTAAATGTACAACATATCCCAAAAAGTTTTACCCATATAAGATTTTTTTTTATTGATAGAGAAAATGTTATTTCTGATAAAAGATGGTACATAAAGAAAAAATAAGTTTGATAATATTAAATCTGTCAGATATACAAGTTTTTTAAAACTGGAATTTCTGTGTTGGAAATTTCTTAAAAGGCCAAATATAGTTCTTTCAATTTATTTATGGTTAAGGAGATATTAAGGCTCAATTTCCATTTTTGGGTCACTAACTATAAATGATATAAAAAAAACTGTAGTTAGCTTTTTATTATGAAAATTTTATACCCTATAATTCTGGTAACAAAACAATTTCAAAAAATGTTTTCAAAACCAAATATTTTTTATTTTTTAAATGTCTTGTATATCCATCTGACTTATATTTTTATTTGATAATTTTTATAGTATCTACAGATTACAAAAATAAAACACAGTAAAAAAAAGACATTTTGATCATTTTAAAATAATTTAATGTAATTCAGATAATATCCACAGTGTCGATTACAACTCGTAAGAAGAAACTGCAAGAAACTTACGGGTGCATATTTTTCTTGAAATACAAAAGAGTTGAAATTTATTATGAGCTTTAATATTACAATTTGAAATTAAACATAAAACTTAAGATACAGAACAGAAGATAATCACAAATCAATATACAACATAAACAATCATACATATTTAAAAAACTACATAACATTTGTAAACTAAATAAATTAAACATTTTAAATTATTTATATCATTGTTTTCTTTGTAAAGGAAAGAAATCTTGTTTCTCCATTTTTCTTTTGCCCATCTTTGGTTTACTTACTTGCTCGATCGTTGCACCAAATTGCTTCATGCACCTTAAAATTATAATAATTAATTAGTATCAAGGCACTACTTTGTTTAATTATGCAACCTACTTATGATAAATATCATCATCCAAAGATCTTAAAAAGTTGAATAGCGTCTCAATTTCTATCTCCCTCTGTTTTTTTTTTGTCAACTGGTACCCCAAGGTTACACTCGTTTTTTTCCTTCATAAATTTCTCAATTTCATCATTATGGTGATTCTTAACAGCCTGACATACATGAGACAATTAAAATACGGCAAGCATTTCAGCAACATCACCTAAAACAGAATCGCTTCTCTGCCCTTGCTGACGCAAACATACTAAATGTATGTGTTTACACAAGGTAGTCTTTATAATATATTGTGAACAGTCACACATATAGCGGTGAATGCAAATCTTGCATACTCTACAGTATAAAGTTTTGCATTCTAACTCACATAATTCATTATAAGAAACATTGTAATACTCATCACCTGTTGAAGACATTACCTGATATTCCCCAAATCCATTGTTTCTGCCATTTTGTGTGCTTTTACAATGATTTTATCGTTGTAATTGTCTAAATGACGGCGCTACCCATTTCTCATATTCTTCTTTGCTAAACAAATTAAACATTAATTCTTCAACTTTTATCTTGTGACTTTGTTCCAGATGAATTTGAAGTATGTTCCACAGGCAAATTCATTGTCTTACATAAAGGGCATATAACGTGTGCCTTTCTGCTACATTGGACATCCTGTTCCTGGTTATGAATGTTTTTAATGTGTTTGAGCAGGTTTTATTTCAGCGTGTAGTTTGCACTTCCATGATGAGAATAGTCCCACCAGAGACTATTGACACAAAACTAAGGGTTGTGTTCAAATAAAACATTTCAATAACAAACTGAAATGCTAGACTTTCTAATCTCGGACACAGTTTTTATAAAAACTCTGACTTTGAATAAAAAAGAAAGGCAAAAAATTCGCAGTAAAAAAGCGCCAAATTGAAAAAAATCGCTTTTTGACAGCTTTCAAATTAAAATCGCTCGCGCTAAAATTTCAAACGGCCAATGACACCCGATGTCAAACGAAGAAAGCCGAGGATCGGGTTGATTTTAGTGGCGTCTCAGTTAGGGCAAGCATCCACTTGCAGAAGTCGTATGCGCGGCATGTGCCAAATAAATAAATATTTAGATTACTGTAAATCAAATGCAAATTAATATAAATGTTAATGTCTTCGGCTCGTACGGCTCCGGTCAGTGGGCATTTGGTTAATATTTTTTTAAATCACGATTACAAAATATGGCAGTAATTTAAGCAAAACATACTGCGAACTAAAAGATTTATTTGCCATAAAACTAGATCTAGTCTAACCCTTTGTTAAGCCGTTTTAGTGAATGTGAATAAGTGTTCATAGATAACAATTTTTATAAGAACTTGTAGACTGTTTTAAAAACTAAGAAGAATTAACCGAGACAAGATGCAAGAAAGAAAATGTTTCATACCTTATGTGGGGTTTATTCAGAATGTCGGCTAATTCTCTGGCGTCTCTGTTCCAAGATCGACAGCATCTAATATAAATATCCTTATGTAATTCTGTACTTTCTAATGTTTCAGGTGGGGAAAGGGTTGGTGGTTTATCTTCTAAACGGTCCTGGACCTGCAAAAATATTATAAAAGTTATTAAACAAATTGTTAAATATATAAATAACAATATAAATTGACTAAATGAAGGAATCATCAAATTATTTTTAATTATTTTATGAAAATTGTTATAGTGTGGTGTAACTCGCAACGAGAGTTTGATATGTTAGGTTAGTGGAAGCGGTGCCGGTTTAGCAACAGGTTAGGCACCGAAGCGCCGAAGACATTATCGTTAAAGCTATATCACTTTTACTCTTTATTGTAACGCTAGAATATTTAAAAACAATATTGTTTTTCTATCTTTATTACAATAATATCAGTTAAATAATCTAAATTCTAAAAAAGAAAATTATTCCATATGATATAATCGATTGAACTTAAGAGAAATAAATCTATATCTAAATAAATATCGAGCTATTTCCGTTGGCAATACGCATTGATTTTTTTTCTCAGGGTTTCTCAAAAAAGCAGAGCCAGCGTCAATAATCTGAATTTTAGAAGAAAGTATTGATGTTCAAAAGTTCCTCTTAGGCCAGAATGTGTTAATGACATAATAAAGATTATCAAAAACTACTGAATGTACAATCTGTTTTCCATAGTGCTAAAAATTCAAATTTTAAATAATTTTTAAGTCCAAATCTGTTAATTAATAACTTAGAAGTTAAACAACATCAAAAAAAGGGCACTTTATTTATCGAATAAAAGTTGATCCATGCCTCGCTTTTTTAAGACAACCTGTAACTGAAAAATAATCCTTAGTTTTATTATCTTGCTTAACACTTAAGATTTTCTTAGGCCTTTTGACGTAAATAAAGTTGAAGAATTGTAAAGGATTATTGACTTATTAACTACTTTATGAAATAAAAAAAATCTTTAATGTTATCCTAACATAGATACTAAAAATCCTCTTATTGTTCAACATAGTTTTGCAGTTTTTTTTTATTTTGGATGCACAGTTATATTCCTTTAACCATGATTGAAGTAATACACATTCGCTGTCACATAAATCATAAAATATTAACACACTGATAGCATAAAATACCCCATTAATTGTTAGTACTCTTTGACCGAATATTACATTTTTATGTGATTTTTATAACTCGTTGAAATGACTCTATCCATCATGTCTACGAAAATATTTTTCTATCTTACGACATAAAAACGTTAAGCGATTAGTAATTACTACAATGTGTATGTTGAACAACAAGATTATTTATTTAAACCGTTAATTGAGTAGCTTTATTATTATAAATACTTTAAGAGGGTATCGGAGTGACTCTAAAACGTGCCGACTTTTCGACGACTTATTACCCGACAAAGAAAAAAATGCCCGAAGTAAAAGTATGTTGCTTTTCCGTTAAGATTATCGGAAAGTCAGTATTTTTTCATATTTTGTCTGTTTCAAAAAGCTTCTCTTTTTATTTATTGAGAAATTGCAGCCTTATCGATATTGTTATAAAGTTTAGATACATTTTGTTTTAACTTTTTTTTTAAACAAGTTTTTTACTAAACGACGATGTGATTTTCAGAGCCAACCGCCATAATTTGTAACGACTTGAACATCTGGCTTGTCGGTGAACTATTTCAACCTGCTACTCTGGCGTCTGAAGATATCATGTGATTTATTTACAGCAGAATCGAGAGTTTAAATTAATTCCGATTTTCTCTTCAATTAATATATAGCATTTTAAAATCAAGTTCATGTAATTCATCATAAACGCAAAAAAGCTTGCAGTAAACATAAATAAATATTGATAATAATTTCAACATTATAAATATTAACAAATGTATACCGTCCTATTCCCGTTAGAATTACAAAATATATCGGCACTGTAAATGTACTAGTATGCTTTCTGCTGTCCCTTCGGCTTATTCTCTTTTTATTATAGACATTTATCTTCGAACAAACTTTTCTTACTCTTTTGTGTATTTATCTATACCAAATAATTTCCGTTGCTTGAAACAAGCCAGTAATACACATGATATTAAGTTACCGCTCTATTATAACAAAAGATGTTGAAGTACTATCAGTAAATATATTAAAAATTCGTATTAATCGGAAAAGAATAAAAGAACTTTCTTCTTGGTTCTTGATGAATTCCTTCAGAAGGTATGTTTGCAAGTTTTGTTTTATGGGATGAATAATTTGGTATCAAATAGGCAACATAAAAATGACTTTTTCCTTAGTAAAGCAGTAGTAAGAGGTTAATTTGCTTTGGTCCGTCGAAGCATGGATAGTTATCTAATTTAAGTAACATAGCGCCTGTTTGAAAAAAGCGCATCTGCCATCTATAGCCTGAAAAAGTAAGCGTATCCTGCGAAAGAACAAGGTCGGTATTTATTTGGGCGTTTTCTGGAAAACCGTTCCCGGTTTTAAGAATGGGGTTTTTGGTTTGTTAAAATTTTGATAGTAATGAAACAGTAACGCCCCTGTTAGTGCTAACACCTTACCTTAAAAATTCTCTAAGAACTTAATGTATATTCCGATATTGTCGCAACAATATTTATATAACAATATAGAATACCGTCAATACTTGATGCGTCCAAAATTAAATTGAGGAAAATATACCATTGAATTATCTGCCTGGAAACAAGTTTTTAGCGACTCTCATATTTAAATGGATTACAAATACCTTAAATTACCCCGAAAATTTTAAAGTCGTTACAATTTTAAAAAGTTTGCATTAGGGTATGCACTGAACTTCCCTTTAGTACTTTTAACGAAATTTAAAATATCACTACTATTAGATTCTAATAAAATAATGACGATTGCTACATTTTCTAGGTACATTTAATGTGTTTGTGCCTTTTCTGACGATAACAATTTGGTGTTTGAGACTAACTTATTTTAGGGACAACGGTCATAAATCTTAATATGTGCGTTCGACAGTTGCTAAATGAGCAAACCCGTGTGCCCCAAGCAGCATAAAAATTGCCGTAATTTTCGAATAACTGAAAAGTAAACACCTTTTTAGTCACCGTCACGTTTTGTCTGCCGATAGTTCACGTATTCGTGGCGTTGTACCAATTAATATTTTCTACCTGTGCTGTTAGGGAAGGTGAAAGTATCACATAGTCCACTTAAAATGACAAACATTTGTTAATTCAAGGCGTGGAAGTTGGAAAATATCCTTCAATTCTATGTAGATAGGACACACGCAAAAAATACTTATCGGCAAAATTTGTAAATTCTAGACCCTTCTTGCCCCCAAAATTGTCAAAACTTATATTTTCATAGAGAATATTACTAGTTTATGAAAATCTAAGGCAGATAGAAGAAGTTCGGCCACAGGGACTAAAAGATAATTTGTGGGTCGGGGCGTGTAAAATCGTTGCATTTATTTGCGAAGCAATTTATCCCAAAGATAATCCGATTTAACTAAAAATGAATTTGAATATTTGTCAAAGAATCTTTAGAATTATTAAGACAGTTATAGTGGCAGCAAGATGAGAATCCTCTACATTCAGGAAGATGTCACATAATTGTTAAATGAAATGTTAAATACATGGACTGGAACTTAGAGATTTCTTAGGTTGCCACCGAGGAGGTTCAGACCATAACTCTTTTGACTACTACCTTTTCTTCAAAACTGTACCGTAATATGTCCCCAAATAATAAAGCCTAATTTAAAATTAGAAAGGTAATTCAAATACGTATAAAAGAATAACCATTGCAATTTGAATATTTAGTATAAATTTAATAGGACATTTTTATTTGATGTTACATGATGTTTAGATTTAATATTATCAAACTTTTTTATGCTCCATGGGCGTATTAAAATTATACCGGAAAAAAACCGTTTTTTTTTTTGGTGAAGCAGACGGCCTACGTATGAGCACTCTACGCATTAAATTAAAAATTAAATTAAATTTTACACGTCTTCAACCTCCTGATTACTCGACTATAATAAAACGTCTGAAAAATCAGTCTGAAAAACTAATTATTCTATTGATTTCAAATTTTACAAAAAAAATCAAGCTTGATACTAGGATAAACTGATAACATTTTTGTACGAATTCAAAATAGCAGCCTAATAAAATGGTTAAAAAAATCAATGTGAAAAAACTACCTATTCATGTTGATTTCAAACTCAGTATATAAACCAACTATAACTTCCGGTGAATCGTGAGACTTTGGTAGGAATATAGTGGAACAAAATGTGAATAAGTTTTGGCAAATAATAGTTTTTTTTGTTTGTCGGTGATACTTGTTAGCAATACAAAAGTGTTTACCTTTTTTTATTTTAGTCCTCAGTTGGGTTTTTCTTACTTACTCCCCCTCAATGTTTTCTCTTCGTGGCATCTCTGATAATTTGTATATGTACTATACATATTACTAAATAATCATGTACATGCTGAACTAAACTGGGTCATACTTTTCCGGATAAAGCCAATTTACCGTTTTTATTGACATTAGCATATTTTAGTCGCGATCACCTTTTTTTGTTACATTTTCCTTACTTTTATTTTGAGTAATAAGTTTCGGAATAATTAACTATATTTATATTGAAAGTAGTTTACCCAAAAATAATGTTGAGTTCTTTCTACTTCATCCTCGGTATACGATAATTATATTTAGATTTTTGTATATTTTGCTCATCATAAGTTAGTTCTGGCTACGACCCTGATAGAATTCCTAATAAGAAATAAATTGGTTGCATTATATTAATATAGTTGTTCATTTTCTTTTAAATAAAATGCAAGTGATATTGTTTAGAACAGGTGCAAATTGTAAAAGTCGATAGTAAAAATGCATTCAAAGGTAGCGTTTACCCTGATAAGCAGCTCGTTTTAACAATTGATTAAATTAATCATTACATGATACGTTAAAAATAAAATGGCATGTTATCTTGAAAAAACTACTCGACATACATGAGTATATGAGATCACCATACAAAGGAGCGCGAATTTGATCTAGAAAGAAGTTTTGAGGCAAACGAATGTATCGTTCGCAGAACAACTTCAAAACATTTCACTTTTGTAACTCTTATCACCCTAAATCTATCATTATTATAGATGATTCCCAGGTAAATGAATGGTGGAAAAAGAATGGTCTTTTCTAATGCAGTAATATACGATAATAATATATTGTCTGCCCCTATTTTAGTTTTTATCAGATGAGAACAGAAAAAAATAAATTATTATCTCGTACTATTATACTAAATTCCGAAAGTAAGTAAGACCTGTATTCACTAACAAGGTTTAATTTTTAACTAGGTCTAACACATATAAGTTTAAAATGACATATTCAACAGTATAAAAAAATGATACGAATATAAGCTAAACATATCTGGCGAACTAAAACATTTAATTGTCATGACAATTAGATAGTCCAACTCTTAAACCTCTCTAGTGAATCTGAAGGTAAGTTCTTAATACTTAAAATAAGATAACCAATTTCAACTAGTCTGAGAATATTACTTTTAAAAAATCAATTCAATCTTTTAAAAACTGGATTGATTCGGCCTTTACTTGGTGAAAATCCACAACTAATATATATGAGATTAAGTAAAAAAACAAAATTACGTTAATTTAATTAAACAGATTGCAATAAATAATGGTAATAGTCCAAATATGATGGATAATATGTTAAAGAGAAAAAGTTATAAAAAGGTTTCTGTTGAATTTACCCTAATTTAAAAGACGCTTTCACTAACTATAAATGTATTATGTAGCATGGAAAATCCAGTAACAAAATAGCCAATTTCCTAAGAAAACTAAAAGTGAATGTCGCATATAAAACCAGTATCTTCTTAGGCAAATTCATAAATAATAATAAATCAAAAACAATTTAAATAACAAATCAAGTGTCTATAAATTAACTTGTAAAGATTGTCCAAAAATGTGTATGAGTCATCCCCCTTTGCCAAGGGGAATGACTCAACTAAATATGCTTCTCATTTAATTAATTACATTCATCTTTTTAACAAAAAATTTTAAGTTTTACGTACAGAAAACCAAAGAACAAAATTAAATTTACTATAATCTTTAGAAATTCCTTAAGAATTAAGAATTAAGAATAAGCTTAAACACACAGGTCTATTGCTTAACGATCAAACTGACCTGAACAATCCACGTCTTACAAATATTTTTTGTTGATATAAATATGAAAAGCCCAAAGTAAAACAGATAAAAAAAGTTTTGACCCTTCATTTTATTTTTATTCTATTTGTATCATCTGATAAAGCCACAGTGTTCGCGAAACATGACATAAGTTTGTTTTCTTTAATATAGTGGAAGTTCTAAATAAAAATTGTTTTTTTACTTAATGCCATATATCTTATATATTTTACCTAGGGCACTATTATGCAAATTGATTTTCAAACGGAAATAAACCACCTAAACCCTCTGAGACCGAAATCTGTGGCGAATTTAGAAATAATGATAAAGCAAACACTCTTAAAGTCGATTTTGAAAACAGAAGCGTTTGTTTGCCGACAAATATAAGTTACAAATCATCTATACTTTGCACCCTACCGGTTAGGGGTGTAAATACAATCAAGATGAACCCAAATATTTTTACCTGAGATTTTTAGTAGAGTAGAAATTATCTTCTTAGTTGAAGTAAGCAGAAAATAAAATTAAAATTTTTTATTATTATTTATTCTATAGGTTAGTAGTGGTTTATCGCTAAACAAATTTACCAATCAAAAATTTATTAAACTAAAAATTCAGGTTATTAAATGTACACTTACGAGTTCGATATGTTTATTCAAGAACAGGTGAACATTATCTCAGAGCAAGGAGAACAAGCAAAAGTAATTCTAGGTTAATATATAATTTTTTCTCTCAAGGAAGATAATCCATGTGGGTTATCCAAAACAATTTTGAAATCGTTTGCGTAACCTGATTATAATGCGGCTGACTGACGTGCTAACTTGAAAATAGCAAAGTACAATTATTTAAAATATGAAACAAGTCAATAATGAAAGGTAAACCAAGGTAGACACATCAGTTACAAAATGAATTTTAAGAACCACCTATATACATTGTGGGTAAGTATATATGTATATATATATATATATATATATATATATATATATATATATATATATATATATATATATATATATATATATATACATATGTGTTACTTTATCAATGTAAATGATAATACTATTATATTCGCTTAGTCCAGATACAGGGTGGCAAAGTTTTATTTTTTTTACTTTTTTTTTTCATATTCCACACTTCAAAAGATAAATTAATTGTTACACATAACTTGGATCCATATTCATGATAATTTTTGTAATAAGGTCACGATCTCTTTTAATGCTCCAAACTTTTTTATGTGTCGACACTGAGCATATTCCACTATTTTGATATGACACTGTTTAAAGGTTATTTAGCAAAATAATCTTCCTTACATCTAAAACTTTAGTACAAAAACCTTTAAATATGAATGAAACGTAAAATTCTAGGTAGTAGGCTTTTCATTGCAATTTAAAATCGAAAAATCACAAGAACGTTTTTGACTTTTATAGTCAGGATGAATTGTAAAGATGCTCATTCCGTATATACTATATACTATATGTACCAAAGATTGTTTCTTTATTTTAAATTAGGCATTTGTTTCGAATCTATTTAGCTATATTATAGTACCTATATGTAGAAAACACATGTTTTTTTGTACTTATTTATTAATATGCTTTTTTATTCATGCTTCTTATAATCAACTTCATTTATCGAAGTTTGTTCGCTGTAATTACATTTTGCTAGGTATATAATTCCTTTCCAATGATGTTAGTCTACTTAAATACATATTAATGACTTATTTATAATAGGTTTTGGCAAATTTTAATATAAAGTCCTGCTTCTTATAATGGTATTATGTAAAATCGACTTGAAATACCTCTTACTCATCAGAATTTTAATAAATACCTTGATTATTGTTTAAACAATACGCGGTCTGCATGATTTCAGTAAAGAAATGGAACTTTTTTTATTATTGACTTAAGTAAAAAAAGTTATTCCTCCAAAAAAGTTTTTCTTATCTTAAAAATACGACTGATTAAAAAATATATGTGACTCCATATACAGGGTACGAAACAAACAAAAAAATAAAAATTTGCAAAAAAAAAACTGAAATTGAAATTTTTGAAACAGCTAATTAAAAATCCCGCAAATACAAGCCCAAAAGCTTTTGAAACTTTTTTCTAATAGACATACCTAATTTTCGAGTTTCACTTGAAAGTTTTGACTAATTGACCACTGAATTGCTCAAAAACTACACATCGTACAAAAAGACTAAACTCAAATTTTTTTGCTCTTTAATTCGACTATCTCAAAAATTTGGACTTCACACTTTTTGTTTTGCCTACTTCCGTATTGTTTACACAATTTTTATATTATGATATATAATGATAATTGAAATGAATTGGATTTTTTTTTGTAGACAAAATAATTTTTTTAATAAGTATAACTTTTTATTTTATTTGCCAAAGTCGATAATACAAAAGTTTTCCATTTGTTAACTAAATTCACACAGAGTCTGTATAAATAGGTATAGATATATATATATATATATATATATATATATATATATATATATATATATATATATATATATATATATATATATATATATATATATATATATATATATATATATATATATATATATATATATATATATATATATATATATATATATGCCCACACTTATACCTTTCATATAAGATAAACGTTTTATTGAGTTTGTTACACATTAAATCAATATTTTTAGATTTATGATCACAAATTAAATAAGAAAAATCGGTATGTGGATGTACCTAGTGAATAGTCAGCAGGACAGACATAAAAAACAACATATACATCTCCACATAACAATAGTTAAGGAATATTTATCAAATTTAGTTAAACATTGCCTACTATGTGCTAACGTTTCGGATTTATAAAGTATACATAAATTTTGGTAGCATCTACTTAGATGTTTCATAATTGAATACTTTTTTTGTATTAAAAAAAACTGACTATTTGTCAGTTTAGTTCACATCCAAATAAAGTATAGATTCGTTTATCACTATTAGTAACCTACCCGAGGTTACTAATAGGCAAGCAGGCATAGTTGCAGCAGGAGCAAGTTAGTAAAAATTTAGTATTTTACTGTTATTCACCTGCTTAATTAAGACCATTTTATTCTGCAGATAGCTAAAACAAATGCAACAGATTCTCTTTTTCTACTTTCAAGAATTGTACGGAGATGAGATTAGATGTAGATGTTTAGTTTAGACAATAGAGCAATATCGCATGTAATCAGAAGTTCATTTCAGGAGTTGTCTAAACCTTTCAACACTAATTCAGTCACAAAAAAAATCGTGTCAATATAGTTTAGTCGTCACTGGAGGCTCAAAACACAACAAAAATTAAGCAGCAGGCTTACTTTTTACTTTCCTTGTAAAAGGGAAGTCTTGAAATCGTGAAAAAATCACCCTCCGAGATTTTTTTAGATCTTCACGTGTCAGTCCGGCATGTACGGATCATGCCGGAAAACAGGTTTTCTCAATTCCGTTGGTATGTTTGTCTGTCTGTCCGTCGGCCTGTCTTTTCGCGGCATAGCTAAAATTTTAGTAAAAAATTAAGCGACATATGGGGATGGCCAAATAACAAAATGGCGACCTAGTGAAATGAAAAAAAAAACTATTAAAAAATTGGTTAACCAATCTGCCTTAAATTTTGTATCAGAATATGATATTTATAAAATTAAGATACACGAAAAAAAATGTAATAACAATTTATAAAAAACTGCGTTTTGAATTAGAGGTCTGGAAATAAAGCATTTTGATCCAAATCTAAGATAATACTACTTTTCGAAAGAATAATTCTAAGACAAAAATAGAAAAATTTTAATTATAGTTTAACCAAATAAAATAGTTATAGACATTTTCTCATAAAAACAAAATTGGTAATCTTATATAAATGTATCTTATTTGTTTTTGTTCGTAGTCTTATTTACCAGATCTATTGTACAGAAAATATCATCCGCAGTACCATACAATTCTTATGCCTATGAGGTCTTACAAAATTTTCAAGCTTAGAAAAGTGATTTGTATATTTAGAAAATATACACAATTTCGAATTAGTAGCATAATATAACCTTAAGCCTAATTAATTCAACCTTAAAGCCTTTTCTTCTGTCCCGTTTACTTCACATACTTCTCTTCTTTCTACTACCCCTACTTGCATTAGCCACCATGACTTCATCTTCCATGTTTTAATAATATATTCCACTACTAACTTATTTTTAGATAACCAAAGGCACCCCTTGCACAAAAACATGTTAACGTAATTAGCGCCTAGAACACAATGCGCATTCCGTAAACGTTTTACGTAAAAATAACAAATGCGAAACATAAAAAGGAAGCACACATTCGTGGTACAAAAATGTCGTTGGCTAAATAAAATCGTTTATAATCTATATTTCAAAAGAGTATCTAACAAAACACCGAAAAACATATAAAGAAAAAGAACGTTCGACGTAATTTGTATTGTGTTCCACGCTTAACTTAGTCAAAAAGAACGTTTTAAACCAAACATGTACCCTCTGTTTATACAAATACCACAAAAAAATGCATTTTGTTCCAAACAGAATACAATGTGTTGTGAAACAAATAGTATACATCGAAAACTGCGTTTTGATTTGATGTTTTGTACTTAATTTTCAATACAGAATAATGCAATTTTATTCAGGCAACTCGGACCATGTAATTCTTCACATTTTAAATTAGTAGATCTAACGCCATATATAACTCAAAATTCGAAGTTCGGGCGAAAACTGCGTTTTAATTTGGAGCTGTTGTATGTATGTATGTTCCTTTATTACCACGTAAATCTTAAAGAGAGTTTGTGCAGCTTTAACTGACGATTCACAAAAACGTGACAATTGTAAAAAAGCAACGGATTATCATTATTTCATTAAAAACGTTTTAGTATTTGCCAAACGCAAGTAAAGAATTTAATGCATTTTAATACCTTTCTGGGACATACCAAAATTTAACACCTAAAAGCGTTACGAAGACATTAAAGAACAACAACTAGTAAAAAAAACATATTTTTTTAAAAACTTTCTTAAAAATAAATCGCTTGGAGAATCATTCTGTATATTATAGTTCCTAACAGATTTAGGTCAGCACCCTAAACGTCGAAAAGCTGGATCAACCCGAAGAAAATTGTTTTATTTGCGTTTCTTATTTTTATTTATCTTTCTTCGCGGTTTCACAATAATCCGAGTCTAAAGCAGGTTGAGAAAAACTTTCTCGTTTGCTTTGAAGATCAATTAGGTCGATAACAGGCTGGGTAGTTTCACTCGTCAACTACTGAGAACAAAGGAATTAAGTATAAACGCAAGCACGACGAATATTTATTTTAGTTCTCTAGTAACTTAAGGATTATTTTGACTATATCAAATGAGGAATAATCCAAAACGCATCGTGCCTTTTTGTAGAACTCTAATGTTGAATATATTATAGAAAATTAACAAAAGGGTAGTGAAACGTCATAATGAATGACTACTAATCATATACTGTCAAAAACCATTTTTGTTACAACTTGTCCCCCTTTGCTTCGTTGAATAGGTAGTGAAAAGATGCAAGAAAGTTTAGTCTTTTGTGCGATACATACACAATTTGGGTTTCGGCAGCCTTCTGGGAAAACTGGCCTCTCCAAGAATAACTGGAGTTGGGCTCTCGTGAGGCTCTCTGGGTGTTTCTTTGAAACCATGAATCATCTTCATGGAAGGTGTCATCAACTTCGTTGTTGACACGAGCGCCTACAACCTCTCCGTTGTCGGTAACACCTTTAACGTGGACGGGAGTGTTGGAAGTAACAAGTTGAAGAGGTCGGCCTTGTTTGGTAAATCGTCATGGCAGAAGGATGGTATTTCCCTAAGGGCTCATCTGGAATTTGAATTGTGGCTACTACGTAAGTCAATAGAGTCACAATTTCCATTATTATATAAAGTCCATCCCTATGAGGGGCGAACTTTGCGGTGTAGGAGTATGTACTTTTACTTAGGTCGTGAACGTTAACGAGCACTTTTTCACCGCACTTCTAAGCTGGTCCTACGCGATGGTGTTTGTCGGTGGTCTTGTTGTTTATCATGGTTGTCACGGGCTTCATACGCATATAGTACGCAAATATGGCGTTATTTAAGAGACAAAGTTGTCCGTTTCCACTATGCCGCAAAAGTCATTCTGCATATCCTCAGGATTGCGCATGTCACGGCCGGTGGATTTTGATTTGACAGTATTCATCGGAAAACCTATGGCGGGTAATTTTATTTTCCAGGACACATGGCTATCTGCTAATAAGATTGACCATTGCGTCATTAGGTCTCGGTCTTCCTCTCGACCGGGTTGGCAACTGAATGATATGATAGGGTTAAAACCTGTTTGAATGCTAGAGTGTATGATACCTGCTGCTTGACCGCAGTAACGAACAGGACATCGTTGTCAGAGTAAACGCGGTGCGGAATACCACAGCGTATTATAATTTCGTTGATCAGACATCGGGCATAATTTCTAACGGTAGCAATTTGAAGTGGAATCAATTCTACCCATCTGCTGCCTATATTTTCTACACTGAAATCCATTTATATCCGTCTGGCGTCTCGGATAAGGTCCGAAGAGATCCATCGTGCTGAAAGTGTTTTTGCGCACTCGACTGCTGATCAGCAGTCGCGTGCAAAAAGTGTCACATACAAAAGATAAAAATACATATGTGTATTTTTTTTTCTTGACAACTTGAGCATAGTTAATCGATTCTATTTAAATTTATGAGAAAGACAGTTGGGTTTTGAGGATCAACAAGGGGATGTTAGAAAGAAAAAATTTTGTTAAATTAACAAAAAAAAAACTAACACACACGCGCGCTCGCTTCACACGTATACAAACGTTTCGTCTTAGAATCGCTTGAAGATTTAGGAATTAGTTCTATTTGTTTATAAGTTTTTCTCATTCAAATTAGTGAATTGAATAAAAAAAACCTTTAAACCTTTTAAACCTTAAACCAACCTTTCGTCTCAGAATTACATGGAGATTTAGATATAACTTATTTTATTTCTTGATGTTTTCTGTTTTTGGGATAAAGAAGAACATCTGAAAAATAATAATAAATAAAATTTAGCTTAGGAACTATCATTGCATGAAGCTTAAGAAATAACTAATTTTCTTTGTTTCGTATCCGAAAAATTGTATTAAAGAAATATTGAATCAGCAGTATTCTCTCCTTTAATAACAATTTGTTTCCTCTTACGAGGGAAGTAAAAATGTAGTAAATTATCAAGTTCATAGTAACAAGCTATACAGGGGCGCACCGAAGAGAAACTCTTGGGTGGAGGAGAAGTATGCTGTTAAATAAATATAAATTAATTGTCTTCTTGCACTATCTTGAATGTTCTATAAAGAACAATATTTGTAGCAAATTTACGAATATTTTTTGTGTGGTAAAAATATACATCGTGGTTTTAAGTTACGCTTAGATCAGGTAGAGATACACTGGAAATGCTGTCTAAAAACAATTAATAGACAATGCAAGACGAGAACGTACTCTTCTTTTCATAATCGTATATATTGTTAAAATGCTGAGTGTGTTCTCTACTGTTTATTTTATAAAAACGCGCTATTCACAACTAGGTATCAAACAAAAAACAATTTACAATTATAAGCTAATAAGCGCATTAACTTAAGTGAGCCAAATAAAACTAAGAACAAGAAGCTACAAATTGAATCAACGGGCAAAACAACTTTTGAAATAAAAAACATATGACACAATTAATCAAAAGATCGTTAATTTAAATGCCACACCATGAATATCACTTACTTTTGAATTTTACGCAAAATTCTCAGTCAACTTAATGAGATACCCTATCCCTATCTTAAAATGTTTTCTCGAGATATTGATATATCAAAATTTGTTGACTTGAGAACCTGTAAAATCTAAACGGTTCGAGCTAGGGCAAAACGAATTACATATTTGTGTCTTATTTTTTATTGTTTTTCTTATGGAATTAACTTCTAGTCTAAGCAGAAGTAAGAGTTTTTCTGCGATTAAGTGTTCAATTTTGTTTTGCCCTAGGTCGAACCGTTTAGATTTGACAGGCTCTTTATGTTCGAAACTATCAAAATTATTTTTAAATGTGTTCAGATGATTTGTTGCTTCAATCAATTTAAAGTTAAATATTTTTATTCAGTTGCGAAAAAGCCAAAAAAAATTTTTGTTTGTCAATCTAAACATCAAAATTATGTTGTATCATGTTGACCTATAATCCGACTTTAAAGTATTTTTTAGATTATTTATTACTATCAATTTTCAAACCTAAATATGTCAAAAATAACTAAAGACATATGTTGGCCTAGAATCATATTATAAACCATATTCTTTTTATGTTGTAAAACAAGAGTAGATGATATATGAAGGCGCACAAACATAAAAATTATTTTTGTTATTAAACTAATTTTTCAGTATTTCAATAACAGCCTTCAGGCCACAGAAATCCGGCAATATAGCTCGCGTGATATCAGAAACCGTAAAGCTTTGGCACCGCAAGAAATCAAGAACCACATTCGAAGTTGTGGCAAAACCCTCAAACAAAACTTAACCTTAGTTTAAATTTACTTGTCAAGCCTGGAACACAATGTAAATTTAGTAACCATTTAACGCAAAAGCTAAGAAAAAAACGAGGCATACATTTTGATACACAACTGACTGATAATTTGATCTTTTGAAGTCAATATAACCTATATACCAAAAAAGTATCCAAAATAACACCGAAAACACGCACAGTAAAATACCGTTTGAAACAAACATAATCTGCATTATGTTCAAAATTACGTAATCCCGAAATGACATAAGAACGCATTATAAATGCTGTTTTTGACATCACGGATTTTGAATTTGAAGTCAAATATTTCGAGTTGAAACGTAAAGTTTAGATCTAATTTGCAATGAAAAAATATTATTATTAGACAAACTTTTTGGCAAGTTATAATTCTAATTCGATATATTCGATGTTAGAAGTAATAAAACCTTTTTATTTAGCTAATGTTTATAACCTATTTTGGGAATTCAAGAATGTAATAAAATATAAGATGTTGCATATAAATTAACGATTTTTGTATTAATTTTGTTTCACATATTTTTTTTATTTCTATAGTCAGTTGTTTTTTAATAAGATTTTTAAAAACATTTAAAAATCTCCACATGATGTGTCTATAATTAGAAGATATCACCCTATGCAATTAGGATTTTGGTTAAAACTGAATTCGGGGACATCACCATAAGTGAATGAAGATTTTGTATTATTACTTCCCCTTCAATGGCATCTGCCACGTATTTTTAGCAGCCGATTAATGAGTGATTTTTAATATACCTCCAAATAGATGAATGCCAGGCAGTTTATTAGGTATAGCATCTGTAACAACAAATAAACCATATTTTTTCATATTATTTTAGTGCACTTTCTATTGTAACCAAAAATGTATTTTGTAAACCTTGTTCGTCACGGTGAACACTTGTACGAACAACATCCAGCGATTCCTAGGACTTAATTTATCTAAAATATATTTAGATAAACTAATAATACTTTATTCAATAAATACAATTATACCTTGGCCAAAAGATATGTTTTGAAAAAATATTTAACTTCCTACCTTGAAAGGACTTTTGATTTCAAAAGTTGGTACCCAAAATTATACATTCCTTTAAAATCACTTTACTAAATTGGATTATATTTATATTTTCATGAATCACTAGATTCGATTTTAGGGTGGAATGTTTTGCCCATAATAATGCACTACTTAACTGTTTAGACAAAAAAAAAACTTTTTTAGAATTAACAGGGAGTAAGGCTAGAAAACTGACGACATCCAATAAGTAAGCCAAAATATCAGCTGCTGTTTCTGTATTAAAATATGTAGGTACTTTAACCTTTAAAGTATTCACTTATAAACCTCAAGAGAAATTTACAATTGTAGGTACTTTTGATTAAATCACTAGTAGAGTACACCCTGTAAATGAAAATATTTTCAAACTAAACATCCATATATCAAAGAACATTACACATAGACAAGGAATTCCATTTGTTTTCAATTTAATTGGAGCACATTGCTCTTAATACGACTTACTACGAATTTTTGCTTCTGTTACGATAAACTTGTTCAAGGTAATGTTTTGCTGGCAAAGCATATATGATAACCTGTTTATTATTAGAGTGCATGTGAAAAATAAACAATGTGTCATGGTAAAGGACATTTTATCTGCAGTTTACGTGTAACGTTTAGTAAAGTGAAATTTAACTTCCGTTTACATACACGACTTATTTACTATTCGATGTCCACATGGATGTCATTTAGACTATTTCGTAATATTCCTTAATTTTGTGGCTATAGGTCTAGTGGTCCAGAGACTATTACTTGAACTAGGCAATTACTTGTTATCATGTTAATGTCCCAAGGAATATCTTTCTTCGAGATAATGAAAATGTCGGAACACGAGGACGGTCTGGTAAAACATCAAAACAAATTATTACTAAAAAACTAATTATAAAATTTACCTCAAATTTTGCACAAAAATCAAGTGTTACATAGGAATAAACTGATAACATTTTTATATGAATATAAAACATCAAAACAAAATGGCATCCTAATAAAATATTTAAAATTCAGCCCGAAAAAACTAATTTTTAGAATCATTTCAAATTTTGCGCAAGCATTAAATGTGATCTAGGTAAAGTTGTGTACGAATTCTAGATAGCGGAACAAAATCGCACCCAAATACAATTTTTTTAAAATTAACGTAAAAAGATCGTATTCAAATGACTTTAAATTTTGTAGAAAAATTAAATGAGATATAGGCATAAACTGGTACAAACACATGACATGTTACGTGTGTCAATGTAAAAACTACTTATTTAATTTATTACTTCATCATCCTCCGAGATTTTTTCAGATCTTTACGTTTCAGAATCCCTAAATGCCTAAAAACATGTTTTCTCAACTCCGTCGGTCTGTCTGCCAGTCTGTAGGTCTGTCGGTCTATTTGTTCATGGCATAACTGCAAAACTACTTACGCGATTGACTTCAAATTTTGATAAAAAATTATAGGTAATTTTGTCAAAAATCTAATATGGCAAAACAAAATGCGGCCTAACGGAATATTAAAAAAATTATTACTAAAAAACTACTTATATAATTTATCTCAAACTTTGCAAAAAAATCAAGTGTTATGTAGAAGTCAACTGATAAAATTTTGGTACAAATCAAAAATCAGCCTGAAAAACAACTTAATGGAGTGATTTCAACTATTTCAAGATGGCGACTAATTAAAATGTTTGTAATCGTAAAAAACCACCCTCTCAGGTTTTACATATATTCACGATTTAGCGTTCTTTGATGCCAAAAGATATGTTTTATCAATTCAGTCGGTTTGTCTCTCTGTCACTCAGTTAGAGGCTTAGATTAAAGACTACGTATCAGATTGAATTCAAATTTTAATAAAAAATTAAGGGTCATATGAGGATGATCTGGTAATATTTTCGCAAAAATCCAATAATATAAGACAGGAAAAAATGGCGACCTAATAAAATATTGAAAAAAATACTCATTAGATTAATTTCAAATTTTGTGCAAGCATTAAGTGTGATATAGAGATAAACTGGTAAAGTTATGATACGAATTCAAGATGGCGGAATACAATAGCAGACAAATAAAAGTTTAAAAAAATCAACGTAAAATTTTTTTATTGAACTGACAATTGAAAAATTAAATATGATATAGGGATAAACTGGTATGAATTCAACATGACTTAACAAAATGGCAGTGTGCGAAAAACTACTTATTGAATTTCTTTTAAATTATGCCCAAACATCATGTGTCGAATTATTAGAAACTGGTAAAATATTGTTAGGAATCCAATATTATGGAACAAAATGGCGCATAATAAAAATGTTTGAAAAACCTATGTACTGAACTAAATTGGGTCACATTTCACTATTCCTGATAAAAGATTCATAATGAGGGAAGTTCCGGGTAAAGTAAATTTACCGATTTTTTTTTTTTTGATAACAACGTTCCAGAAGAAACTGCTCAGAATATGCGGTGTTTCATTTTTTACTACCAGCCTCCAACCTTTAACAAAAGTTTCTTTTAAATTTTTCGTATTCAATGTTTAGTTTGAATTACGGCAATAACACATTCCAGAATTTATTAGTTATTACAGTAAAGATACCCAGTCTTTTTCTGTCGAGAATAAAATTCATTCTTTTGAAAGATATTTTTAAAGATTCACTCCTTTTTTTGCTTGGCAATAAATCAATTGTGAAATATTTGTCATCTGAAACAAATGAGATTTTTTATTATTTCGTAATATTTTTTTAATTTTGTGATTATAGGTTTAGTGGTCCAGAGACTATTACTTGAACTAGGCAATTACTAGTTATGTTAGTGTCCCATGGAATATCTTTCTTCGGGCTAATGAAAATTGTTAATGTCATGTACTTTTTAAATACAGACTACTTGTCTGTAACACTAATTTTAAAATTTTGTTTTTTTTTTATAACAACATTCCAGAGGAAACGACTCAGAATATGCGATGTTTCATTTTTCATTAACCGACAACCTTCAACAAAAGTTGGTTTTATCTTATACAATGTTTAGTTTGAATTACAGCAATAACACATTCCAGAATTAATTAGTTACCAGAATTGATTAGTTAGTTTTGTAAAGATACCGGTCTTTTTCTGTCGAGAATAAAGTTCATTCTTCTGAAAGAAGTTTTTAAAAAAATTCCCTCCTTTATTTTGCTTGGCAATAAATCAGTTGTGAAATATTTGTCATCTGAAATAAATGAGATCTTAATGATGAACAATGGCCTGCAATACAGACATTTTATTTGTACACAACAATCAACTTTAACACATTATTTTTAATTAATAATACTGGATACTTGACCATTCATCCAAACTTATAAAAAAGAAAAGGTCCCCTTATAAATAAATAGAAGTTTTTATAAAACAAAATATATCTGGAAACACTTGTTACTAAAATTCTCACTCAGCAGATGCAGATGATTGCAAAAAAACATTATGTAAGAACATAATGAGGAACACAAAACTAAAAAACTAAAATTAGAGATCCTTAAAATTCCTATTGCACCGTTAACTACATAATTATAAATATTCCTTGTTCATTTGAACAAACCACTCTCAACCATGAAGGGCCGCCATTGCTGTATAGCTACAGAAATAACAGCTATAAATTATGTTGCAAAAAACTACGGACAAATATAGGTGGCCCTATATTAAAAAATGGTAAAACGTACTAGTGAATTATTATACCATGAATGTTTTTCAGCCTGTATGTTAGTTGTGTATTCGTAATTTTCTTTGCGTTGTCCAAATACCAAAACACACATGCACATTTCATGATATAACTTATTGACATGTCTCCTCATTTACTGAATCACTAAAAGAACTGCTGCGATTCTAAGATACTGCAAATGCAGATTTAAAAAAAAAATATCTGTATTACCGTGATTCACGCTTCTGGGAAAGACCTCAAAATGCATCCTGCCCTGTATAATATATGCTTAATAAGATGGATTATTGGATCTAACACAGATCCATGTCAAACATGCGGCCCAGTAAGCATTTTTCTGCAGCCGAAATCAGTTTTGAAAACAGCCAGATAATGCGGCCCGCGAACAAGTTGAAAACCGTTTTTGAAAGCGCGCACCGCAGCAACAACGATTGGTATAATAAAATGTACTTGTACATAGTGCCATCTATGTTTAGGAGGATGAACTAAATATAGTCAACCTAAAACCTAAACCCAAACGTTATCTGGCTTGTTCCATGAAATTCTATCGCGCAAAAACACAGATGACGCTATCTGAACATTCTGGAAAGAACTCGAGAAATCATAATCCGTATATAAGCCGTGTTCGATTGTTTTGAATTGAGTTGCACACTTATTGTTACAACAGTTAACAGTACTTATTATAATTTATTTCGGATACAGTTTTTAACATGTCTCTTTCAAAACCAAGTGGAAGTAAGAGGTAACTTGTAGATGAGCATCTTATCTTTCAAGAAAAGTGGGAATTAGAGTTTTTTTGCTGAGAAGTGAAAGAAAAAATTATTTGTTTGATTTATAATAGTGTAATAGTACAGTCGGTGTCCCAAAATTATATAATATAAAACGTCACTATGATATTCATAAAACTATGTTTGAAAAGTATACAGGCATAATCAGTTAGAAAAGTTAAATAAGTTAACATCACGGTTGAAAGATCAGCAGCTTATGTTTACACGTCCAAAGCAAGAAAATGAATCTGTCCTTCAAGCGAGCTACGAACTGTCGGAGTTGATCGCGAAACACTCAAAACCATTTGTTGAAGGTGAATTTATAAAAGAGTGCCTTGTAAAGGCTTCGGAAATTGTAAGTCCCGGGAGCGTGAAGGCATTTTAAAATATATCCTTGTCCCGGAATACTGTCGCTGAAAGAGTTACTGTGAGGTTGATGCAGATATCAATGTGTATGAAGAATTACTGGAATTAGTACCATTGCATGATACAACAACTGGAAAGGATATTTTCAATGATGTTTATGGACTTCTGCAAAAGTACAATTTAGATTTATCAAAACTGTGTTCCGTTGCAACAGACGGAGCTCCTTCAATGACTGGAGTAAAAAATGCCTTCGTTAAAATATTACAGACAAAGATCAGAGAAACGGGCAGTGACAAACCAGATTTTCATCGTATTCATTGTATAATCTACCAAGAAGTTTTATGCTCAAAAGTGATCAAGTTGGAAAGTGTTTTAAAGTCAGTGAAAAAAATTATAAACTTCATAAGGTCACGAGGCCTTAATCAACGACAGTTTTCTGCATTTTTACGTGATTTAGAAAGTGAGTACACTGGTTTACCATATTATGCAGAGGTGTGATGGCTTTCGTGTTCTATGGTACTCGACCGGTTTTGGAAACTCAAAGAAGAAATACGCGTTTTCATGGACACAAAAAGAGAAGATGTCAGCTTATTATGCGATGTACCTTTTTTACAAGATCTTTCATTTATGGTAGATCACAAAACACTTGTCGGACTTAAATACAAAATTGCAAGGACCACGTCAAGTTTTTACAGATATGCATGATCATGTGAAAGCTTTCAAGTGTAAGATGATGTTGTGGGAAAAACAGTTAGCATAGGATTATCATACAAAATATATTCAGAGAAAATGAGAAGCCTTTTGGCAGAATTTGAGAAGCGTTTTCAGGATTTTAAGACCCAAGAAAACAATTTTTCTCGATTTACTGGTCTTTTCACTATCGATATTGATAAAGTTCCCCCTCACTTGCAAATGGAAGTAATTGAGGTTCAGTGTTAGACCCATTTAAAACAAAAATTTGATAGTGTTGGTACATTCGAATTTTATAAGTACTTGCCTGTTCAATACCAAGAAATGAGAAAATTTGCCTGTAAAATCCTGTCAATGTTTGGAAGTACCTATAAGCGTGAACAACTATTTTCTTTGATGAAAGGAAACACATCTCCCGCAAGATCGCGATTGACGAACGCACACTTGAACGCAATTTTAAAAGTTATTTCTGTCGATAAATTCGTACCACAAAGAGACAACTTAATTAAAGACAAAAGATGTCAAATATCTGGCAAAAGAATTTAATGTTTGTAGTTTTTTGTAATGTCCTTTTTATTGGAAATTTAATAAACAGACTTGTCCTATAATAGTACTTTTCCTTAAGATTTTCAGTAGTTTGTCTTCTTTAAGATAAGGTTTTGCGGCCCACCTAGTCGATGGTCTTCATGCTTTTGCCCCACCAGTGACTTTGAGTTTGACATGGCTGATCTAACATAATAAATACAAACTCTATTCAAATTATTCACATCATTTAATTTGCAATGGGTATGTATAGCTAAAATTGAATGCCGTTTTATTGTTTTGCTATTCCCTGGTCTAATTTAAGCCTTACATTAACCGATGAATGACGGATGGGAAGGGTGGACTATATTTCAGTGACGTCAATGAGCGGAAATCCTATGAATGAAATTTAAACGTTTGGAAGCGGAAACACAGAAGATAAACTTTTAAACTACTCTTAATAATCCAGTTACAGGCGTATCTTAATAATAATATTTATGTTTATTAAATAACATAAACGAAAATTATTTCAGTTTTTCCCTTCTCATATATACCTTATTTTTCAGTATAATAAGTTCGTATAAGCTTTCAGCCGGAGCGCGGCAGTAGACAACCTGAAGGCACTAGGTAAATCGATACCGGCTTGGTACCAGATTAGATGCCGAAGGCATCACTGTTAAAGACAATACATAAAACGTTATAGCGGAGGCACTATGTAGAATGGTACCGGGTTAGCACCAGGTTAGGCGCCAAAGGCATAATCGTTAAAGCCATAAAAATGTTACAGCTGAATCGTGGAGTCATCAAAAATGCTTCATCGGCAAATTTTGTTTTTTTATTCTGTAATATAAGGTACATGCTTTCGTTTAAAACTTGAAAAAAAAATCCTTAACACAAAACACGGTACATTCTTAATCCCCTTTTAAATTTGTCACATTAGAGATTCTTAAAATTCCTATTGCAACGTTAACTACATTATTATAAATATTCCTTGTTCAATTGAACAAACCACTCTCAGCCATGATGAGCCGCCATTCCTGTATAGCTACAGCAATGACAGCTATAAATTATGTTGCAAAAAACTACGGAAAAATATAGGTGGCCCTAACCTATCCTCTATTTAAAATGGTGAAACGTACTGGTGAATTATTTTACTTATGTTAATGTTTTTCAGCCTGTATGTTAGTTGTGTGTTTTTGTAATTTTCTTTGCATTGTCCAAGTACCAAAAGATACATGCACATCTCATTTTTACTGAATCACAAAAAAAAGTAGTGCGATCATAAGATACTGCAAATGCTTGTAGATTTTGAAAAAAAAAACTATATTACAGAGGACAAGAAATCCGAGACATTTTGGCAACACTGTAATTATCTTTTTATTATAAGGAGCAGTTACATTGGAATAATTGTGTTAAGTGTAGTTATTTTAGCCAGTTTTTTGTTTTATTTTTCCAATTTGTTCTATATGACATTGGCTTTCGTTAGAAATTAAAAAAAAACGTAAAATCCGAAATAGTTAACTCTTCCAAGTCTTGAAAATTGTTGTGAGTATTACGCCACACGATATAAGAAATAAGAAGTAATATTATTAGCAGTAAACAAAATTACCTCAAAATTCTAAAATACAGTCTTGGCTTTTGCTTCAGCAATAAGAAATAGAATTAGTAAGAGCCGTAAGATCTTAATATCGGAAATTAAAACGAAATGCCAAATCTCTAACTGAATGTGATTAAATGTCAATTTAAGGATGTCATGTTTATTTTTATTTAACAATATTAAAGTATTTCGTTAATTTTACGTTTTATGGAACATAGTTCTTTTGCCAAAATACTAGAAGTATTCCAATTAATTCTATGATTGTCAAATGTGTTGGCAAATATTTGACTTTTGAAATTCTCTATTTTTATGTTAAGTTTGGTGTTTAATTCTTTTACCCAATGGCCTAGACGTTTCACCTACCTATGAAAAAATGTTTGCATTGATACGGAATTATATAAATAACATTTGTTATATTCTCTTGTTCATTGTTAGGTTTTGTTTTTCAATGTTTGCTTCTAAGCGCATTTTGTGATTTAAAGGTTGTTAGTAAAAATGTCAGTATGTGTTAGTGTGTGTAGGTTTTCTGTAGGTATACTTTTGTTTCAAAATTGTGTACTTCTTTTTAAATAAGTATGTCTATTAAAATGGAACTTGTTGATCTGTTTCTTTTTCAATAGTAAATGTAATTGTCAGTTTGTTGGTGTTAATATTATTTTGAACAATAATTTAAATATTGGTGGTCATGTTCATAGCTATAAAAAATATTATCTGTATATCCAGTGGCTTATGATTGTAATTTTGGACATAATTTAATACAAAATTTTCCATAAAAATATTACTTAATAAAGTAGATCCCCTGAATTGCATATCCCATAATTTCGAAATTTGTGTTGCACCTTCTATTAGATGTTAGGACGTAAATTAAAGTCCGTTTTGATTAGGTCAGGTGAACACTCACTAACTGGCCCACCATTTCCTTCATACCTAACCTCGAATTTACGGTTGAGATCTTTAATAATTGCCTTTTTTTGATGTACCAGTGCCCATAAGTATATAAACGACATGTTGATCAAAAAATTAGTTGAACTTACTTATTGCGAACATATTTAATAAAATAAGTGTGTCTACTAAAACAGTGCAGAGTTCCTAGTTCCTACGAGTACAGTGATAGTGTAGTACAAATAATATTAATAAGAAATTTACATAAACTGTTCAGTAGCATATAATTAAAAATCATGCTAATATTTCATACGTGTTCACAAAAGGGAGAATCATCTGCAAAATAATCCAATAACAAGGCATTGGTTGGTTGTAACTGATGCATACTATTCTAATAATAGGTATAATTTTAAAGAATTTTGAACATAAGTGATTTTGTAAAATTAGATATTGGCTAAAGCGTGTTACTAATCATTTTAAGGTATTCGTTCCTATACATAGTAACTTTATTAAAAGAACTTTTTAAGAAAAAATGTTTGTTTACTAACCACATTTTAGCTTAAAGTGCTGCTTAAATATAAAATATGATACCACAAATCATCACCTTAATGTGGAATCTCGTTTAGTCTTTAATATTTGGCAATGAGTCCTAAACGTGTATCTTGTTTTCATAATCAAAACCAATTTTAACGAACTTAAAGCTCATCGTCCAATAAACAACAGACCCAGGTATATTTAAGATTGCCACATCGCGAGCGGCCAACTACGATCCGATCCCTCTTACAGGTGTGGCACGCGAGACCGCGCTTTAAAACAATGAATCACATCCATACCTTCAAAACAATTTTGCTGTTTTCACGAAATAAAAACCTCTTACTCGAATCGAAAATACTAAGAGTTATATATCTAAGTACAGTTCTTACCTTTTCTAAAAAAAATCCAAGACTTTAACAACTTTTTCGTAAATAGGTATCTTAAACAAAAGTGACGTCAAGCCGCAACAATATCCACAGCACACCGAATTATTTGAAACCGTTATAAAAGAGAAAGAGCAGCATCCGCTAAAAGGCATTCACGCGTAAAACAATATTTTTTTTAAGAGCACTAGAAGATAATCAAGTTACAAAAATACGTTAATGGTCCTTCGAGCCCATCGAAAACGGTTTAAAAAGCATATGGCTTTTTAAAACACGATACAGGTACACACGGTACTAACGCGACGCGATGGTATGCGAAGGTAGACAGAATAGAAAACGGGCAGCATGAGAGGGGAGCTATATAAGTAACTTGACTTCTTTCTTTACCAAGCATGCTTTAATAACAACTTGAAAATTGTTAACCCATTTGCCCCCTGTTTAACGGACATTTACTTTGTTTTTAATAGCTGTGTACTTATTTCAAGGTAGAATTTTGACCGTTCGATAGCTACCACATGAAATCGGCGACTAGGTATAATAAACTTAAATTATAAATTAATGCATTGTGGTAGACGTCATAATGATTGTTATGGTAGATTTCGTTTCGTGGGCGGCAAGAGCACTTTCTCGGTGTATATTCTTTGTGATTGCGATAATTTTCTTTGTTTTACATCAAAAGTCTGCATAGGAGATAAAGATATTTTTTGTATTGCTGGTTAGCTTTTTAGAATTTACAACACTAGTAATTTGAAATTTGTATTAAAAACTTATTTTACATACACGATAAGGAAAAATGAATGGTTTTAATTTTAAAAACCTCTATTCGACGATATAGAAATTATTAGCATACAGAGTAACATTTTTAGTAAATTTAAAATGAGCGATATTGCAATTACTGGTACAATTGACCACTAGTGTTGAACTGATACAATTCCTCCAGCAGAAAAAGTTAGTCTTACGAAAGGAATATTTTGAACAAAATATAGATCAGAAACCTTAGATATTAAATATCTATATAAATAATATAATAAATATAAATTGAAATTAAAAAAAAATGCATTTTTTGAAAGCTCGTATTTCCCAAAGCAAATGACTTATTTTGCTAAAATTTGGTATAAGGGGGTTTTTGATGATGCTGAGTAAGAATCTAGAATCAAAATTTCGTTAAAAAAATCGCTAATATCTTTTTCTTAAAAATGGTACCATTTACCCCCTTCTAGGCTCGCACGCCAATGAGCAATGTCAAAATTGCATAAGTCAAAATAGTTACATATATATATATATTTTAATGCGTATATAGATATTGCTTCTGGAGGATGGTTTAAGCGGACGTTTTGAGCGTGAATAATATGTAACGGAATACAAAAAAAGGTCATTATTTTATCATTATTATTAACTATAAGTAAAACTGGCTCTGGAGTAAATACATACATATATATATATATATATATATATATATATATATATATATATATATATATATATATATATATATATATTTCGTTTTTTTTTCTTTAACCATATATAAATATTTTGTTAATTATTTTCTTGGGCATAGGTTAACTCATTGAGAAGTAAAACTATAATTTAATCGACGTTTCGCTCATTATATTGAGTTTTTTCAAGATATTTATTTTCTACAATAAAAACATGTATAGTTAGTATTTAAATTGGTTAAAACAATATTGAAAAAACACAACTCAAAAAAACATTGCATTTAAAACAAACTATGATCATGAAACAAAAATACATTTAAAACAACATTAATATTATACAGAGTACGTACCTTGGAAACATGTCATGTGTAACGAATGTTTTGCGATTGCAATAATTTCGACACGTCTGGAATTCTGGTAGATAAAAACGAGACAAATTTTTTCTTTTTTTTTTCATATTTACTTAGATTTTTATTGCTGTACCGAGTTTGGGTTTATGATCTTACTGAAATGTACAGGGTTTTATGTATGGAGTAGTTTATTTATTTAGATTAATTTACTTAGATATCAGATTATAATAAATTTGGCTTAAGTTATTGATGTCTTTTTTATCGTTGACGGCATCTTTTTCTTTTTTAATTTGCATCATTTCTTTTATTGTGAGTTTTCGATAATTAGTTTCTTGCTCTAAAATTTTGGTTTGTTTAAAATCGAATTCATGTTTTTCTGTATGTTCGTGTTTGTGGAGTGCAGTTGATGCATTTTTTGTTTATTTGTGGCCGTTTAATCGACTATCTAAGTATTGTGTTGTCATTCCTATGTACTTTTTTGGGCAATTTAAACATGGAATTGAGTAAACTAGGTTTGATTTCTTTTTTTTTATTACTTTGCTTTTCAAGGGAGTGAAAAGACCGTTTAGTAAATTCTGTGCTTTATGACAAACAGTTATGTCGTGTTTAGACAATATATGATTTATTTTTTCTGATACACCGTCTGTGTAGGGCATTGCAACGTATTTAGTATTACCATTTCTTTCTTTTGTTGCTTTCTTTAAGTTATTATAAAAAACATGAGTTCGTTATTTAAAAACTCGTAGTATGTTTTTTTCCGGATAATGGTTATTTATTAAAGTCTCCTTAACCTTCTTTAAAATCTCAGGACGATATTCTGGGGAAGTAAGTGAGATGGCAGGATCGGTCTACAATAACGCTATTTTTTTGATTCTTTGGATGGTTGGAGTTAAAGTTTAAGTACCGCCCTGACCATGTTTTTTTTGTATACCACTTGGTTTTTATATTTTGATCTTTCTTGTTTCTAATTAGGGTTAAGTCTAGAAAATTAATTTCGTTTTTGTCTTCAATTTCCATGGTAAATTTTAATTTGGGGTGAAAATTATTGAAAGCGTTTAATAGGTCATTAATATGGTTTTTTCAAACGGCAGTTAAACAATCGTCCACAAATCTTTTAAAAAAAGGAAGGTTAAAATCAAGTTCACTTATCACACTCTCCTCCAGATATTCCATAACTAATTGTGCGACAGTGGAGGAAATAGGAGAACCCATAGCGCAACCATCTAACTGTTGATAATATTTGTCCTCATACTGGAAATAATTATTATTTAGAGTAATGTTAATAGCTTCTATAAATTCTTTTAATGGAAGTGTTGTGTGACCCTTTAAATCGTCCCATTTTTGTGTTATTATGTCAGATAAAAGTTCATTCGGAATATGTGTATATAGAGAAACAACATCAAGAGATATTAGTATATGATTGTCTGGAATGTTTACCTTGTCAATAAATTGTTTAAATTCAAATGAATCTTTAACAAAATAATCGTTTTTTACGGTTATTTTGGACATACAATTAGACAAATATTTCGACAGTTTATAAAAAGGAGATTGGATACATGATACAATGGGCCTTAAAGGTATGTTAGCTTTATGCAACTTAGGAAGACCGTATATTTTGGGTGCTACTGCGTTGTGTATCATTAGGTTTTTTGCTTCTTTATCAGAAATAACTTTTTTATTTAACAATTTTTTTATGATCATGTTATTTTTTGTTTGATAAGAGGTCGTTAAATCACTTTTTAATTTTTTGTAAGTATTTACGTCACTAAGCAATTCTTTAATTTTTGTATCATAGTCGTAAGAGTTCATTATCACAGTTTTATTTGATTTATCAGGTTTAAGGATTTTAATTTGAGGGTTCTCCTTTACGGATTGTTTGGTTTTGTTAATAATTTTTTTCTGTATGTTTTTTGAAAGTTTGAATATTTTATTTTTTTATGTTTTATTTTAAGATTATGGTTTGTTACAACGTTTACAACATTGGCGCGAATTGAATCTTTGATTTCATTCGGTTTATCTTGAATTATGCTTTCTAAACAGGCGATATATTCAGTGGTTGGTAAATGTTTTCAGTTGTTATTGGAAGTGAAAAATGATCACCCAAAGCAAGAACTTCAGCAATATCCTGTGGAATTTCAGTGTCAGATATGTTACTTAGCCATTCGGTTGTATTTATTTTTTTGTCGTTGTGTGGTATATGAGAAATTAAATTTGTAAATTTTGTTTGATTGCGTGCTTTAGTGTACTTAAAAGTTTTTTAATATTTTAAATATTCGAAATTCAGAAATTTATTAAGTTGATTTTCAGGTATAAGATTTTTTAAGTAACTAATTTGATTATTTATTTCAGAATTTAAATGATTTATATTTTTAGTTGTTTCCATGACTGTCAAATTTAAAATTTTTTGTTTTGTATTATTTATTATATCATTGAACTTGTTTTCAAGGTACGTACCTGTAAATCTTATGTGTGACGTATTAAAATTTAGGAAGGCTGGCATCACATCTGCATGCTTGCATCTCAGTAGAAAAATCCGTGAAAACCTAATGATACACAACGCAGTAGCACCCAAAATATACGGTCTTCCTAAGTTGCATAAAGCTAACATATCTTTAAGGCCCATTGTATCATGTATCCAATCTCCTTTTTATAATCTGTCGAAATATTTGTCTAATTGTATGTCCAAAATAACCGGAAAAAAACGATTATTTTGTTAAAGATTCATTTGAATTTAAACAATTTATTGACAAGGTAAACATTCCAGACACTCATATACTAATATCTCTTGATGTTGTTTCTCTATATACAAATATTCCGAATGAACTTTTATCTGACATAATAACACAAAAATGGGACGAATTAAAGGGTCACACAACACTTCCATTAAAAGAATTTATAGAAGCTATTAACATTACTCTAAATAATAATTATTTCCAGTATGAGGACAAATATTATCAACAGTTAGATGGTTGCGCTATGGGTTCTCCTATTTCCTACAATTTTCCTACAATTTTCCTACAATTAGTTATGGAATATCTGGAGGAGAGTGTGATAAGTGAACTTGATTTTAACCTTCCTTTTTTTAAGAGATTTGTGGACGATTGTTTAACTGCCGTTTCAAAAAACCATATTAATGACCTATTAAACGCTTTCAATAATTTTCACCCCAAATTAAAATTTACCATGGAAATTGAAGACAAAAACGAAATTAATTTTCTAGACTTAACCCTAATTAGAAACAAGAAAGATCAAAATATAAAAACCAAGTGGTATACAAAAAAAACATGGTCAGGGCGGTACTTAAACTTTAACTCCAACCATCCAAAGAATCAAAAAAATAGCGTTTTTGTAGGTCTAACCGATCGTGCCATCTCACTTACTTCCCCAGAATATCGTCCTGAGATTTTAAAGAAGGTTAAGGAGACTTTAATAAATAACCATTATCCGGAAAAAAAACATACTACGAGTTTTTAAAGAACGAACTCATGTTTTTTATAATAACTTAAAGAAAGCAACAAAAGAAAGAAATAGTAACACTAAATACGTTGCAATGCCCTACACAGACGGTCTATCAGAAAAAATAAATCATATATTGTCTAAACACGACATAACTGTCTGTCATAAATCACAGAATTTACTAAACGGTCTTTTCACTCCCTTGAAAAGCAAAGTAATAAAAAAAAAGAAATCAAACCTAGTTTACTCAATTCCATGTTTAAATTGCCCAAAAAAGTACATAGGAATGACAACACAATACTTAGATAGTCGATTAAACGGCCACAAATACACAAAAAATGCATCAACTGCACGCCACAACACAAATACGAACATACAGAAAAACATGAATACAAATTAAAAAAGTGAAAGATGCTGTCAACGATAAAAAAGACATCAATAACTTAAGCCAAATTTATTATAATCTGATATCTAAGTAAATTAATCTAAATAAATAAACTACCTACTAAAAAAACCCTGTACATTTCAGTAAGATCATAAACCCAAACTCGGTACAGCAATAAAAATCTAAGTAAATATAAAAAAAAAAGAAAAAATTTGTCTCGTTTTTATCTACCAGAATTCCAGACGTGGCGAAATTATTGCAATCGCAAAACATTCGTTACACATGACATATTTCCAAGGTACGTACTCTGTATAATATTAATGTTGTCTTAAATGTATTTTTGTTTCATGATCATAGTTTGTTTTAAATGCAATGTTTTTTTGAGTTGTGTTTTTTCAATATTGTTTTAACCAATTTAAATGCTAACTATACATGTTTTTATTGTAGAAAATAAATATCTTGAAAAAGCTCAATATAATGAGCGAAACGTCGATTAAATTATAGTTTTAGTTCTCAATGAGTTAACCTATGCCCAAGAAAATAATTAACAATATATATATATATATATATATATATATATATACATATATATATTTATTTATACAACTAAAGCTTGGGGGAAATTAAAAAATAGGCATAACTTGTCTTAATTTGGCATACTTTGTTTTATAGCTTAATACTGGCATTTCCCCAGAACCTAGTATAAAACATGTAAATAAATGATTAATTTTTTACCATTATTTAAATACTATTAAATATTTCAATAGTCTGGCTATCAGGAAAGTGAAAAGTGTGGTCTGCATTTTTTAAATTTTGATATAAAATTGTATTCTCCTTCGCACTTGCATTACAAATCTGGAAATTTTTCTGGTTAAGTCTCATACCTTTATCTTCAAAGATACCAGAGAAATTTGACAACAACCCTGCCATAATGTGTTAGAAAGAAACGAAGAACGTTCTACTATACACTTAAGTTAATGAGAATATATCGCTTCTTATGGCGGAAGCTTTGTCTTTAAAGGTCAAGGTACCAAACCTAGCATAATTATGATCAGCAAGAACTGCTAATATTTGGTACGAATTCAATATACCGACCTAATATAAATCTTATCCGTAATGAGACTTTCCTTTGAATAAATAATAATAATATATATACAGGATCTACTTTGTTTAAATTAAAATGATGAAAAAATAGAATATAATGATAAAATTAAAAATAATGAAAAGAAATTAAAAAACTAAAAAACCGAAAAATATAAATAAAAAATAGCAAAACTTTTTAGACGTAAAGACGTTAGAGGTAAAGATATATGTTTAATACAGCTATCGTAACCACTAAAGAATAAGTTTTTTTTTCTTTAAGGTACTTCGCTCCATCGCATAAAATGTAGTGGTGGGGGAACGTCAAACATTTTTTATGTAAATGGTAATAACTCCGGCATAACTTAACGAAATTAAACGAACTAGGTGTCATTTAAAAGAGCTTTCTTTCCTTAATCATTTCCTTAATCATCTGCATTGTCCGAATCTATTTTGCTGTGGTAGTTAGAGGGCACTGTTTAACATTCCAACATTTATTAGGCATTATCGTGAAAATTTTAAATGCCACGCTACGTCTTTTTTACATGTCTAAATAGAGGATGAAATTCCTATAAATCCAGCGCAAATCGCAACTTTCTATCTTTTTTCTAACTGGAGATATTAATAAAATAGTTAAAATTAGGCCACCGGCCGCGGCGCACCGCGACAACGCTATATCTCCGAAACTCGAAGGGATAGAGCTTTGGCTTTATAATATGCTCAAGAGAAAATATCAGAAATTATATTTTCAGTTTATTTTATAACCACTAATTGGCACAGCGACCGTCAATAAGAAAATGATTTTTATTTTCTGGGTATTTTTTGATTTAAGGCTCTATTGACAAAGCTACATTTCGGTTTCGAAACAATTGTTATGGGCAGATATCTTATTGTTTTTTTTTATTTATGTCGTCATACATACTCTACAGAGATAATTCTCTAAATGGTACAAAATATAAAATACAATACCAATACAATGATAATATTCCTACAATAGACTATAAAAGAAATTAATAAAAAAAAATAACATAAATTAAGTTAGGAAGAGTAAAGCTTAAGTTAAACAGCGCCCAATCTAAGAAGTCTCTTAAAGGGCAAGAAGGCTAATGCTAAAGATATCAGAGTCGGAGAAAAATGTATTGTAATTTAGACAAAGTCGGTCAATAAACGAGTTTTGACCATAGTTAGTACGATGTCTCCCTACGAGGAAAAGGGAAGTGTACGTCGGGCAAAAACCAAGACGTTCAGCTAGCCCAATAGGTGCAGTGGATTATACCATTAAGTAGCTTGAAGATAAATAAAAGTAGGGCATGCTTGCGACTCTGGACTAAACTCTGCATACCGCGCAGTAGCAGTCTTGTATCATTTTGATATGGAAAATGAAATTTGCGTTGTACTCTTTCAATCCTATCTATGTGACACGCAGAGTGATGCTGCCAAACAACTGAACAGTATTCCAGTAAGCAGTAAGTTTCTAACGAAGCAGTTGTAGAGTGTTACAATAACCTTAGTATCACTAAAATGCTGAGAATGCCTTTTAATAAAGCCCAACATTCTATACACAACATCAACAGATAAACTAATATTTCTCCACAACTAAATACAATGATATTAATAATAATAATAATCACATTACAAGAACTAACAAACGTGATACATAAAAGACATAACTGGAATAGACCACATACAAAACTTTTGGTACAAGAAATTTACTTCTCTACATGAACGTCGAAAAGGACAAATAAATGATGTAATTCTTAAACCAGAAAAAATGCCAAAATCTTTAACACAAGGAAAAACATACATCATGCCCAAAAATAAAGAAACACAAAACCCAGCAAACTATAGGCCCATAACAAGCTTACCAACACTATACAAAATCGTAACAGCTCATAATAAAATAAATCATCATCTTACACAACATAACATTATATCAGCATAACAAAAAGGATGCCGTAAAGGAAGCCAAGAATGCCAAGAACAAATTATAATAAACTCTGTAATTATGAAACAAGTAGAGAAACAATAAAGAAATCTGGTAACATGTTATATAGGCTACAAAAAAGCCTTCGACTCCATACCACACACATGGCTACTTAAGATACTGGAAATATATAAAATAGACCAATACATCCAGTACTTCCTACAAGCAATCATGCTAACGTGGAAGACTAAGATACATTTAACAACTAATAAAACACACATAGAAACATCTGAGATTAAAATAAACACAGGCATATTCCACACCTCGGTGGCTCAGTGGTAAGAGAGCCGGCTTCCACCCGGAAGGCGCGGGTTCGAGACTTGGCGTAGCCGGCACTTTTTAAAAATAAAGAGTGCTCGATATGCCTGGTCCGGTACGCATATTCGTATCGGACGTAAGTAATTGTACATTTGAAGATGCCGAACTACGGTTCATAAAGGACGAGAGTGATTGCACTGAGCTGTGCGATATCGTTCGTCCGATACGATTGGCAATTAGCTGCATCAACATTGAGTCTATTATATATTTAAAATAAAAAAACCTATTACAATGTGGTTAAAAATAGAAACGCCATTTTATATGAAAAGTACAGGGGAATAGCAATTAAGGCCAAAAAGTATAATTTTCAGTACAAAGAAAACAAAGCTTAAAGCAATAGAAACTCGACACTTTCGTAGTATTTTTAGCGAAACATATGGCAGATCGAATGTATTGAATGATAATCCCATTTTTCAATTTTTGGACTCTGTTGGTTTTTCCCCTGTATACCCTTTATAGATATACATACTATTATTTTTATTGGAAATGAATAAAGTTCAAAAAATAAAAATGAATAAAATGAACATTTGTTTAAAAGTAAAATGTTAACTTTTGAAAACTAAAGTAAATACAAAAAAATGTTTATTTGGAAAACTTGTTGTCTGCTAGCGCAATATTGAGTTCCACACATTTATTTAAAGCGTGCGATGCTTTCTTCTTATATACAAGGGACTTGATTTTTCTGCCTGCTTGTAACCTCCTTTTTCCTTTTGAAGTCGTTTTTCTGCGCGCCACTGATGCTGGCTGTACACTTATCTTTTTTCATTTTCTTTGCGTTTTCTTGCATGGTCTCAAAGATAAAGATTGCAGAACTTTGGACATTTGAAATAGAGCACTCATAAGGGTCGATGAAGAATTTACGTTTTTATCGTAAGTTGCGACACACGAATGAATTGCCCCAGAAAATCCGTGTGGGTCATCTCTCAATCTAGCTTTAACGTCTCTGTCTAGTATGGAAAGAAAGTTGGACCATTTCTCTTCGGCGTTACATATTATTTCATTTATATTAAGTTGAGCGTGCTCTTCATCTAATATAATGAAATCTACGGGCACATTCGACACTATGGGTGTACATTCTTCAGTTTTCCTTGAAATAGCTGCTGCTTCAAGACTCCCAGTAAGTCTTAATGGACAAAAAAGCCCTTCGGGTGGTTGTGTACCAGTTGCAATTTCGTATAATACAATTTTGTTTTCGACAGTTAATACATTGCATCTGTCTTTTGGGCTAAAGTGGGTAATAATAAACGATTGATGCTTACATATTTTTCCATTTTCTCCTATATATTCTTGAGATCCACTAGAAGACTTTACAGAATATTGCATGGCAGCTAATTGTTTCACCTGATCCTAGCTTACATCTTTAGAATTTGGATATAACCTTTTTAAAGTCATATTATTTACTCTATCAAAAAGTAAATCTAAAAGTCGCTGCTTATAGTAGCTTTCAAAATCACAGACTACAAAATCAGTGAGCTGTGATAAATTATAGGCTTTTGTGCGCTCTAAAGGGATATCTTTAAAAAGCCTAAACATGACTTCAATAAAGTTATTTGTGTCAGATCTACGAGTTGGCAAATTTTTTCTGAAAAAAAGGCACCAAGACTGCAAATCGTTGTCAATATTGTTTTGAATATACTTATTGACATTTCTCCTTGAAAGCATCTAAACTTAAATCAAGTTCTTGTTGACTTTTTGCGTACAAAATATTCCTAAACATACGATAATGACTCTGTCTATACTCCTTAGGAATATTATTTTTCGACATATTAAGCCACTTCCATACAGCTTTTAAAACATGGAATATGCATAAGAGCATTTTAGAAGAGGGCCAGTACCTACTTCTGAAGGACTCTTCTTTCGATCATATCATCGTCAGTGATAATGATCGTAGGGTTTAATTTAAAAGGAATGATACTGATTAAACAATCAACGGCTCGATCAAAAACTTCTTCTTTTTGACTAGTTGAAATAATACAAGCTAAAGGTATACCGCCTGCTACTGAATGGGTGGCGAAGAAATATAGTTTGTGGTTGTGGACATCACAGTTGCTAGTCGCATCTACAAATAACACTTCGGATGATTGGCGGAGTTTCTCTGAAGCCCTTTTCATGATTCCGGTACAAAATGACACAGCATAGTGCTCACCAATTTCACAAATCTTGAAGGAAACATCAGTGTTCTTCATTAGGTTTTGTTGTAGTTTTGATAACATGTTTATTCCTACTTTTTCCCTATAATTTGATTTAAAATGATGTCTCCATATATTTTCAAAAACTTATTTTTTGGGGCAGAAATGACGATCTGAAGATAAGACGTCATATTTATCATCAAATTCTTCCATCTTCTTAAAACAAAAGCTGTGATATGCAGAAGCTACTGAATGACCCCTTTCAAAGTACTCGATTACTTCTGTTTTTGTTTTCTCGCTAATGGGTCTTTTTATAAGAGCTGCTGCGCTTTCAACAGTGTGATTGTGTGTCAATTCAAACTGAATGATGCAAGGCCACTCGCTACCTAGCTCATCGGGAATTTTTGCTCGAGATTTTCTTTTGGGAATGTGAATAACTGAAACCGTTAATTTCGCCGGACATTCTATATTTCTAGAAAGATGTGGTCTTTTTCGTGGCCTACTTAATTTATGAACTATCGTATTAAAGTGGCAGTGATACAATCCAAACGTACTTCCTTGCCTTACATGGGGGCGTTCTTACAGTCCTTGTTATTGACCATGTGACTTTAGTTAGCTCGGATAACTCGGAGACCCATTTCTGTAAAATATTGTTCCATTTAACCCTATTTTATCACCAAATTTTATTATTATTTCATATTTTACAAAAACGGTAGCTATCCTTGTAACTTACACTGATTAGGAGCCGATTTTAAATTAAAATTAGTTAAAATATTGTTTTATGCTGACTATAAATTTTCATACTTTTAAAATTAGGAAATGTTAATAAGTGGACCCATTAATAATTGAAAGAATAAGTACTTAATGAAATAAATTTTACGTTTTGAAAACTTTCCATTCAACAATGTACTTCATAATTTTCAGCATCGAGTATATTCGTATTATGATGTACGAAATAAATTAAAACGGATTTTACTTAGTAATCAGAAAGAGTAGAAACATCCCTATGCTTAACACAAGCAGATGCAGACATTAGACAGTTCGCAATATTTATTCCTGATTTATCGGAAGTTTATTACCTACTAATTTAAAATTAAAATCAGACCTAAATAATAACTTAACTTTTTTTTTTTTCAATTTCTCAAAAAAAAAAATAAATAAAAAAAAACTTTTTCTACAACCGTGCGTAAAGTACTCACTTTACGCACTGTTTAAGACGCGTAAAATTTGCCATTTTAAAAGAGTACGTAAAGTAACTTTGACATTTATTTTTATCCTGAACTGACATTTGTCAAAATATCAAAATTTTCAAATTACTTTACGAACTAGTGCGTAAAGTAATTTTCTTTACACACTAGGGCGTAAAGTAATTGGTAAATTTTGATATTTTGCAACAGTTTTTTTGGTTTTAGAAAAAAAATTGTATGCCACTAGTGTGTAAAGTACCTTTTTTGACGCATATGATTTTCGCCTACGGCTCGTGCGTAAAATATTCATATTCATCAAAAAAGAATCACTTTACACACTTGTTGCATAAATAACTATTATCGATAGGAAGGACTGAACCTAGAACCGTCCGCACAAAAGTCGAATACCTACTTGACCACTGAGCCAATATGCCATCTCGACTTGAGTCATCTAAAAGAAAAACGACCTGCATTGATTGATTGTAATCTGTTGTAGGGTATCGATGGACCTAAAGTGTAGCCACAACCATTAAATGACCCTATACATTATAATTATAATTATTATAATTAAGTATGAATATTATAATTCATTTAAAAATATATTCGACAGTAAAAAATAAAAATAAATGATAAATTGGATGATTACAAAATACGGCAAATTGAAGATATTAGGTAAAGCAGAAAATGCGGCGATGCACCGAGAGCGACTGAATGAGGTACTGCTTTGGGTACTGGTTAATTCGACGGTGACGCGACTGACCCCAATAGGAATCGATTTATGCGCCTGCTGCATGGTGCACACGCGCCGTAATTTGTTTTGATTTATTCTATCGTGGCTTTGGATACCTAACACACTGCCACTTTAATACAGGGCTTATTAATCTTAAACATCTTACTATTGATTTCTATGCAGGCAGCTTTTTTGTTTTTAAGGTGAATACAAGTCGGGAATAAATATCGAGAAACTATCTGAATCGAATCCGTTTCGAAAATACAACACGATAACTAACCTCAAGCATTTTATACTTGACGGCATGATATAATACTTGAATACTTACATCGATTTCTTTTTTAGCATTAAATTTAGTTCTTATTGTGTCGCTGCTAACATGGTGGTAATCATAATTTTCTGGAAGTATACTACACATTTTATACTTTTATAATACAAATTACATACAAATTAATACAAATCAATAACACGCTGACATCTACTTCTACCTTATTTCAAGACAGAAAGAACACGAAGTATCCTTATCGGACGACTGATTTTGCACACAATGTGCAATCACGTATGTCCGTTAAGTAACCTGGGTCGCATAAGTTCGTTTATTTCCGGTTGTGCAATAACGTACGTCCGATACGAATATGCGTCCGGTACCTTCCCGAGGTGCCTTTGGTCGTTGGGATAATACATTAACGACTCTGTTCGTAGACTTGGGTCGACTGCGAACAGTAACAAGGCCTCTTACTCAACACATACACTACACGACACAACTGCGTAGAAGGCAACGGGAAACCACTACGTAGAACACATTCCCTAGTATAATGGTCTAGTGTAGTGCATTCAAGAAACCATATACATCTTAATATAAGATAGGTTTCAAGGCACTCACTGACCATCGCTAACGCCCGAATATGGGTACGGCACTTGAAGAAGAAGATATTCCAAGGTGATTCTCTAAGTGCCCTCTGGTTCTGTCTATGTCTCAATCCACTATCCAACATACTTAACAGTACAAGATATGGTTATCAATTTAAACATCAAAACACAGTACAACATACATTAAACCATCTACTATACATGAATGATATAAAAATATTTTTTTTCAAACAGAACACAATTGCAAGCACAAAAATAACAGAAGAATTTACAAAAGATACAAGAATGGAATTTGGCATGAACAAATGTAAAACAAACTACATAGAAAGAGGAAAATATAAAGCGGAACAAACAACAGAAACACTAAACAATGAAACACTTAAAAACATGGAACCAGAACAAACATATAAATATCTAGGATTTGAACAGAATACAAGCATAAAACACACACATATGAAACAACAACTCAAAAGAAAATACAAATACAGAATCACTAAGATAATTAAATCGAAACTAAATGCTAAAAATATGATCAAAGCCATAAACACCTACGCCATTCCTGTCGTCACATATTCATTTGGCGTAATAAAATGGTCAGACACCGATATAGAAGATCTCAACAGGTTTAACAGGACCATCCTCACAGAACATCGTAAACATCATCCAAATGATAAACAAGTAAAGACTATGGGAAATTACTTTCAACATAAAAACACGCAACTACACCAAGCAATTGTCCAAGCAGACAAACAATACACTCCATTAAACCAGAAAAAAGAACAATGGTCAAGAAAAGCTATACACGGTAAACACTACAACATAATGCAAGACCCAAATATAGACAAACAATATACATACAAATGGCTACAAACAGGACAACTATTCCCCGAGACAGAAGGATTCTTACCATCGATCCAAGATGGTGTTTTAGCCACACGAAATTATAGGAAATAAATTATAAAAGAACAAATGGACACAGATACATGCAGGAGATGTTACCAATATACCGAAACTATAGAACACATAACTGGGGCTGTAAAATATTGGCAGGCACTAAATATATCGAAAGACAACAACGCTGCAAAAATCATCCACCAAGAACTCGCAATTAAACATAACCTTATACAAAAGCAAACACCATATACTAGACGTACATACCTGAAAACGTACTAGAAAACGATCGATTTAAACTAGACTGGGACAGAACAATTCACACAGACAAAACAGTTGTAAGCAATAGGTCTGACATTACTCTCATAAACAAAAGAGAAAACAAAACATTTATATTAGACAGCAATACCAAATAACACAAATATCACGCAGAGAGAACAAGAAATATTAACAAAATACACGCCATTAGCTGTAGAAATAAAAGATCTCTGGAAGCAAGAAATGGTCCAAATAATACCGGTCGTAATCTCAGTCACAGGCATAACAACAAAATATTTCAGAAAACACATTGAAGCTCTGGACCTGAATCCGCACGTACATAATATCATCCAAAAAGCAATAATACTGAAAACAACCAGTATTGTTAGAAAATTTCTACCATAGAACAGACATGCTGACTTGGCACAACCCGTCACATGAAAATCCGCATAACAGCGAGAAAATTTTGAATAAGAATAATAATCATAATAATAATTAAAATAGTATACTAATGCTAGGTCACACTGCGTTAATTGCCGCATTTTTGACATTTTTGACTAACTTTATTGTTCGTTTTTTTCCCACGAAATGCTCTATACAAACGAAGAGTTATTTGACATGGTAGGAGTTTATTTTGAAACCATGAGAAATGCTGCAATTGCTGCCAGGATATATGCGCTGTAATATCCTGATAAATGCCACCCCAGTAAAAAAGATTTTCTCCGAGTTATTCATCGTTTGCGAACAACTGGATCTATTCATCTTCCTATGTACCACCGACCACCTAGAGGTCACACCGAATAGAATGTCATTAATGTTTTAGCTTATGTGGAGTTTAATCCTCACATAAGCACTACAGCTGTTGCGCGAGACCTAGCAGTACGTCGAATTACTGTCCAAAATATTCTCAAAGAACATAGATAAGCAACTAAACATTAACAAACAACAAACAAGACTTTGAATCCTATAAAACGGTTTCTGGAAAAACGCTTAATCTCGTCGATTTTACTCTTCAGGGGAACAAATTTTAATATATTTTATATATTATACGGGGTGACTCCGGAAGACAAGTGTCAACTTTTTCTATGACAATATACATCTATTATTAGATATTTAGAAGGGTTTCATTTTCCTGATTAAAATATATTACTTGTATCTTCATCCAAAAGAATTATAAATAAAATCGGCAAAAACCGTGCCATATAAGAAACAATGTTATTATCTTAGAGAGACAATTCAATTCTCCCTGTGGCATAATATTATGTTGTTGCTTATATAGCACGGTATTTTTTTTTAATGTCTCGAGCACTTTTTAAAATAAAGATAAATATAAAATCGACAGGTCTGAGCGTTTTTTCCAGAAAACATAAGTAAATATCCAAAATAGGGTCTGCTTCGTTTTAATTGGACTACCTTGTATAGGTTAGAACGTTAGAAATATCAATTTAGCTTGTCGATTTTGGATAGCTTTCCCACAAAAAAAACAGTTATATTCTGTTCAATCAATTGTGTCTGGCTTGTTTCAAGTTACACTTAGTCTTGCACCAGGCACTGACTGCTGAAGATTTCGATCGAAAACTGAATTATTGAAATTAGATTTTGGGTATGATGGTACAAGATCGGCGTATTCTCTCACGCATATTGTGGACAGATGAGGCCACTTTCCTTTTTTTGATAACAACTACCGTTTTAGATGAATAGGGCGGGATAGTATATTTCCATGGCCAGCAAGATTGCCGGATTTAATATGTCTGGGTTTTTATTTGTGCGGTCGAGTAAAAGATATAGTCTATGCAACTAGAGCCACTACAAGGTATGATATGATTGTCCGAATAAAAGACTGTATGCGAACACTTTCCATGGCAGCAGTAGAGACCGCAGTTTGATCTACTCAAGGTTCAATGCGTAAGTGCATTGAAAATGATGGACGACAATTTGAACATTTAGGACGCCATTAAGCGTCAATGTGACCCAGCATTAGTTTATTATTATAATTATTTTTACTTTTTGAGAAATATTAGTTTATCTGTTATGTTTTACTTACGGAACACAAAAGATATCTACCCATAACAATCGTTTCGAAACTAAAATGTAGCTTTGTCAATGAGGTTTTAAAAAAATACCCAGAAAATAAAAATATTTTTCTTATTGACGGCTGCTGTCCCGTCTAATGGTTGTAAAAGGAAATGGAAACCTAATTTTTGACCTTTTCTCTTGAGCATATTATAACGCAAAAGCTCTATCACTTCGAGTTTCGGAGAAATAGCGTTGTCGGTAGAAGGTTGCGGTTTGCGCTGGATTTTTAGGAATTCCAGTTTCTCTTTAGACATGTAAAAAAAACATAGGATGCCATTTAAAATGTTCATGATAATGCCTAATATATGTTGGAATTTTAAACAGCGCCCTCTAGCTACCACGGAAAAATAGATTCGAACAATTTTTATACTGCAGCTGATTGAGGAAAGAAAGCTCTTTTAAACGACACCTAGTTTGTTTAATTACGTTAACTTATGCCGGAGTTATTAGCATTTAAATAAAAAAATGTTTGACGTTCTCCCACCACTATATTTTATGCGATACCTTAGTACCTTAAACAAAAAACTATTCTTTAGTGTTTAGGATGGCTGAATTAAAAATATATCTTTACCTGCATATTCTTGAAGAAGAAATTTGGACAATGTTTGCAATCGCCAAAGGACATATTTCCGGACCGAGGGAGTATATGCAATAGTCTTGAGAGAACCCCTGTTTTCTGATTGGTCGAAACAGATGCGCCCCCTAGCGGCCATATTTGAAATACGAAAATAATTTCCAGCGATTTCCCTTGGCCGGTTTAGCTATTAAAATTTTGTTCCCCAAGTTGTACGATAAACGGTTACCGAGTTAGAGCCGGAGTCCATTCTTAGTTGGCCACCCGGTACAAAGAAAAGTTCTAAATATAGAAAATGAAGATTTATTTTCTATCTGAACAGCTTTTTATGATTATGAAAAGAACTTGCATTAACTTCATTGTTAATACTTTCGCAACGTTTTGAATAGAATAGAATAGCAACTAGATATATCTTGCTTCAATACTCATAAGATGTATGAACTATAATTTAAAAGTTCGACTGCTCAAATACGAGGTGCTACTTTAAGGTATAAACATACTTTTGAGCATGCGCATTACAATTAACAACACAATCTTCAACGCACACAAGAAATTTGGACAATGTTTGCAATCGCCAAAGGACATTATTTCCAGACCGAGGGAGTATATGGAATTCCTTGTTCCTATGGTGATGTCTATATTGGAGAAACTGAACGATCCATATCGACCAGGCTTAATGAACATGAACAATGTATTAGAAAGAAACAAATTGTACAATCTGCTGTATCTGAACACCAAAAATCCACTGGACATGTCATAAATGTAAAAGACACCAAAGTTCTTGCATCGGTCTCGGGATTCTGTAGACGGAAATTTAGAGGATCTATTGAAATGTATAAACATCCTAACAATTTTAATAGACATACGAGCTTTAGTCTACATCATAATTGGAAACCGATCGTTATACAGGGTCACGGTTCGCCAAAAACAGTTCGATTATAAATAACCGGCCCAAGTCTATCCTCATTCAGTATTCCGATCTCCTGAAGTAAAGATCCCTTGTGCAGTCTGAGGCAAAACGTCGAAAAGTGAGTCCAATTTTGACACGTTCTAATCCCAAGAACCACGAGTTTTTAATTGGTTACAACCATGAAAACTTTTTATAATTAGTAGACGTGCATATTTATATGGACTATACTGTGTCATAATTTGATATCTTTTTTAAGACGATAGATTCATAACGAGAGAAGTTCCGCGCAAGGTCAGTTAACTGATTTTTATCGTATGGTAGTACTTTGTCAGTTGCTAATCTAACGAAAACTGGCACTTTGTCTTGTCATTTAAAAAAGCATCCTATAATTGTAAAAAGATTATTAATTTGCACAATTTTCCACTGAACAATACGACAGAAGATATTCTCAATAAACCAAGAAGAAAGGAGGAAATTTATTAGCGTACATAAATAATCAGGCTAAAAAAATTTTAAACTTACTGACGACAATTAAACAGTCTTTTAAATTATGTGAAGTAAGACAAGGCTAGCTTAAAACTCTACCCTAAACACGGTTGATATTAGTTCATTTAGAAATTATACTTTCCCTTGAAGTTACAGTGTTTTATATTGCGTTAAGTCACAACGATATCAAACATTAGTTAGTTATCAAGTAAAAATACATTATTTTTCTAATAACGTTTACTGTTTAAGATAAATTTAAATATCCTTTATTTTTTTCTGTCAGTCTATATTAAATTAATAGGAAACCAGCCGAAAATATACTTATAACAATTTTGCGATATTTATTTACATTTAGTAATGGAATTTTATTTCGACTTTGTTTCTGTTTTAACATCTATTTTATGAAACTCTCCGGGGGAGAATTTTTGTAAAATTAATCATATAATCAAATTTCCATTAGTCAATGAGAAACTTTCTTTAAGATGAAACTCGGATAATAAGTGTACTTGGAACTTTTATATAGTAAAATCAGAAGACGCGATATAAAAATACAGAAACTATTGTTTTCTAAAAATGTAAAAATAATATAGTAGGTCATATTCTAACAAACTTCGAAAATCAGAGAGTAATCTGAATAAATTTTACAAAAAATAAACGAATTGCAATATGCTGGTGAGAAGTTAATATGTATCATCATTTTACAAGAGAACAAAATATGTAAATACTAGAAATTAAAGGTTGATTGTTTCGTTTCAAGAAAGAGGCAATAGACACGATTTACTGATCGTCTTTATAGACCACATTTAAAAGTACATAATCAGATACTGAGGAAAGAATTGCTTACGGTAGTTTTAATTGTTTTTAATTATTTTAACAGAGCCACTTTGTTACATACCTTTTAGAGTCAAGATGAAATTAAAATGGCATTTAACTGTTTTTTAAGCAACAAATTATTCTTTTTACTTTTCGTGGAAAAGGGAGGTAATTATTGAATGGTGAACAAAATCACCCTGCCAGTTTTTAACAGATCTTCACGTTTTAAGGCCCCTAGATGCTCAAAAACATGTTTTCTCAATTCCGTCGGTCTGTCTGACGAACTGTCAAATTGAAAATGGCGGAACAAAATGACGGTCAAATAAAATCTTGTACTTAATTCTTGAAAATCAGCGTCCCAGGATTTTACAGATCTTCATGTTTTAGTGTTCCTCGATGCCAAAAGCTGCTGGCTAAAAAACTACTTATCCGATTAACCTCAACTTGAAAATTAGGAATCATATGGGTATGACCTGGTAATATTTCGCTAAATATCCAATATGGCGGAACAAAATAGTGGCCTAGTGAAATGTAAAAAAACATTACCAAAAAACTAATTATCCAATTTACCCTAAATCTTGCAAAAAATCAAGTGTTACGTAAAAATGAACCGTAACATGTAATGTAACATCCAGGGTTTCAGAACAAATTGGCAGACTAACAGAATGTTTAAAAAATTAGCCTGAAAAACTATCAGATTGATTTCAAATTTTGTGAAAGAATTAAGTGTGATATAGAGATAAACTGGTAATGTTGTGGTACGAATTCAAGATGGCCGGACGAAATGGTGACCAAAAAAAAGTCAAAGTAGAACACCAATCTTGTTCAATTGACTTCAAATTAGACGTGATGTAGGAATAAACTGGTAAAATATTAGTATGAATCTAGTATGGTGGAATAAAATAGCGTCCAATAAAAATGTTTTGAAATACAGGTATATATGTGTTACTAAATGAATATGTGCAGAATTAAAATGGGGTACACTTCACTATTATTAATAAAACGAAAGATTCATGGTTTGAAAATTTCGGGTAAAGAAAATGTACCGATTCTTTACGACAAATTAAAAAAAATATAGTCTTTAGGCGATACTTTTTTAAACGTGAAAAACTTAAATACTTGTGAGCCGATAAAGTAAATTAATGAGTAAAGCAATCATACCACAACATTTCTAACTCAAACATTATCTAAAAAGCAAAGTACAATAAGTAGCATTTAATATTAAATTGTCTTAATTTTTCTATTTGGCCAGACTCTTTATGAAGACAAATTCTGGATTTTATGTCATATTTTGGGTCGCCTGCCAATTCTATATCTATTTGCTTAACCAATTTTATTCGTCTTACTAGGCTCTCTGGCGCCTACAATAGTTCTCTTGGCATGCAAAGGGATTTTTATAATGCTAATGTACAGGATGGCCAGCCATATCTTGACCCATTTTGGACTTAAATAGCCGGAAACAAAAAAATATGGAGATGCGGTTTTCACTGCATGTTTTTAATTTGCCGAAAGTTTTATTTGAAGCATATGTCATTTTATTTTTATAACTGGAAGTACTGAAAACAAAATGGTTGACTTTCAGATATAAGGCAACTTTGTTTTTTAAATGGAACACCCTGTATATCTCTTCAAAATCAAAAGCTCAGTCTCCTCCTTTTTCAAAAATGTAATACAAGCTATAATTACGTTGGTGAATGGTGAACTCCGAAAAAGATACATGTCTATAATTGCACAGCTACCTTGAAAAGTCGCCTATGGAAACAAATTCCTATTGTTCCAACGTCGATCGCTTTTGACATATTCTTTTAAAGTAGAATAAACGTACAAAATAAAAAAAACTGCAAAGAATTACAATTACTATAACAAGTTATAGAAAGATGCGTAACAATCACCAACTTGTTATTAAAAAATTAGTACTGCAAATGTTGTTTTCCTCCGACTTCATTATATCTATTTAAGTTAGTAGTAAGCTTATTAAAACTATGGACTAAAAAATATTCTTCGGGAATATCTTCTGTTACATTGCGAATATTTGTTTTTAACTGCTCTAAAGTTTGTGGTAGCGGATTAGCATCGTTCTTTTACGTATCCCCATAAAAAAAATCGGGAACCGTTAAGTCCGGTGAACGAGGAGCCCATGGAATAGGACCCCCTCTTCCAATCCACCTGTGTTCAAAGACGTTATTTGGTGAATCTCTGGTAATCAACACGTAGTGCGGTGTAGCTTCATCTTGTTTAGAGTACACTGAATTCGGAATATTTTCCTGACGTAATTACGGATAAAAAAAAATCTAGCATACCGACATATGAATGAGAATTTACTATTGGATTTTCAAAAAAAAAATGGACCATATTTTGTTCCCTGGAAACATCACACCACACGGTAACTTTCGGCAAATCTCTGACATGTTCATGGAATTGCCTGGGATTCTGTTCTGTCCATATTCTACAATTATGTTTGTTAAATTTTCTATTTATATGAAACGTAGTCTCAACCGGCATTACTAGCCTTTCGAGAAAATGTCTGTTGGTTCTTATTAAATTTTGTAAAGTCTGGCATAGTTCTACCCTTTTCGGAAAATAAGTTTCTTTAATTTCTTGCAAAATTTGTATCTTATATGACTTTAGTTTGACTATATTTGTCATAATGTTCAGCACTGGTGGACCGAAGAATTTTTGTTGAACCTGCGAGTTTTCTTCTTAAGGTTGGATCTAATTGGCTTACCTCCTTAACTTGTAATGTCTTTTCTTACGTGATAAAGATCCTGTATTCCAAAATGTTCTATTCCAGGTTTTAATTTCGTATTTGTCGGTAGTGTTTCATTCAAAATATTTCTAAATGTTCTTTGAGTTACCTTTACTGACTGAGTTTCTGTAAACATTATCACACACTTTGACTTTTCACTCGAAGGAAACATTTTTCATTTCTAGTTTAAAAGACTATGTCAAAAGCGATCGACGTTGGAACAATATGAATTTGTTGCTATAGGCGACTTTTCCAAAAAAGAACATGCAGTATCTTTTTCGAAGCTTAATAAATCAACCATTCTGCAACGTAACTATAGCTTGTATTACATTTTTGAAAAAGGGAAGGACTAAGTTTCATGATTTTGAAGAAATATACAGAATTTTCCATTTAAAATGACAAAGTTAGCCATTTTGTATTCAGTACTTCCAGTTGTAAAAATAAAACGACATACACTTCAAACAAAACTTTCGGCAAATTGGAAATATTCAGCGAAAACCGCATCTCAATAATTTTTTTTCGTTTCAGAGCTATTTCAGTTCAAAGAGGGTCAAAATATGGCCGACCTTTAAATTAGGTATGCATGAATGACATTTTCCTAAATAACTTTTAAACTGTGTAAAGTATTGAAAAAATTACATAACAGAATGAAACATTTAACTTTGTTGTAAAAATGACCAATGGCGTAGTAAAATGTTCGGGAGGGTTAGCACCAAAAACAGTTTTCTACCTTCAGCCTATTGTTCCTGTATTTTAGTGATAAACTCTACGATCTGAAAAAAACTTGATACATCCCTAGTTTCATCTTCGTTAACGGAGAGAAAGTCGGCTTTCAAAATGTCTTCCTTGATATTTTCTTAGGACACTTGCGACATGCAATCCAGCATTTCATTTTGATGTTTCAGTGCTACACATAACTCGGCACTAGAATTTATTAACCCTTTAAAAATTCCAGGAATCAAAGAACCATCTTTTTTATTATGACCAGGAAGTGCGGAATCGATAATTTTTAAACCTACTTATGGGTTCTTTCTTGTTTATTTTGCTGCTGTTTATGTTACGCCTATATGCATAATTAAGCTGTTGCCGAATATCTACGAGGATGTTTTGAAATGTTCACGAAATCTTGAAAATAAAAAAAAATTTTTGAAAGTTTTATTTTTCTACATAACCACTTTTAAGTTAAATGCACTCAACCAAGATACGTATTTTAATGTACAAGGTAGAGATATACCTAGAAGACATATAGAAATTATATGAAAGTCGAGGATTTTCTATTAAATATCAATGTTAAAAAACTCATGGTATAGTTGGAACTCCGGGACTAGTTTTTAAAAAAAATTTGTTAGTCATCTCTGATATCGTGGCTCGTATTTTTAATGACGGTCTAAGAATTGCTCATTTTTCAAATATTCTGAAAAAAGGGAAGACTAAAACCAATTTCCTTACCCAGCCTATTCTTTAAATAATAAATATAAATATAATGCTGCGAAATGTTTCGACATTAAGGACCATTTAATAAATTACGGGATCCCGTCATGCCCAAGTTTATGGAACCTTGTTACGGATCCTTTATTAGCTAAATTTGATGATCTGAATTTCTAGAGTTTTATCTTTTAAATACTTGGGTAGTGTTATCGATAAAAATTTGACTTTTCAAGAACATTTGAATTGTTTGGCAATAAGGCTAAAACTAGAAAAGCTCCTTTTAGAATCTAAGAATTTGATTCTGCTTCACTCAAGACGATATTTTTTATGGCTCTTCATCGTTATTTGTTTATGGATCATTTATATTAATCAACGAATTAAACTTGTCAGATCTGTTAGCAAACTTAATTCAGTTTTCTAATTCTACAGAGGCTGCATCGGTCCTAAGCAACGATTCTCCTATTCAAAATTAAATTTTTGAAAGATATGATTATCTCAGATTTACGGAGGGAAAAATAGTTAATAGATATTTTCAAGAGATTAATCCGCATCCTCAGAAAGGTAAAAAAACTTTCAAGAGAATACTTAGGAATAGCTTCATTCCAGGCATTTTAAACAGATAGAACATAAACTTTCCTTTAAATAAGAAGATTACCCTTTCTAAATTAGCACACTGTTTGGTAGCAGTAACAAGAAAATACGCAGAGCAAGCAAGGAAATTTTGTATTTTGCCAGAATAATAAAGATGATGTTTTCCATCGTATTTATAGTTGTCTGCATTTTAATATGGTTAGATTTTAAATTTTTATTTTTGCAACAAATTCCGATTTCTAATCGGAAGTTCGACTTCTATCTCGGAATTCTGACTTCTAACTCGGAATTCTGACTTCTATCTTTGAATTCCGTCTTCTAACTCGGAATTCCGACTTCTATCTCGGAGTGCGTTGTAATTAATACACGCTCGCTTATAAGCGCAATCACTTTTTTATATGCTTTTAATTCTAAATGAAATTAGTATTTTAATTATAGCGATCAGGATGAAGCTAAGTAAAACTACATTAAACTTATTACCTGTGCATAAAGTCGAAATTAAAAAAATAAGGACTGGGTCGATTTATCTTATCTTTTTCATAGAAATAATAAATAATAATAATATTAATAAATTAAATTTAGTAAGAACTGATCTATATTATATTAAAAAGATGCAATAGCATAGTATATATATACAGAGTGGTGCACATATATATATATATATATATATATATATATATATATATATATATATATATATATATATATATATATATATATATATATATATATATATATATATATATATATATATATATATATATATATATATATATATGCATTTTCAGATATATGTATATATATATATATATATATATATATATATATATATATATATATATATATATATATATATATATATATATATATATATTTAATATAAAGTGCACTGTAGTGTGAAGGTATATTTCGCCTCTCCATCAAGTCTTATCGTCATTTGCTCCCAAGTATTGTACTTTTCTTATCACAATTTACCAACTATTTACTATTATACATAATATTTAAATATAATTATTATTGTTTTTCTTTTAGGCGAAAAGAAATATATTTGTTTAAAAAAATTTTTTTGAGTAAATAGGTAACAACTTGCACCTATGAAAGGTTTATGTATCCTCCATTAAAGTAACTTAAACTTCGTTAAACAATCATTCATTAATCTTTATTTTTTAATTTGGTTATTATTCATTCAGATTAAATTTCATCAAAGTATAAGAGATTTTAGCTTGACTTTTTCAAGTAAGGACAGGAACATAACTAATCAGTTACATTCTATATATGATAAAAAAGATAATAATTAAAATAAAGTCCGAAAAACTAAATTTGGTTTTTTTAAAACGCTTTTATTAGTTTCACTTGATTTTCACCCACTTAAAAACGTCAGATTACTTTGTATCCTTATCAAGGATCGATGACAATGCAATGATTTGATAAGTTTGTCCCATTATCCTGAACAGGATCGTCAGGATAAAAAAATTTCATCTCGGAGAGGGAACCCGGGAAATGGCTACCATATAAAAGGAAGGCAGTAGGCGTGCAAATTTCCCATTTTCGGCACGGGTAGGTAGCTAAGAAAAATAAATTATAGTTTGACAAAACTAAAAAACACGCTTTAGTAGTAAACTGAACTAAAAAGAAAAAAATTATAGTTTAAAAAACTATAAAACACGCTTTAATAGTAAATTGAAAATTAAAAAGAAAAAAAATAAACTAATGTCATTGTGAAAAAAGCGTAGGGTGCCTTTGTGCCATACATTCTAATGCTTAACTATCAGAAATTATACCGATAGAATATTTATAACAATTGATATCAGGCACCCCACGCTTTTTTCACAATGACATTAATTTTCTTGTTAATCACTTTATTCTCGTCCGCAAAGGGTTTTTTTAGTTTAGTTTACTATTAAAGCGTGTTTTTCAGTTTTTTAAACTATAATTTTGTAGAATTCCTCCGCAAATAAAGACATTGATATTTTATGAAGTTTGAAAACAAAAATCTGTAACATGATTTCAGCAAAAAAAAATTGTTAGCATATCACATCCTCATAAATCAAGTTTCCGTTGTACGTCTTATTTCTAATTTTGTCGAAGGACATTAGTCTATCAAAACAGACTACAGGATTGTTTCTTCAAGCATCTTATTTTCTTTCTGTTAGCTTTATCAATTCAGTAAACCTTTTTACAAATAAAGTGCATTCTAGTGACAAGGTACAACTCGATAATCGTAGTTATAAATCTTTTTTCATGTTAATCACATCAATAAAAGGACTAGGTATTTCTTTTAATTTGTCCAAAATATCAAAATGTGTATCTTGATATGTGTGGTTTGCTAACAAAATATCTAATACAGTAGACTTCATTACTGGTTATGCACTCTATGACTAACATTCCCAGTCATTTACATTTTTTATAATTTATTAAGTTTCATTACCCGTTTTTCATTACTTTTTTTCTTATTTATTAAAATCTGTTTAAGTTATCTACTTTTTAGAGATTCACTGCACTTTTTATTTATACTTGATATTATTTATAGAGGTGTTGGTAAAAATATACTATAAATAGTTTGACTTGCATTGCCGTCCATGGTGTCTCTACAAGGAATAAAATTTAATAATTTAATTATTTTTTCCTGATTTATTAAAATTTTTTTGTCTTCTACGACTTCAGAGGTTAGATTTTATTATACTAGATACTATTTCTAGACATATTGCTAATATCTCCTATAAATAATTTGGCTGGCATTGCTGACGAAGGGCATCTACCAGGAACAGACTATCCTAAATATTTAAGAATGTTTTCTCATTTATTTATAGAAAGTTATCGTCATATAATAATATGTAGAATGAGTAAAAGTGGCAGCGGTTATCCCTGGTGGATACACCCGGACGACAGTGCAAGCCAAACTATATGCCTAGAAATAGTATCTAGTATAAGCAAAATTGGCAGCGGGTCTCTAAAGAGGTAGAAGACTTCAACAAATTTTAATGAAACAGAAAAAAATTCTAAACAAAATTTTAAAAAGGAGAAAAGATTATTAAAGTTTTAAAATTTATCTATGGTAGACACCCCTGAACGCCAATTGGAAGTTATTACCAATATGTCTAGAAATAATCTCTAAAAGGGTAGAAAACTTCAATATTTGCAATTTGTCTATCTATTACGAATAAAAGTGGCAAAGGATCCTAAAAAGGCTTGAAATCTTAAACAAATTTTAATAAAGAAGAGAAAATCTTACATTTTATATTTTATCCCGTGTAGACATTCCTTGATGACAGTTCAAGGCAAATTGTTTATATGAGGATATTACGATTATGTCTAGAAATATTATCTAGTATGAATAAAAGTGGCAACGAGGCATTAAAGAGATAGAAAACCTAAACAAATTAAATTACACTGGACTGCCGTACAAGGCAAACTATTTCTAGGAGGTTATTGCCAAAATATTTAGAAATTATATCAAGTTTTAATAAAAGTGGCAGGGTTACAAAATTGAATATTTGTAAAATTGAATATTTAATAACCTTGGTAAATACTCTCAGATGGCAGTGCTAGTCAAAATATTTTAATATTAGTTGCAAGTTGGTACCAATATATTTAATGATGAGATATAATATGAATAAAAAAAGTGCAGTCCTTAGGCGGTAGAGAACTCGAATTTCAATTCAATAAACGTCAATTTAACCCATACATCAGCAACCCCCGGGCGGCTGCTTGATGCCAAGTTTTTATTGTAACTTGCTAATAATGCGTTTGTTTTAAAATTTTATTACAAATGGAGTAGGACCCTAAAAAGGTATGAAAACTAAAAAAAACCTGAAACCGTAAAAAATTATGACTGGAAATTTTGTTCATCGATAATGCTAAAATAGCGTGCATATTATAGTTCTGGTGTTTTCGGAAAATTGACTACCAGCTTTTGGTCGCTAACTCCACATAGGATAGCTTTAACTTGTATTTTTGTCTAAGGTACATTTTTACGGAAGTACAATTAAAATTAATAAGAATATTAGTTTTAAAAATTGTGAGCTTAAATATATTTTATTAATGCATTCAACTTCGTGTTTTTTTATTAAATGAAGAAACCAAATAAATACCCTAGAAAAAATCTTAAACTTAATTAAATTATTTAATTAAACTAAAAAAAAGAATTCTTTGATTTTCATTTTTATTTAACCTTATAATTAAAGCCCTTAAATTTATATATTATTTAACAGCCGAATTGTAGTAATTTCCTTGAGTAAATCCGTTTTCTGCATTTAATATTTTACACAAGTCATAAATGTCTTTATCTCAAGGATAATTATTAAATGTGTAGTCACTGGACAATGCATCCAAAGCAAATGGAACATTTATGTGAAAACTACTAGAAGTCGAAATTCCGAGATATAAGTCGGAATTCTGAGATAGGAGTCGGAATTCCGAGTTAGAAGTCGGAATTCCTAGATAGAAGTAGAAATTCCGAGTTAGAAGTCGGAATTCCGAGATAGAAGTCGGAATTCCGAGTTACAAGTCAGAAGTTTAAGGTCCCTAGGGGTTTAATCTACTCCTAGGTCTGTCCGCCATTCATCTAGATTGTTAAATAGACAACTTGTGAAAGCTAGTGAAGCAAACAAAAATGGAACGTGTTTAAAGTAAGATTAAAATTGAAAATTTAATGTCGTTAAATTTTAATATTTCTATTCTCTATATAACTTGTTCGTAGACCATTGTTATCAGAGCACCGTTAGCTCCCTTCAGAGGTGGAATGGTATGGGAATGATTGGGCACATCGCCTTCCATTATTCTTCTTTAGTTGCTTCAATTTTGCCATTGTTATGATACTTGTGTACATTGTCCTGACGAAAATGGATCTTCTTCTTACGCGAGCCAGGCTTTTTCTCATAATTTATTTTATCTATTTGGTTTAGAAGTTTGACGTAATAAACATTTTTATTATTTAGTATTTTAGTTTAGTATTTATCCCTTAGGAAGATAGTCAATTACTAAAATTCTCTTAGCATCCGAAAAGACTGACGATATAACTTTGCCAGCTAATTTCAACGACATTGCCTTCTTTGGTGGTAGAGAAGCCTTAGAGTAAGAATAAAACTCTAAGGGAGAAGTCCTATGTCGCCATTGTTCTGATTGCTGCTTGGTCTCAGCCGTATAACTTTCATCTATCGTAAGAAGTAGTGGGACAAAATCGGTTTTGTTTCAGTTAAAACGGTCTAGTCCCTCTTGACGAATTCTCTGCAGATTTTTATCTATTGTTAATATACGCAGCAGCCATCTTACCGAAACCTTTTCCACCCCTAATTCCACAGTTACAATATGAAATGTTTTCTCGTCTCAGATGCCTATTTCCTTAGACATTTCGGAGACCTTTAATCAACGGTCCTGCATAACCATATATTGGAGTTTTTCGAGGATTTCAGGCGTTCTGGCAGTATTTGGACGTCCACTGTGCGGGTCAACTTCTAAAACTTAATAAATTCCGTCACTCACTTATGCACAGTCGTAAATGATGGAGCAGATTCTCCTAAAGCATCCTGCATATCTTTGTAAATATATGTTGCCTTCCAAGTTTTTTTCACAAAAGATTTATTAATAGCGGGCTTTGAAGTTTTATCCATTTTGCTAAACTCACACTAGCTTTACTCAAAGCGGGGCCAAACTGATACTACTTACTACATAACAATTTCAATTTGACAGTTGTACACAATTGTACATAAGATACTCAGTGCCAACTATTGCCTATATTGTATTCAAACTGATGCTGCCCTCTGTGCTTCATTTTGCGAACTTTTCAAAGCATCCTCATAGTTTTCGGAACATCTGATTTTTAATTGAGCATAGCTATATGCTTGGATTTTGATGAATTGACAAATGACCCATGTATGTAACTCTATATTTTGTCCAGATTAGTTCCACAATACAGACATTTTGCTAAATAACTTCTGTGTAAATATAGAACAAAGTTACAAAATAGAATGAAAAATTTAACTTTATAAACTGTACGAGTTTCCTCTTCTTCTTCCCAATTTTCACACGTGAAATTGAAACATGTAGCACACTAATTCCTCTTTGTCCTTTTTGCAGAATTTATAGATTAACAATTTTATTTCTTATACTTAAGTCGTTAATAAAGTGGTGGTACATTCATCACAATGTTTGCATTCGCAAAATTGTAAAACCAAAAAAAAGCAAATATATATATATATATATATATATATATATATATATATATATATATATATATATATATATATATATATATACATATACATATATATATATATATATATATATATATATATATTACCATACAATATACACAAAACATTTAACTTAAAACTCTCTGCACAGGGAAAAAAATTCTTGTTAAACGGGCAAGTTTAAAATAGAAAGTTTTCCAAAAGCTTCCATCGTAAAACTCAAATGATATAAAGCAAATAGGACCATATGCTTTGACCTAAATCTAAGATTCTAGCAACATAATGCCTCTAAAAGTTATGGGACAATATATAATCTTGAAAATGTCACGATGGCTTGAAAGAAATTAGATTTAGGGTTGGAGTTTTAAAGGTAACATTTTATTGCATTTTTCTCTAATATATCAGTTTCTTTTTGTTGGTGATTTAAGGTACTTTACACGTATTATTTGGCTAATTCTAGACTTAAAGTTATTTTCAAAATTGAAAAACTAACATCTGTTTGACCTGTTTTATTCTAGTCAGGAAATGTGGTCTGAAAGAACTTAGACATAACTAAATTACAACGTTTTCTCTCTTTCTACTTCGCCGGGTCCAAATAAAATGTAAGGAACACTGTATAAAAATGTATTCTTTAACTGTGCACTATCCAGCAAAGTAACAACATGTTAGGATATCACTAAACAATAAAATAATGATTAAGAAACCATAGTTCTTGGGATCAGAGCGTGTCAAATGGAAATTACTATCTAACGTTTCACCTCTGATTGCACCAGTCATCTTTAGGGATATTTATTCTTTGAGATGTGAACACTGAATGAGCTCGAAGAGAGGCCAGGCGGGCTTTTATATTTAACTTGCGCTCACCGAATCGTGAACCCGTGTTAAGGTCGATTGCCACGTGCGATGTAAACTATAACCCAGATATCCACTAAACTTAGGCAATATGAACGATGCATTAAAAAGAAACAAATTGTTCAATCTACTGTAGTTGAACACCATCATACTACTGGACATATTATGAACATAAAGAAACCAAGGTTCTAGGATTCTATAAATGATACGGGTTACTATCTAAATTACACGTGGAAACCGACCGTAACCTGGAGTCACAGTTGGATGTCCACAAATCGGGAATAAAAGCTCGCCTGAATCTCTTCGAGCTCATTCAGTGTTCAGCTTTCGTGGAATAAAGATCCGTGAAGGTGCCTCGTGCAATCGACAGCGAAACGTCGGTTAGTAGCTCCAATCTGACATGGTGATATCCTAAGAAGATTTCTTAATTGATCAAAGCAGCGAAAAAACAAATTAGATAGAAGTAGATCTGGTAAACAGACGCTTTAACTTAAACTTAACTTAATTAAAAGGAAGAGTGTAAAATGAATTTCACTTTCCACGCTGCCATTCACGCCGGTAACCAGGCCGGGGGGAACCGGATGTTCCCATGGTAGTTTGGGAGTAAATTCACACTCCCCGCCATCACATACCCTCTCAGGTGGAAAGGATGGCCGAGGTTCGGACTCCCCGATAAACTGTAGGGCCCGTCTGGCTGACATTCCCCAGACGTAAAAATTTCTTCCCCCATCCTAGAAGGGCGATTCTGGTCCCCTTTCCTTTCCGCGCGCCCTTCACCGGTCAGTCAAGGCTTGATCACCACACAGGTGTAGCCAAGACGCCCTTCATTATATGTTGTCTGAATAAAAAGTGCATCTCCCGGGGTTAGCGAAAAGGGCCTTTCAGGCCTAGTCGCTGGGCTTGTCCCCCCTATCTACTACTACTAACTTAATTAAACGTAACAGAACACTGATGTTTCTGATGCTGAGTTTATGCTCGTCAACTCTTGCTGATATTCGCCTGTTAGTTTGCCCCACGTACATCTTTTCACAGTCCTGGCACGGAATGCTGTATACTCCGTAGTTTTCCAGTTTTATTTTATCTTTTAGGTTACCAAATAGTTTACCTATAGTTGTTTATAGCTTGTGTATTATTTGTATGTTGTGTTTCCTAAGAATTCTTTCGATTCTGTCCGTTGTGCCTTTTACCAATGGTAAGACTACTTGCTGCTTTCCCGGTTCATAACTTTTGTTGTTCGTTATTCGGGAACCCTGTGCATTAATAGCTTTCTCTATGGTGCGATTTGTGTAGCCATTTTTCTTTAAAGTTTAGGAATATTACCTTCAGTTCATTTTGTCCCGTCGGTGTTTCAGTTAATCGCACTGATCTGGATATTATGGTATTTGCCACAGCTTGAATTTGTGCTGGGTGATGATGTGATCTTGCATTTAAATATCTGTCTGTATGTGTTGGTTTTCTGTACACGGTATATTCGAAATGTCCGTTATGCAGTTTTGTGACCAGAACATCTAAAAATGGTAGTTTGTTGTTTTCCTGTAACTCTAGAATAAATTGTATCCTGGGGTGGATTGAATTTACGTGAGTCAGAAATTTTTCGAGCTCTGCATGACCATGTTGCCATATAATAAATATATCATCCAAATAATGAATCCATAATTTGGGCTTTAAACTTGCTTCCTTAAGAGCTTCTTTCTCGAAGTATATCATAAATAAATTCGCGACAACTGGTGATAGAGAGGACCCTATTGGAGCACCATCCATTTGTTTTATACATCTGCCCGTTGAATGAAAAATAAGTATTTTTAAGGCAATGCTCCAAGAGTTGTATTATATGTGCCTGGAAATCCTCGTTCATAGCAATCTTGTCCAATGCTTCGTCGATGGGAATAGTGGGATATAACGATTTGCCATCTAGGCTTGCTATGATATCGTCCTTTTCAAGAACGGTGCCTCGTATAATTCGAGTGAAATGCTCCGAGTTTTATACTCATATATATATATATATATATATATATATATATATATATATATATATATATATATATATATACTCATAAGGTTGAAAACAAAATTTCAATTTTTTTATGTCGGGGAAATTCCGACCAAACCAATGGAAAATTATCAAAAAGCTATTTTATGATCTCATAGAAGCATTTGACCTACGATTAATCCATGATGAATTAAAATATTATCACTTTTAAAGTCAAATGGTAATGGGTATCTGAGAGAAAGAGTGATTGAATGACTTCGATGCACTTCAGGATGGTCTTTGGAACTCCCAGTGAATTACAAAAAATTTGGCCCCTCTGCAGATGAAACTACTGTACCCATCTAGTAGAGTTACTCAGGGCTAGTTGGGAAAAATGCCGGAAATTTGATTTAGGATAAAAAAAGGGGTGATTTAGTGCCAACAAATTTAGGTTGAATATTGAGTATAGCTTCACAATGTTTGATGTTCATACCGATAATATGTTTGGAGGGCTCAGGACCTATATTTATTTTCTACTAAGCCTGATTGACTTGTACGAAATCTGACTAGTTGGTTTGGGATTCGGCAGTGGCGGCTCATAGATAAAAAAATATGGGAAGTGTAAGTTAGAAAAAAGTAGGACAGACAAGGTCTAAAATGGGCACCGCATGCAAAAAATTTTTTACAAATATCCACTGCTACACAGCCACTTAAATTCAGAAAACCAAGAATTTTTGAAATTAATATCGTAGGATTACTAGAACTTTTAATGACTTTTTTAGCACTAATTGTCAGCACACTTGTTTGTCGACCCGTCATTAAAAGGCCGTTTTTGTCATCTTCTTTCCAATGGGAAAATAGAGTTCCTAACAAACTACAAACAAGCCCAACTAATTCATTTTCAATCACACACTCGCCACTCCTCGAAAGAATAAAATAGAAGACCGCCGATAAAATCCTGAATAAAGCGCGATCGTCGCGATCTACTTTATGTACAATACTAACAGAAGCGTTAAACTGCGGCTCTTCCCTAGAGGCGCTGTCTTCGTACATGCGATATTCTCGTTGCCATAGCAACGGATTATTTTTAGGCGTTGTTTTGGTTTCTCACTGGAAGATTTTTACCGAGCTCACACGTGGCTCTTCCGTTGGTTGATCGACACAAACGAGTTTGCTGCCGGTACTGTGCCCGCACATACAGGTTTGCTTAATACGCAAATATATCTTTTCGTTTTGTGTTTGCCTCTAGGTTTCTGACGAGCGGCCAGCGGCAATACTATTCATTAAATTTAACATTACAATTATTGATAATTTTCAATATTAAATCTAATTCAATGAAATTAATTAGATTTAATATTGAGAATTAGTATATTGTATTGATTCTTAAAATGTGAAAAAAATAAATTGCCAGGTTTTTTTTGGGGAAGAGGCACTTCCTCTACTTCCTCCGAATAGCGGCCACTGGGATTCGGTAATGGATTATTAGCCCGAACACTCTTCCCTCAGTTTTTCTCTTTAAAAAACGTTTGTTCATAAAAACGTAGATATGTATTTGCAAGCCACATAGATATTTAAAATTATTTTGTCGTCAGATTATTCCAGAATTCTAAGCCCTCAAGTTCTGTTGTGTCCCTAATTTTTTTTCGTGTGCGGCATGCTGTAATATGCCATCTTGTAAATCTTTTAATGAATTTTGGAGATATTGTTTAAATACAATTATTAACTCGTTCAAATTCTTATGGTATATTATCGCAAACATCCTATTTAGCCTTTATGATTAGCATTAACTATAAAAACAGTGTTGTATTATATCTATCTTAGAGCACCCAAATTTCTTTGCAGATCCCATATAATATTTGTAATCAAAAACAATATTTTTTGACCATAAAATAAAGGGAACGTTCCAGATTATCTTCATCCTATCGGGAAGTACTGGACATATATGCAACTTTTACCATAAACCTAAATAATTCATACCTGCTACTTACATAAAATGAAAAATCATAAACATTATTTTTTTCATCTTCGAGTTCAACGTTGCATGAAATGCGAATATTTGAAAAAAAATGCGGTATGTTCGATTTTTTCCAAAAATAAACCAACAATGGGGTGAATTTAGAGCAGTAGTACATTAGTTGTATAACATGGTTTTTATTTAGGGACAATTTTGTTTTAAATGTAAAATTGTATATACATCACTGGAGAGAATGGAATTTTCAAATATTAATTTTGTTTGGGATAAATTGATTTCTTACAAACAATTTATATTAGACGTATTGTAAAATTTTCTGTTTCATCTGGGTAAATATTTTATGAATAAATTCGCCTTAAAAAGATAAAAGAACATTTCTGACAACAACGGTTCATCAAAATTTAAAGTTCGGAAAATGAAACTGCTTTGGCACTAACCTTTGACCTACTGAAATAATTTCGCAGTTTAACAAGGCGGTAAATCCAATACAATATTACGAGTAGTGGTGTTAAATTAAAAAATCTGTAAACTTCCTTAACCCGGAATTTGTATTGTGAATCTTGCCTTTTATTAGGAATACTGAAATATGACCCAATTTAGTTCAGTACTGAGTCTTTTAATAACAGATATATATATATATATATATATATATATATATATATATATATATATATATATATATATATTGTATTTTGAAACATTTTTATTGGGCGACATTTTATTCCATCATGTTCGATTCCTATTAAATTTTACCAGTTTCTACCTCTGCCACACTTGATTTTTGGGCATAATTTAGAATGAATTCAATAAGTAGTTTTAACATTGACGCACACCGCCATTTTGTTATGTCATGTTGAATTCGTACCAGTTTATCCGTATATCACATTTAATTTATTTCCAAATTTAAAGTCAACTGAATTAGATTTTTTAAAAATGTTATGACCGCCATTTTGTTTCGCTATCTTGAACTCGCACCACAACTTCACCAGTTTATCTCTGTAACATCCTTAATGCTTACACAAAATTTGAAATTAATCTAATAAGTAGTTTTTCGAACTGATTTTTTAAATACTTTTATTAGGTCGTCATTTTGTTTTGCTATCTTGGATTCTTACCGAATTGTTACAACTTCGATCCTGTCAAACTTCATTTTTGTGCAAAATTTAAGGTACATTGGATAATTATAGTTTTTTTAGTAGTACTTTTTTAACCTTGCTCCGCCATATTGGATTTTTACCAAAATATTGCCAGATTATCCTATATGACCATTAATTTTTAACTAAAATTTGAAATCAATCTGTTAAAGAGGTTTTAAAGATATGCCGCGAACTGGCAGACAGATAGACAGAGAAACCAACAGAGAAGGACCGACGTAATTTATAAAACGGCGCTAAAACTTGAAGATATCTAAAACCTGAGAAAGTGATTTTTTTCTCTATTGCATTATTTGGTCACCATTTTCCTTGCTATCTTAAATTAATACCATAATTTTACTAGTGCATCTCTATACCACAATATATTTATAGCACACAATTTGAAATCAATCCATTAAGTAGTTTTTCAGACCGAATTCCTAAATATTTTATTAACCACCATTTTCTTCGGCCATCTTGGATTTATACCAATATTTTACCAGTTGATTCCTATATAATACTTGATTTTTGTGCCAAATTTGAGAAAAATTGGATAAGCAGTTTTTTTAGTAATAATTTTTTTAACATTTCACTAGGCACCGGCATTTTGATTAGCCTTATTGGATTTTTACCAGATCATCCCCATATGACCCTTAATTTTTGACCAAAATTTGAAATCAATCGGATAAGTAGTTTTTAAGCTATGCAGCGAACAAAGAGACCGATAGACCGGCAGACAGACAGACTGACGGAATTAAGAAAACATTCTAGGAACCCTGAAAGATAAAGATCTGAAAAAAATCTCGGAGGGTGATTTTTTCACAATTACAATACTTCCCTTTTACGAAGGAAGTAATAGAACCTTAAGAATATTTTTAATGCAAAAGAATGTTACTACTCTATATATATGCAAAGATTTAAAACTTTACGACCAAATGATTTTATATATAAATAGCCTTCAGAGACATAAAATAGGTATAGATAAATGAATAAAGTAACATCGAACGGATGCCTTAGCGGATTTGATTAAGAGATAATTATTCCTAAGTATATGACGTGTTAATATAATAGTATAAGATTCGAAGAATAAGTATACAAAATCGTTACATCCCAAATAGAATTCTAGTAATTTTCAGCGACTAATAATTCATAGTTATTGTAAATGGTTGAATTTTATAAATTTAAGGCCATATGAGGCATACTATTTATTAATATAGCAGCTAGCTATGATTCTGTATTAATTTAAAGTTCCAAAACGTATTTTATTTGAAAATAAAATATTAATTATTATTCATTTTGGTTCAGCAATGAAAATGGAGGAAAGTAAATCAGTAAATTAAATCCACAATAAATTTGTGCTATAAAGCAAGAGATATACTTATCGATGAAGCGATTTGAATTATTTAGAATTATTAGTTTATTCAGTAGCCTAAAATCAATGACCGATTATACGCACAGACTGTCCATCGAAAATAAATTAGTCACATCAACTATTCGTGTAGCAGTTTATGTAGAACGCATGCAGAATTATGTTTATCTATGAGCAATTTTAATAGTAACAGCCGATCTGTGTAAATAATCGAGTGCAACTTTGGATGTTGTGCGAGACCAACAGGATCGACCCGGGTATTGTGCTAGACGGAAATTTCTCAATGAATCCCTACTAGGGACGGATAGTTTTCGATATTTCGATAGTCATCGATGTATCGATAGTTATCGATAACTATCGATAGATATTGATAGGGATCGATATAGCGACAGTTATCTATATTTCGATAGTTATCGATTTATCAGTCACAATAAAATTAATTGATTGCCGGCATCATCTATAAACGCTGGTAAAATTCGTTTTTAAAGTTTTCAGGACTTATAGTTCTCCGGCTTCATTCGCCGCATTAGTTATATTACTAGGTATGAGTGATAAGTATATATTTATTTTACCAAATTAATGTTATGACTATAGATTCAATGCACGAAACACGACAAATTCTTTTAATGTTTTACCAAGTTATGTATTTATGTATGTACTCCTATTATTTCGTGGGGATTTAATCTATTTCGTTTTCGTTTTAACATAATATGGCCTTTAAATTTGGTGTATGAAGTATAATTAACCAAAAAAGTAATTAGGGGTTATCTCAGGGCAAATGCCCTGGGACCTAGGGAGGAGGGAGGAGGAGAATTATCCAAAAATATCAAGTTTTATATGGTTTTCATGATTTTTAGGACCATGAACTTCAATTTTATTAATCATTTTAATTTTTGATAATAGCTGATTTTGTATGCCCATGTGTATACAGATGGATTTTTAAATTTTTGTTTTGAAGTTTATTTTTTTTTATAAAAATTTGTATTTCTTATAAAAACAATCTATATTTCTTCTTTATCATCCGACTTCGAAGACTTTTTTACATTCTAGTGTTTAAGGCACGACATTTGTAATAATTATATTTTTACAGAAAGGATATATTTCTGTGTAAAGAATAATATACTGTATTAATATGTTATGTTGACTCTTATACGTGGGAAGAAACTATGCAACGAACGGACCACTCTAAAATGTCTTCTGTCCGACTTTGCCCGCACCGAAAATAACATATTATTTAACTATGTGGCCAAATGTTAAAATTCGAATTCTAACCTGTCGCCTTGCCAATAACTACAGCAATAGAGAAATAAAAATTACCAATAACTGGACAATAAATATCAAAAACTATAGTATATTTGGATTGTTATCGATAGATCTATCGATAGTTATCCTATCGCCTATCGATAGGTAAAATCTAATATCGCTCATCTCTAATTCCATATAATCGGGAAGACAATACAAATGTGGGATCCATTTAGGGCTAATTAATTTAACATTGGATGGATCGTTTATTGAAAGTTGTATCTGTCTTTGCTAAAAGTAAAGTAATGCATTTACGTTCGTAACATTTCTCAGTGCCACAGCCTATAGACGTATAAAAACATTTAAAAGAAAAAATTTAGAAAAATTAGTCACAAAATTAATAGAACCCCCGAAGGGCTCAAGCTACCAGATATTTAGGGAAAAGGACTAATTTTTGAAAATGTTATAATATATTTATTAACAATATTTAAGTACATACCTAGATTTTTGATTTCGTTTTTAAAAACCACCCTCGAAAACCCCCGACGTATCACATTTAATGATTGAGCAGGTGATTTGATATTTTCCCATAGAGACGATTTGTTAGAGGTATACAAAAAAAATTAAAAATTTACATGTTATGGTAATTTTGAATGTGTTTTTTTAGATACAGGAAAATATTGAAGTTTTGCAGCGAAAGCATAAATAATAATAAAGCAAATGTGGTGTTAAAATCTTAGGGTTTTATAGATAAAGTTCAAGGTAAAGTTTCCATAATTTTTAATTTAATGTAAGTTTGTATTTTAGAAGCTCTCCGCATATCAAAACTAAAATTAAGTGAAACTGATAGGTACTTTAACGGTGCAACTTAAGCACTTAAGTTATTATTAACTAATTAATTAATTTTAACGACAATAAATGAAACAATGTATTTAAACAATTAAATGAAAATCTTAAGTTTGTCAATATTTTGTAGGAACTCCTCTCCTGCGTAAAACATCTGAACATCTCCCTTCTCTCACGCTTTCTTCGAAGGCATTGATAATATTTTGAGGAACTTGCTCCCACTCTTCTCCTAACGCTTCACCTAAAGCTTTCATCGTGACTGGTTGCTCATTCCTTTGTTGCAATTTTATTCGTGACCGCACATGTTCAATAGAGAATAATAGGGATGCAGTCTGGCGAGCGCCCTGGCCAAACAATCCTTATTGAATAGTGTATCTCTCACAGCTATTCTGACAAAAGTATGTACGAACTAAACTACAATATACATAAATTAATATACTTGTGGGCGTTCATGGATTAGTCAGCTGGAAGAACTACCAATGGGATTCGCGCTTCGTGACTGATTCCGCCCAAAACATCCTTCTCCAAATGAAACAGTTGCTTCTATCATTTCCTCTTTATATCTATCATTTACTTCCTTAAAGACGCGTATTCGGTCATCTGAACGGTAGATGATAAATTTCGATTCGTTTGCAAACATGCATATGACCATTCTTGCAATTTCTATTCTTGATGTTTTTCTGTCCATGATCTTCTAGCTTGCCGATGCTGTATGGTTAGATGAGACATATTGCACGCTTCCTTGACTGAAGATCACGTTCGTGAAGCCGTTGTGAATTATTTGTACTGCTTTCTTAACCTCGCGTAATGTACCTCTGTGAAGTGAGCTCCTTGTTGCTAGCTACAAGTAGCTAACACCAGAAAATTACAGTGGACTAGTCAAATTAAGTTGTTGACATACCTACGTATAAATCAAACACAGGAAAAAATATCTTTAAAATAGAACGAAATATAATGCAATTATTGGTCTTTTTACAAAAACGGAAGACAAAGACAGCCGCAGGAGGAGAAGAATGTCCTTAAAGAAATGTTAAAATTGAGTTAACTTGCTTATGGTAACTTTAAATTAGCTGAAATTTTAACCACTTAATGAATATACAAAGGCAAATATACTGTCTATTTGTAGCAGGGATGACAAACAACAGCAGCGGCATGCGACCATATGTTTGTCAAAAATTGCTTAAATTGAGTTAACTTTCTTATAATACTTCCTAAATGACGGCAATTATTGCTTACGATTAGACAAATAGATGGTCTTTTTGCAGCAGAGGTGACAAACGACAGGTGCGGCAAGATCCCGACTGTTTTTTAAAAATATATGTTAAAATTGAGTTAACTTCCTTACAGTGGCTTTAAATTAGCTGAAATTTTAACCATTAATGAATATACAAATACTTTTTATACAGTTTTTTTTGTAGCAAAGGTGACAAACGACAGCGGCGACACGAGACTGAATTTTCGTCGAAAAATTTTCTTAAACTGAAATAACTTCTTTACAGAATTTTCAAATTAGCTAAAATTTTAACAACTTAAGAAAAATATTCAGTCTTTTTGCAGCAGAGGTGATAAACGACAGTGGCGGCACGAGACTGAATTTTTTTAAAAAATATGCTAAAATTGGATTAAATTTCTTATATTAGTTCCAAAACAACTACAATTTTAACCAATTATTGGTTACTAATCAACAAATATATCGTCTTTTTGCAGCAGTGCTGAGAAACGACGGCGGCGGTTTAAATTGAGATACATTTCTTATAGAAGATGTTGATTTGCCGAAATTTTAATCACTTCACTCTTTTTACAGCAGGGGCGGCAGCACGAGACTAAATTTTCGTCGAAAAAATTTATTAAATTAAGATAACTTCCTCATAGTAGCTTTAAATTAGCTAAAAATTTAATCACTTAGTAAATACATAAAGATAAATATACAGTCTTTTTGAAAATGTTACAAAACCTGTATAAACTTTTTCTGAATAGAGACTTAGCACAACTCAGTTAACGGACATCATCAAAAACTGTTGGAGAGATCACAGTCTTGCAATTGCCCCTTTAAATTGAGGGAGTGGCATATCAAGGCCTACCGTGTTTGCATTTCGCATCATTCTAATTTTTGAATTATTTTGACAATATAGTGTTTAATGTTTTTTAAGTTCAAACATATTAGATTGTCTTAAAGACCTTGGTGCTACATAAAAGTTTAGGTTTGCTAAAATCTCAGGACATGACACCAAGTTGTTAATAGGTAAGGTCGTACTATGTTGATATAGAGTGCCTTTAAGGCATTAACATTGGTGAAGTGTGTCTCTTTTCATAAAGCCCAGTAATTTCAATGCTTTATTGCAACATATTTGAATGTGATCGACAAATGTCAACTGTCAAAACATACACCCAAGTCACGAACCACATTTATTTTCTCAATTGGTTGACCATTCAAGGAGTACTCATTCATAGGTGTATTGGCACACTTTGAAAATTGTATGTACTTACATTTTTTTGTATTCAGTGACATCATGTTAAGATCGCACAAGCCCTAAACCTGTCGAGATCCTCCTGCATTCCAATTGCCGCTTGATTGGTGATGATAATTCTAAATAGCTTTAGATCATCGGCATATAAAAAAATGCTGCCATGATGAAAACAGGTAGTGACGTCACCTATAAACAGACTAAACAGTGGGACACCTGATGTAACTATAAAAGTTACTGAAAAGTAGCTGTTATTAACTTTTACAATTTGTCTCCATCCAGACAAGTAAGCCATTACCTAGGCCAAAAACTTTCCATCAAGACAATTGTCTTTTAGTTTTGCACATAAAATATCAATATTCCGCTAAGCAAACCATGTTGTTTAGTATTTAAAGGGAATGAATGTAAATTATCATGTTTCATGCTGTACATAAACTATGTGAAGTCGGCAGAGTGATACGTAGATATTGGTAATCGACATAATGACAGAACTGACCTCTCAGCGAATTAGATCTCCCCTACAAATAATAGATATTACGGCGTTTGGCTAACTCTGCTGTAATAAGAGAAAACGCTGGGTTTTGTTAAACAGTTATAAAAGTATGTTTAAATTTTTAACAGAATACAGGAAAGTCTCTAATTTTTTAATAAACAATGGGAAATTGAAACGCAAGACAAAAAATACTGACAGACCTTCATACCTTCGTAACCTACCACTCGAATAAGTCTATCGAATTCCACGGAGAAGTCCAAATTATTGCCCTCGACATATCCAAAGCATTTGATCAACTCTGCCATGACGCACTTCCTAACAAACTTCCTGCTTGTGGTCCTCCTCCAAAACTTTGTTTAAATCGCCAGTTTTCTTTCCAACAGAAGTATTTCTGTAGTGGTTGACGACCAGCAATCCTATCCACAGCTGTGCTGGCGATAACACACTCCAGTCCAATATACAACTTTCCAAACCTCTCTCCATGACTGAAATTGAGTAGAATAATAACTTTATCCCTAACCTAGGACCTCATTAAAATCATAGAATGGGGAGTTTACTATCTTACAAATCATCTTGAAGCCAAAGATTCCTTTAGACTAATCGGTATTAATTTTCAGGAAGATCTTCGCTGGCACGATCACATCACCTTAATTACCAAAGCAGCAGCGAAGAAATTGGGTTTTCTTTTCCGAACTCGAAAATACTTTTCTTCTGATAACCTGTTTACCCTTTACACTTCGCAAATCAGACTCTGCCTTGAGTATTGCTCGTACATATGGGGAGCAGCGTCTCCTGATTGATGATCCAACCCCCCCCACAAGGAAGCCTGTATCACTAGAGCATCGTCGAATTGTGTCTGAGTTACAGATACTACAACGGATTCTGTTCTGATGAGATTTCATTAATTACGCCCTCCTTAGTCATTCCTGCCAGGAAGAAATGAGCGTCGACCCACTTGCATTCATTCACGGTCCAACCGCAAAAACCAAGGACCCCCCACTTTGCTCGCTCTGTTATTTCCAGAAAGTCCAGATTATGGACTGTGTTACCAGCAAATGTATTTCCTTCTTCTCCTGATCTGCACGTCTTTAAATCCGGCATCAATAAACGTTCCCTGTGTTTGTGTAAAGCACCCACGGTACCTAGTACTTAGGCCTTCGGAGTGCGTGGTCTGTTCTTAGATAAAAAAAATACTGACTCATAATCTTCATGGAAAAATAACACAATTGACTTGCGACATAAATAAAATGTTAATGGACCAAAAACTAATTTCGAAGGACCATGTCATAGTTTTAATGCCCTTGACCATAGGTTGCTGGTTCTTTATTTTTAATTCTTAGTCAACTTTTTTAAATATGTTCAGATTATTAGTTGCGTTTAACATGATAAATAGATTTCTTTTTTGGCTTTTTCGCAACTGAACAGAAATGTATAACTCTAAATTGATTGAAACAAGTATTTAATAAAATTATATATCTCAACATGTGGACTAATCCGTCCAATGAATGTTTCGATACATAATATAAAGAATATTATTTAAGCCAAAATAAGAAATTGAGTCATTTACCTTTTCATAAATACTGAGCAGTTATATAAATGCTTTCATCTTTTACGATCGGTGCACTGGTGAGTCCCAGTAGGATGAAAGGAATTTGTATGCTAATATTCTTTATCAATTTATTTATCTTTTTAGCATTTTTTAGTTTTTATTTTTTTTACTTTTAGTTTTAGTTTTGTATTTTACTTTCTTTAATAAATTTTATCTAATCAGGCATTCATCATCGTTCTGTGAATTAAAAACTAAATTAGAACTAAATCCCATCGAATTTAAAGGAAGTTACAAATATGAAAATGTGAAATATAAATAGAAAAAAATAGAATTTTTAATAGAAAAATTCAGGGTAAAGTTACTCTCAAATAATGTTAATAAACTTACTCCAGCCTTGGAAATTAGGCACTTAAACTCTTAAAGTTCTTGAAGAGTCTGAACGCTTCAAATGTTGAATAGTTTAATAGTTAATTATTAACTTTTTATTAAAAATAAGAAATATTTTGTACACAAAGAAACCATAACAGAGAAAAGTGTTTATAAATAAATAATTTAGAGGTTGATAAAAGAATAAATAAAATAGGGGAATAGGTATTACCAAACAAGATTATTCGCTTTCGCAAAACTTATTATCTTCTTTGATATTACTTACAAAAGGGCACTAGAATCTTTAACTTAGACTGTGGGATGTCACACAGGAACTAGTGTAAGATTGAAAATAGGAATAAACTTATGTATCACCATTAATTACCGAAAATACAGCCTGCAAATCCAATTATGGGTTTGTAATTAGGATGGCCACACTTCTAGGTTTGACCCGAAGGGTTTGAAAGGTGTATATACGGGCTGCACGTTTAACATCGAAATCCCCCCGCGGCGAGCGGCAAGAGAAGTGCGAAAACCGATTTATTTAATTTCAATAATTAATACCTACCTCAAAAAAAAATGTTTTATATTTAATAAAAACAGTGGCTTCAGGGACGGATATATAGAGAAGATGGGAGAAGCATTCCCCCTAATATTTTGTTCTGTGCCAAATCTTATTTTATTTGGAAATTACTTTACTTTCCAGTAAATTGTTAAAAAAATTAAATTTAAAATATTTTTTTTTCAAAGCCGAATATATATATACATATATATATATATATATATATATATATATATATATATATATATATATATATATATATATATATATATATATATATATATATATATATATATATATATATATATATATAATATATATAGATATATATATATATATATATATATATATATATATATATATATATATATATATATATATATATATACATATATATACATATATGCATAATATATATATATATACACTTATACATATATTCATATATATATATATATATATCAAGATACATATACATATATTTTTATATTTTTCCATATATATATATATATATATATATATATATATATATATATATATATATATATTATCAGCACACTAACGTTATTGATTTTTTATATATATATATAGTGATTATTTATTCCCCCATATATATATATATATATATATATATATATATATATATATATATATATATTAGACTGCCTAGCAATATTTTTAATAATAACAAAAATAGTGGGCCATGAAACCTGTTGCTAAAAGAAAACAAAAGTAAACTTTTGAGTAAACTAGATTCATATTTGTGTATTTATTTGCAGAAATTTCAGTTTGCCTATTTTCTTTCTCGTTTTTTGTCTACTTTAGTATATTAGTAAAATGCCTTTCGTATTTTCTAATCAAGAGTTGGCGGATATTCATTTTATTTATGGGTTTGCAAATGGTAATTCTGCCGACAGCCCACGAATACAGGCGCAGATTTCCAAATAGAAGACATCCGAATCGTTCGGTTTTCGTAAGAATTCATCGGCAAATAGTTGAACAGGGTCTAGGCAACGTTCGAGAAAATGGTATTAACGTTCGGCCACCTAGAAACTTTGAAAGACAAATTTTGGGTATGTTTGATCGAGATCCAACCACAAGTGTAAGAAGAGTTTCCATTGAATTAGGAATTTCAACCAGCTATGTTTATAGAGTTCTTAAACGTGATCGGAGGCATCCTTATCATTTGCAACCGATTCAAGGATTACTACCCGGAGATGAAGAAAGAAGAATGTTATTTTGTCAGAGAATTCTTAATCTAATTGCAAATAATAGATACTTTTTAAGAAATGTCTTATGGACCGATGAATCCTGTTTTACTCGTCGTGGAATTGTAAATTTTCATAACCAGCACGTTTGGGCACATGAAAATCCATATGCCGTTAGGCCAAGAAACTTTCAATACGAGTTTAGTGTAAACGTCTTTTGTAGGCATTTACAAAATAATCTTTTTGGACCTTACTTTTTGCCTCTTAAATGCAGCGGTTTTTTAAATTTTTAGAAACGGAACATGGGAATATGTGGTTTCATTCCATTGAATTTATAATATGGCCAGTTGGTTCCAACTTGCTGGATGTCCAGCACACTATGGGAGGCTTGAGAATTTGTTCCTTTTTATCCACAAAGATGGATTGGTAATACCATCGTGGCCTCCACGTGTTCCCTTTGGACTTTTTTCTATGGGGATTTTTAAAGGAAAAAGTATTGAAACTCCCGTTCAAACAAGAGACGAACTTTTGAATAGAATTAGGGATGCCTGTGGTCAGGTGAGAAAATTCCTAAATAACATTTCACGCATCAGTTTTTCTTATGTGAACTATGTATTGAACAAAATGGTTCACATTTTGAACATCTTCTTTAAATTTTTTAAAATTCATTTTGTTTTCAATGGCTATTACATGTATTAGTTTCCTATGTTTTAATTAAAGTTTCGCTTTTTTATATAAATTTTTTTTTATTTTGGGTTTACGTTTTTTTTTTAGTTCAAAGGAAATAGAAAAAGTGTGTCAGCCACATTTTTTAAATTATACATTTTGGCTATGTGATAAAATAGATTACACCATACCATTATTCCAAAAACCTATATTACATTGAAAAAAAAGCAAATCTCAAAAAAGGCCAACTTTAATGGGTCATTCATTTTTTCTAGCAAAAGATACGTTAAAAATGTTTTAAATATTTAAAAAGCATCTATTTTTAAAATTAAAAACTTTAGAGCTCTGTGTTTTTAAAAGTATTTTAGAAAAAAAAGCGTATGTATAAAAATTATAAAAATTTTAATCAAAAACGTTAAATTTTTTAACAATAAAAAGTTCTCCCGGAAGCTGTTTATTTTTCAGTTTTTATCGAAAAAACTTAATAAATTTACGCAATAAATATTAAAGATAATTTTAAAAAATAAAAATACGGCAAAACTTTATATTCAAAAAAAAAATGTTTTCCTTTAATTTGTATATACTCATATATATATATATATATATATATATATATATATATATATATATATATATATATATATACATATATTTATATATATATATATATATATATATACCGAGTATATTCTGTTCATAACGTATATATAGCATATATATATATTTATATATATATATATATACATATATATACATATATTTATATATATATACATATATATATATATATATATATATATATATATATATATATATATATCATATATTTAATATATATATATATATATATATATATACATATATTTATATATATACATATATATATATATATATATATATACATTTATATATATATATATATATATATATATATATATATATATATATTGGTCTAAATATTTTTAATAAAACAGAATACAAAAACTAAAAGAAACAAGGAAGTAAAATTTAGTAAGAGAGAATAAGAGTGATATATTAAAATACTTCTTCGACATTTGCAGATATATTAAATACTTGTACGCAGTTCTTGTTTATAAGTTTATAACACTGGATTAAGTATTACATAGAACGGAAGCTTTCACGGTTTCGGTGAATTAAAAAATCAAGGTTCTTGAGATTAAACCGTGTCAAATTGGAATTACTACCTCAGGGATCTTTACTACAAGAGATCTGAATACTGTTATACTATTTTATACCCGATTTGTGCTCGCCGAATCATGACCCTGTGTTAAGATCAGTTTCCACGTGTAATGGAGACCGTAACCCGTATCTTTATTAAAGTTTTTGTATGTTTAAAAATCTCAATAGATCCTCTCTTTCATTTATTAAATTCTGGAACCGATGCTAGAACCTTGGTTTCTTTTACATTTATAATATGGCCAGTTGTATGCTGGTGTTCAGCTACAGTAGATTGAAGAATTTGTTCCTTTTTAATACATTTAATACATCGTTCGTGTTCCTTAAGTCTAGTGAATATTGAGCGTCCTATTTCTCCCACATACTCTTCTCCACAGGAGCAAGGAATTTTATACACTGCTTAAAAATGTACATCTTTCGGACATCGCAAGTATTTTCTTATGCGTATTGACGAATACAAAGTAATCGTCCTGTTTTGTCTGTAGTTCCTTGTATAGAGGGAAGAACAACACTGCCTAACTCATACTCCTTTCGCGGAGTTAGATTACTATACTTATTTTTTAATTAAACGCGTAATATCTTCAGTGCAATAGCCATTCCCTCTCAGAGCTTCAGTCGGTTTCGATATTTCCGACATTAGATAATGTTAATCGGAAATTGAAATGGCTCCAAATACTAGTGAGTTAATAACCGATTTCTTTTGTGCTGGACTGCTCGATGGTGATGGGAATTTGCATTTAAGTATCTATTTGTATGCGTCGGTTTTCTATACACAGAATAGCCTAATGTATTACTTTCCTTCCTTTAGACAAATATATCTAGAATGGGAATCTCTCCATTAGATTCAATTTCCATTTTAAATTTAATATTATGACGTTGTTGATTAAGATGGTCCAGAAATATGATTAGATTATCCTGTCCGTGAGGCCAAACAACAAAAGTATCATCTACATATCTGAACCAGTGTTTTGGTTTTACTGTAGCGTTAGAGCAATATCCTCAAAGCAATCTATTTCCTACAAAAACATCTTTTTATAAAAAACTCTGCACATTTCATGGAAAACTTCGTCGGACGTCGGATATTAACTCCTATTTGACATGGTCTAGTCCCAAAAACCGTGATATCTTAATTGATTAAGTAAGTATTAGTTTCATAAGATAATGGTAATTTCTTTGGAATATTTTGTTTTTTCAACAACAAGACAAGGTTTAGAAAATTGTTTTTAATTAGGTTTTATGTACTCGGTTGTACAAATAGTTTAAAAAACATTTTAGGTATTTTAATATGGTTTGTAAAGTGTGTTTCCTGAGAAAGAGTTCTAGAGTTACTCTGTTATTCCCTTAACTGTATCAAATTTTTCGAAGCAAGAAAATGTGAGTTCAGTTCAAATCCCAAGATTTTTGGAAGTGTACTTATTTTCTACCATAATAAGAATACTTATTTTTTTTATCAAAAATCAAATATTTTATTTATGAAAGTTGCTGATAAACTTTCATAGAAACTAAAGAAAATCAGGTATATAAAATATGTAAAGAAAATTTGGTAGGTAAATCAAAAATATTCTTTTATATCAGTACTGTTAAGAGTCAATGAAAAACTATTTTATTATATTATGCTTAAAGTATAACTAAATACATCTACCATTTTCTGGGACTATTAAAAGGAAATATACTATATAATATATATATATATATATATATATATATATATATATATATATATATATATATATATATATATATATATATATATATATATATATATATATATATATATATATATATTAATTATAATTGTTATTATTAACACTATTATCATTATCGAAAAATTTGATTTATCTAAAAATAAAATATGAGAGTAAATTGAACTTAAATTTTCGATATCTGTTTTTTATTCGTTGCCAAAGATTCTTTTTTAATTTCTGCCATTTCTAATAATGTTCTTTGAGTGGTATTATTTTCTACGTGTAATATTTTAATTTCTTGAAAATTGAATGTGTAACCAGTATCAATTATATGATAGTGCACAAGATCTTTTGTTAAATCTCTTATTACAAGGAATACAATAGAAGCAATTCGTTTTTATTATATGTAAGTCTAGGTACATATATTACTAATATTATTAACTAAATTAAATTGTTTAAATTTTAAGGACCCTTGACCAAGAAATAAAAATATTTCGAAAGCTTGGTCAAATAAAAAAAAATGTTAATAAAGAAATTTTCTGGCCGAATTCCCCGAGATTTTCTTAAGCTGCAAAGTTACACGGCCGTTAATCAAGAACATTCGAATTTGACAAGGGCAAACCCCAAGAACCATGATTATTTAATAGCGCTTAATTGAGTTTAGGCAGTATTTTTCCTATATATCCTTCCTTCGAACAGATACCTTAATAAAAAAATCGAAATTAAAAATGCACGTCTTGCTATCTTGTAAATAATTTAATAAAAACAAAAATATTAACACAGGTAAGAAAATTCTCGCCACTCTTATATTCAAAGTACAATAATTAATAATTAATATACACTACAAACAAACATTACTCCTAAAAAGTGCGCTTACCTCAGAAATTTCCCAAACACCCCACATCAACCCTCGTGGCACATAGCGTTGTAAACAGTCCGTCAATGCACATGTTTAAAATCGATAAAAACTAAACATAACGAAACTGCGCTTTACAGGCACTAACAGTTTATCTACTTCAACTTTACGTGACTGTTTTTGCTAAGACCGATATATTCCTGGAGGAGTTGAAGCAAATGCAACTATCAAACGATTCAACTAACGAAACATAAATGTAATATGCAATTTATGTCATTTTGTTGAGCTTCATTAAAATAATAAGAATGAGAAAGCAAGACAGTAACAAGATATCTATATCATTAGATTGTTAAATACGTAAAATTAAAAAAAAACACACAAACGCTGAAGGGAAGCAAACGTTAATATATCATGATGTGTAGTAACATGATGAAGTAGAAGACAATAATCTCCGTCTATAAAAACACAGTTTCTAAAGGAATGTACATGACTCGCCGAAAGAAAAACAACAGGAAAACTTTCACGTACAGTTCACTTTTGGGGTTATTCTTTAGCTTGCAGAGAGGAAAATGACTTGCGCGCTTTGTTTCTTCCTTACAGTATCGTGTTAAGGGGTAATGCAGTATTCTGTATTAGATAAATTTGAATTAGATCAAAACATGACACGTTAGTTTTATGGACTAAATGATATACTTCTCATTTAATTATAGAGAAGATTTTTAAATGTTTTTATAGCATTGCCTGGGTAATTTATGTTTATGTATTTTCAGGAGAGTGGAGGAAAAATGTATCATACAGCTGACCATGTACTATGTTCCTTTTTAAATGCAACTAAGATATGTATGAAGATTGAATAGATCTACAATTTAAACTTATTTAAAGATACACAGGCTACGTATAATATCTAATTATTAGTAATTTTTAGTTGTATATAAATTTTTAATAATTGAAAATAATAAAGGTCTGTGTACACGTGCGGATGTAAAGAAACAAAAAAGTGTCAGGCGGTCAATCAGCAAAAGGCCGTAGCAAAGCGCTTTCTCCTAACCAGTCAGTTTCAAATCATTACACAAAAAAATAACACCTTTAATTTAAACATGGTGGAAAAATCCGGCAAGCAAACAGGTTAGATTAAACGATATACTAACTCGTCACTAAAAAACAGGCAGGAAAGATACATATAACAAAAGACAAATATAAACGCTAACGAACACTAAAATCACATTTCAAACAAAATGTATCTGCAAAAGCAGCCATCTTTTATATAGATATAACAGAATCACATCGAGTACTTGTTGAAGTTTTAAAACAGATTGAAAAGACAATCAACCAGCTTGCCAAACTTACATGGGACGAAAAATAAATAGAACTACTTAAAAAATTGATATTGAAATGTATTATGTGCAATTGTAAAGTGAAAAAAGTTAAGCAAAATCAACTATACATTTAACAAAACGGAATTTAATTAGAAAATGCATTGCTAATTAAAGATTAATTATAACATGAAAACAATTTAATTAGTTAAAATAGCTGATTTTGCGGAGAAAAATATAAGTATAACATCTAATTTAATATTTAGAAAAAAAACCAAAATAAAATGTCTCGACTATTAGGAAATCATAGTTTTTGGGATTAGACCATGTCAAATTGGAATTATTAATCGACGTTTAATCAACAACTCCAGAAAATAAAATTCACAAGTGCTACACTAGGATATTCTGTATATAGAAAATTGACACAAATTATAAATAGGCAATTACAAATTGCCGCCAACAACTAGCACAAAAGCAATCGGTTTCACTAGGGTTTAAATTCTTTTCGATTTTTGATCAAGGCTTCAATTATTAAAAGATATAGTGATCTACGTTCGCAAGAGGGGGATGATAAGGAGTCACCATTAGTTAGTGTTGTTCTTCCCTACACATATGACACTACAGCAAAAATAGGACGATCGCTTCGGCGGTCATAAACATAAGAAAACTGCACAATGCTAGCGATCTCCGAAAGATGTAAGAGGAGTATATAAAATTCCTTGACCCTGTGGAGAAGTCTATTAGGGAGAAATATGACTCTCAATGCCCACTATAGACTTAGATCAGTGAATTAAAACGAAAATTGTTTAATCTGCTGTAGCTGACCACCAGCATACCACTGGATATATGTAAAAAAATCAATTGGAGAATTTATTGAAATTTTTAAATATACAAAAAACATCACAAGGCCAAAAATAAAACCCCGCCTAAATCTCTCTGATCTCATTTAGTAGTAAGATCTAGTGGAGTAACGATCCATGAAGAAGCCTCGTGCAATCGAAGGTGAAACGTCAGACACGGTCTAATCCCAAAAACTAGAATTTCTCAGATTAAAATAAAAATACAAGTTTAGAGAAGAAATTAAATTTTCTGATTCAACAAAATTTTTAACTATCTATAAGCAAAATTTTTACTGGAGAACTTTTTTGATTAATTTAATAATAAAAAAGCTGCCTATTGTATTTTACAAATTATTAAGAATTGATTGATTAATTCTTAATGATATAACTACCATGACCACATAAAGTAATAAAATCACCCTCAAGATCTTTGCGTTTCAGGGTACCTAAATGCCGAAAGCATGCTTTCTAAATTCCATCGATCTGTCTGTCTGTTCGCGGCATAGCTAAACAACTACTTACCCAGTTTACTTCAAAATTTGTATTCGAGTCAAAAATTAAGAGGCACAAGGAGATAATATGAAAATATTTTGGTAAAAATCCAATATGGCGCGCGGCGGCCTAGTGAAATCTAAAAGAAATACTATTAAACTACTTATCCAATTTACCCCAAATTTTGCGGAAATATTGGGTATCATATGGGGATAAACTGGCAACATTTTGCTAAAATTCCAAATGCCGCCTAACAAATTATCAAAAAAATCAGGTAAAAAAACTGGTTCATCGATTGTTGTCAAATTTCGCACAAAAATCAAGTGCAATATAAGGATGAATTGGTAAAATGTTGGTGAGGAGCCATTACGGCGAAACAAAGTGGCGGCCTAATAAAATGTTTAAAATATCTGTATCAAAAAACATTAGTAATCCAATTGTCAATCATATACAAGAACTACTTATTCGACTAATTTTAGATTTTGCGCAAGAATTAGATGTGATATAGAAATGAATTGTTAAAATTTTGGTACTAATTCAAGTTGGGGGAACAAAATGGGGGCCAAATAAAATGTAGTTAATTGTGAAAAAAATCACCCTGCGAGATTTTTTTAGATATTCATATTTCACAGTCCTTAGATCCAAAAAAACATATTTTCTCAATACCGTCGGACTGTCTGTAAAATGTTACTATAATACAAAAATTACTTATCCTACTTACTTTAAATTTTGCAGAAAAATCAATTGTTATATATCAATCAATCAATCAATATTTATTTGTGATGCACATACATAGTATTTTCGCAAGTCAAAAATAAAAATAAAATAAATCGCACAACAATTATGAAAAACCTTCATGTCAATATTGAAAATTATAAGTAACAAGTGTCTAGATATATAAAAGGACAAAACAATTTACATTCACAAGTAAATGCGTATAATCTAAATTTACAGACCACAATAAAATTCAAAAATAAATATATACATATTTGAAGTGGATGTATCTAGATATCATCAAAATTGTTTTTAAGAAATTTTCTAACGAATAAAAAGCTTTCTGCTGTAAATAGTTTTTAGTATTACTCTAAATTTAGGGGAGGAAAGAGATCTGATCCTATCTGGAAGGGCATTAAAACATTTTAACATTTTATGCCGAAATGGTTCTGTCCGTCCCTGGCCCTTGCCGTTCGAGAATACCTGACAACCAGATCATTCTTGCCTTTAGTAACTAATATGAGTGGTAGTCGCTGTTGGTCTGGTACTTTTTGATATTATTTTTCACATGGTTTATACATGACGAGATATATACACACGGAACAGTCAGAATTTTCAGGGAAACAAAGATGTCCCTACAACAATCTCGAAAACCCTTCCCTGCCATGACTCTCACACACCTCCTCTGTATAGCAAAGATCCCTGATGCATGTGCAGAATGGCCCCAGCATAAAATGCCATATGAGATGCGTAAGTGGAAGTATGCAAAATAAGCAGTCCTTAGGACAGGATCAGAGACGTTGCTCCTGAGACTACGTATGACAAACACAATCTTACTAAGTTTCCCTGCCAGCCGGGCACAGTGCCCTTTCTAAGTGAGCCCTGGCGTCAACATGGATCCGCAGGTACTTTACGGGCACATCGGTTGACTACACGGGCCTTAAGAAGAATCGCAGGTACTTTACGGACGCATCGGTTGACTGCACGGGCATTAAGGAGAATCCCAAGATCTGTATTTTTTTAGGGATTTAGGGATTTAGCGTAACAAAATGGCGGCCTAATAAGCAGCCATATTCACTATAGTCTGTCAAACCTCATTAGGTATATAAAATTACTGCAGGGTGATAATCCCGTTGCAAAATTCTTTCTTTTCATCAAGTGCAGGTAGTACCACCCGGTTTTAGGTCAATTTATACGTTTTGCCTTTTGTTAGCCGTTCATAAACACTGAAAGTGGTACGCCAAAGGCGGATACTCACAGAAAGAATTTAAATTTAACCTAATTTTATTTTAACAAAATAAAAATTATATATAATATGTACATAATACTTATAGATAAAATAATTATCTATACTTCTATACTCTACTAATATATAAAAGACTTAGTTGACTGACTCACTCATCACGCTGCAGCTCGAACCGCTTGAGGTAAATGGCTGAATTTTGACGTACAGTTTGATTTTAGAGTGTAGATCTTCGATAAGACGGGATTTTTCCACCCCTTAAATATAACAATATTTTTTATTTAAAAAACGGTCAGTTATTCGGAAAAACGCTTGAACACGTGTTTTTTAATGTATTTTTTTACATATTCTAGGATTTTTAAAAAATTCATACAATGTGTCCAAAGGGGTAAAATCATCCCTTAAATATTATAATATATTTTATTTAAAAAACCGTTAATTATTCGAAAAACGCTTGAACATAATATGCTTTATAGTTTGTTGTTTTACATATTTTAAAATTTTTTAGAAACCGAGAATATCATATTTTTTATTTAAAAAACGATTAGTTATTCGGAAAAGCACTTTAACAAGTGCTTTTTATTTTATTTTATTACATATTTTAAGATTTTTTATAAATTCATACAGGGTTTTTAAAACAATCCGGTCATTGATTAATTTTTGCAATCTTTCGCAAACCGTTTGCCGTAGAGAGCTGAGCTTGTGCAAACAGCTTGATTTTAGTGCAGGGTTCGATAAGAAGGGATTCTTCGAAACTCAGTTTCCAAGGGGGTGAAACTACCCCTTAAATGTTTATAGTGGGCCCGAAAGTTGTCAAAATAAATGAAATAAATCTAGCTTTATTGGAAAACATTACTGCTGCACAATTAACATACTACTAAATAGATGTAGTTATAGACCAAAAAAATGCGGTTAATTATCCTGTCGAGTTCCTACACTCTCTAAATCCTTCAGGAATCCTTCCTCATGAGTTTACTTTAAACGTGGTGGCACCAGTGATGCTTATTCGAAAAATTGTGTAATGGAGCTCGGCTACAGGTTAAAACATTACAAAACAATGTAATAGCGTCTACTATTATTTCTGACCCTGGTCTGGGAGAAACAGTTTTTATACCACGTAGCCCTTTAATTCCGTCAGACTATCCTTTTCAGTTTAAACGGGTACAGTTTCCTTTAAAGCTTTGTTTCGCCATGACAATTAAGAAAGCTCAAGGGCAATCTTTAAGTAGAGCTGGAGTAGACTTGCTCTACGATTGTTTTTCCCATGGTCAACTCTATGTCGCATGCTTTAGAGTAAGTTCGCGTAGTAGCTTGGCTATTTTACAGCCAGAGAATGCAACAACAAACGTGGTTTATAAAGTGGTACTCAAATGAGGCGATTTAAGTACCTCTTTACACCCCTTTCATTATAGTCATATGCGGGAACGAAGTCGCGTGTACCCGCTAGTTATTATATATTATTATACAACAATTAAATTATAATAGGTTATATTCTTCGTCATATGAGGAACTGCCATCACTTCTTGACATTATAATTAAAGGGTCGACGGTCTGATCGATATGTTGTTAAGATCCCACATTTTCTCCTTCTGTTTAATCACATGCTAGACTGCTTTTCGCCAGTTCTCTGGTGTCACTTGGATTGATCAAAGAGTAGCTTAGCATTTTTCATTTTAAATGCCGTGTTTTGTTTTCCTATAAATCCTTTCATTTACGCCCATATAAGTTCTATAGAATTTAGTTCACAATGATATGGCGGTAAGCGCAGCTCAGTTACATTAATCTCCCGTGCCGCACGACTGAAAAGTTAACAAACCTTCTTTTAAAGATCCTTCTTCGCTTCCAATATGTGCAATTATTAGTCTCTTCCCTTTTCCCGAAGGCACTTTTATACCCGTTGACAGGCCTTCAATGAAAGCTTGGCGGGCACTGGTTATATTTTTGTCTTGCCACATATTTTGTACTATATAACCCTCATTGATCCACGTCTCATCAAGATAAAAAAAATTATTTTGCTCAAGTATTTTCGTTGCCAGCAAACAATTTCATCGCTTTCCAGTAAGAGTGCTTTTCCATCCATCCATATTTTTTAAAGTTGTCCATAAGAATGATTTAGTTATCAAAGAAATACTCCATCTTGTCCAAGCTCCATCAAAATTTTACCTAGAGTGGGTATTCCTTTTTTCAAAATAAAAAGAGTGAACTTTTCTTCGAACTGCATCTTCATCAAGAACTTTTGCTGATTTTCCTAAAATTTTCTTGGAAGGTTCCAGTTGACCTGCTACCTTTCTCTCCCGCAATAATTTGAAAACGGTGGACCTTCCAATTCCAGTCATTCGGGTTTAGGGTAATCGTGTACATTTAAAATAATGACTTTTTCACTCACTGATACTGGAGAATTATTAGAACATCTTTTCGTTGGAGTGAACGTCGAAATTTTATTAATATTCTTATAATACAGTTAACAGTATGGCGTACCAGTAAATACTAATATGTTTAAAAAACCAATTAAAAAATTTTAGTTTGGTCTGTATAATTGTTTATCTGTTCGAGACATAGCTAAAAAACTACTTATCGGATTGACCTAATTAAAAATCCAATATGGTGGGCCTAATAGAATGACAGTAAATATATTATTTAAAACGTACTATACCATACTATATTATTATAAAACTACTTATCATGTTTAAATTAAGTGTAAATTTCGGTAAGGATCCAAGATGGCGAAGCAAAATGGTGGCTTAATAAGATTTAAAAATTAAAAAATCAGTATGAAAGAAATATTTATCGATTAATTTCAGATTTAGGACAAGAATTAAGTGTGATATAGAAATGAATTGGTAAAATTTTGGTAAGAATTAAAGATGGGGGAACAATATGAAGGAAACATAAAATGTAATCGTGAAAAAATCACTCTCCTAGAGTTTTTCAAATCTTCACGTTTCACGGTCCCTAGATGCCAAAAAAATATGTTTTTTCAATGCCATCGGTGGTCTGTCTGTCGGTCTGACTGTTCGCGGCATAGCTAAAAAACTACTTACCCAATTAACTTCAAATTTTGATCAAAAATTAAGTGTCATATGCGGATGACATTGTAATATTTTGGTGAAATTCCAATGTAGGCCAAAATGGCGGCTTTGTATATTGTTAAAAAGTATAAAGTAAAAAGTATTACTAAAAACTACTTGTCCTATTTACCTCAATTTTACACAAAAATATGATATAGGATAATAAGAATAAACTTGTAAAATTTTGGTATGAATCCAAGACAATAAAACAAAATGGCGGCTTAATATAATGGTAAACAAAAATCACACTGAGAAAACAACATATTTGAATTATTCAAATATTTTACGCCAAAAAACATGTTTTCTTAACTCCGTTCGTCCGTCTCTTTAAGGCATAACTAGAGAACTACTTATCCGATTGACTTCCAATTTGACCAAACATTGGGGGTCATAGGGGGTTGATAATGCTAATATTTTGGTAAAAAACTAGTATGGCAGAACAAAATGGCGATCTAGTAGAATGTTACAAAATATATTCGCAAAATTTGAAGTAAAAACTGTTTACTTTTTACTTCAAATTTTGCAATTGGGCAAAATCAAGTGTGACATGAGAATAAACGGGTAAAACTTTGGTACGAATCCAAGATGACGAAACAAAATGGCTTACATTCAAATTTTGGGTAAAAATTAAATGTGATATTAAAATGAATTGGTAAAATGGTTAAAAAATTTACTTAAAATTCAACTAACTTCAAATTTTGCATAAAAATTAAATGCTATATAGTTTGTTAATAAATTTTAAAAAAATAAAATAAATTAGTTTATAAGATTTGTATAAAGTCATTACGAAATTTATATATGCATATATATAAACTGTGCTATTTGTACGTTGTGGAATTCTATACAAGAGAAATTCTGTGAAAAGGCGAAATTACCAATTGTTTAAAGCTCTTGTCTACTTCAATTTCATTTTATGTATTGGCGATTACTTTATCTATTAAATTAAAAATCCAAAGAAATTAAATAGTTAATTTTGGTGGCATCAAATTACCTAATCACTAAATAAATCGTTAATTTAAAGGTAGATTTAAGACATTTTTGTATTAATTTTTATGTTCTTCGATGCATTTCCAGTTGCCTCAAGTAAACCATTTTTAGGCAAAAATGTAAAATGCAAATCAAAGAAAAGTAATATTCTATAATAAAATTCAGAAAGCCTCATCACAAATTATCAACATGTCCTTGATATTAAATATCCTTCCGCCAAGTACCCTCAACGGAAATTATCTTTTCATTTATTATTTTCGCATAACTAGCAGCTTTTAAAAAGTAAAGTGTCTTCCGTGTTATAAAGAACTGCATAATAAAATCAATTAAGTCATTAGCAAATCGAGGCCAACAGTTTTAATCGGATGAATTTTATGACAACGCTTGTTTTATGTTACAGGACGCCTACACATTTGACCTTTTGTCGTAAGTAATTTAAATTTTATTGAAGGAATTATGTTTCTAATATTATCCGAGTTAAATTAGACCAAAAAAGGATCGTACCTGACATTAATTCCTTGACCTCTGGAAATGCTTTTATTTCACTTTAGGATTCCTAATAAAAGTAGTATGAGTTTGCGATGGTTTCTGAGATGGGCTAAACTTTTGAGAGCCAATAAAAAAACCAGAAATTTTGGCACTTTTTTTCAGATTTTAGCTTATAACATTTAAAGCGTGCATCGTGCACACAAATTTCACTCTCACTTAAATTAAAGAGAAATCGTCATGAAATTTGAGCAAATTTCTCCATTTCGGCTGAAAAGTGCTATACGCACGCTGACTTTCAAATGCCGAAAAAGACTATTCCAAAAGAAAAATATAACATACGATTGATACGAAATTTGTAGACTAGAGTATCAAAGTCTGCGTATAGAGAGCACATAATTTTGCTCATTTCCACGCATAGACATATGCAATAAACCAAAATGAACGATGAAATTGCACAGAAATTCGATTCCTCAGGCACCATATGAATGTGGGTGATTTTGATTTCAAATGCCATGAGACTGCAGAAGAGCCACTTGGCGGAAAATGAACGCTACAAATACTTTTAGTTTTTTGCATGTACCTATGCATAAGAACGAGAAATTAGAATTTAAGAAATTAAAATTATGTACTCGCTAAACACAGAATTTGATGCTCTAGAACTTTTGTTTGCTTGGTTCAAAGCTTTAACGGATATTCCAGCCACTTCCATATAATCGATTAACTTAAAATTTGGTATGTATATACTACAGTTGGCGTCGACAATACAGTTTGACACTTCCGTATATAAAAAAAATATTTATTTATTGGGATCCGATTGGGTGATAATTAGTATCAAAGGATATTTAAGAGTGTAAATTATAAATTTTTGATCAAAATTCAGAAACTCAAAATGGCAACGAAAACATGGCAGCATATTTTGCAATTTGTGCAGAATCGACTGAAAACTGTTCTCTGCCGGTAACAAGAGTGAAAATTATTAATTCCTTGTCGATATTTAAATATTTAACATAACGTATGAATTTTTATATTTGTGTAGATTCAACTGAAAATTTCAATTTGGGGATATTAGAAAAAAACAAATTATGAATTGTTGGCCAACATGTAAAAATTCAAAAGGACAGCGTAAACCTTATAGGATTTTGAACTCTACTGTTTCGAGCCACGGGGTCGCTGTCTTGTAATAGGGGCGCAGTAATCGTATAATTAGGTGCTTGGTTGTTTCCTCAAACGAGTAGAATCGGGGTTAAGACGACTGGGCGTCTCTTTAGCGTCTTCCGCGTCTTCGTGGGTTTGCCGCCTGTCTCACATAAGTGGAGGTGCGCCCTTACGTTCTGGAAAACCGACTATTTTCTGTGGGCTATTAAAGGGGTTGTCATCATAGACACACTCCCTTCCAATGTCCATGTTTTCCTTGACCTTTACGGATGTAAGTCATTACTCGATTATTTACGAAATCTGATTTTACACCGTCATTACCTGCCTTGCAATGAGGCGGAGGCTACTTATTGGGCCCTTTCCTAGTTTCGGAGGGTGAGGCCTCAAACGTCCTCGTGTCAATATTGAGATCCTATGTCACCTTAGTTTTCGGGGGTGGTTTACCCTGTCGGAACGTCAGGTGATCCTCGAACGTCCTTGCGTATGGGATACGGGATGAAGTTCCCAATCTGGAGAAACATGCAGGTTAGGCTTGCGGCGACCCTCGAAAGTCATGGTTCATTTATACAACGTTTAGTAGTGATTCACTCTGTCGAAACCTCTGATGATCCTGGAAAGCCTTACGGATAGCAAAGTGGATGAAGACCTCTATATGTAGAAACAAACGTTTTAATCGGTCTTGTTTAAACATAGGGGCTCCCTTGAACTCGATTATTCGTATTTTGTTACTGGTGTCTTCTTACTTCAGGAGAAAGAGAGTTCCTAGGGCCTTAGTCTTGCAAGGGAGCTAAGATCCTTCGATAGCTCTCTGCCATGGAGGTGACTCTTGACTTTTGAAATGTATGTCTTCAACAGGACACATCTTGGTCGATTTCAATTATTACAAGCTACCTATTAGGGGTCAAAATACAGATAAACAACTCTTTATTATTTACTTTATTTTCAGAAAACAATTTTTTCTCTTGCACAAAAGGCGGTCCAGAAGGACCACAAGCAGGTCATCAGCACGGTTTCTGACCGGGTTCAAGACGAAAGAGAAAACATCCAGTTCTATAATATAACAAGCAAGAGAGTGAACCGTCACTGTGCCATTGGGAGCGAAACCTCTTAACTCGACGACGGACGCCTGTAGTTAGATCCCGATTCCGATTGTTTTGCAAATCGAGTATTTATGTTCTTTTACAGAATGATATCAGCACAGTACAGCAACAACACAAACACCAAACAACATCCGTCAACCCAACTCCTTGTAGCTAGCAATAAGTAGCCAGCAACAAAATTCTGCAGCGGACCAGGTAAACCTTCTACATAATATAAATATTCAAGAAACATAGTTCCAGGATGTTGCCATGCTCAAAAATATCTTCGCTATGTTAAATCTGTCAGACACTTTGCAAACTCTTTCGATAGGGGGTAAAAAATTAATTTATTTTAAAAAATGGAATATCTCCTTGATCATTACCTTACATGTTTAATTTATTTTTTAAAATGCAATATCTCTTTTATCATTACCTCAAATTTAACAAAATTTTGCAAACAGAAGGACTAAGACACAATGAATATTTGGTTTCTCGCTAAGTTGGTGACAAGTGACAGGGATGGGGTGAAAAATTAAGTTATTTTCAAAAATGCAATATATCTTTGATCTGTTTGCAAAATTGCTGTAAATTTGAGGTAATGATAAAATAATATAATATTTCCTACATGGGGTGGGGTAAAAAATTTATTTATTTTTAATAATGCAATATCTTTTTTTATTTTAATCTAAAATTTAACAAAATATTGCAGACAGATGTGTTGGAATATTTACAAAAAATTAATCTTAATGATTTTATAAACACAAATATAATTCTTAGACTTATGTTAAGACAGTATGTTTATGTTTAGGTTTAAAGCACGAATGCAACTCGTGATTAGCTTATAAAAGAAACTGCTGTGTAAGAATATACGGCTGTGTAGCCTGAATGTTTTTATAATAAAGTTAGTTATATGTAGAGATACCTTCCGAGTGCGTTCTTCTCACTAAGAATAAACTTTTATATTTAAAAAGTAAAATCCATTTTATTTATTTTATCCCATAACCCAACAAGATGGACTAATACACACTTAATATATGGTATTCCGCTAGATGGGGTGGCAAATGGCAGGGACGGAGTAAAAAATTATTTTATTTTTAAATATGCAATATCTCTTTAATCATTACCTCAAATTTAAAACAACATTCTGCAAACATACTCTTAATATATGGTCTTACGCCAGGTGGGTCAGACTGAAAAATTTGTTTAGTTTTTAAAACGCAATATCTCTTTTATCATTACCTCATATTTATAGCAATTTTGCAAACAGATCAAGGATATATTGCATTTTTTAAAATAACTTAATTTTTCACTCCATCCCTGACACTTGTCACCAACTTAGCGAGAAACCAAATATTCACTGTGTCTTAGTCCTTCTGTTTGCAAAATTTTGTTAAATTTGAGGTAATGATAAAAAATATATTGCATTTTAAAAAATAAATTTTTACTCTTTCCCTGTCATTTGTCCCTCATTTAGGGAAAGACCATATATTAAGTGCATATTAGTCAATCTGTTTGCAAAATTTTGTTAAATTAGAGGTAATGACAATGCATTTTTAGGAATAAATTAATTTTTTACTTCGACCCTGTCATTTGCAACTTTCTTACCGAAATATTATATATTAAGTGCATATTAGTTCATTTGTCGGCAAAATTTCGTTCAATTTAAGGTAATAATAAAAGAGATATTGCATTTATAAAAATAAATAATGTTTTACTCCGGTCCAGCCGTTTGCCACCTTACCTAGCGAAAGGTCATTATTAAGTGCATATTAAATCATCTGTTTGCAAAATTTCGTTAAATTTGAGGTAATGATAAAAGAAACAAGGCATTTTTTAAAATAAAATAATTTTTCATTCCGCCTCTGTCATTTGACATCTGTTTGCAAAATTTCGTTAAATTTCAAGTTAAAGTAAGAAAGTTATTGTATTTTTAAAAATAAATTAATTTTTTACTCCGCCACTGTCATTTGTCACCCCATCTAGGAAAAGACCATATCTTAGTTGTATATTACTACATGTGTCTCCAAAACTTCGTTAAATTAAGGGTAATGATAAAAGAGATATTGCATTTTTAAAAATAAATTAATTTTTTTACTCAGCCCGTTTCGTTTGCCACCCCACCTAACGCAAAATCATATACTAAGTGTGTATTAATCCGCTTGTCTGCAAAATTTAGTTAAATTTGAAGTTTAGGTAAGAAAAATATTGCATTTTTAAAAATAAATTAATTTTTTAATTTAATTAATTAATATTTTACTTGAGATGCCCTAAAATATGTAGCTGCCCCGCAACAACAAAATTAAACAAAATAGCATGTATCAAAAGTACATACCTTAATCAAATTTTTCAGGACGGGACTATCCATCAGTCCTTGGAGGAATATTAAGTCAGTCTCATTAATTCCATTCTTATCATCTAAATCGCCGATTTTCTCTTGAACGTGTTGGAATGCCGCTGAAAATACAAAAATGCAATGTGAGTGTACGTGATGAATATACTGATTTTTATTTTATTTTATATTCACAATGTGTTCTTTCTTCCAACAACATTAGTGCTACAAAGCTTTGAATAAAACAATAAAAATGTTTTTTTTTAATATTTGTATATTGAATTAAATAATACTCATCAATAAAGAAATGGGAATTTAAAATTTTTCTAAAGGTTTAACTAAAACTTTTTAATATTCATTTATTGAGAAATAGGACCATCAATTCTTCTTAAGATACTAATTTTGTAACAATTCTCTAGATATGATTTGGCAAAATATGCAAAAATAATACTCAGGCAACTACAGAATTTCGCGTATAGTTTTGATTTCATTAAGAGGACATCCGAATAAATCTAATTTATCTGATCTGTTGCTTCCTGAGGGACCAAAAAAGTTAAATCAGCCAAAAAGTTGAAATATTTGAAAAACATATGATAATGTACAGAAGATAAACAAAAATCTTCTAATATTTATCTTTAATTTTGGAGTTGCTAACATACGTGATTTTCCCAAATAATAATACTGTCCCAATTAGGAATGATTACTTTACATTCTCAATAAGTTCCTGGCTATTATGCTGAAAGTGTTTCTATTTTTGGAACATAATTCTTTACCTTCTCTGCAAGTATTGCTGTAACGGTGCCTAATAACGGCTATGATAAAACAAAATAAAATTAATTGATAGCCCAGTTGGTTGAATTGGGTTAAGAAACAATGTTGTCTCTTCAAGACAGCAAAGTAATTTAGAAGGTCACAAAACTTTTACTTGTTAGGCTGCCACAGCTTCAATATTCCAAACTTTTTTAGAAAGTTATGAATAGACTAATACAAATGAATTCATGGTTCCTAGGATTGGACCGTGTCAAACAAAATTCACGTTTCGTCTTTCATTGCATGAGGCGTCTTCTGGGATTTTTACTCCACGGCTTTTATTCCTAAGCTATGTTCACCGAACAATGACCCGGTTTAAGGATAGATTTCCAGGAAGACTTAGCATAAAAATAAAACACCACATAACACCAAAAAGGGCATGGAAAATGTGCAAACAAGCCAGCCTTATATTAGTTAAAGAATCTGCCAACAGAACAGATGAAAGCCTTAAAGTCAAGCAGCTCATTTTTGTAATTTTACAGGAAACACAATCAAACCCTAAACATTGTGCAGAAAAATTAAAAACACCTGTTCACGATACATTTTAACATTTTCAGACGTATTTCACTATAATAATCTAGACTGTAGATAGACAGCACACTTTTAGAGCTGCTTCGCATCAATAGGACCGATAGGGAAGTGTAGTTCTTCCATATATATACCAAACTACAAAAAAGATATGCACAAGCTTCAACACACATAAGAAAACTGGACAATATTTGTGATCATCGAAGGATGTGAGAAGCAAGGAATTTAGAGGTCGTTGAGGTCGTTGTTTTAAGATGATGTCTATAAGACAACGTGGACGATCCATATCAATTAGGCTTAAGGAATATGAACGATGTATTAGTGTTACGGTAGTAGTAGTATTGAGTATTTACAATCCATCTTAAGGGCAAATCATCAGAGACCCTTAATTTATAAGGAGTGAACCTTTATCCCCCGTGCAGACATAAGAAAGAAACAAGTGGTACGATCTGTTGTATCTGAAGACCAGCATTGGATGTGTCGTAAATACACAAAAAAATTAAAGGATCTGTCGAAACTTACATCCTAAATGTTTCAATAAAGATACGGGTTACAGTCTACATCATGTAGAAGTCAGTTAACAGACTCTCCGAGTTCTCGTGAAGTAAACAATCCTGAAGTTCGGAAGAAATCGGAAAGCGATTTCAATTTGACAAAATCTAATAGCAAGATCTATGTAAGGAAATACAAAGAGCCAGGATTGGTCGGCTCTCTGCCAGAAGTAGCCATTTGAGGTCATTATATTTTATCTACAGAGTGTCCATTTTGTGAGTAAATCTTCGATATTTTATTAATTAATACACATGGTAAAAAAGTCAAACAAAAGTTTATTGTTGATTTTTAGTGAGTGCGGAGAAATGTGTATAAATAGAGATTTTCGTATATTATTATACGCAGATCAGTTTATTAAAAAATGATTTAATTTCTTCCTTGTGTAAATTATTTTAACTGGGTTAAGATTAATCCTAAAATATACCGTCATATTTTACTCGAGTGAAATCTCGAATGTGTTGAATATGAATCTTACGGAATTTCCAGTTGATTGTGATGATTCAATTATTTATAATAGTGTGTATTAGTAGTTTGATATTAATATTGTTTCTAACGTTTTGACTTATTAAATGCTAGAGTAATAAGAGGCAGACAACCCTAGTCATAAAACCTAGGAGAAATCTATGGCATTCCATCCATTCCCTCTATCCATAATCTGGGGGCGCGTCCCGTAAGTAGCTCAACGCCTATCAAGACAGTATCTAATTTACTGACCAGCAGAAAAATCTACTGACCAACTGAGAAGTTTGCTGACCGGGGCTTTTTCGAACAATATAACAGAAACAATGTCGGATATGCTTTAGCAAGAAAATTTGCGAAATTATTAGGTGGTTGAAGTCTATGTTCGCTGGAATTTAGTCATTTATTAAAAATACATTTTCACATAAATATTAAATGTTCAACTATCGTTATTATATTTGAAACAAAAATAATCTTTGTTTACTTTTTTAAGACAATATCTCGAGCTGTACAACATGTATTTATAGAATCATTTCCCCACAAAAACTTTTGAGAATGATATTGTTTAATACGTGGTGTGAAATGTTTATTAGCTAATTTGAAATCAAGCGCTTTGTTTATATGATTTCTTGAAACGTTAAGTGCATTTAACTAATAAACCGTCGTTTAATATTTGTTTTCAGATTTAATGTGTATTTAAAGTTAAGGTAGCACTTTCTGTCAAACAGGTCATGAAAATATAGATAATAAAGAGTTATTTTTGGATCTTCTTTGAAATATTTAAGTTATTCTTTGAATTGCTTTTATAATTTCACGGAACGAATTATATCCTAAAACATATAAAAACGTCTGTATAATAACTATTTATGTATAAGATGAACAGATATAAAATCAAAATATAATAAATAATCTGGATCGTTGTGATTATGTGGCACATCTTTGCTATACTTCATAGACATAAATTACGGGGGCAGAAATTAAATGTTTTCAAGAGTAAACTTTATGTTGGAAAAAATAAAACTAACATCAACTGTGAGTGGTTTCACAACCTAGAACACAGCCCTCGTATTCACTAAAAAGGTTTAAGAGTTAGACCAGGTCTACTTGCCATGGTACTTAAAACTCTTAGTTTCGCTTATGTCACTGTTATTTTGTAATTGTGATATTTAGAAAAATTATTTGTTCAATTGTTAAAAATGTCATCTTAAACCTACAACTGTCCAGTCTAAACTTAAACGTCTTTGGTGAATACGGGTGCAAAATTCCAGGTTTTAAAATGGGCTGTCAAACTAATGTCACTTTGATGAGTTTTCGAAGATAAGCTGCGGCAGATCCGGTATGTCTTAAAATTGATCTCGTTTTGCGATTGCTTACTGATAATAATCTCTAAAATTATATAGAATGTTCTACCGATTTTTTGAAAATAACACAGCAAATCTCTAACCTAATTTGTTATTTATAATGCTTTTGCGATAGTGAAAGCTGAAAGAACAGTACAAAACTTTGAAGAAACCTTAATATATTATACATAACTCATGGTTAATGCTGATAAAGTACAGCCTTCATTTAATACTAAAGACTTTTATTGAAACACAGAAAAATAAAAGTATGCCTTGATATTGCTTGACACTAAAAGGTCTCTTATTCATTTTGCTGATAATATCCTAGAGGTACCATTTAAACAAAGTCAATTGACCACAGAAAGTTTTGTAAAGTTAAAATGAGCCGAGAGACAGAGGGTTGATTTACATTGAACCTAGCGGAATAAAAAAATAAAGAACAAAGATTGCTCTTTATTTCATAAAGGCTTATACATTCAGTTTTCTTTTTGAACCCGAATATTGTTTCCTCCTAATTTGTATAACTTTTAGACATAATAAATCAGACCTATCCTCGAATATTGTTTCCATATATGAAGCGCAATCTATCCGTTAAGTACCTAAAATATACAAACCAGGAGGGCCCATCAGACCTGGAAAAATATTTTGCAGAAATTATGCAACCAAATATCCAAAAAGCTGATTCATATGTAAAAAAACTGAGAGCATTGTACTTAAATTATACGAAACATCGTTCTAGAAAAAGGCGATATCATAGCAGGCCTAGATATCAAGTCGTTGTATCCTAGTATTCCTATCGTCGAAGTATTGTTAGTATTGCTACGAACGAGGACTTCCTGGCACATATAATACAACTCTCGCAGCACTCCCTTAAAAATATTTAGTTTACATTTAACGGATAAATATAAACAAATAGATGATGCTTCAATGGGGAAGGGGGTACTCACCCTCTCCAGTAGTCGCGAAATTATTTATGATATACTTCAAGAAAGAAGCTCTTGAGAAACCAAGTTTAAAACTATAGATTCGTTATGAGGACGACATTTTGTTATATGGCAACATGATCATACAGAGCTCGAAAAATTCCTGACTCACAAAAATTCAATGAATTCCAAAATACTGTTTACTCTAGAGTTAAAGGAAAACAACCAACTCTTAGGCGTTCTGGTCACAAAACTGCATAAAGGACATTTCGAATATACCGTGTATAAAAAACCAGCACATACCGACAGATATTTAAATACAAGATCACACTATCGCCCAGCACAAATTCAAGTTGTGGCCAATACTCTAATATTTAGACCCGTGCTCTTTCCGAACTTAATATAATTGTGATGTTTTGAAGAAAAATGACTACACAAATCGCACAATAGTCTGACCACATATAAAAAGCACAACAGACGGAATTGGAAGAATTCTTAGAAAACACAACATAAAAACAATACAAAAGTTTCAAACAAACATAGGTAAACTACTTCGAAACCCAAAAGACAAAACCAAATTGGAAAACCACGGATTATACAGCATTTCATGCCAGGAGTGTAAAAAGTTGTACACAACAAACAACAAACAAACAATCTCGGCCATATTCCTACACCTTCAGGAAACGGGTCACAAAATAAATTTCGAAGGGTGTAGCAAGATTGCCAATATAGAGCAATATAGACTAAAATAATCCGAGAAAGAAATCCAGAAGTTGAAAAACAAGATGATTTAAATAAAAAAAATCGAAATATATATATATATATATATATATATATATATATATTGTCAGTTTTGCTCCTATTGGTGACTCTGGTGTGGTTTTGTTGTATTAAGTGTTGGCGCTAGTTGTACTCGTCCCACAACTAGTTGAAACTAATGAAAAAGTTTTAGAATTAGATCAAGATTTAAAATTTATTTTGTGTTCTATTTTTCTTGGCATCGCGATGGCAATAATGGTAACATTTATTGTTTATTTAGACGCAAATAATTACATTTTATAGCATCTAATTAGTACTTTTTACCAAATTTTGATATGCCGTCAATTCCCAAGAAAACGGAGTTTGGAGTACTAAGTGAAACACCTTGTACAGCTGCAAACGCGGCCTGATAGATTTCTACTTTAGTTACTGTAAGGTTCCTACATCTCCCGGCCTGTTTTCCAATTCCAATTAGCCCCTGATAGTACCGTCGTTCTTTTAATCTCACGGCATCCCCTATTACGAAATCGAGGCTTGGCTGACTCCATCAACGTTAAACATTGTATAACTAACTAGCAAACATTTATTTTTTATGGATGCCGTGCTGTCTGAAGAAAACGTATTATCTTTCAAAAAGTACTATTAGAAGTAAAAAAAGCCAAGCGTTCAGTAATTCAGTTATTTATATTAATAAAGAATAATACGCAAAGAAATGTCGGCGAAATAATTGTCCATAATTAATTTTTAAATTATTGCTGATATTATTGTCTGAATTTATTTTATAGAAATTTTCCAAACATGTTATGACACATCAGATAAGAATACTTATTAAAATTGAAAAAGTTGAAATAGTATTTCCTCAAAAAAACCCAAATTAAAATAAAACCAACCAGTAGGTTGACAACTCGATTCAAAATCAGATAACAAATAATCCCCTCTAAATTCCTTTTTATACTACATAAAAAATCATAGTGTATCATATTAGAAGAAAATTCCAATTCTGTCGAATATGCTAAACATAGAGGCAAAACAGCTGTTAACTAACCAATCTTCCAATGGAGTTTTACTTTTTGAAAGCATTATAGAATTGCACTATAAACGGGTACAAGATACTATTAAATGCTGATCGTGTATTGACAGCATCATTAATTAAAAGTAACATTTTTACAAGAAAAAAAACCAGTTTCTTAAGAAAAAGTTGAGTCGTAATTTAAAGCAAGCTCAAATTTCAATAACCCATATAAAACAAAGCTAAAACTGGAAATTGATTAACTATTGCTTTTATATCTAAATGTCGAACGCTCATTTAAAAATTATGCATTTTTAATCAACAGGTTTATGTATACCGTCTTGCACTTGTTTTCGTTTGGTTGCAATATTTGACGCTTTTCTTAGTTTTTAACAACTAAGCCTTCACAAGTGACATACAGAAGGTTTTAAAAAACAATAGTTGGAGATAATAATAATTATGCAATCACTGAAGCTAATAATGATAATAACAATGCATCCAAATCAGGAAAACAATGACCATATTTAGAGTTGAGTTGAGACAAAAGCAAGACTGATTTTCAATAAGGCATTTTAAAAAATATTTTGTGCTTAATAATGTCTTTGCCTAAAACTTTTTAGTAGTATGATCATAATTTGAAAATTAGTACTATATATTAAAACTATCATTTTTTGCTTTAAGAGTGCAAATCCACGCTATAAAATTTCTCGTGTTCATTTTTTGAACTCAAACTCAAGCGCCACTCTGCAAATGATACATCAATGTCGGAATCCGATTATTTTTTAATTTTTTCCAAAATAGGCCATATAAATAAATTAACACGTTCAATATTTAATGTTATAACATATTTATGTACAAACATTACATAAAATCTATCAAATACTATGCAAATAAGTAGTTTCACTTTTAACGGAAAAATTCAAATATTTCAGAAAACGCTTAACAGTGACGCAACATTGTGGTATCCCCTCCATCTCAAGCAAATAACTTTATGAGTTTTACATTCCTTTGATAGAAAATTCAAAATATTGCACATGGCATGTATTTCTTGCCTCGTTGATATATCTATCTCTGTTGCGAAATGAAATAAAACGAGAGAGTGCTGTTAAAGAACAGACTAGAATATTTATAATCTCCTCTACTGACTGTTTTTTTATCAGCTAGCCGAAGTAATAATTGCAGGGCCTTTCGACTTTCGGCACCTTTCGGTGTTTGCCGATAAAAACAAGTTTTTTTAATATCTAAATACCCGGAATATTGGTTTCCTTATATTTTTATGAATATGATTTTATGATAGTTTGAGTCCTGGATTGAGAATTTCCTGTTTGTTTATTATAGGTGTGTTTTAAAATGACTAGTACTTGTATTTTTAAAACGTCCACGTTTAGTTTAGAACTTCTCACTCTTGTGACTGTGTCTAAGCTTTCTAGATATTTGTTTATGAACTCCTGTGTTACTTGTGTAATTAGGATATGTGTAATGAGTGTAAAGGGCGTAAAAATACGAGAGCAGCAAGACCTCGGCGCCGAACTACAAAAAATTATGCAATGAGAATCGGAAAATGCAGGAATAAGGTAAGTTCAAATAATATAACTATAGGTGCTCGATTTTGAGACCCTTCATGAAAATGGACAATTGTAAAATATTGATCACTTTGATTTTCAAAGAGATTACCTACATACATATTACTGATTACAGTACATACATATTAAAAATATCAACATATTTTTTACGTTTGGGACTACTTATATAAACTTTTAACTGTATGTCCATGCTATTGTAATTTTTTAGAAGGTACATGGTGGATGTATTTCTGAAGTACATATCTTTTGTTTGAAACTTAAAATAGCCCAACTTTGAAGGAGGAAGACTAGTTTGTTTTCAAACAATGATGAAAATAAATAAAACTAATAAATGTGTTTTTATAGGTACCTAGGCAACACGATTCTTTTAGAATTTTCTCGTTCATTTTTATTTCATATTCATATTTTTATACATGAGGTGAATTCTCTCTGAAATTCACATAAATACCTTTATTATATTTGTAAAATTTAAATATGTTTTGTAGGATTAATTTTAAATTTTAACTTTTAACTGTAACATAGTGTACCTTTAGGGGTATAGTAATTCGGAAGGTATAAAAACTTATTTCCTGTTGGTCACATAACAGTGGTAGAAATTAAAAGCTCATAAAGTTAGACACTTTTTATGCAACACTAATACTTTCATAGTGGTAGTCTCATAATGCTGGCTGATGCAATTTAACTCACCGGATCCATGACAATCTGTGCAAGAATAAAGCTTTTAGTTATCAGTATTATATTGATCCTTTTTATGTGACTTCCACTTAGAAAGTTTTGCTGTTGCAGACAGTAGCAGGCTTTAACAGTGTATACCCCCACAGTTATCATATCACAAAGAGAAAATTATTGGGAAGCAACTTTTTATCGCTACCTAATTTACTAAGGCATTGCTTTCTAGTGAGAAAATAATTCTTGCGCATGGCTATGCATATGTAACATATTAAATATCTTAGTCTTGTTTCTACAAACAAATAAAAAAATTGACCTTTTATATATTCTCAGTCTTGACCAAAAATGTAGATACAGATTCCTGAATCGCTGGAAAAGTAAGAAAAAATTGGGGATATTAGTTTTCATTTCTCAAGTAATTTAGTGTACTGATGTATGTTACTGTATTTATGTATGTACAGTGTGATCAGTGTATCTTGATAGCATTTTAAATGTTAATAACTTTTTTACTTTTTAACTTATCGGAGTGAACAAAAAAGTAATTGTAGGGTTACTTAAAACTTTTTTTCTGGTTATTAGAAAAACAAAAGACTATTAATTTTACAAGATATCACCATAAGTTAAATCGGACACACCTCGGCACACACTCTATACTATATTTCCCTCAAATGGAATTCTTCTTGCAGATTATAAATATAATATCTGGTTTGATAACTTTATCTTCAAAGACACCTGATCAATTTAAGAAAAACCATATGAGGCAGTGTGTTAGAGAGAGACAGACAACATTATTACATAGTGGAGTGGATAGGTATCAAACCAGATATAATTATAATCTGCAAGAAGAAACTCATTTGAGGGACATATAATAGTCAGGATGTCCCATTTGATAGTAATATCTTGTAAAATTGACAGTATTTTTTTTTTTCATTTTTTACAAGCTCGGTAATTTATGTAATTTTTTTTAACAAGCATTTGACCCTCCCACACTAATAATATAACAGACTTAATATTTGGACAGCACATATTTAAGATTTTCCCATAAGAGGCAATGTTTTAGAGAGAGAGGGATAACCTTGATTTCCTCAAATTTTGAATACTTTTAATGTATGAGTGCATTACATCATTGGATTTTGGAATGCAGAGGTTTGTTACAAAACAAATTAATAAATCCAGGTGTGTATTTAAAAGTTGATGATTGCTCCTTATTTACGAAATATCAGATTCAAAAAATGACAGCCCCATAAAATGTAAGACAAAAAAAATGCTTTGGCAATATGTTTACAACTTTAAAAAAATTTTAGGATTAAAAAGTTACTGCATAATTTTAAAAATACAATATTTTATTCGTTTCTAAATATCTCAAGAACATAATGGCTAGAATTTGCCTGCAGGTGCTAATAGACTTGTAACGAAATTGTCTAAAACTTTCTATATTTAACCATTTTTCTATCTCTTGCAATAAGCGAGATCTGTTTCGTGATGTTACATCCTCTCCAAATATGAAAATTCAAATTTTATGAAGTCAAAATCTCAAAAACAAGTAAAGATACTACATACAAATAGCTAGAATCTGGGACAAAATTCAAAACCCAGAAGAATTGGTGTTTTCTACAAATGTGTATTCCTCTTTTTTTTAACTGGCATGTTTTTTAATACAGAATCGTTTCTAGTTCAAAATTCCAGGTATTACTAGTATGTCTCTGTATTGTCATATTTCTTATCAACTTGAACGAAATTGTGCCATCCAGAACTGGTATTTTATTTGTTAAGGTAGTGTGCAAGTCAACAAATATCACAGGAATAAATACATGATTATTATTAAATCCATTTTTTGAAAAAAAAAAGTATACATGGTAAGAAATCTGGCCTATAACACAACTGCCTAAAAAAGATATGGAACCTCTACGTTTTACACAAATTCAATGAAAATTGAATAATCATTTTAGACAGAAATACGAGCAGAAATATTAAAATATGTAATATTATGTATTGCTTCTTTTTAACATTATCACTATACAAGGTTCAGATGCTAATATCGATGGTAATTTTCTTTAAATATAATACCATTTTTTTTACATGCTTAGTTTTTAAGGTCTTTCTTATAGCATCAGCTTTTAGTCTAAATAGAAGAAAGAGTTTTTCTGATAAAAAAAAAATCGATAAATTCACCTTTACCAACAAGTTTCTTCGTACAGAATTCTCTTACGAGACCACACGAACGACCATATAAAACTGAGGTAGGAGTGCATAATTTCTGCTCTTCTAAATCTCAATCGAAATGGGAAAACATTTTTTTTTTTTTGGATCCCGGAACCCTAAAATGCAAAGATCTGTAAAAATCTCTTGGTAATTTTTTCACGATTACAATACTTCCCTTTTACGGGACCATAAGAAAGATCATACAAAACTGAGGTAGGAGTATACAATTTCTGCTCTAAGTAGAATTATTTAGATTTTACAGCCTTTCTAAATATCAAATTGTCATTTTTCAAATGTCATATCTCAAAAACAATTGAACTGATTTTTAAATATGTAGAGTCAAAAGCGCAATGTAATAAATAACTTAACATGTTTTAATATTTTTTCAGACATAATAACCTGAATTATTCAAATCTGTGAAAGGCTTTAAAGACGCATGATTTAAGTATGCGCTTAAAACTGCAAACAAGAAAAAATATCCTACAACTTGTATCACCGAGATATCAACTAATCAGTTTAATGTTCCACAAAAATTTATAAGTCTTATTGATTTGATTACTTTTACTACTTTATAGATATTACTTATATATTTTTATAATAAAATATATTTTTTGGAATCTTAGTCTTATTATTTCAATTTTTTCACTTCAAATGTATGTCTTAACTCTTTGAAGTACCTTGGTCGACAATTTGAACCACCTTTTTGCTGACCTTTCCAGCATGGTGGTTGATGAAACGTACCACTTAAATCAAAGTTATTTTTGTTGTGTATGTCGGTTTAATAACCGTCCCGCATTTGATTGGCTTATGATCCATCGCCTGACGCAAATTCCTGAAACGTTGGCGGTTGCGTTCACGATTTTGTGTGGTTATTTACGTTTCACGTGCTCCGTAGTGATTTGAGGTTATTGTTTTTATGAGAAAAGTGTTGTTTTTTATTCAAAAGTGGCTTTATTTATGATTTTTATGTAAAAACCAACTATAAAGGTGAGTTAATATACATGTTAGATGTTTGTGATATTTGAACTCCGAGTTTTGTTGGTTTCTTTTAGTGTTTAAAAACTGTACCACCGTACAGTAGGAAACATGAACCGACGGCAGGATCCACTCACTTTCAATTTGATAGGCATGACAGAAAATGAACTCTATGATGAAATAGATGCAATCGAAAATGATTGTGCCTCAATCCCTTCCGATTGTGACTCGGAGGCTGATGGTGACGAGTCAGAAAGTGAAGGTTGTTCTTCAGCTGCTATGTTTGATCATCCCGAGGTTGCCGAAATTGTGGTGTCTGAGTATGAAGAAGACGAGCCTTCCTCTTCAGATGAATGGAATGCAGAGGATTTAGTACCGCTATTTACTCTAGCAAAACGATGGAAAAAAAGTTTGGTCACTACTTGGAATAAATGCGTTTCTACTATGAAGACTCCTGATCCATTCACTTCGGATGTCGGTCTGTCGAATTCAATTCGAGATCGTGCTAGCCTAAATCCTTATGAGGCGTTTAATCTTTTTTTTACCGACGAACTTTTGACTGATATTGTGTTTCAAACTAATCTCTATGCAGAGCAAACATTTCAAACCAAGGGTAAAGCATATACTCAAACACATGTTGACGAACTCAAGACATTTTTGGGTATAAATATTCTTATGGGCATTAAAAAATACCCAAGTTACCGTGATCAGTGGAATTCTTCACCAGACCTTCACGATCCCTACATAAGTAAACTTATGAGAGTTCATAGATTTGGTTGGATTCTTTCGAACCTTCACCTAAATGACAACAGCATAATGCCACCACGTGGCTCAGCCAATTATGATAAACTTTATAAAGTACGGCCCCTTCTCAATCACCTTAAAACTAATTTTCAATCATGCTTACAGCCCCATGAAAATATCGCCGTCGACGAGTCAATGATAAAATTTAAGGGGATCTTCGCTAAAACAATACTTACCAAAAAAACCCATAAAAAGGGGATACAAAGTGTGGGTTTTAGCGGATGAAACAGGGTATTGTTGGAATTTTGATATATACACAGGGAAGACGGGGGATCAAACAGAAAAAAGTTTGGGGGCCCGAGTCGTTAAGAATTTAGCTACTCCAATTGGAAAAAAAAATCACAAAATATATTTTGACAATTTTTTCTCATCCGTAAAGCTAATGGAGGATCTTTTAGACTTAAAACTATATGCATGTGGAACAGTAAATGTATCCAGAAAAAATTTGCCTAATTTCACTAATGATAAAAATTTAAAAAGAGGGGAGTATGAATGGTTTATAAGCGATAGTGGATTGAGTGCTGTGAAATGGCGTGACAAGAAATCCGTGCATATGTTATCTAATTACCATGACCCTACAGTTGTTACTCAAGTAAAAAGGAAAGAGAAAGATGGCACTGCGATGCATATTCCTTGCCCTTTTTTACTTAGTGATTATAATAAACACATGAACTTTGTGGACAAATTCGATCAAATGCGATCATATTATGGGCTTGATCGAAAAAGCCACAAGTGGTGGCATCGCAATTCTTTTTCTTTCTGGATACGGCAATAACAAATGCCTTTATAATATATAAACTATACCATAAAGAAAATGCTAAAATTTCTCTCAAAGAATTCCGAAGACAGGTTTCAGAAGGCTTAGTTGCCAAAACATTGGTTCAAAAATTAGACAAAAGAAACATGTCTACGGAATTATCAGTCGCCATTAGTTCTCATAAGCCCACAGTATCGACCGCCGTTAGAAGAGCAGAAAGTGCACATCAGCCAATGAGAACCACTCGTCGAAGATGTGCTTATTGTAGCTCGAAAAAAAAAGATGTTCGTACCAATTGGCAATGCAGTGTTTGCGCCATGCAATTATGTTTAGGAAAAACCAAAACTTGTTTCCAATCTTATCATGCTAAAACTTAATATGTTTTTAGAATATATTGTTTATTTATATATGATATTCTTAATTTTGTTAAAGTATGGTGGTGCAAGAAATAAACCACCCAATCTAAGTACTTTTGCAGTATATGTATATTTTTATATATGTGTATTAGTGTTCCAATATACTTATTTGAAAGAAATACACCACAATTTGTATATTTTTCAAATGTTTTTTTTCTCGTACCGCTAGGGTTTTTTTTTAAGCCGAATTCCAGTACCTCAAAGAGTTAAAATCCACCTGACGTTTTTTTTTTCTTTCACCGCTTTCTCTATTTTTGGAGCCTCACTTGGTTCCCTCAAAAACAAAAGTGTATGCCCCTGGGCATTATCATATAAGTGCCATAGGTATACCAGTCAGTTTACCATAGTGTTAAAAAATAAATATAGTTCCCTAATATTTCAGATAATATTACAACAGTTTCAACTACATGTTTTTTGTTTGTTTTTATTGTAGGGATGATATTAACAAAGGCCATACATATTCAACCAGTTTTGCAAAGAAGCGTGGTAATGATGTTGAGAGTTTAAAGTTCCAAGATGAGTCTCCAGCGAGGTCTCCAAGGATATCTTTGTGAGTATAAATTAAGAGATCTTTCAGTAAAATATTTGAAAGTATCACATATTAGTAAAAGAATTCCTAATATAATGTGCCAAAATGAATTACCAAAAAATCTTTTAAAGATTTAGATAATTCAAGTAGACAACAATGCAAGCTGGCAAAATGTAAGGTGTTGGCTGTAGAGACGTTATTCCATAATTTTGGGCACTTGGTTGTACTGTTTTACAACCACATTTAAAAAGTAAAAATTTGACTTGGTATAGGCCGTTAAAATATGTGGGGTAGGGAAGGGGTTCATATGAAGAGAAATATAGTTTGATGATGTGAAAAAAAAATCTAGCAGCATATAAGAAGACTGCACTTCATATATATATATATATATATATATATATATACATATATATATATATATATATATATATATATATATATATATATATATATATATATATATATATATATATATATATATATATATATATATATATATATATATATATATATATATATATATATATATATATATATATATATATATATATATATATATATATATATATATATATATATATATATATATATATATATATATATATATATATATATATATATATATATATATATATATATATATATATATATATATATATATATATATATATATATATATATATATATATATATATATATATATATATATATATATATATATATATATATATATATATATATATATATATATATATATATATATATATATATATATATATATATATATATATATATATATATATATATATATATATATATATATATATATATATATATATATATATATATATATATATATATATATATATATATATATATATATATATATATATATATATATATATATATATATATATATATATATATATATATATATACTTATATATGTCGTCGTTGACTAAAATGGATCATTGTGTCTGCTGTGATGCAGAACATGTTCCAAACAAGGATCATTTTCTTGTTATGACGTTGGTGTACGTGGAATGAAAACATATATCATTTAATGCTCCCAACGAAAGCCATAGTGTAATTCAATGCCGGTCGTGGTATTAGCCAGCGGAGTAGTTGTTTTCGTGATTCCATTTTGTGCCTTTGCCCTACACGAGCTGGCTAGTCTATGGCGGCCTGATGAGCTCTAATAAGAGCGAAATCGCGATCGTCGTTTGACTAAAATGGATCATTGTGTCTGCTGTGATGCAGAACATGTTCCAATCAAGGATCATTTTCTTGTTATGACGTTGGTGTACGTGGAATGAAAACATATATATATATATATATATATATATATATATATATATATATATATATATATATATATATATATATATATATATATATATATATATATATATATATATATATATATATATATATATATATATATATATATATATATATATATATATATATATATATATATATATATATATATATATTATATATATATATATATATATATATATATATATATATATATATATATATATATATATATATATATATATATATATATATATATATATATATATATATATATATATATATATATATATATATATATATATATATATATATATATATATATATATATATATATATATATATATATATATATATATATATATATATATATATATATATATATATATATATATATATATATATATATATATATATATATATATATATATATATATATATATATATATATATATATATATATATATATATATATATATATATAAATATATAAATATATATAGACTGTTTGAGAAAACATATAAAACAATATACATTGTTTCTTTAGTAGGTCATTCCTTGACGTATTTTATGAGAATTCATATAAACATGTTTCCTATAGTCTATGTTTTGTTTTGTCTTTGAGATACAGGCTGTCTTAATAAAAAGAAATAATTTTTTATCAAGCATTGCAAGTTTGATTGGATGACAAGGGGCTGAAAGTATTAGGATTATAATTATCCATTTTATGACGTCTAGGGGAAGGGCAACATAATTCATATTAAAGAAAAAGTAAAGTATGCCACTGATTTATAAAAAGTATTTATTTTTGTTTAGATCAAGAGATTAAAACTACAGTTTTTTAAAACTCGCCTTTTTTGTTCTCTCTCTTTACTCTATATTGACTATATCTCAATAACATTAGGTTTTTCATTTTGTAACTTCCATCCAATGTTAAGCTTGTTTTTGGTATGCATTGGAGGGGCTCGCGCAAGGCAGAAATTAAAGAAAAAAAGAATTAAGTAAAATTATTAATTAATTGAAATAGTATTTAACACATTGATTGCGGTAGCTAAAGTCGGTTTTTAAACAACGATGCCTGAAGTATACTGCATTTCATATAGGATTTACTTTAGACATTGCCTCCTTAAGAATTACATTGACCATCATTAATTTTAGGCTGAAGGGCAGCAATATATGTATTGATTTAGAGAAAATGTAGACACATCTTTCTGTGTGACTATATTTTTGTATAGCTTGCATTTTCTGTAGGCTTGGTTCATTTATACTTATACTGATTGTAATAGCAATGGGAGGTACAACACAAAAGTCTATAGTTTTTACTATTTTTAGAAATATATTATATAGAGTATTAAGATTCTGGGGCAACTTAATATAGTAAGACAACTGAATGGCATTTATGTATTGAGTAGGCACATCTCTCTTTGCGAGTATGTTTTTGCATAGTGTTCATTTTCTGTTAGGCTTTGTTCATTTATACTTCTATATAATACTCTAAATATCTCTAATATTTTGAAATATATGAACATTTTTCTAGGTTACTTCAGAAGATATTATGCCTATAGAAAGAAATACAGTTGGGCAGTGGAATAATCCATTTTAGAGAGAAATTAGAAAATACATATTAACAGCACAGTATGTAAAAGGCGACATAACTCTTCCTGCAATAAGCTGGTCAGTTCCATTATAAATCTAAGGCATTTTAAAACCTATTACACACTTTATGAAAAGCAAAAAGAGAGTGTTGCAAGGCAGAAATTTGCACAGTCAAGACCAAATGCAAAAATCAAGGAACCTGCCAATTTTATTCATGAAGAATTTAACCACTTAGCTGCTACACCTGATGGTAAACTACTTTTTATTATAACTATTAAATTCCCAAAATTCTATTTGTTTATTTAGACTTTTTACATATTAAGTACTTGACTAAACATTAAATATAGTATAGAAAGAAATCACATTTATTATTATCAGGTAACATAATTATTCTTCCAAAAGGTAACCTTTAAATCATATTAAAGCAAACTAAAATATTATTTTTATCTCCAACCATTTTTTTCTTTGTATGTATTCAAAATACACAAAATGTCGAATTTTTTATTAAAAAACAATAACTAAGAATTTTAGGTCTAATGTGTGGTACATCAATTATGTTTTCTTTCAAAGAACTTACTAAATTTTTTCTGTTCTATTTTGAGGGTTCTGTAGCTTGTCCTAATAGTAGTTATAGTTTATAATTTACTTTTATATGTATGACAACAGTTGATAATGATTGAAATCAACATGGTTTTTTATACACACTTTTCTCTTGCTTTTCTTTATTTACTTGGGCCTTGTCTAAATCTAATGAAAAACACCTGTTAAGTTGAAATTATAAATAAAATTGTTTTCATTCTTTTCGGTTTATATAAATAATATTTACATATTCTGGCTTTATTATTACGTCGAGCCCATCTCGCTAATGAAGCTAGTTTTTGCGTCTTTTTTTCCTACTAATTAGTATTAAAGAAAATTTGTTCTATATCATTACTGTTAATAATAGGCCAAAAAATATATGTAAGGTATTTTGCCTATTACTAATATGTAGGAAAGTAAAATGCAACAAACCCTTCGTAAAAATTTGCTTACTACCTAGTATTAAATTAAAACTTCCAAAGCTTTTACAATTAAACATTAACTTATACCTATTTTACTTGGACCTCTTTTGTGTAGTACTGATAAAACATATTTAATTTTGACCCAGAATTTAATTTTTTTATTTTGTTAGGTATGTATTAAGGTTATTTTTTGAGAGTAAACACCATATTTTCATATAAACAAGGAAAAAACTAATTCTAGTTATTTTTTCTTTAGGTACAAAGAAAACTCCATATCACAAGAAAACTGTTATTGCTACAAACTGTACAAGCCAATAGATCATGTAATTTTGAATCTCACCATCGATGAAGAATGCAGAAAAGAAAAATATATTTTAATTTATAGATTTAGAAGTTTGTAATCGTTAGTAGAACAGTTTATGCTTTTGTAGTAAATCCCCATGACTAATTAATTAATGCATCTTATGAGTAAGAGTAGGCGTGTTTGTTGTGTGCAGAATTTAGTAATAAGATCTCTTTATGTAGATATATTTGAATTATATTTAATGCAAAAAGTTTCTAATTAGAAATGGAGATAAAGGTGACCCCATAGCTATCCCAATTTTGTTGCTGATAGTCATGTTATATTGAGAGTTTGTGGTTTTGTATACGCTGTAAGTGGTTCAGTATTCATGCATTGTTTCACTACTACTTATTTGTGTTGTTTGCCAAGTCATACCATGTGGTATGTGTAGCAAAGTTATTAACTATTAACTATTAACTGGCTCTTTCTAAGAGTTTGGCTGTTTTTGTGTTGGAGTATGGAGGTTTTAACTTAAATCCATTCAGAATAGGCTGAATGTTACTTCTACACTACAATACACACAACAAAGTCAAACTTCAGAATTTTATAATTTAATATACCTACTATACATTTGTAGTGTATATGTTCCACAGTTTGATAGCATACTCATGAATACCCAGCCAAACTACAAAAAATATCTTTCAATTGCTACTAAAATGTTATCTTACATATTATTTATTTAAATGCTATAAGCAAAAAAAAGGTAATTACTGATTTGTAAGTTAGGATATTTAGTTTAGTAATTTTAGCATACCAATAAAAATATGTTCATTTGTACATTTGGTTATATATGTAGTTCAAAAATAATTATTTTACATTTTAACCAACTCGAGCACATAATTTGATTTATTGTTTTTTTTTAATCTAATCAATGCCTAAATATATTAATTAGACTACAAATATAGTTAGTTCGTTCTGTTAGCAACTAAGCAACTACATTTTATATAAAATAAAAGATCTATTGGTTTCTTCAATAAATCATTATTACTAAATATAGATACTATTTTTTAACTCGTAAAAATGTATATGATGATATTGTAATATATAAATACCATTTATGTAAATGCTATTATTTCCTAACAAATTACTAACCCGCAAACAGAGTTTTTTATATTTTCTCATTCATCTTCAATATTTATAAAAGAAAAAACTTTATATTCAAACTTTTTCTCTTGCTATCTTTTAGACCTATCAGAAGATAGAAAAATCCCATCAGAAACTTGCAAAACAATTTTCTATTTTTGTAAAAGCAGAATAATTTTTTTATCTGCTTAGACTAGAAGTTAAACCATTAGTAGAACAATTTTCATTTTACTGACATTGCAATTCTAAAATTTGAAACGAGACTAAATATGTTTAGAATCTTGGGGATATTTTTTAAAATTTGTATTTGAAGTTTATTTTTTTCTGACCTTTATAACAAATTGTAGATGTTGGAATCAAAATAAAGAAAAAACACTCTTCTACCCAGATGTACCTGAAAACATTTCATGACTAATAAATTTCAGTGCTTAATTTATGCTGAAATAATTTGTTATGGTTCATAAAAAGCTGTTTGTAATTTTGCAAAAAAAAAGAGTAAAAACAACATGCTTATTCATGTTTTGTGCTATGGCAGAATTATAGTACATTTAGATACTTACTTTATTTTTAAATTCTATACAACTGTTCCTATTTTCTTAACAGTTTGAGGGAGAAGGGTTTTCACCCGCTCAAGGCGTATTTTGTTTTTTATACAACAATGGACTATTTTGCATACTCGATATAAAAATGATAAACTACATTTGAGGACGTTTAAAGGCATGCAGGAAATTGTATAAACATGTTTATTTTCAAAATTAAATGTCCAGTTAGGGATACTTTACTAAATACATATGAAACATCAATTCGTTTTCTTTGCGTAGGGTCAAATACATCTATATATTTCTATTTTTTAGAATAGAACAATTTTGAGATAAGAAATCCTTTCAAAAATTTAGTATTTGGCATAATTTTTTGCCACTAAGAATAGTTTGATTGATTTTTCTTTGTTACATGACAAAAAACAACCAATAACGGTGTGAATTCTTATTAACTAAAGAAAAAGATAAAACTTAAAACTTTTTTTTACTTTTAAAGGCTAAAATGAAAAATTCAACATACTCAATTTAATTTAGAAGTGTTTTAGAAGATATGTGTTAAACTCTGATCCTCAAATTCCTTTTTATAACTTCGCAGACTATCACAGAAAACAACCTATTTTTGGTCATTTTACGCGATATTTTCTCAATGCTAATTGTCTGCAACTGCCCCCTTAAAGAACAGGCTTTAGCCTATTTTAACCAAAACAAATTTCTAGAAAACTAAAACATCTGGCAGTTACCACAGGGTAGAATTGTTTTTATTGTTTTTGCATTATTTTTAAATGAATCAAACAACTGTTAGTTGTGGTAATGTGACAATATTTATACTACTGCCTCGGATTTTGACAAGGAGATATCGGCCAACCACTTTTTGAGATATTGCAAAAAATTTAAAACCATGCACAGAGCGATTTTGAGAAAAACAATATGGCGGTCATCCACCATAATACACAGGTTGGTGACAAAAATATTAGTTTTTCTACTAGAATCGCAAAAGTTAAGTAGTATACACCGTGATTTGATGCATTTCCAAGTGATGCGGTTTAACCAACTAAATTTTCAAATATCCCCAGGTTGAACTACCAAGTTCGGTTATTTAAATTTAAATAAAATTAAAAAAATATATGGATGTATAATAAAATCATTAAAACTAAGCTAAGAGATTTAAGCTTATACTTTTCTGTCTGACAGATTTATAAACTATCGTTTGACGAGAAATACCGGATCAACTTTATATAATGATTTTCCAATCTCTGGTCAATTCCGATTAGACCGAAAATGGTTTCAAACTAAAGATTAGCTAGAGCTAAGATAGAGAATCGGAAACAGTTGATGAATATTTTGGATTCTACAGTATTTTTAAAATATCAGTTCTCAGATGTCAACATTTGGAAAGCAATTAAAGTTAAGTATGATAACTTTTCATATTTTTACTTTAGTGATACAATACAGTTATTTGTATGTATAAAACTCCGAATAAATAATAAAAATTCACATGTCCCGGATTGTTTCCAATAAATAATCTATTTTTTATGGAACTTATGCGAGACTTAAAAGTTCAACTGTCTAAAATAGTGAAACATCGTATCAAAAGACATAAATTAATCCATTCAAAAGAAAATAAACTATTTAAGCATACTTAGTTACAAAACACTCACCTAAAATAAATACTTAAGGTGGCCCATTCGGAAAGACGATGAAATATTTCAGTCTATTTCTATAGCTAAAACATACTATATTTCACTAGTTCGCGAAGTTTTAAATAAATAATGTTGATTAAACTTTCACGGCAACTCAGGAAGAGCATTACACAAAAGATATCGCGGAGTTCACTTACAACTGAGCGATATTTGCGCGAAAGGAAAATAAAGCAATTATTAAAAATAGCTCCCGAATCCCCACTTGCTAGCCTTCTTTCAGCGATTTTAAGAATTTATTTATTTCTAGCAAATCTAAACATGACTCTGATGGATAGCCCGAATTAGAAAATATGCAGATTCCACCAGAACCACCATATTACGAAAATAGGTGATAAATATTAATTTTTAAATATACTATTGCAATATCTGCAAATGCAGCTGTCACTACTTTTAAGTCTAAGAAAATCTACTGAACTTAAATATGGTTTCTCAAGTTATGTGAATTTTGCTATATATTTACAACAGAAAAACAATCAGTGATGACGGTTGATAACATATTTTTAGAATTAGAATCTGTATAGATTTCAAATTAAAAGAATCAAGAAGTGTAGCAACAATTCATATTAAAGACGTTTAATTGTATATAATATGTACAATTAAACTTTTGGTATGTATCTACGTTTTGGAATCAATAACAGAATAAAAGCGGTACGGCAAGATATTAGTTTAAAGTGGTATACTTCTTGCAGTATACACATTCAAATTCTGGTTGATTTTCATGAAATTCTAAAACCTTACTTAGGTTTACTTAGGCCTTTACTTTACTTTATTTTATAACGTGGTAGGTTGTTTTTATGGGTTGAGGACACCAACCTCCTTTTATTTTCCAACGAGAAAGAAGATTATGTCAGGAATGTCAAAAATGTACACAAGTAGTGCATCATAATGGCAAAACACATAAAACGATTAAAATATACCTATGACATAAAGACATAGTAAAAAACATACATATACCAATTCACAATTAAGTGTTGACTGTAAACTTTCAACATTCCTGACAGAATCTTCTTTCTCGCTGGAATAGCCTTGATAAAGACTTAATAAAAGTCGAAACTTCGAAATTCTTTGAATAAAAGGAGGTTCTATTTGTTGTCCTGAATGCACAAAAGCAACATATCACGTTAAAGAATATAAGGACGCTATACTGCTAAAAGGACTTTATTTTATATTAGAATATATTTTGTACTATTTCCAACGAGAAAGAAGATTATGTCAGGAATGTTGAAAATGTGCACAAGTAGTGCATCATAATGGCAAGACACATAAAACGATTAAAATATATCTATGAAACAAAGACATAGTAAGACACATACATATACCAATTCACAATTTAGTTTCGACTGTAAACTTTCAACACTCCTGACAGAATCTTCTTTCTCGCTGGAATAGCCTTAATAAAGGTCGAAACGCCGGCATTTTTTAAATAAAAGGTGATTCTATTTGTTGTCCTGAACCCACAAAAGCAACCTATCAAGTTAAAGAATAGAAGGACGCTATACTGCTTAATATATATATATATATTATATATATATATATATATATATATATATATATATATATATATATATATATATATATATATATATATATATATATATATATATATATATATATATATATATATATATATATATATATATATATATATATATATATATATATATATATATATATATATATATATATATATATATATATATATATATATATATTAATATATTTTATACTATTTTTACTAAAATTACTATTTTTATTAAAATGCAAACAGCTAAATCTTTATTCGTGATGATTTTACCTTTCTTAATAATGGCTGTTCAGGGTCCAATAAGACCAAGAACCAAAATAAAGCAGTCATTGTCTGCATATTCGACCAATCTTTTACCAACCTCATAAATGAATCTATCGACTTGTTATACGCAGCCAAGTAAATATTTTCCTTACCACCTATCCGAATACTCATAGCCATCTTTTTAGATGATTTCTCAGCCCATTATAATAATGATAGTGCAAGAAAAAAGAAAACCTTTTTCAATTCCCTCAGAAACCTAAAAAACGACTGGTATTAATAACAATTATATTACACAAAAATCAATAAATTTCTTTACCCGGAACTTCCCTCGTTATGATTTTTTTTTCGTTTGTTAGGAATAGTGAAGTGTGACCCAATTTAGTTCAGTACATAGTCAGAGTATGATCACACCCTGATTATTTTCTTCGTAGTTCAGACCCTAAGCGCATTTAGCAAATAAACTTTACAACAAACAGCTAATAAAAAGTTACAGTTTTATGTGTAAGAAAAATCTATTTTTTCAAAAACAAATTCGTATCTCAAAAAAAAATTTAAAATTTGAAAAACTTTCAAATGGTTTTACGAAATATTACCAAGGATTAACTGATCTTACATTTAGAACCCAAAAATAAAATACTGGACAATTTACAGACTTTTGTTTAACACTTAGTATAAATATTTTTTTTGGGTTAAAAAAGTTTCACGCTTAAAATCGGTAATAAACAATAAAATTTGCAAGACATAGCTGAAAACCGCAACTCAATATCTCTTCTTGTTTAAAAAATATTCGAATTTAAATTTAACCTAAAAAATTTACTTGTCCTTTTTGTTCTATATAGCAGTGTAGATTAAACTGAACACTACAGAGACATTTTAAGTCCAATTTAAAAACCTTTGACATAGACTACTTCTTCTGAAGTGACACTGACGGTATAAAAAATACCATTATATACTTAGTACCACTAATATTTTTTGTAAATATTTTAAATTAAACCTAACACACATAGCTCTTCTTGGAACTAAATGACTTTGAAATATTTTGTATTCCAATCAACTCAAATCAAAATTTAGAAATGTGAATAAACAACGGAAATTGCAAAGTGTACGATATAAAGAAAAGAAAACAGGCCCGTTATATATCGGATGAAAAGGCTTTACATATCCGTCGCCCAAATCTACAGAAGAAAGCATGTATTCTATTTTTGTGGAAATTGCTTCCATTTATTTTAAAGGCTGCTTATTTTAAAGCATAGGTCGCCCCCATTTAAGGCGAAATTAGTTTATGATATGCGTATCAAATATTTCCTATGAGTCTTAAATAAAGCCCCCATTGACCTATTGTATTACTAATCCAACTATTTTCAGGAAATTGTAGTGAGGTTATAACATTGTTAATAAAAATAAAATAATATAAATAATAATAATATATAAAAATAATAACAAAGACCCTAACAAAAAAAATGACATAAACTATCAGTAAATAAACTTAAAATCCCCTATATAATTTCTCTACATTCCTTCTATAACAGATTTCAATCATAATTTCTAATGAGCTAGGTGCCTTCACCTCCATTGCTCTCGTTGGTGTACATAGTGCGCATAACTTGGTATATAAAAAACCAAACGACAGCTCCATATACAATCATCGTTACAGGTCCTTAAATCCGCTTGGACTTCCATCAGTCACATCACTTTAGAAAGCGCGTATTTCAAATATGATTTTCAAAGATTTGATGCGTGATGTTTGTAGGATTAATGATATATATATATATATATATATATATATATATATATATATATATATATATATATATATATGATGTTTATATCGACGAATCTGGGCTAACACTAATAGTGTAGTTTATGTTAAAAAAAATCCTTGTTTTAATATAGACTGTTGTCGCGCTCTCTTTACACCAAACCTAACCAATCCTACATTTTTATTAATTATAAGTTTTCTCAAAAAATCCAGAAAGTCCATGATGAACTTTCCACAAATTTTGATTATACTCCGCGGAAATAAACCACGAACCAATAGGCAGCACATTGAACACTCTATGTGGTGATTGGTGGGGATATAAGGTTTTCTATTATCGTTGTTATGATAATCTAGGTTCACATAACCACTTGTGATCCAGTGCTTTTTAAGTAACCTTCAATCAATTATAATTTACATCAGAATATTCGGATATATTTATTTTTTAGGGGAGATACATCCTTTATGCTGACAGGCCGATTGGATTTAATTTTTAGTTATGATTTTTACTTCCCTCATAAAAGGTAAGTAAATCACCCTTCGAGATTTTTTCAGATCTTCACCTAGCATGGTGCCTAGATGACGAAAAACATGTTTTCTCGATTCCGTCGGTCTGTCTGTTCACGGCATAGCTAAAAACTACTCACCCGATTGACTTCAAATTTTGGTCAAAAATTAAGAGTCATATTGGGATGACCTGATAACATTTTGGTAAAACAATAGGGAAAAACAAAATGGTGGCCTGGGGAAATGTTGAAAAAATTATTACTAGGAAAGTACTTATCAAATTTATTTAAAATTTTGCTCAAAAATGGAGTATTATGTATGAATCAACTGGTAAAATTTTGGTACCAATCCAAAATAGCGGAAAACAATGGCGGCTTGATAAAATATTTAAAAATTCAGCTTGAAAAAAACGACTTGATAAACTGATTTCAAATTGTGTGCCATAACCAATTGTAGATGGCGGAACAAAATGACAGCCAAATAAACTTTTTGCAATCCGAAAAATCGCCCTAGCAGGTTTTACATATCTTTACGTTTTAGCGTCCCCAGATGCCAAAAAATATATTTTGTCAATTCCGTTGGTCTACCTGTCACTTTGTCTGTCTGTCTGTCAGTTCGCGGCATGGCTTAAAAACTACTTATCAGATTGACTTCAAATTTTAGTAAAAAGTTAAGGCTCATATGGGGATGACATAGTAATAATTTGGTAAAAATCCAATATGCCCGAACAAGATGGTGGCCTAGTGAAACGTAAAAAAATTAGTACTAAAAAAACTAATTATTCAATTTACCTCAAATTAAAAAATAAAGTGTTACATAAGAATGAACTTGTAACATTTTAGTTTGAATATAAGATAGCGAAACAAAATGGCGGCCCAATAAAATATTTAAAAAACCAGTCTCAAAAAAACTACGTATTAGATTAATTTCAAATTTTGTGCAAGCAGTAGTATGATATAGAGATACGCTGGTAAAACTCTATTACGAATTCCCGATAGCGTAACAAAATGGCGACCAAATAACATGTTAAAAAAATTAATGTAAAAAAATCTTCTTATTAAATAGACGATAAATTTTGGAGAAAAATTAAATATGATATAAGGATAAACTCGTGCGAATTCAGTATGTTCAAAATTGCGATGTGTCATTGTAAAAACTACTACTACTTGAATTAATTTTAAATTATGCCCAAAATCAAGTGTGGCATAGGTAGAAACTGGTAAAATATCAGTAGGGATTCAATATATTGGAACAAAATGGCGTACAATAAAAATATTTGATAAGACAGTATATACGTGTTCCTAAATAACTATGTACTGAACTAAATTGGTTCACATCTCACTATTCCTAGTAAAAGGAAATATTCATAATGAGGAAGTTCCGGACAAAGGAATTTTACCGTTTTTTAAATTTTATTTTATGATTGTAACAAAAGAGTACTATAATGCCGAGGCAGAGTAAGGTTTATATCTGAAATCAACTTTAAAGATGCGGTAATCTTAACTAATTTTCAGGCGCTTTTCACGTCAAATACGCTAAGGATACAAAGAGGGCGCGTTATTAATCACCGAAACTTCGGATTATTGTTGTATTTCAGAAAATATATTTAACATCAGGCAATGTTACATGGCCAAGCTAGTTCTAATTTTATAAAACCCCAATAGTGGCAGAAAACGCAAAATGAGGCGAACCGACGCGAAACGAAATCTATTTTTCCGCTCTGGAAACTTACGTATAAACAAATAGGGCATGGACACGGCATTATATTAATTATGAAATATATTGAAAGAATAATATTAATAATAATAGTAATAGTAATAATAATTTTTTTAACAAGTAGGAAGACTAAACAATATTTGTAAAAAACTTTTTTTTACTTTTGTTTATTAAAATAGAGGTTGAACTATATTTAAAAATATTCCAGTATTTCCAGTTTATTACAATTTCTTATGATAAAACAAGAAATAAAATTTACATTACCAACTTTTACAAGGAATATATTTTAAACTCAATTATTTTTTTCAAGCTACGAAGTAAATAAATTTATTGGACAAAAAAATCAAATGCCGAATAATGGACCTATTAAATAGTCAATGTTAAGCAACGAAAATAATTAATAAAATTAGGGTCAAGAAATATTTTTGTTATTAAACATTTTTTAAAAATTGTCTAATTCTTTGTTGATAAGAAATCAATTTTAAACGGCAAAGTAGATTCATCTTGGCACCTTCAAGAGCGCAATTACTTCTAAAGCAAACGGCAAATTCTTTAGTTTTTTTATTACAAACTTATTGTCGGACTAAGGGGATCGGAGATTTCCAAAAGTCTATTTAATATACGTGTGAGGTTGCTAATTCTGCTAGTTTTTCGAGCATAAAATTCTCTGTCGTGCATATACCCCAAAAGGCATTGCAGTGTTTTCAAAGATTTACTTACATTTACACTAAGTTTAAAGGGAACTGACAGGTAAGAGTTACTAAAATTGTTCTGAAGTGTCTAATATGTTTATCTGACACATCAGGGCTTGTAGAAAATAGAATGAGATTATTAAAAGCTATACGTGCAGTATTCTCATTATTACTGGTACCGTTTCCATTTGGTTAAGGCTTATTAAAGTGTGGACCCATAAATTTCCAACAACATTCTTGAAAATATTTTTCAGCTCATTAAATCCTCTCTTTTGAGCTTCTTCTCTAATTTGCCAAGTTTTTAAATTGAGTCTATATGAGATATGTAGAACCCATTCAAATAATTGTCCAAGGATGAAGAGGACTGATACCATAGGGAAGGAAATGAAGCTGGTGTTTCTCCACATATAGGACACGCTTGACTTAACTTTGTATCGGTCAGTACATTAGGAGTTAGTTAAAAATCAGTACATTAGGAGTTATATTAAAAATAGTGTTTTCCGATTCTTTGCAGGACGGGACGAATTTCCAGTAACTTCGTTTAAAAGAGCCGATACTATTTTATCTCCGGAATGTCGTGCTGCTATTCTAGCAGTTTCACCTCTTATGGTCTTTTTTGCTTAAGTTCTTTGGTTATTTGGGCCACTTGCTATTTTTGATCTTCTTTTCTTCTATTATTATCTTTTCTGCTGATATTTAAAATATATAAAGTTACTAGCTGGAGTTTATGGATTTAAACTGTTTTTTTTTTGTACAATATATGAAAAAGCTGCTCATTGTGAATTCCGAATGCGCCTGCTATAAAAGACGTAGCTTTGCAGATAGTATGGAATAACGCGCTGCTACTCTAGCAACTTCAACTATTAGAATGTTTTTTGCTTAAGTTATTTGGTTATTTATGCTACTTTCCTTTTTTTTGATCTGGTAGACGTTTGACTAAATTTGGCAAAATTTTAATATGATTTGATTTTTGCAGAACGTAACAGCCAACATGAAAAGTTTTTGAAAAAAAAATATTTCTATAGCATTTACTCCACTTTTTTGTAAATATTCACAAAATATTTTAGCTTTTCCTTCTATTATTATTATTACTGCTGATATTTAAAATATATGAAGTTATTGGCTGGAGTTTTTAGATTAAGATCGGTTTCTTTGTAGACAATTCGACAGTCAGTTATTTTGGTGGTATCTTAACTAATTGTACACGTGCAAGAAAATCGAACTTGAAGATGCAAAATATAATAATTAACTCATCGGCGAAAATGTTTGGGAGGAAATTGGCAAAACAAGGATGCAATGTAAATGTACGCAGTAGTAGCGTAGTTAACTTAAAGTCTTTATTACTTTGGCATTTCGCAAAAGCTAAAGAAACGTGAGTTTTTTTTTTATCTAAAAAATTATCGGTAGACTTTAGAAATTTTCGATAGATTCATAAAACAAATCGGTAGACTTCTATTTATCTTATTTCTGACTAAAAAAAATAAAATGCTGCGTAATAATGGATATGTTTAATAGTCAAATATCCAAAATAGGCATCCCTTACCTATCTTATACAGCATGTTGAAAGACTTCAAGAAATACTAATACTAAGAACCAACAAAATATTATTTGTCTGTATATTAACATATATGTGCGGTAAAATTGAAAAAAATTGCTACAAGATATAAAATGTTCTGTTTCACTTCATCCACTAACTTGGAAGAAGAGAGAGAGAAAGATGGGCCTTACTTAAAATATTAACAAATAAAACAAATGATGTATGTGGGGGCAAGCACGGAAGACACATAAAATTATCAACAAACTTCATGGCTTTAAACGGTCGTCTATTTAATTTTTACTTCCTAGGTATGACACAGCGAAGATCATTATGAATTCAAAACCACCGAAGTCGAATCTTTAATCAGCCGAAAAAAAAACAGCGATAAACACCTTAAATGAAAATACAGACATTCTGGTCCTTCTATCAGATAAATGCAACGCCACATTGGTCATGGACAAGACGGAATACGTTGAAAAGATAACTCAACTTTCCGACAATAATATCTATAAGGTTTTGCAGGTAGACCATACAAGCAGAATAGAAAGATGCATCATCAATCTAATTAAAGCATCCAACCTACCACCAGCGGAAAATAAATCATTAAAGCCAAGCAGCTCCAACAATCCCAGATCCTACGGTCTTCCCAAGATATACAAGAACAATGTACTACTTCGACCAATCGTCAGTGCAATAGACTTTGCAACCTACAAATTATGTAACTATCTTTCAAATGTTAACGACTTAATTTACATTATCTCAGATATATTGGAACATAATAATCTTGATAATAACTTAATAGACATAGTGGAAGCTTGCCTTACATCTACTTATTTCATTTTTAAAGGAACTTTTTATGAAGAACTCAGAGGCAGCTATGGGATCTCCTCTATCACCGAATATCTCTATGGAACTTTTGAGGATATTGCTTGAACATCCGCTCCACTAAAATCTAAACACTCGTTCAGGTATGTAGGAGATACTTTTGTTGTGTGGCCTCACGGACAAGAAAATCTCATTATATTTCTGGACCACCTTAATCAACAACATCGCATTATTAAACTCACAATGGAAATTGAATCTAATGGAACTATTCCCTTTGTTCAACGGAAGGAAAATAGTACTTTAGGATATTCTGCCTATAGAGAATGGACGCATACAAATAGATACTTAAATGCAATTTCCCACCACCATCCAGCTCAAAAGAAATCATTATCAAACTGACCGAAGCTCGTGAGGGAATGGCTATTGCACTGAAGATATTACGCGTTCAGTTAAAAGATATAGTAATCCAACTCCTCGAAAGGAGAAAGATAAGGCGCCCTCGTTAGATAGTGTTGTTGCTCCCTACATACATGGCACTACAGGCAAAATAGGACAATTACTTCGGCGGCCGAACATAATGCTTGCGATCTCCGAAAGATCTTGTACCTTTTCAAATAGAAAAGTATATAAAATTCCTTGTTCCTGTGGAGAAGTGTATGTGAGAGAAACAGGACGCTCAATATCCGAGTTAAGGAACATAAACGAGGTATTAAAAAGAAACAAATGTTCAATCTGCTGTAGCCGAGCACCACCATACCAATGTCCATATTATAAATGTAAAAGAAACCAAGGTTCTAGAGTCTGTTCCAGGATTTTATAAACAAAAGAATAGGGAATCTATCGAAATTTTCAAACATGCAAAAAACTTCAATAGAGATACGGGTTACGCTTTACATTACACGTGGAAACCGATCTTAACACAATGTCACGGTTCGGCGAGCAAAAGTCGGATATAAAAGCCCGCCTGAATCTCTCCGAGCTCATTCAATGTTCAGAACTCATAGAGTAAAAATTCCTAAAGATATCTGGTACAATTGAAGGCGAAACGTCGGGTAGTATTTCTAATTTGACACGGTCTAATCGCAAGAACCATGATTTCCTAATTGACCAAAGCCGTGATAGGTTCCGTTCTATGTACATTAAATATTTAATTCAATGGAGTTGATTTGGATGCTATGAAAAAAATCGAAAATGTAATAAATCACTCCTATTCAGTGGTTGACAACAGTCAACTTGTATATGAGACGCCGCCAGCGCTGGATTCAATTTTAATCAAGCTTGGTGACAAACTGCAACGCACTTCCACTCACATTCTCATTCGCCATCACAATCAAAATCCCATTTGCCCTCGCACTCGCACACATACATAACTGGTTTGCATAAAATGTTATGTTTACCTAAAGATCGTATATTTTCCTTTATGCTTGGTGACACGAAATGGCCGCCTATGATAATAATCTCGCATCCTTATTCTCAGTTGTCCAACTATTAAAATATACTGGAATAAAACATTTTATGTCCAGGAAACGTATTGGAATTGACCGTATTGGACGATTTTAGAAAATATTTATTTTTTACACAAAAACTGAAACTAAATAGAAAGGAAACTTTTAGTTTTTTACCCAAATTGAAAATCAATTGGGTAAGTAGATTTCAGCTATGCCGCGAACTGACAGACAGATAAACAGACGGAATTGAGAAAACATGTTTTCTGGCATTTAGGGGCACTAAAACGTGAATATATGTAAAACTTGGGAGGTTTTTTTTAACGACTATAAACATTTTATTTAGGCTCCATTTTGGTCTGCCATCTTGAAGTCGTGCCACAATTTTAGCAGTTCATCTCTATATCACACTTAATTCTTGCAGGAAATTTGAAATCAATCTAATAAGTCGTTTTTCAGGATTATTTTTGAAATATTTTATTAGGCCTACATTTTGTTTCGCAATCTTGGATTCGTACCAAAATTTTAACAATTAATTTCTACATAATATTTTGTGCAAAATTCGAAGTAGTAATAAGAATAATTAGTTTTTAGTAATATTTTTTACTGCATACTGCATTTTACCAAAATGTTACCAAGTCATTACAATGCGACCCTTATTTTTTGGCCGAAATTTTAAGTCAACCGGTTAAGTATTGTTTTAGTTATGCCACCAGCAGGCAGACAAACTGACAGACGGGATTGAGAAAACATGTTTTTGGGCATTTAGGGACCCTGAGACGTAGAGATCTGTAAAAATCTCGGAGGGTGATTTTTTCACGATTACGATAGTTCCTTTTTACGAAGGAAGTATCGTAATTTTACCAATTTATCTATAAGCCTCACTTGCTTACATAAAATTTGAACTTATTCTAATAAGTAGTTTTTCAGGCTGATTTTTTTAAATTTATTTGGCCGCCATTTTGTTTTTCTACATTGAATTTGTACCAAAATGTCACTAGTTCATTCTTATGTAACACTTCATTTTTGTGTAAAATTTGAGATAAATTGCATAATTAATTTTTCAGTAATAATTTTTTTAACAATTTATTACGCCACCATTTTTTTCCATTACATTGGATTTTTACCAAAATATTACCAAGGCATCCCCATATAACCCTTAATTTTTGACCAAAATCTGAAGTCCATTAGGTAAAAAGTAATTGTTTAGTAGCTACGCCACAAACCGACAGATAGACAGACCGACAGAGTTAGCAAAAGATATTTTTAAGGTGTAAGTCGCAAAAGGGTGAAAATATGTAAATCCTAGAAGAGTGATGGTTTCATCATTATTTGGCCACCATTTTGTTCCACTATCGTACCACAATTTTTCCAGTTTATACCACAATTAATTCTTGCACAAAATTTTATTTAAAATCATTCTATTAAGTAAGGCTGAATTTATAAATATTTTTGTTTCGCCAGCTTGGATTCGTACCAACATTTTACCAGTTTATTCTTATGTAATACTTGGTTTTTGTGAGAAAGCAATAAATGGGATAAATAGTTTTTTAGTAATAATTTTTTTAGCCTTTTACTAGGCCGTCATTTTGTTTCGCCATATTTGATTTTTACCAAAATGTTACTATGTCATCCCTAGTGACCCTTAAATTTTAACCAAAATTTCATTCAAAAGTCAATCGAGTAAGTCGAGCAGTAAGTAGTTATGTTGCGAACAGACCGACAGACAGACGGAATCAAGAAAACATGTTTTCCGGCATATACCTTGAAAGGTAAAGAACTGAAAAAAATTTCGGATAATGATTTTTTTCAGGATTACAATACTTCCCTTTTATGAGGGAAGTAAAAAAATTGCCGTGTCTTGTTACTCCGTCATTTTTAAGAAATAAGACAAAATACAAGTAAAATGTTTATTATTTAACTCGAATTAAGGCTAAGTTGTTTATAACTCATTTTTATACATTAAAGGTCTAAATCAAATCTATTTTAATATCAGAAGAAATATTTTAAAATAATTTTAAAATTTTATTATTAAAAAATAAAATTATGAAGGGGTAAAATGAATCTACATATGCGAAGTAGGTATAAGCAAGTTTTGGATATGAAATTTTGTATCCTTTTTGTAATATCGCATCTTGAAAATAAAGTTATTATATGTTCTGGACTCTGACATGAAATGCCACTTATTATTTAAAAGTTTGTCGAAATACATTTTTCTCATAAATAAGCATTGAATTTTCCCTGCTAGTAGAACAATATATTAACTTTCTTTAAACACTGATAAAAAAAATAAAATTTACTGGCATAGGCGCGTAAGAAGCGGGAGGGGACAGAGGGGGCAGCATGATTTATGATATGGGGGGAATGTATTATTTTACAACACACCCAGTGATGTCATTCACAAACAGCCATATTTTAAAATTAAAAATATTGATGTATTCAGTTTTTTAATCATTTTTCCTATCCTTCGCTAAACCCGAATCCTTTGTTTGGCTGTAACTTGGCGTTATACCAAAATAGTCTCACTCACTCTTATTAGTTGCTATATTGTGCAAAGACCCGGCAAAAGTCAAAGGTCACGATCAGAGATTCGTCCTCAAGTTCTAGTTAAAGCTTTCTTTTGTGTTGATATTTTTGTGATATTTGTGGCCCCCCCCAGAGCCATGACTATTGAGCTTTTTTTTTGGTTGTTCATATTATTTACGTTCAATTATGTGGTTGTTGAAAATTTTCAAACCCTCCCCAGAAGCAATATGTATATACGGGTACGCCACTCCCGGTTACGTACCAAATATGTTCGTTAAGAACTCTTGGATATAGGATATTTTGTTTTTTTTTTATTTTTTTTAAATACCTATGTATTTTTTTTAAATACATTTTATTGATATTTCGTAATATATGTTATATAATATAGGTATTGGAGTTTTACATAATAACCACCCTCTGACATTTATCCAGTAGTCCTGCAAAGGCTTGTTAAAATATGATCTTCGTTTTACACCCTCTCCCCCTATCATGAAATCATACAAGCATATTTATACGTGCCTGTACTAGCATTATTCAAAACTAATTATCAAACTATCAACGAATTGTATTATAGAATATTTTCATACATAAAATGTAGGAATAATTTATATTTTAAGAAAATGTATCTATTAAGATTTTGGGATCGCATAACTTATTTTCATTAAATGACATAATAAACATCTTACCATTGCAGCTACTATGTTTACCATTCTGATCCAGACTCATCTCTTTTAAACTCTGTAAAAGTTCGCGCCTTTCTTGACTCTCTCCGTTTGCTCCAAACTTAACCATTATTTTTTTTGAACTCATATAAAATATGAAAAAAATTAAATTCTAGATATCCTAGAGGCTTATTAGATCACCTCCCTTTTTCACTAAAACAATACCGCCTATCATTATCGCACGGAAATAGTACGCGATCGAGCCGGGTGGCGAGAGACGTTTTTCACCTGTCTAACATTATAACCTGGTACGGACCCACACAGATACCGAAATGTTACGCCTTTCTATCTAGCCAGCAGCTCCAGAGTCGTTGCTATGATACACGACGGATTAAGCAGGGGCGGATTTTGGGAAGGCTTGATTAGTTGACAGACCGAATACGTTCAACGTTCATAGTTCCTGTTACGTGGGTGCGCTGAGTAACTAGGCTAGGGGTGGTGAACCGTTATGTACGCGCGTGCCGAAAATTCCAAAAATCGGTTGTTTTGATGTGCCAACAGAGCTAAAAATAATTTGTTTTACCAAATGGAACGATATGCTGGTGTTTGGACATTACCGTTCTAAATATTGGTTCATTCGCACATAAGTGGATTTGGGAATTTAAATAATGCAATTCTGTATAGTCTTTAAAAACATAACCATTTGTTGAATTAAGCAGAACGCAAAAATTCAGGGCTCCGCAAGGGTTATCGGCGCTCGCCTGCCGGAAATATTTTGGCGCTCTTTAAATATCGTGTTTAAATAATATTTTTAAGAATAAGAACTTAATTTATACACACATTTTTTAAATTTCATTGTTCTCTTTGTTTTTTTTACAGTTCAAAAAATTTAATGTAATATACAGGGTGTTTCAAAAAATCCAAATCCAATTTACCTCAAATGTTGCACAAAAATCTAGTATTAGAATGAAGTGGTAACTCTTTGGTACGAATTCAAGACGGCGAAATAAAATAACCCCCAAAAAAATTTAAAAAATCAGCCGATGAAAATTTACTTATTATTTTTATTTCAAATTTCGTCCAAGAATTAAGTGTAATATAGAAATAAACTTGTAAAAGATGTAGGCATAAAACGGCGGAAAAACAAACTGTTTAAAACATGAAGTAAAAAACCTCTAATTCAATGGATTTTAATATTTGCACAAGAAATAGATATGATATATTGGTACACTGATAACATTTTAGTATGAATTCAACATGACGGAACAAAATGGCGGTCTAATGAAATTTTTAATAAATCGGAGTAAAAAAATAAAAAAAAATTGCTTATTTAATACATTTTTCAAGTGTGATATAGGTGAAAACTAGTAAAATATTGATACATAGCCAATAAGGTAAAAACAAATGGCGCCCAAATAAAGATTTTGAAAAGACAGTATATACGTGTTACTAAATAACTATTTACCGAACAAATTAAGTCACACTTCACTAATCCTAAGAAAACAAAATATTCATAACGAGGGAAGTTCCGGGTAAAGGAGTTTACCCATTTTTAATATTGTAAATTTCTACATGTTCTTTTTATTTTTTTCCCAAGGCAGCTTCAAACCTCCCTGCAACAATTAATAAGTAACCAACCGAAGCGTATTAATTTAGTTCCTGTACGTTCCGGTCCATTTCAATGCGCTTACATTTGTTTTGTATGACAAAAAAAAAGTTGGAAGAGATGCTAGTTTCTATACTTTTTTTTTTAAGCTTTTGTATCTTTTAGTTGGGTTAGAAGGTGGAAATTACTCATCCTGAAGTAGAATATTTATAATTTGAACTGGTGTAAAAACCTTATTAACCTAAATTATTTTTATACGGCAGATTTCTTCACAAAACAGCTTGATTAACAACTCGTGAATAATTATCGACAACTCTCAAGAATGATTTAATTTATGTGTTTTTTATAAAGTCAAGATATGTATAAATCCTTGTTTCTTGTCTTGGATCTAACTTCGCAATTAAAGATTTGTAATTTCGCTTTCGTATTCATGCATGCCAGTGACGGTCTTATACATCGAGTGTTTAAGCCTCCCTTAAATTTAAATGGAAAATTGAATGTGCCTAAAACCTGATTTTTAGTTTATTTAATGAAAACTTTTGGCTTATGCGTAAATTAAGTGGCGTGGTATTGTGTTATTTGCATAGAGAAACCCTGGAACGAAGCTATTTTGGTCGTTCTTCCTTGTACATACTAAACTATGAAGTAGTCGCCTACTAAAGAAAAGATGAAGCCCCGCACCCTATCGGAAAATTCGCATCTGATGCTGATCTAATCTTTGGCCATGCTTCTATGGTAAACATGCCACAAATTTCGAGACTGCTTATGAATGGACGCATTATTGAGAATCCTTCGAAAAATAATTTGTTGGGGCACAGGAGGTGGAGCAGGGTCCAGATGCTTTTAGAAGATTGCATGTTTATAAAAATTGTAATTTTCAATAGTTTTGGAAACCCTTAGACTGTAAAGGAATACTCTCTTATACATTTGTAAAGTAAGAGCATACTAAGTAATGGAATAATAAATATTGCCCATAAATAATTTAGTATTTTTTATAAATATAAGAATTTAATGTTTTTTATGTTTGTGCTCTAATTATACGTTCAAATTGATTTCCAGTATAATATAATGTGAGTTTAAAAAAATGTATTGTTAAATTTAATAATGTCAGTAGTTAGTGAGATGAGGCGACTCCAATTAATATAATATGTCACGTCGTCCGGCACCGCGCCGCCGCACCGTTGCGCGTGCCTGTTACCGCCTCGCTCACTGCAAAGGAGTCCTCTATTTAGTTTTGGGTATACCAAGAATATTAAGACTTCTGCATCTGATGGTTAATATGTGGCATGACACAGCTTGTCGCAGAATTTGATACACCAATGTCTAAAGTCTGTTTATCGAAGAAAGACATTAAACCAAAACAAAGTTCTCTGCATATGCATGTCGCTCTCCCACACCACCTGGTTTTCATTGATGGTGTATTATGGCCCCGATTCGGACCCATAACGGTGGTGCTCCTTGCATCTTGCAAGATGTTTAAGTGCTGACTATCGTTTTAGTTTCATCTCTTTCTTCGATAAAAAGACAATAATAATTTTTATTTGCCGTTTGAAATGGATTTATATTTTCCTTAAACGGCTATAAGCGAAGTAGTTAATTTAAATTTTTTAAAAGTCCGCCAAGAGTATTAATTCACTAATACTTTCTCTCATGCTTCCTAAAAAATACAAATATCCGACCCCGATAAAGAACAAAGTGAATTTATGACTTCAGATAATCTGGAGAAAAATATGGTAACATTTTGCACACGAATTCCAATATCCAAAAGAAAAACGAAAGGAAGGAGTTGCCGCCTTGGAAAAAATAAGGGCGTTATACCAATAAATTCGATAAGTTCCGGCGCCAAAAATAAAGGCCAACTTGAGATATCGCCCACGGGGAAACAAATACGGATCGACAGGATGAAGAGAATAAAAGACAATGACGTAGTTTGTAGAGAGAGGTCGATAGACCGTTGCTCTATTTAAATATGGGATTCACAATCATGATAGCATTAGGGAAGTATATCTTCTTATTGCTCGTGGATAAAGCAAAATCTAAAAAAACTGTTTATTAAAGTTAGTGTGTTATTTGAAAATTAATTTCCCGATTAATATTACGTTATTTGTATTCCAGATCTCCCCCTATATAGACAGCTGCTTTGACTAACTACGAATGTTAGAAGTTATTATTTTTCACTTGTTAGTGTCTTTTTTTGAAGTCGGCTTTAGAATTATTTTTTTATATAAAAATGTTTATTTCACCCTTTTTAGTTTTATTTATGCGAGTTTTATTGTAAATGTCAGGTTTAACAAATAGCCACTGGGTCCATTGCATATGTAACATCATTGTATAATAAGATGTCTAATTTATAGAATGGTACCATACATACGTTTTCCTGATAGAATGGTGAACGCATATATTGTTCAATATCGGACCGCGAAAAAGTAAAAAAAAAAGCCATTCCGCTAGTTTTAACATATTTAGTTCCCTTTACGATTATAATCGTGAAAAAATCACCTTCCGAGATTTGTTCAGATCTTCGCGTTTGAGGGTCCCTAGATGACGAAAAATATGTTTTCCCAATTCGATCTGTCTGGTCGCGGCATAGCTAAAACAATACTTACCCGATTGACTTCAAATTTTGGTACAAAATTAAGAGTCATATGGGAATGACTTGGGGATGAACATTTTGGTAAAAATCCAATATATAACATATGAAATATTAATAGAATTATTATTAAAAAACTGCTTATCCAATTTATCTCAAATTTTGCAAACACATCAAATATTATGTTGGAATCAACTGGTAATATTTTGGCACAAATCCAAGATAGCGGAACAAAATGGCGGTTTGATAAAATATTTAAAAATTCAGCCTGAAAAAACTGCTTAATGATTTGATTTCAAATTGTGTGCCATAACTAATTGTAGTATAGGGGTCAACTAAAAAAATTGTGGTACTAATTTAAGATGGCTAAACAAAATGGCGGCCAAATAAAATGTCTGTAGTCATGAAAAATCACCCTCTCAGGTTTTAGGTATCTTCACGTTTTAGCGTCCCTAGATGCCAAAAAATTCAGTCAGTCCGTCTGTCAGCGGCATAGCTTAAAAAATACTTACCCGTCTGTCAGTTTGTCTGTCTGTCAGTTGGCGGCATAGCTTAAAAACTACTTATCCGATTGACTTCAAATTTTGAATGAATGGTCATATAGGGATGACCTGGTAATATTTTGGTAATAATCCAATATGGCGGAACAATGTTAAAAGAAATGTTAGAGTGGTGTATTATTTTGGGATTAAGATCCAGTAAAAAAGTCAACAAAAGTCTAAATTGTCGACGCTTCGCAACTTTATTGTTGCATCCTCAGAACACATATATAGATGCTATATCTTGCATCTATATATGTGTTCTTTATCTACCCGGGTGGTTCGCAGATATTTCCCAGATATTAAGTTTCTAAATGGTTTTCGTTAACGATCCTCTTGTTGTTATGTTAGAGTGGTGTATTAATTGGGCTTAGGATCAGTAGTAAAAAAAGAAAAGTTTTTTAAATGGTCAACGTTTCGCAACTTTATTTTTACATCCTCAGGACACATATATAGATTATATATCCTGCGTAATTCCCAGATATTAAACGAAGTCGGTCTAGTCAAAATGCTTATCCTGACAAAACTTAGGGGAGGCTCTCGTTGAAAAAGTGACAGTTTTCTTTAAAAACAAAAAATGTAGGCGTATTTTCTCCAAACTCGATTTAACCAATTTCTTGATCTAGGATAAAATAATGTAAATGTGTCTTGTAGCAAGAATATAAAGCTTTTGATCTGCCCACTCATTGTTATCTCAAGATGTACCGAGGCTCAAAACCAAGTAAAAAAAAAAGCGTGCACACTTGAAAAATGTCTGAAAAATCAGCCTTAACACCAATCAAGTTGAATTTTGTACCAGTGTCTAGAGGAAACTTCGATGACCGTTCGGTGTATTTACTTCTTTCGCCCAATATCAACCGTTTAGATTGATACGGGGCTGAATGTGAAATAACCGCTTATACTTACTACTTTCCTAATCCTCATGGAAATCAGATGGTTAAGCTGTAGATGGTAATAAACAACGGATACATACATTCGGTTGCGTCACACGGCGGGTGGAGCGGCGTGCCTAACGTGTCACTTGACGTGCCACGCGCCATAAGAACGGTGTCACGTGACAAACTTAACGCCTCTTGTCTGTTCCCGTCGATGAGTAGCGAGTTTTTTTTCTCTTTCTTTCAATTTAGTGTGTGGAGTTTGAAGGAAAGTTCGAGTAAGTACGGGGTGTTTAATTTTTGAAATTTTCTGTTTAACGCATGTGGTGAAAGAAAACAGGAAATTCTAAAATAATGGGGTTTATCAGATAGATTTTAACGTATTATTTTTGTTTGTACAACAAACAACAATTTACGCATTTTTAATGGAGCATATTAGAAACAGAATGCATATCTTGCATTTGAATTGAGTCAGCAGAAATACAACGTTTATTTAAAAAAAAAGGACCAAACCTAGATTATTTATAATCAGTAAGAATGTTTGATATTTGTCTTGATTTTTTGAAACACCTTATACACTTAAACATATTTCATATATTACAAAAAAAATGTTAAAAATCTCATAATTAGGGCTGTTTTCTTCTTGACTGCGGTGTTTTTTCATCAATTTCTCATAAGTACAATCATTTTTCTCTGCAAAGGTATCTTCAGAACACAACATTCTTAATCTTACTACCCCCTTTACATCTCCTTCAGAAAGTTTGTATTCAATCTTCTTAGCAAAGTAAGGCGTATTTGTACTTTTTTTTTTCGGTATTTATACCAGGTCTATTTTCATATAATGACAATAAAGATCTCAATAGTAATAGTTTGTTTTTCCTCCAAAAATGAATGTTGCCTTTAACAGAATAAGATAAAGAAGAAGAATTTGACTAAGATTTAGTGGGGATCTTCAAAACAGCATACGGGAATAAAAAAGGGCAATCCAGGGCGAAACGTCTTTGTTGCTCACGCACTTGCTTATTACAAAGTTAATTCTTTTGCCATACAAGGCCTAGCTCCTATAAGAAAACTCTTTAGAAGTGAGTTATTATCAAAGTCGAATTCCTGTTCGATATGCTTTGATGATGTGTGCAGATTAAGACCATTTTTCTTTTAAACTTTTTTTGGCAAAAGAACATTCCATGTCTAAAGGTTTTAAAGACTTTTTGGCATCAAAAAAATGTTTCATCCGAGGTTGACGGATTCAATAGGCTATTTATATTGTTTCTAAAGACCTGATAAATTTTGCAGTATGAATTTTTTAACCAGTTGATTTTTTCAAAGACTTATGACATAATTTACAAAAAGTTTTTTCAAACTATCAATGTCTTAAGAATTTATCAGCGAGTCAAAATGTCAATTATTTGCATTACCAGTAATAAGTAGTTGCAATGAGTTCTTATGATTTTGATAGGATAGCTTTTTAGGTGGATCGAAAAAAGTAACATAATTATTAGTATTTTCTTCGAATCCTCAAAATATACATTCAAATTTAGTTTAAACATGTTTGATAAAGCAAGACATTCGATGGATCTCCCAAAAATTATATTTTTACGCAATACTCGTCTTTACTTAGATTTAGCTCGAAAACAAAATCCTTTACCTTATAGTATTCTTTATCTATATACTTTATAGTTTCCTCTCATAGAATTTTGAAATTGTTTTGTGTATTATATAAAAAATACCTATCAATTGCAATTGCTATCTCCTATAACGACGATTTTTTATAGGTTGACATTTAACAACATTGTCAGGATGAGTTTTGAAATCTGTCAAAAACACTTCCATAAAAAAAACAAATTACTTCCGATATCCTGTAGCTACAACTAATCTTCTTTTTTTTTTCATCAAATATACATTTTAAATTTCAATTGAATATACCTTATGTAAATGATTTCTTCCTACTTTCTTGTAAAAATTCTTATTAGCTATTTTTATATTTCCTGCCGAAACAAAAATATTTATAAGTTACTGGTAATGTTTTACTAAATCTTTATTATTTTTCTGTAGAAGTCGTTTTTTCATATTTTCCAATTAAAAATAAAGGGCAAAGCAACTATTTTTAACGCTAAAATAAAGGTGTCAGTGGTGATAAATATTACATCAAAATGCATTATTTATTATTCTGTTATTTTTAATGTTCCCCTTTTGTCACTAGTTTTGATTTTACCTGTTTCTAAAACGTCGTCAGTAATTATACTCAAAGCCAGTGGCGACTCGTAGGGTTTGAGTTTGAGGAGATGCGCTGGAGCTCTAAGACCAATAATAAGTGCTGAAAATTGCGTCACAATATATTTCTTTTTTCAAATATTTCTGCTTTATAACTATTACAAGGTGTCTTAATAGAAACATGGATTTAATGTAAAACATTTCCTAGTTTTTGACCAACTCCGGTACCAGGAATATTTACTTTCTTTACATTTAAACCTAACCTATTAACCAGATCTGTCGTAACAACATATATTTGAGACCCATTATATAGCAGAGCTCTACACTTTACATATGCTCCCTTTTTATTTACAGCTGTTGATAAAAATATATTGTTTATTATTTATTACTTCTTTTTCGCGCATGCCGTGAAAGCCTTTTCAAGCTGGCTTGAAATTCCCTTCCCTGCACACTCATTATTACTTAAACTTCGGGAAAACCTTAGAAATTAAAAAAAAAAATTAAAAACGCACAAATTATTATTTTTAATTATCCCCTATCACTCCGGTTTAAATAAAAATAAGTAAATACATAAAAATAACTTTTTAGTTTTAAAAACAATTGCGGGGCTTAACCATTTTCCAAACCAACATTCTATACCAATGCTCAAAAAAAATTGGTATCAATTTTATCCGTTAATACGTCTGAATTAACCATTTATCATTATTACTCGACTTACCTAAAGCTGAACTAGGTAATTCTTTCGAACATTTTGGTCCTTCAGATTTCATATTCGAAGCAGTTTTCTTCCCGCAGCCTCTCCAATTTTCTCGACGCCGACGGTGTAGTTTCAAACCATTTTTAAATTGTGTCCTTGAAATAGATTTAAATAAGAAGTGCTGTGTAATAATTATAGTAAAATTGTCATAATTTAAATTACATTTTGATTAAAAATAAGTTCAAAAATTACCTCGAGTAACTCTATTTATTTTCCAGTGATAACGATAGTGAGGAGCTATTTGGAACATCGAGAAGAAGAGAATTAGAAATTGAGAAAAATATTTAACTCAAAATGGGCCAATGTCTATCAGAAAATACATGAAGATGAAAAAGGCGGCAACTTATGATGTCACAGGCGGCAACTTATGATGATACACTAGTCGCAGTGATACCCGGCGAAATAGAGTTAAACGATGTGTTATGCCTAAATACAAATTTACCTACGTCATGAAGTAAACTAAACCGTCTCGAAAAAATCCGACTTAGGGTCTGTCTATTATACATATAAACAGTGTTTATTTCCTCCCTATCAATTTTGACCAATCACTGATGAATTCGTACGTCATATTTATTTTTAATGTTGGAAAACTGACTGACATAACTGTCAAAAAAATCGGAAAAATGCCATTCAAGTTACAAGAGTGTGAAGTAATTATACTAGGTTTTTTAGTTTAATAATTATTGGTCTTAGCATTCGTGCTAGTGGAAAAATACTCGTCTTTACTTAGATTTAGCTGTCTTTGACACGTATTTTTAAAACCATTTACACCCATGCTATTTATTAAACAAATTACTTACAAACTCGTTTTTCCGATTTTTTCTGGAAAAATTAAATAGACTAGGGATATTACCCCGGAAAAAAATATGGGTGCCTATAATTTAAATGACATCGTTTACACAAATATATGAAATAACCACAACAAGGAATAATTTTAAAATTATTTAAATACTGACCTATAATTTTAAAGGTCAGAGTAACGTAACCAGAGCTGAGAGAGGGGTGGAAATGTGCTTTAAGGGGATTTCATTTCATCCTATTTCTCTTACATCAACACAAGAAATTTTATATATACGTCTTTAAAAAACTCAAGTATTATCTATTCTTCAATACTCTTAACTGAACTTTAGGCGTTTGTGACGTGACCCAGTCAACTTCTCTGTTCCGGTGATGAAAATTTGAGAGATCTAAAGTGGTTTAAATACCAAGGATGGTGGAGAGAACTTGAATTTAATCAGGTATATATTGGTCTACTTATTATTCGTTGTTTTTCTCTCATAGACCGAAAGTCCTAATGTACCATTATTTTTTCTACAGAAAAGTACATCTATCTAAAAAGGGAATCAGTCCAATTTTATCAAGCCTAATTATTGTGAATTTAATAGTGTATTTATTTCTTGTTTGTGATGCAAATGGGGTCTTCATTAAGATATTCAGTATCACAAGCGGTGGAGAGATTTTATGACCACTCTCAAAATTTTGACAAATTCTTAAAAAATAAATTAAGTCCAAGTAAGAGTCGTTTTTAATATTATACGTATTTTGTATTTTTTTCTTGTTTGTGAGGCGAATTGACAAAAGTGTCATGGCATATCCCTATAATAATAAATGGAGAAGATACTAAAGCATTTTCTTCAAAAACCTCCATTAAGATATTCGGTATCACAAGCGGTGGAGAGATTCTATGACCACTCTCAAAATGTTGCCATAAAAAAAACATTCTTTAAGAATAAATTAAGTCCAAGTAAGAGTCTCAGTTAATTCTATCCAAGTAGTGTAACGGTTATTATGTTAAAATATGTTCAATACTATATAAATGGAATAGGTAACAGGAATATCAATTTTATAGAAAAAATCCAACATAGTGACTTTTTTGTAATAGACTAAACCCTTTATTCTACATTCCCTTTTTTTATTAAACTATGAAGAGCGCTATCATGATGAAGAGCAAAAATATTTCAGCCGCCACCTCAAATAAGGTCTTGTTATTCTATTTATGGAAATACTATAGTAGCTCCTACTAACACAAGTTTTTTTTTCAAATTTACATATCGTTATTTTAAATTCGTCATATCCTAGGGGAAAAAATGGAACAATTTGTTGGAACAAAATGTGAATATCAACAAAACTGCGATGTAATTAATTAAACGCATGCATATTACTCATAATATATTTTCTCAATGTTTTTCATAGCTAATTTCTTTAGACTCTTGAATATTATCCTGGCATTATAAATGTTCTATCAAAAATCACTACTATTATCTTTACCATTGTTCACGCGGTTACAAAAAAATTAATTTAAAAAATGCAAAAGCATCATAAACTTATAAAACATATATTTTCTTACATAAATTTGCTACGTCAGATCTAGTCGGACACTCACGATCCAGGTTTATATTATTTTGATCACGAAAACTTAGTTCTATTAGAAAAAGGAAAATAAATCGATAAAATGTGTGGAATCTAGGTCATTAGGCTTGCACATATAGAAGTACATAAAATATTTCTATTGTTTTGCTACCCTTTAAAAATCAGAACAATGCATGAGCTGAGAGCTGAAATTCTGAAATAACTGCTTACAGACAAGTGAGTTTTCTACTGGAGATGCTGCTTAATTACAGTGGCCGACAAAAATAAGGCACGGGAAAAGTTTTTAGTTAAGAAAAACCAAATTATTTAAATAAAATTTTTTTTGGTTATAATGAAATGATAGTTTAAACATGAAATTTTCATCATTTGGCATAAGGATGAAAACTGATATTTTCACTGGTCGTAGGAAGATGTGGTCCTCTGGAGGACATTTTTCGGGTAATGATTTGCATTGCGTTGTTTTGTTTTTATTTTTAACTACACTATATAAATAGAGAAGAATATTAAAAAACTTATGTTCATTTGTATACTCTCCTGTTTACTCATAAAACATAATTTTGTCTGTTTCTCTTAATTCATGTTTTTTTTTAATTTTCCTCCCTCATCAAGCTGACGTTTAAAAATGGATCACTATTTGATTCCAAAAGAGGCGTCGGGCACGTGCACTCCTATCACTACAATATCTGCCATTTTGTTTTCTAAGACACTGCTAAAATACAGTTATTTCTGATTCTGAGCAATATTAACAATATTTCCAAAAACACGGACTGTGACACGTATAACTGGTTGCCTAAAACGGAGAGCGCAATGTACCGATTTGTTTGACTCACAGACTCGTCTCTATAGCAACCAAAGTTTAATCGAGGTTCAATCATTGTGTTATTGTTTTCATATTTTTAACCAGAACAACATATTGTAAATTTCCGTGATTGATGTTGAATTTTCTAACTCAAAATGACTGAAGTAGATTACAAAAGTTAGTATATTCCTAGTAGGTATATTATTTATTATTCTCATATTCTTTTATCTGATTATTCTAGACCAAGCAGGACAAGGCACTGAACTAAATGAATTTGATATTTCACATAAGTGTATAGAGGAATCAGAACAATATTTTGCCGAAATTATAGGGTGTATTGAAAATATCATTATAAGTGACACGTTTTCTCAAATTCAAAACACATTTCTAGAGAAGAATTACAAAGAATTTGAAGACGACGATGAAAATCGATTAATATATACAGATATATTTAAAAATTATTTGGACACTGTTGAAAAATATATTGAGGAACAATTACTACAAACTATTCCAGATTTCGATATTAGATCATTTGAAACTGAATTAGAGTAAGTATATTTATTTATTTGTTGCAGCCCTAAGCTCTTGTAGAGATTAGGTATTTTTAATATTCTCACTTTTTTTGGATTCACTGTCGAGCTTACCGCGAAATAAACACATTTCAGCAACAAAATTAATTTTATGTAATATATTATATATATAACCATGTTTTTCTTTAAAAGTATACAGGCACAAAAATATTTAAAATGCAATACGCGACTAAATAGTTATCTATGAAACCTGTTACGAAAAAGTGATATTTGGTGTAACGTGTGAATTCTTCGGGGGAGTTCCCGAAAAATGACACGAGTTACACAAAATATCGTTCGGTAGCGTGTTTCATACAAGATTTTTTTTCTGATTTTACTCATGTAGAAACATCTTAAAAATTGCAAAATGCAACAGAAACCCATCACAATCATATATTTTTTAGCGAAAAATTTTACTTTTCGGGTAACTAGTTACGAAACGTTCAAATGGTTTCGCAGTTATTAATTAATTTTTAGTAAACAAAGTGTTAAGTTGTGAGTTTAATTTCATTGGTCAAAAATTATATTTTAGCGTTAAAAGACAGGTAGGTACGTTACTGTTTATGTTTGTTGTTACTTTTATGTGCAAAGAACTCGGCAAAAAAATCAAAATTTATATTGTTAATTTGAAGATTATAATTTTAATATGACTATGCAAAGTTTTACCATTGAAAATCTTATGACAGGCGTTAAAAAAATACAATTCCCATGAAAATAGTTTTTTTGAATATATCAAATATTCTTTTCTTAATTTTTACAAGGAATTATTTATTTTGCGTGCTTTTTTTCTTAGTTCATTTGATAATAATTCTATATCAATAATGGAATATCATAATATAATAAATACTAATAATAAATAAATATATTACCAGTATTGCAGAAATTACAATTCATTGTTTACAATATCAATCTTAAGTTCTTTTTGATTTTCCATCTATACACTTTTATTTTAGCACCTAGAGAACTAAACCTCCGTATGTGCTATATTAAGACTTAAAACAAACTAGTGCGAGATCACAGCACATTAAGTAGGGCTTAAGGCCGTTTTACATGCTGCAATTTTTTCTTGCAAGTTGCAATAGTCTTAAACAAAAGCATGCGCAGTGGCAAGACATTTGCACCTTTTGCGCGTGCCTTTGTTCAACACTATTGCATATTGCAAAGAAGAATTGCAGCATGTAAAACGGCCTTTAAAAAAATTAAAAAGTATTCTAAATCTATTACAGCTTTCAACTATAGTATAACCGATGTGAATCACAACATAAACAAAACAAAAAAGTGCTAGATCAAGATACATTGAGTAAGACTAAAGGAATATTTTACAAATTTGTTATAGTTTTCTGCTATAAACTCCCTACAACATCTTTTAAAACAAGCTAGAGAAGTTATATTTCTTATTATTATGGGTAAAGTATTGTAAATTTTTGGTGCAAGGTAACTGATGAATCTAAGATTGCTGGTAGTGCTAAATTTAGGAATCCCAAGGTGTCTGTTTATATTATTTCGTGTTTCATGTGAGTAATTCACATAGTTCTTCAATTGAGCAGTCTTATGTACAAATAAAGATGCAGACAAAAGGTAGATGGATCTAATGTTGAAAATTTCGGCCGAATACAGTAAATGAGTGGAGTAACGTTTACTTTTTTTATATATGACTTTCAATATAAAATTTTGAGTAACATTTAGAGGTTGCAAAACATTTTTGTACAGGCCTCCCCACACAATTATACCATACCTAAGCCTCGACTATATCAGGGCTTTATATACAGATATCAAGAGTTGTTTTCCGATAATCTCTCTTAATATGTAAAACTTATGAATCAACTGTCTAATATTTTTCGTTAGTTTCATAACATGTGGCCCCCACTTTAAATTATTGTCTATGATTATTCCCAAGTATTTTATAGAGTCCACCTCGTGGTCACAGAATCGGGATTCCCAATTTCCAACCTATCAAAATTAGGATGGCCATTTGATGAAAGGGAAAAGGAAATATAGTTGGTCTTACAGGCATTTAAAGTTAATTTGAAAAAGTCTAACCGATTTTTTATTACTGAAATACCATTTGCAGTAGAATTTTTACCTTGTGCCCATGTGTCTCCTGAAAATATAACGGTCGTGTCATCAGCATAAGATATTACTGTACCATCTTTTATTATAAGACTAGTCAAAGAATTAATGTATGTAATAAAAAGGATAGGCCCCAGGACAGTTCCCTGAGTATTCCTATTTCAATATTTAATGGATCACTATGTGTATCTTTTATTTTAAGTAGTTGTTGTCTATCAGTAAGATAACTTTCAAAAACCTTCAACACGGTGCCCCTCACTCCATAGGTGTTAAGAACATTCAAGAGCGAATAATGAGGCACCGTGTCAAATGCCTTCGCAAGATCCAGGAACACTGCAAGGCACTTCAGGGGATAGAAACTGCTAGCAATCTGTTTGGTCAGTTCACATATGGCATTCTCAGTACCCATGCCGTTTGTAAAAGCAAATTGATTTTTTGAGAGTATGTTAAACTTACTAACCTATCTTTTAAGCACTTTTCATTTTTAATGAGTTTATGTGTTTAATAATTTCATTTTTGTTAACTGGTTTTAGGAACATTGAAGAGGCTGCACTATGATTTATCATGGTTTTAGCTACATGATTTTCTATTTTTTTGTACATCTCAACACCAATATTTATAAAAAAAATCATTACAGAAATTTGCCCTCTCTTTTGTATTTTGAAACGTTATGTCTTATTTTTGATTTCCAGATCCACACTTCCTCTAGAGTTATTTGCATCAGTAGCTTCCGCAATTATTTTATATATCTTTTTGGGGTTATTACTGTTATTTTCTATTTGTTTTTTATAATAGCATTTTTTAATTATTTTATTAAGATTGTTGTGATATACTTTATAGTTAGAATTACCTGTTTCATTGTAGTTTAGTTTTTCATTTTATCCCTATGTTTAATAGAATAAATTATGCCGTTTGTGATCCACGGTTTTATTTTATTATGCTCCCTTACCTTTGTTACATTCTCTTACATAGATCTATCTCTAATATTCATAATTAATTTATAAAAAATTTGCAGTGCAGTTTCAGGATGATTTCAATCTGTAACTATAGACCAGTTTTGATTTTTTATTAATTCTTCAAAAATGTGATAATTTATTTTTACTTACTCTTTTGAGTAACATATTTAGAAGCTGTTTGTTGATTTTTTAATGTATTACGTTTGTTTATATTAACCATTACTGGGTAATGATCAGTGATAGCAGCTTTTAAGATAAAAGAAGAGTAGTTTAGACAATCAGTTCTTAGTTTTCTTCTAATAAATATATGATCCAGACAAGAACGGGTGTCTGGTGTTACACAGGTAGAGTCATTTATAGCACTTGTAAAACCAACATGATGCAATAATGATACATATGAGTTAACCTGAGTATCATTCTGATTACATAAATCTATATTTATATCACCTGTTATAATATCGATTTGACTTGCGTCATTATCTGATAAAAACATATTAATGTCTTTAAGAAAAAATTGAACATTTGTAGAAGGAGGCCTATACAAGCATGTTTTCCATTTTGAAACTAATATTTGTAAGAGTTACTCCGGACTTTTTTAGTTTAGTGTATTGTTTCTTTGAATTTAACTCTGTTTTGATAAAGACTGATTGTAAAACATGCTGTAACCAGAAATGCTATAATTATCATCATAAATTTGCCAACATTCACTCAAAACAATAATATTAGAATAATTAAATTTATAAGGCTCGAGGAAAGTTAAAAAATCATCAAAGTTTTTGTGAATGCTGCGTATATTAAGATGTAAGATGTTAATTAACTTATGGTTTAAATCAAGTTTATCATTCAGTATTCCACAGTCAATGGTTTCCTGATAAATATCGGATTGCATCAAGTCGAGCTCTTGTAGTACAGTGATTTGCTGATGATTAGTAGCAATTACCATAGTCTATTTTACCGTTCAGTACATTAAGAAGGTACTGATAAGAAGGGCATTTGGTGTCACTTGCTGCATGTCCAACGTCATGGTTAAGTTTATACTTATTGTTCGTCTTTACACAATTACTACACTTTTTTATGTTTTTTTGGCTTTTACTCTATGCTCCCCTGCACAATACTCACATACTGTCTTTTTTGGGCAAGTACTACCTTTGTGGTAGTGTTCTTGACAATTGAAGCAGCGCAAAACAGTTATATCCTTATAAATTGGGTATCTCTCCCAACCAAAAAAATTTTTTATCAATTTTTGATCGCCTTATGTAAGTTATTTTTAATTCATCAGATTCTAATACACATTGATTCTGTTTCTTAATACATGCTTCTATCTCTTGTTCATCTAATTCTCTAGTATACTCGGTTATCCTAAACCTTGGTTTTCTCATCTTAGTCAGCTGTATATCATAGTTCTCCAATTTATCCTCTGCTTCTTCTTTTAAAACATCTATTTCTTTCTTACTCTGGCATCTGATTATTAAACTTCCATTTTTTGTTGTTCTAGTGTTTCTTATACCTACTTTAACTGTGAAGGTCTTATATTTTGCATCAGATCTTTCTTAGTTTTATCTGCACCTTGTTGCTGTTTTGGTTTTATAATTAAACTCGGGGTATTATTAATATTCTTATAGTGATCATTATTAGCTGGTTTCTGTGCTATGGAACTATATGAGATTGTATTGCATTCAGGATTGATTTATTTTCTAACTCTTCTATTTTTTTTTCTAAGCAGAGAAATCACTTCTTCGTTACTAGCAAGTATGTTGATTTTGTCTTCAATCGCATTTTGCAGTAGTACATAAGTGTCAAAACGCAGGCATTCCTCACAATAGAATTTCATTACTCGTTCTTTGAGCTCTATTACTTTTATTTCGGAGGATGTTAATTTGCCACATCCTTTGCAATAGCCTCTTTTACACCCATCACACACAAATAAATGTCTTTTTGTTTTGATTCGCTCAGGCTGCAAACATCACATTCCATTTTTTAGGTTAACTTTTTCATTTTTCATTTATAAAATTTATTACACAAATTTTATATATAACGGAGAGTGGCGCCCGATTTTCACTATTTTCTTTATAAAGCAAAGTTGAGGTTAGAAAGTATAATCCAATTTTATATGTGCAATCGGCGATATTTTTGATCAAAATTATAACTGTACTGATGTAAGGTGGAATTTGGCACCTGGTTAAACTAAGTAATAAGTATACCTATTTTAAAAAGCCAGGGAAGTTAAATCTCTTTTCTTAAGTACTATGTCTTAAATATTTTTCAGCCTCTTAAGAGTTACATAACTTCTCTCTGGAGTGGCAATTGAAACCGGAAAAACCGCTAAATATTTATAAGAACATAGATGTTAGGAAAAAGATCCTTTTTGACATTTTTTAAATGCATGCATGGACGTAAGATTTTGACCTGATCTTGGACCTGATAATCCGCTTAGTATCTTTTTCGGCATTTCATATTCACTTTGCGTCTGTACTGTATTATAATTACGTGCAATTTTGGATTATGTCTTCTTCGTAAAATTTTGTTAAACGTTCAAAATGTTCATTGCCAAATTTTGAAATTAAGGATGAAAAGGAAGAAAGAGTTTTATGCGCTAGCAGCAGTCGAAATGCAAAAAAATTGTTTCCGCTTTTTCAGTTTTCCCATATTTCACTATTTTATTTTTTCGAGGGGCGAAAATTGTTTATGGGATCCCAAATGTATTGAAAAACCGAGCCATTTAGAAACAAAATTGCAATTTTGTTTTTATATATTACCCTTATGGTTTTACGTTTGGCCCTATAGCATATGAACCGTTGATCTTAGGCGAATTGAGTAAATACGCAAAGAAACGTACTTACGTCTTTATTTCTTCTAGATACTGGTGTGGAACTCAGCTCGATCAGGGTTAGGGGTAAATTTTGAGAAATATTTTAATTGTAGCATGCATGAATTCTGTTTGCCATTCTTTGGCAAAGTATCGCCCAAGTAACCCAAATTAGCTGATGAGCTTTTATGTCTAACAGTTAGCCATAAAAGACACATAAAAACCAGAGATTTGTCAAATTAGCAGTTTTTAAGTAGATAGGCTATAGCATAATTACTTGGCCAAAAAATATCTTTTATGGGGTAATTAAACCTCCAACTTTTTTTTTGTAATATTGGATGGCCAAAAAGTAGAAATATCTGTCAATTTTGTTGCCACAACATAACCAGATATATTCTAGTAAGTATTGAAGTTAAATTATTGTAAGCACAGCTGTTTAAAATGCCAGAATATGGCATTTTTAATCAATAGAAATCGGGGTCAGGATATAATCAATAAGTAGGCATTTTTCCAAATCCCAACCAAACATATTTTAGCAAGTATTTAAGTTTAATTATAGTAACAATAGCTATATAGGAATGCCAGATTATGACATTTTAAGACAAAAAAAATTGAGAGGTAAAAATATGGCTTTTATTATAATATTTTTGTTTCAAAATTAAATTAAAATTGGGTAGTTTTATTTCGCTTATTTTTGCTATAATATTGCCAAAATATGCCGCATTTTCAAATTTACGTTTATAACCTATAAAACTATATACTTAACCAAACTGAAGATATATTTACAAAAACGAATTATAAATTATTTACCATACAAAATGTCTAATAAAAAGATTAAATATTCCACCACATATCATAGAAAAACGCCGTCTTGGGGTAATCCTCGTTTAATTTTGTTACGCTGGCTCTTGGGTCTTAAATTAGCCATTTTTTAGCGAGTACTCTAAAGGCAAACCAAGTAGGTATTTTTATTAGCAAATTTTTAGTACATATTGCTACATTTAAAAATTATTACCATTTGATAAATATTTGCTTACAAAGTGGCCAATTTCAAGGAATATTTGCTCAAAAATAGCCCAAAGCTTTTTATGATCCGCCATGATTGAAATTAAAATTAAACTAATTTCCTAGCAGCCACTTGACCACTTTAAACAGACATATTCTTTCTACCTATAAATACGTATTTTCATGCGTGTTTTTTTTTTACGTCACGAACCCTTTAATCAATTTTCTTAGTAATATACATTTCCAAACTAAAAAATAAAAAAAAGAAAGAAAATAAAATATTTGTAGAATTCGAAATTTTTAGTTTCAAAAAGGGACGCGTGTTTTACATGCCTATCTTAGATTATTTTAATAGTAAAAGTTCCTTCGCAAGTTTTTGTCCTTACCAACCGTCAAACCACGATTTGTTATCTTGGCGTTTCCTCTTGGCTCATAAATTCTTATACTGATGGGATCTGTCAATACTATTTCTACATAATGTGAAACAATTGATGATTTATTATATAAATGAAGAAAAGGCAAAAAATGAGAAATTATTTAGGTAAATTTCGGAAAAAAATGTTACTTAAATTTCAGCTAAAAAACAAGTCAGAATTTAGCTAAAAAAGCTCGATTTTAAAGTCAAAAAGTAGCTAATAAACCCAACCATAAAATCAAAAGAGAGGGCCGTATAATTGCCAATTGGCCATTTTTACCCCATTATGGCCAAATTATTATTCCCCACTTTAGCCATATTTTGGCTAGCAATTTTAGCTAATTAGCCAGGGATTTTAGCCAATATTACATTTTAGCCCATATATGATTAGATGTGCTACTTGGGCGGTACCTCCTGGTATAAAAACGATTAAATATGTCAAAAAGTTCATCTCTTTTCTACAAGACATAGATTTAAATTTTTTTTATCCGAAGTCGAAAAAAATGGGTAAAATCTAGTTTCGAGTAAAAATGCATTGTTTTTCCATTTTTAAGGAATATTTAACGCAAAAAGGTCATATTTTGAGAACGCACAAATCAATAGTCAAATTCAAAACAGATATTTATTTTAATTTTTAAACATAAAGTTTTATTTTCATTAGACATGCAAGGTAGCTCTAAAGTTATAAGGCAGCCAAGAAAACAAAAAAAAATCAAAAAATCATCATTATATACAAAAAAAAAAGTATTTTTTTATAAATATATTTTTTTTCAAATATAGAGGATAGCCCTAGAAGGCTACCTGAAAATAAAAAGAGTGTATTCCAGAAACATTAAACTTGCCTAAAACGGTGAATTACTTCGAAGTTATTTTATCATTTTGTACATATGAACATTTTTTCCATGCGGGGTAGCTTAGAAAGATGAAACTGACTCCTAAAAGCAATAAAATATATATATTTCAAGGACGTTTATTACTTTTAACAAATGGGGAAACACGTTCAATTTCCTCTATTTTTTTTCTACTATACAATACAAATCTCTTTTATCTCTAGAGGGTTGCCCTTAGGAATTTAGGAACATACACGTAATTTATATACCCATAACGTTAAGCTCTTTTAAAAACTGTAAAACAAGACAACATTATTTTCTTTTTTTTGCATACAAAGGCCATTTTTTGAATTAGGGTCATCATTCTATGGAGGTGAAACAGCTCCCTAAAAGCAATATTAAAATTTTAGGTTTTTCTTTTAGGAGGTGGAAAACGCCAAATTTGTTTTATATTTTATATATAAAATTGTTTTCGACTATAAGGGATATTCTAGGATGGTAAAACAGCTCTTTAAAAGTGAAAATATTTTTTTATTTCAGAAACTATTCATATTTTTGAGAAAATAATAAAACGCAAATATTTTATTATTATATTCTTTTGCATATCGATTAGGGATTTCCTTATTAGCTAGGGTGTGATTGAAAAATATATATATAATATCTAAGGATTTAGGATTGCATGCTATGCATACTATAAATACTTCGGATAAACATGTTTTTAGATTAAGAATAATTGACAGCTGTCAAACTGTCAAAAATGACAACATAATATGGGTCTGAAGCCTTACTTTCAAGTTATCAAGTCTAGCGGCTATTGTCTGCATTCTGCCCAATAGTGGCGGGATATCTATATATATCTTTGTCGGTTATAAAGGTTGACCCACTCAGGATTATTGTCTTTAAATACTTGTGTCATATGCCTTATAATATCACTCGTTTCTTTAATGACTAGGACTAGGAATACTGCACAACTTCATTACTTCCATTCACCGACATTAAATGACATATCCAAATTATTTAATTTGTACGTTGCATCCTATAACATCAGATCCGGATAGGCAGGCAAACCAAAGCTTACTGAATAGTATTCACTAAATTTTGCCATACTTTTTATACTTTATTACGTCGGCTTCTTCTGCTGGAAGTCTTCTGATTGTGGCTTTAACGAACGACACTGTGTCTGCTATGGGTATGCCCCTTGGTTTAATTGCGAAATTTTAACTTTTGGATAGGACAGATTATTCTGGTACAGTAAGGGCTTGGAGAAACAGGTTGGTTACGATGTTATGTGGCGGATTCACTGGTTTTTGGGTGTCCAGAAGTCCTTTTCTTGCTGCTTAATGGTATTTGCCTGAAATACATGTCAACTAGGTCATTACATCTACGGGAGTAAAGCTGTCGTCCTGAACAAGAAGTTGAATGATTTTCAATGCCAGATTTTGGGCACTTACTACTGCACTTCGTATCGTATCGGTTTTTTCCTCTAGAAATAGCCTCACAAGATGTGTATTGCAGTTCAAGTACAATAGGGTTGTCGCTTGAATTTTATGTTCTGTATCTAACCGTCTCTGCTTTAGTAATGCTTCATAGATTTCCTTTTGACGTGCATGATTATGTTCTTTAATATTTGAAATTTTAATTTTTCTGTTATGATTATCTTTATTCTCATTGGATAGTTCTCTTTGCATATTGCGGATCTTCTTACAACAGTTGTACTGTGTTTTTAGACTTAAACTGTTTTCTACTCTAAGCATGCATACGGTATACTATAATATTTTAAATCCATGTTCCAGTTATTTAATTTAACTGGCCAAATTGATCTAATTTTTTCGATCGTTCGACGATATCTCTTCCAAAGTTGTACAAAGTTTTTCTCTTCATATTCTTTAATGGACTTTAATGTAAAAAATCTGAATACGTATTACTCATTTCAAAATAAACAAAAACTCTCATAAAATAAATTCACTCTAGTGTCTACTGTCATGTTCACTTGAATTTGCGGTACTGCAACTGCAAATATTTATTAATGGGCACCAATTTTTATTTAAATATGTTTATAGAGCCACCCTTCTATTCTACAGCACTAAGGCGGTCACATTTTCACGTCAGGGCTCACAGTTTTTTTTGACTGGCGTACTGTGCAGAATATTGCTCGTCTAGTTTTCAATAGTCAGTTATAGAAGTACAAAAGTTCTCTAATTATACTCTGTGTTATTTATATCATTCATTTGAAGGTAAGAAAAGTTTTTGTTCATATTTATACTAGATTGCAAGAAATAACTGTTTTAAGTAGTACAGCAGCTTATTCATTCTTGTTCCAAACAACTGTCAATCGAAAAAGCTGTAAATACCTTTGATAACTGGCCTGAACAGCTTTTTCTAAAATATTCTAAACGTTCTCTCACACTATTTTAACATGCATGTAAAAATGACGTCACATTAGTTTTCAGAAACGATGCATAAATAAGCAATACAAATTTGTTTTTGTTAAACAAACCTTCCGTTATTAAGAAAAAAAATGGTGATTATTTGATATGTACATAAAGAATCATATATAAAATAAGGAATAAAAAGTCATTGTACTATAACGCAAAAGTGTGTTCCTCAGGGATCTATTTTGGGGCCTTTCCTTTTTTTGATTTTTGCAAACGATCTGCAACTTTTATCGCAAATACAACACAGAATATTTCTGTAGTTTCATATGCAGGTGACACTAATATTTTAATAGAAGATAAGAAACTGGATTCATTAAAAGCAATAGCAGAGGTGGTATATAATAGGGCATTACTCTGGTCTGATAAAAATCAACTTACATTGAACAAAGAAAAAACTACATTATTACATTTTTCCCTGCGTCCTAATGGTATTAACGACACAAAACGCTTTTATTACCGAAACATCATAGATCTGCAGCCTATCAAAAATATATATTTTACAAGTTGTGATTTATATATAACAAGTTAAGTAATAATATTATAGATGCTGATTAACATAAACATGTTTAAAAAACGTTTAAATAAACATCTTCTTGAAAAGAACTGTTGTTCACTGTATATCCGTCAAGCCAGCTCCTTGTAGCTAGCAACAAGGAGCCAGCAACAAAATTTTATAGCGGACAAGATAAACCCTTGACATAATATAAATATACAAAAAAAATAGTTACAGGATGTTTCCAAGGGCAAAAATATCTTCTTTATAGTAATCTAATTGCAACAAAACTTTGCAAACTCTTTCGATAGGGGGTGGCAATCGTTAATGACGTAATAAAAGAATCATTTATTTCTAAAAATGCAATATCTCTTTTATCATTACCTCAAATTGAACGACAGGGGCGGAGTAAAAAATTAATTTATTTTTAAAAATTCAATGTCTTTCTTATTTTAACTTGATATTAAACGAAATTCTGCAGATAGATGGAGTAATATACCCTTAATCTACGGTCTTTTTTAAATGGGGTGGCAAACGACAGGGGCGGAGTAAAAAATTAATATATTTTTAAAAATGTGATGTTTTTCTTAACTTAACTTGAATTTAAACGAAATTTTGCAGGCAGATGGAATAAGATACCCTTAATATATGGTCTTTTCCTAGGTGGGATGGCAAACGACATGGACGGGGTAAAAAATTAAATTACTTTCAAAAATGCAATGTCTTCCTTACCTTAACTTAAAATTAAACGGAATTCTGCAGGTAGATGGAGCAATATATACTTAATATAAGGTCTTTTTTTTAGGTGGGGTGGCAAACGACAGAGGCGGAGTAAAAAATTAATATATATTTAAAAATGTAATATTTTTCTTAACTTAACTTGAATTTAAATAAAATTTTGCGGGCAGATAGAATAATATACCTTTAATATATGTTCTTTTCCTAGGCGGGGTGGCAAACAACAGGGGAGGAGTTAAAAATTAATATATTTTTAAAAATGCAATGTCTTTCTTACCTTAACTTGAAATTAAACGAAATTCTACAGGCAAATGCTTAATTTATGGCCTTTTCTTAGGTGGGGTGGCAAACGACAGGGGCGGAGTAAAAAATTAATTTATTTTTTAAAAAGCAATATTTGTTTTATCATTGCTTTAAATTTAACGAAATTTTGCAGAAACATGGAGTAGTATACACTTAATACATGATCTTTTTTTAGGTGAGGTGGCAAACGACAGGGGCAGAGTAAAAAATTATTATATTTTTAAAAACTGATGTTTTTTCTTAACTTTAAATTTAAACGAAATTTTGCAGGTAAATGGAATAATATGATCTTAATACTGTGGTCTTTTTTTAGGTTGAGTGACAAACGACAGGGGCGGAGTAAAAAATTATTATATTTTTAAAAACTCAGTGTCTTTCTTAACTAACTTGAATTCAAACGAAATTCTGCAGGTAGATGGAGTAATATACCCTTAATCTATGGTCTTTTTTTAGATGGGGTGACAAATGACAGGAGCGAAGTAAAAAATTTATTTATTTTTAAAAATGAATGATTTCTTCTATCATTACCTCAAATTTAACAAAATTTTTTAGACAAATACAGTAATATATACTTGATACATGTTCTTTTTTTAGATGGGATGGCAAAAGACAGAGGCGGATTAAAAAATTAATATATTTTTAAAAATGCAATGTCTTTCTTACCTTAACTTGAAATTAAACGAAATTCTGCAGGCAAATGCGGTAATATACCTTTAATTTATGACTTTTTCCTAGGTGGGATGGCAAACGACAGGGGCGGAGTAAAAAATTAATTTATTTTTTAAAAAGCAATATTTGTTTTATCATTACTTCAAATTTAACGAAATTTTTCAGACACATGGAGTAGTATACACTTAATACATGGTCTATTTTTAGGTGGGGTGGCAAACGACATGGGCAGAGTAAAAAATTAATATATTTTTAAAAATGTGATGTTTTTCTTAACTTTACCTGAATTTAAACGAATTTTTGCAGGCAGATGGAATAATATGATCTTAATACATATTCTTTTTTTAGATGGGTTGGCAAACGACAGGGGCAGAGTAAAAAATTAATTTATTTTTAAAAATACAATGTCTTTCTTACCTTAACTTTAAAATAAACGCAATTCTTCAGGGAGATGGAGTAATATACCCCTAATTTATGGTCTCTCCGTAGGTGGGGTGGCAAACGACAGGGGTGGAGTAAAAAATTAGTTTTTTTTTAAATGTAATGTATTTCTTACATTAACTTCGAATTAAACGAAATTCTGCGGGCAAATGCAGTAGTGTACCCTTAATATATGGTGTTTTCCTAGGTGGGGTGGCAAATGACAGGGGCGAAATAAAAAATTATTATATTTTTAAAAACTCGATGTCTTTTTTAACTTAACTTGAATTTAAACGAAATTTTGAAAACACGTGGAGTAATATACCGTTAATGTATAGCCTTTTCCTCGGTGGGGTGACAAACGACAGGGGCAGAGTAAAAAATTAATTAATTCTTAAAAATGCAATGTTTTTTTTTTACATTAACTTAATATTGAACGAAATTCTGCAGGCAAATGCAGTAATCTACCCTTAACATATATCTTTTTCCTAGGAGGTTGGCAAATGACAAAGGCGGAATAAAAAATTAATATATTTTTGAAAACTCAATGTGTTTCTTAACTTAACGTTAATTTAAACGAAATTTTGCTGGTATTACCCTTAATATATAGTCCTTTCCTAGGTGGGGTGGCAAACGACAGGGGAGTAAAAACCACTTTCACAAAAAAATTGTCCTGGCTTTTTTTTAATCAAAAAAATGCACTCCGCCCCTGTCGTTTGCCACCCCACCTAGGAAAAGCATATATATTAAGGGTATATTACTGCATCAGCCTGCAAAATTTCGTTTAAATTCAAGTTAAGAAAAACATTACATTTTTAAAAATATATTAAATTTTTCACTCCGCCTCTATCGTTTGCCACCCCATTTGAAAAAGACTATATTTTAAGGGTATATTAGTCCACCTGTTTGCAAAATTTCGTTTAACTTCAAGTTAAGTTAAGAAAGACATTGAGCTTTTAAAAATATATTAATTTTTTATTCCTCTCCTATCGTTTGCCACCCAACCTAAGAAAAGGCCCTATATTAAAGGTATATTACTGCATTTGCCTGAAGAATTTCATTTATTTTCAAGTTAATGTAAAAAAAAAGTATTAGTAAATTTTAAAAGTATATAATTTTTTTACTCCGCCCCTGTCGTTTGCCACCCCACCTAGGAAAAGACCATATATTAAGGGTATATTATTCCACCTACCTGCAAAATTTCGTTTAATTTCAAGTTAAGATAAGAAAGATATTGCATTTTTAAAAATAATTTATTTTTTTACCCCGCCCCTGTCGTTTGCCACCCCACCTAGGAAAAAACTATATATAAAGGGTATATTATTCCATTTACCTGCAAAATTTCGTTTAATTTCAAGTTAAGAAAGACATTGCATTTTTAAAAATATTATTTTTTTACTTCGCCCCTGTCGTTTGCCATCCCACCTAGGAAAAAACTATATATAAAGGGTATATTACTTTATTTGCCTGCAAAATTTCGTTTAATTTCAAGTTAAGTTAAGAAAGACATTGCATTTTTAAAAGTATATTATTTTTTTACTTCGCCCCTGTCGTTTGCTATCCCACCTAGGAAAAGACTATATATAAAGGGTATATTACTTTATCTGCCTGCAAAATTTCGTTTAATTTCAAGTTAAGTTAAGAAAGACATTGCATTTTTAAAAGAATATTATTTTTTTACTCCGCCCCTGTCGTTTGCCACCCCACCTAGGAAAAGGCTATATATTAAGGGTATATTACTCCATCTGTTTGCAAAATTTTGTTTAAATTTAAGATAAGTTAAGAAAGACATTGAGTTTTTAAAAATATAATAATGTTTTACTCCGCCCCTGTCGTTTGCCACCCTCCTAAAAAAAGATCATATATTGAGAGTATATTACTTCATCTACCTGCAGAATTTCATTTAATATCAAGTTAAGGTAAGAAAGACATTGCATTTTGAAAAATAATTTAATTTTTTACTCCGCCCCTGTCGTTTGCCACCCCACTTAGGAAACGACTATAAATTATGGGCATATTAATGCATTTGCCTGCAAAATTTCGTTTGACTTCAAGTTAATGTAAGAAAAACATTGCATTTTTAAAAATAAATTAATTTTTTATTCCGCCCCTGTCGTTTGCCACCCCTCCTAGGAAAAGACCATATATTAAAGGTATATTATTCCATCTACCTGCAAAATTTCGTTTAATTTCAATTCAAGGTAAGAAAGATATTGCATTTTTAAAAATAATTTAATTTTTTACTCCGCCCCTATCGTTTGCCGCTCTACCTATGAAAAGACTATATATAAAAGGTATATTACTCCATCTGCCTGCAAAATTTCGTTTAATTTCAAGTTAAGAAAGACATCGCATTTTTAAAAGTATATTATTTTATTTTTTTCCGCCCCTATCGTTTGCCACCCCACCTAGGAAGAGGCTATAAATTAAGGGTATATCACTGCATTTGCCTGCAGAATTTCGTTTAACTTCAAGTTAATGTAAGAAAAACATTGCATTTTTAAAAATAAATTAATTTTTTGCTCCGCCCCTGTCGTTTGCTACCCCTCCTAGGAAAAACCATATATTAAGGGTATATTATTCCATCTACCTGCAAAATTTCGTTTAATTTTAATTTAAGATGAGAAAGACATTGCATTTTTAAAAATAATTTAATTTTTTACTTCGCCCCTGTCGTTTGCCACCCCACCTAGGAAAAGGCTATATATTAATGGTATATTACTCCATCTGTTTGCAAAATTTTGTTTAAATTTAAGTTAAGTTAAGAAAGACATTGAGTTTTTAAAAATGTAATAATTTTTTACTCCGCCCCTGTCGTTTGCCACCCCACCCAAAAAAAGATCTTATATAAAGGATATATTACTTCATCTACCTGCAGAATTTCGTTTAATACCAAGTTAAGGTAAGAAAGACATTGCATTTTTAAAAATAATTTAATTTTTTACTCCGACCCTGTCGTTGCCCACCCCACTTAAAAAAAAACCCTGTATTAAGTGTATACTACTGTGTCTGCAAAATTTCGTTAAATTTGAAGTGAAAATAAAACAAATATTGCGTTTCAAAAAAAAAATGAATTTTTTACTCCGCACCTGCCGTTTGCCATCCCATCTAGGAAAAACCATAAGGGTATATCAGACCATCTGCCTGCAAAATTTCGTTAAATTTGAAATAATGGTAAAACAAATATTGCTTTTTAAAATATAAATTAATTCTTTACTCCGCCCCTGTCGTTTGCCACCCCACCTAGGAAAAGGCCATAAATTAAGGGTACACTACTGCATTTGCCTGCACAATTTCGTTTAATTTCAAGTTAATGTAAGAAAAACCTTGCATTTTTAAAAATAAGTTAATTTTTTACTACACACCTGTTGTTTGCCACCCCACCTAGAAAAAGACCATATATTAAAAGTATATTATTCCATCTGTCTGCAAAATTCGTTTAAATTCAGGTAAAGTTAAGAAAAACATTACATTTTTAAAAATTTTATAATTTTTTACTCTATACTACTCCATGTGTCTGAAAAATTTTGTTAAATTTGAAGTAATGAGAAAATAACTATTGCTTTTTAAAAAATAAATTAATTTTTTACTCCGCCCCTGTCGTTTGCCACCCCACCTAGGAAAAAGCCATAAATTAAAGGTATATTACTGCACTTGCCTGCAGAATTTCGTTTAATTTCAAGTTAAGGTAAGAAAGACATTGCATTTTTAAAAATATATTAATTTTTTACTCCGCCCCTGTCGTTTGCCATCCCATCTAAAAAAAGAACACGTATCAAGTATATATTAAATATATATCATTACCTCAAATAATAATTTGAGTTACTCCGCCCCTGTCATTTGCCACCCCACCTAAAAAAGACCATAGATTAAGGGTATATTACTCCATCTACCTGCAGAATTTCGTTAAAATTCAAGTTAACAAAGACATTGAGTTTTTAACATATAATACTTTTTTACTCCGCCCCTGTCGTTTGCCACCCCATCTAAAAAAAAAGACCATAAATTAAGGGTCCATCTACCTGCAGAATTTCGTTTAAATTCAAGTTAGTTAAGAAAGACATTGAGTTTTTAAAAATATAATTTTTTACTCTGGCCCTGTTGTTTGCCACCCCACCTAACAAAAGACCATAGCTTATGGGTATATTACTCCATTTACCTGCAGAATTTCGTTTAAATTTAAGAAAGACATTGAGTTTTTAGAAATATAATAATTTTTTACTCCACCCCTGTCGTTGCCACCCCACCTAAAAAAGACCATGTATTAAGTGTATATTACTCCATGTGTCTGCAAAATTTCGTTAAGTTTGAAGTAATGATAAAACAAATATTGCTTTTTAAAAAATAAATTAATTTTTTACTCCGCCCCTGTCGTTTGCCACCCCACCTAGGAAAAGGCCATACATTAAAGGTACATTACTGCATTAGCCTGCAGAATTTCGTTTAATTTCAAGTTAAGGTAAGAAAGACATTGCATTTTTAAAAATATATTAATTTTTTACTTCGTGTCTGTCGTTTGCCACCCCACCTAAAAAAAGACCCTATATTAAGTATATATTGCTCCTTCTACCTGCAGAATCCCGTTTAATTTTAAGTTAAGGTAAGGAAGACATTGCATTTTTGAAAATAATTTAATTTTTTACCCCGTCCCTGTCGTTTGCCACCCCACCTAGGAAAAGACCATATATTAAGGGTATATTATTCCATCTGCCTGCAAAATTTCGTTTTAATTCAAGTTAAGTTAAGAAAAACATAACATTTTTAAAAATATATTAATTTTTTACTCCGACCCTGTCGTTTGCCACCCCATCTAAAAAAAGACCATTGTTTAAGGTTATATTACTCCATCTACTGCAGAATTTCGTTTAATATCAAGTTAAGGTAAGAAAGACATTGCATTTTTAAAAATAATTTAATTTTTTACTCCGCCCCTGTCTTTTGCACCCCACTTAAAAAAAACTTGTATTAAGTGTATACTACTCCATGTGTCTGCAAATTATCGTTAAATTTGAAGTAATGATAAAACAAATATTGCGTTTTAAAAAATAAATTAATTTTTGCTCCGCCCCTGTCGTTTGCCACCCCACCTAGGAAAAGACTATATATTAAGGATATATTATTCCATCTGCCTGCAGAATTTCGTTTAAATTCAAGTTAAGTTAAGAAAATCATTGCATTTTTAAAAATAAATTAATTTTTTACTCCGCCCCTGTCGTTTGCCACCCCACCTAGGAAAAGACCATATATTAAGGGTATATTATTCCTTCTGCCTGCAAAATTTTGTTTAAATTCAAGTTAACAAAAATATTACATTTTTAAAAATATATTAATTTTTTACTCCGCCCCTGTTGTTTGCCACCCCACCTATGAAAAGACCATGTATTATTATTCCAACTGTCTACAAAATTTCATTCAATTTGAGGTAATGATAAAAGAGATATTGCATTTTTAGTAATAAATGATTTTTTTATTACGTCATTAACGTTTGCCACCCCCTATCGAAAGAGTTTGCAAAGTTTTGTTGCAATTAGATTACTATAAAGAAGATATTTTTGCCCTTGGAAACATCATGTAACTATTTTTCTTGTATATTTATATTATGTCAAGGGTTTATCTGGTCCGCTGTAAAATTTTGTTGCTGGCTCCTTGTTGACGGATATATTCATGTAGGAGTTTACTGAAAGGAATGTGTATGTTCTATTTATTTATATGTTAAGAATGTTTTTTGTATAGGTTAGTGTTATTTTTTATCATCGACTTTTTCTTCAGTTATTGTACTGAAGAAATGTTTAGATATAATCGTTTTAAACAAAAAAAAAATTGAGATTATTGTTTTTGTCTATATGAGGGTTATATGAGGTTCTTAATGGTATATTTACTTTCTTTTAATAATAATTAGAATTTAAACTTTACTTAAGTTTGAAAAAAAGTTCTAAAAAGCCTGTACCTACGTATATTTTATTGCATTTACAGGTTGTATCGTTTGTAAAGAAAGCACTAAAAAGCCTATACTTATGTATATTTTAGGTAGTGTAAGTAATTTGACAATTTTTGCTATGGTTTCTACCATAAAACCGAAAATGAATCAGTCTCTATATTAGTTATAACGGTTATCTACTACAATTTATTATATATCTATATCAATAAAAATCCTTCTTACGTTCAAATAAATGCCATAAATTTATTTTTATTTTATTTATCGAGCTCCATAACTCATTCTTGAAAACTAGACTAGCAATAATCTAATTACGTATTTATTTCTTACACAAACCAATTAATTAAAAATCATTTAAATTAAATATCGGCAATTAGGCAGGATGTTTTTAAGTTTTTAAAATAAATAATAATAAAGCATTTCATTGAAAAAAATATGTATTTAAAGAAAAGAATTGTTTATAATTTATTCGTTATCCGAAACAAACCTTTTGGGTCAAAAAACACAATTAATTGGTTAATAGTATATTAATTGAGGCGTTGAGAACCAGAGCGGACTATCCTCCTCATTATATAATGGAAATAATGAGGTTTAAAGTTAATCGATTTATTTAACTTTTTTTTGTCATAAAAATAAGAATTTTATTGGCATATTTTTTTTGCAAAAATACTCAAATAATATAATATTTTTAAAAGGGATTCTCAAAAAGTCTAAATTTGCTTGATGTGAAAAATTTTTGTGGGTTGGTCCGTTCTGGTTTTTGTAAGTCTTGATTTCTACATATGGGACTAGACTAAAATGAAACAATGATCATTGAAATTTGAGTTATTTTATTTGCAAAATTACAAATATGTCAGCTAAAGCACTACGAAATAATATAAATGCTCTCTTCAACTAAAAACTGTAAAAAAAAAACTTAAACCGAACTAAACAACCAAACTGAACGTTCTAAAAAAAGCAAAAACATTTTATTCGTTATTATTGTCGACAATATTAATATCATCTGGGGCAGACATAGAACACTTTAGTGAATGAAAAAAGTTATGAAAAATCGGTGGAATAAATTCAATCAATTGCAAGAGATCTTGCTTTTTCGCAACAGTTACGCAGTTTCCATTTGGATACAATAACGGCAGTGGTGCCAAAATCTGATCTTTTGAAATATTTCTTTTCTGAATATCAAATTTTTGTAAAGGTTGAGTTTCACTTATGCCATATTTAAAATAAATTATGAAGGGATCTTCTTTTTTTATAATAATACTGTGCATTTTTAGCCACTGAACTTTTGTGGAGTCTAAGCTTATTTTTCTATTTGTAATTAGTTTTTCTAAATTGGCTGTAGAAAAAAAATTTTCTTTATCCATCACAACCACTTTAAATGGATCTTTCTTTCGAGCCGTTAAGATAACATTTATCCAATCTTTAAGAACATAAATATTTGGGTGAAACTTTTTATTTTTTTCGATAAGACCAAAGTCTCTATCGCAAGACATAAAAGAATGGCCGCTAACTAAAAAATTATGCTGAATTTCTTCCACCGAAAATTCTTGAGAATGAACCATATAATTACAAATTAATGTCATTTTAATGTTCCTATTCTGACCACCACATCCATCAGAATACATTATAATTTTTTTCGTTGTCACAAAATTTTTAATGTAGTATATAAGGCAGGAACCAATTTCTTGTGCTCCCCGAGATGCAACAGATTCATCCCACACAAACATGGTGGCTTGATTAGTCTGCAAGTTATGGACTCCAAGACAGTAAGTCCATAACTGTCTTTTATAATAGGTTATTCCGGTAGAGATGACAGGTGTAGGCAGTGTTTTCATTAAATCAAAAGCGATGACCGTAACGCCATCTTCCGTTAAAAGTTTTGAATCTAGATCCATGGCGTCTGTAAGTTGCTTGGCTTTGCGTTGGTGAAGTTCAAGGTTAAATTTTAATTCTTGACATTTTTGTGGGTCACCTTCAAATTTTATTTTATTATCTAACGAATCGCATGTTTTACATGAGTCTACTATGGGTGGATGAAAGTGTAAATCAAATTTCGTATTAAATATATCACGAAACTTATATTCTGAAAGCGGATTTGTAATATTTTTCTTGTACTCGTTATAAAGAATTCGAATATTCAAAACTGAACCAAGATAATTTCTCTCACTCTTGTGTCTTGAGCTTCCCACGTTGATCTACTTGGAATACTAAATTAGGTTTATTCTTAAGAGTTCTATCAAGTTTACCGTCTGACACATCAAGAATCTTTTTAAATAAACTTTTACAAATCTTCCTATCATGCCCCTGATTATTAGGTAAATAATATTCTCGTGTTAGATTTTTAGATTTTTTGCTAGGGGTACCATTATTCTGCGAATAATGACGGGCAACAGGTCTAACTTTAACTTGGGAAAATATATATGCGTTTTGAAGGTCAAAATTGGCCAGCTCATAAAATGTATTGTTAAGTTGTGTCTGCATTTCAAAACTAAATGACTTATGGCATTCTAATTTGCAGCACGATTCAGCCGGAGAAAATATTTTGGATGGCACAGTGCTTCCATTTACATTAATGTACTCCTTACCACCAGCACGAAGAAACTTCCGTTTATTTTTCTTCCATTCACTCTCATTTCTTTGACGCTTTCTCGTTTTTTGCTTTTTTTCTTCTAACGTAGGTTCTTGAATCACGTGCTCTTCAATACTAGAACTACTCTCTGAACCTGAATCTGGTGGCACAAATTCATCGGAGCTTCCATTGTCTTCAAAAACAGAAGGTTCCCTTTCACTACTTGATCTTTGGCCTAAAAGTTAGGTTAAAACTTTGTGAAAAGGCGAATAACATAAATCTATGGACGAATTAACATTACCTTCTATTTCCTGATTTTCCTGGTCCGTAATGCTACCTAAGTAACTGACTGAAACCATTATTTAAAGCGTAATTCACTAATATCTGGCAACAAAGTTTAGATTAGTTTAGATCTACTACCGAACCAAATGACAGTAAACAACAGTTTAACAGAACGCCAAAGCGGACCAAACCACATGGTCCAATATGGTGTACAGTTGTAATTAAATTAGTGCAACTGGACTAACCTAGTAAGTGCTGCCATCTGTGACAATATGCTTCAAGCTCAGCTGGTCCGTTCTGGCACCAAAAAATGGCCATAAACTACACAAAACAAGGTTTACCTAATATTTTAGATTTTTGTGGGATGGTCCACTCTGGCTCTTAACGCCTCAATTTAAATAAACATTATAAGTTTAAACAATTTTTTGACATTTTTAAAACACACATTTGTTTTAGTAAACCTCATTTTTCTTTAAATCAAATGATGTTTTTTTTTCAACGTAGAAAGAGATCTCGTCGTTCGCATTCATGTCCAAACATCGTAACCGTCGTTCGAGTGTTTTTTCCTAAGATGCCTTATAAAAATTGACGTGACGTAAAAATTGCTTACAAAGGGGCTTTGGGGGTTAAAACTCCCTTCCAGAGGCAGGTTGTTTACTAATAGCTAAAATAAGGTAATAAGTTAAAACAAAAACAAAAACTGAAGAATTTTTTTTTGCTTATTGAAAATTTTCATCGTCTCAACCTCTATGTCTATATACGCCACTGCTGGCCTATACAAGATCTGTGTAAATTCAGTTAAAAAATGAAAAACCTTTTTTAAGATCGACTAGCAAAAAAACTTATCTCTCATAATAAGTTTTGCTTATTTAAAAAATAAGATTGATTGAAACAAATATGTTATTCGATATACAGGGTACGAAACAAGTACAAAAATAAAAGTTTGCAAAACAAAAAATAATTTAAACTTTTGAAACAGCTAAATTAAAGAGCCTGCCAATACAAGGCAGAAAGCTTTTTAAAAATGGACGTAGTTTTTGAGAAAATTAATAGTAGATATGTAAAAAACTACTTCATTTGAAATTTTTGACTTATTAACCATTAAATGACTTAAAAACTACAAGTCATACAAAAATATTTGAAATTACTTTTAAACGTATATTTTTATGCTCTCTAATTCGGCTATCTCAGAAACGTTGATTTCACATTTTTTTGATTTGCCAGCAATTGTAGGAACAATAACTTTTTTACTAATGTCGATAATGAAAAAGTTTTCCATTTGTTATCTAAAATTACACAGACTCTGTGAAAATAATAATAGACAGTTAGGAAAAAGCTATAGTAGGTACAGCCACATAAAGACAGATAGGTAGCTCTTTGAAAGAAATACATCGGGTGGGTGGATTTAGAGAAGATATGTACATTTATCTATAAGTTTGTGACAAAAAGACCTATTCATAATAAAAAGTGTGTCTCTCTATAAAGTTAATAACCGTGGTCAGACCTAACAAATAACCTACAGGTTAGGCAAACAGTGAGAAACCCCTAAATTTTACTAACACTACATTTTTTTTTATTGAAGACAGAGAAATATGTTGCTGAGGAATTCCTTCAGAATAACATTCCACGTCTAAACATGAAATCACAGACACCTATGAAAAAAATGTAATCTTTGTATTTTTGCGCTATCTTTAATTAACTTATAATAATCAGAGGATAAAATACATAACTATGTTTTAGAAATGAAAATTATATTTAGTGCAAAAATGTTTGTTAATAAGTCATAGCCAGGCTATTTCGGCTGTCACTTTCATCAGTGCTACTCGTCAGGTATAGCAAAGGTTAAATCAATAAAAAGAGCCTTTCAAACTCGTTATAAATTAAATACACTAAAGATTTTTTATCAACCTAAAAAACATAATACAAATTAGCGGTAAGCTAAGCATATAGAGTATATGATCTAGAAGATGAAACCAGAATATTTTATGATTATTTAATACATTATGATTAAACTAATTGCCTTTTCGTCATATCTATTAAACATGGTTATGGAGCAACATTCAAGGCAAGGAAATGCCACTGTGACAGACGTGTGTACCTAAACATTTTCACTTACATTATAGGCACCGATATTTTTTTCTCTAACACTGATTCTTACGTCCGGAACTGAGTAGACACATCACTGACATGTATTAATCGAACCTTGATAAGCATTTACGAAAATATATCTGTAAATTCTGTAAAAATACATCGCTTGTGTTTCTATTGGCTTTACTTTAGTTGAGGCCAGCATGTCAGATGCAGTTCTCTAAAACTATTTACTGTATAGTATCTTCAATATTAAACTAACAAATGTCTAAATTTACAGACGGAGACCCACGAACGAACTTGATGGAGAAATATACGAAATGCTGTCAACTTTTTGGGACTTTCCTTCTTTCAAAGACATGGTTTTACAATATAAAAAAGTAAGTTGATCGATTTTGTAACCCTTAACGGAAACGAGGATTGGTGTACACAAATTGAAACATGCCGTCTGTGAAACCTGTACAGCGTTTTAGTTTAAGAATATTTATTTGAAAATACACAAAGAAATAATACATATAAAATAGAACTTCTCTGTAACAAACGTATGTTTAACCAACTTAATCATTCTATATATTGTGTTTTATACAACAAAATATATCTTTATAGGGATTTTTTATAAATACTGAAAAATCTTCGAATGGAAAAAGTATAAAATAGTGTGTTTATCAGAATATTGACAAAGCATTTCTAAAATAGAAAATTCCGGGACCGAAAAATCCTGTTTCAAGGTTATATTTTAAAAGAATAAACCAGCAGCGGTGGATGGATTGACAAGCTTTTTTCCAACGAAATAGTGGAAAGTCATCTAAGCTGAAAATAGCAATATACCTGTTAGTGCCATTTTAAAAGAAGCGCTAAGTATAACTTAAACATTCAAAAATTATAATTGATCTGGTGGAAAATACTCAAAAATTACTTAATTTTTTTGTGAGAAACCAAAGCAAAAGGAGTAGAATATCGTATCAATAAGAAATGTTAGACCAGTGACTAGTGATATTGTTATTAAAGATAGATAAACGTATGAAGTGTAGAAAATAAAAGTTGTTATCGCAGGCAACTTTCCAGTATTTTTGTTATCAAACTGACATTTAAACTACAGCTAACTGATGAGATAATAAAAAAAACTAAAATGGTTATAAAAAAAGACTGCTAAATATTATACAGGAGTTACAGCAAAATAAGAAACCACATAGTTCTAAACATCTCAAAGATTTAGATAAATAACGTGAAACTGTTGATTATAGAGAATTATTTTCTAAAAACAGACCTTTGAATAATATGGTAACTAAGATTGAAGAATGGGACAAACTGTCAGCACTGTCATCCTGGAACATTATATGAACGTAGAGTCATTTGAATATTTTTAAGTTGACTAGATTGGAAATGAATTACATTTTCTTCACTTCCTTCGAATTATGGGTCTTAAGTCAACACTGTTGTTTATATTATTGACCACTGTCATTAATTGTAATTACATTTTTGAAACGAAAACATTTTCATATTGCGAAAGAAAATGTACTATAATTTTTTTATTGAGATTAACAGATATATTTTGAATTTAATTTTACTAATAAGCACTCTCATGTTCAAACTATTAAAGATACAGATACCGCCACAAAATTTTTGTAGGCAATTATTTTTTTATAAAATTGTTTATGTTTCTTTTTTTTTAAACCAACAGTTTGGACAGGGTTTTTTTGCAACTTTGATGATGATTGAGTAACATACATTTTTAATATCATGTTCTATGAATTTTTCTAGGCGAATGGCATATTATTTATGTCACAATAAATTTAATGAAATTTACCACGTGGCCATGACAAGCCCCGACAAGACTTTGTCATCGCCAGAACCTGTCAATTGTCCAATGTACTGCCTAATAGTTCGTCGCTTATATCCGCCGAGTATAAAAAAGTCTGTTGAATGTTCAGTCTGGATTTCCTGGCTCGTTGGTAGGATATTCAGCTTTTCATGCGGGGCATATGTGTTTTAATCCACGTTCAGGCGGTTGATTTTTTTTTACAAAACTTATGATTACAAAATACGGATTGGGTTAAGTGAGGATTAGTTATGTTTGCTGTAAAGAAAGGGCGCAGTAGTGCTTCCAACAAAATTCCGAATCTATTAAAACAAGGATTTTTTAACAAAACCTATACTGTTAGGTGGATGTGTTCCGTGAGGTTAACTTAGGTCGTAGAGTAACTAGAACGGACCCGCCAACTCAAAAGTGAAGCAGGTGCAACAGACAGAGAGAGAAAGAGAGAGAGAGAGAGAGAGTGATGTTTTGTTATAATAAATTGTTTCAGGTAGAAATTTTATGAATTTTGCATGATTTTGTGTTCAAATCCAGAGGCGAATTTACAGAGGAGCATACCCAATGGTTAGAATGTTATGTATAAAACAAGCACTGCATAATTGAAATTCGCCCCCCCCCCCCTGAGCAAGATCTATCTTTTGGCTACGTACGTTTTTTTGTTCCCTATATCTCTCGAATTTTGTTTACCTACATTTTTTCGTAAATTGAAATAGTTTTCCCACTAAATATACAACAAAAAATATATATAAATCCGCATTCCTTGCCATTTAACTCCATAAGTTAAAGACGGAGATACCCCAGTATTGCGGATTACCTATTTAGCGATTTACACCTATTTTCGAGCATTACGGTGTCAATCGGATTCCAGTTACATTAGGGTGTCATTCCAGTTACGTATAGAGAATAATTCAATGCTGTAAAAATTGTGCAATTATTGTTACTTATTTTAAGTTGTTTATAACTTCTACGCGAACAACTGAAATTATCACAAAATGTTAAGTGTATTCACTCCACGCTGCTAGGATATCGCTGCGGCGTTGGGTGAAATGGTTTTACGGTGGTAGGCAGGCAACCGGTATACCCCACTGCATCAAATTTAAAGAGCATAAACATATTTGGCCCGAAATGTTTCTTCTATACGTAAATAGAGGAGCTCGCACGGATTTGAAGTAGTGGAATAAAGAGCACAATGGGAGATGATTTCCGCTGTTTCCTACAATTAATTTCTTTATCGGATTTTTAGGTTTTCTTTTTTTTTTTTGAACAGGTGGAGTCTGGAACCTTTAAGTATATACTAGCGCATTAAATTTCCTAGTATTTTCGATACATTTCGTCAGTAAAAAAGCTGTAGTGTTTTTATGTAGCACGCCGGCATATTCCGCGAGTTTTATAATTTGTCTGGCCTAGACATCCGTGGTTTATTTATCATATGTATTTATTATTTATGAAAATGAGTTGGTAACATTTTGGTATGAATTCAAGATAGCAAAACCAAAAAGGCGATCCACCAGAATATTTTAACAAATCAGCTTGAAAAAGCTGCTCATTAGATTAATTTCAAATTTTGGGCATTAAATAAAAAAATATATAAATGTGGCGAAGAATAGCCACTGGCTAAACTTCGCCACATTTATATGTTTTTTATTTATTTCATAACGTACAATTTGCGAATAAAGATGTTCTTTAATTAAGTGTGTTATAGAGAAAATGTTTAACAAATGAACATAAAAAAGGTTCTTATTCAATTGACTTTTGGCAGAAAAATTAAATGTGGTTAGGGATAAACTGGTACGAATTCCAAATAACGAAACAAATGTGTTACTAAATGTGAAGAACTAAATTGGGTCACACTTAACTATTCCTAACAAAAGGAAAAGATTCATAACGAGGGATGTGCCTGGTAAAGGAAATTTACGAATTTTTTAAATATATTAATATAAAAATAAATACTTTGTAAAAAATAATGTTTGTCCGGTTTTTGGAACGTATAATTTGAATTTCATTTTCTAACCTAACTAATATGAAATTTTTACTCCGTTTTTCATGCTTTTTTGTTCACTTTAATATTTCCGTCGCACAAGCTTAAATTTTCAACATTTTTAATTTTTTTTTGTATTCTTGAAATATCCGGTATATATGACTTAAGAATGATACTGTCGATACTACAGCTCTTAGAAATAAAAATGGGGTTAAAAATAAAGTTCTAATTATAGGTAACGATTTTATTTATAACTTTTATATACAATATATATATATATATATATATATATATATATATATATATATATATATATATACTATATAACAAAATATAGCGACAAAATCAATCATGAAAGACAGGCCTATTTTCGATGGGATGTGGGATCTCCTTTATTAGCAAAAGTAAAGGGATGCAGTTTTTGCGAACCTTGGCTACTTTTTCGTAAAACTTTTCATACCTGGGTTCGTTTTTGAGATGCATGGTGAAATTCAAAAAATGTTGAGATTTTAAACTTTTTGCTTAATTTTAACACCTCTACATGATAGTGCACATAAATTTTAAATCAATTTTATGGAGTCCACCAAGAAAACAAAGATTGATTTTTTCCATTGATCTCCTAAAACCAAAAATGTACCGCATTCAAATGTCGGACAGCTAATTTAAAATTTCCCATAAAAGACATTGGAGTTAGAGAGGGGCAGAAAACCAGAATCCTATCAAATTCATTATAGAGCAATTTGTCTCAAATGTCAAAAGCATCAAAAACGCGAAACTGATGATGGGCCCCGAGGTGGGCTCCCTAACATAAAACATCGGATGGAAAATTGATGAGAGTTACGGTGTATTTTCAAAATCGAGTTTTTTTTAATATCGCCTGTATCTTAAAAAAAACGAGGGAGCTATGAAAATTGTATGTATAGCAAGGTCTAGCCTAGATTCGCAACAAACTTTTTGACGCTTAAAATTTCGATATTAATGATTATTGACTACCGGTAAAAAATGATTGCTGTTCCCGATTTCACCATTATTTCTATGAGTCTCTTATTTTTCCCTTTGTCTAAGGTCACATATGTGCAATGTTTAACATTGACGCTAACGTAACATAAGATATTTCTTCCATTATTAGCTTCATCTCTCTCACAAACTATTGGAATTTCCATTGGACTCGATAAAGCGTCGCAAAGACCAGTCCATTTACCGATAATGTCATTGGATAAAAGTTAGCATGTTACCATACACTCTATTTGTAAACCTATGGCGTCATAATTCTTTCAAACGGGATAAAAATAAAATTATTTTAAGTAGTGATGAGAAAAAGATACTCAATAATTAATAGTTAAGAAACCCAACTGTGAAAAGACATTACAAACTTCTGATTCATGCCGTTTAACATTGTAACATTATTTTTAATGGCACTGCTATTATTATTGTAAAAACACATTTATTATTATAAATAACATGTCAAATGTTGTATTTTTTTTATACTTGAAACCATATAACTGAAATTTTTCTATAATAAATTTGCTCACTATGATTTTTTTGACAGACTTTGCTACTTCGTTAAATTCCACTGTAATGCTAAAAAGTCCAAACAACCAAAATCAGTTTCATTCAATGTCATTAGAATCCCAAAATCATTCTTATTATTTATTAGAACTTGCATAAATTTATTTTTGTTTTAGATGAAAGAAGGCAACAGCTTGGACTTCTCCAAAGACATTCTAGTAACAAAATACAATCTCAACAGTGATTAAGAAACATATTTATTACAAAAACAATAGAAAAAACGTTACAACTTTTAATACTCTTAACTAATGCATCAATATCTCCATTTGCACCAGTCTACTGTTCGTGTCGCCAGGCATTCGATAGGGCAGCATTCCAGCAAAGTTGGTTATTGTTTTGGCTTGCTGCCTCAAATAAGCAAGTTGCTAAAAACGATATTATTATAGTTTTTGTTTTGTTTAATTATATTCAAAATATACAATCAATCAGATCAGTAAGAATCATCTATATTTTAATTATTATTTTCTAGCAAGTCTCAATGATTACTTAAACCGAAGTCAAAACACTAAATACAGGCTACGCGGAATAAAATACAAATTGTTGGAGCAAAAACAAACAATGGTAATGTAACAAATTGGTACAAAATTAACAATAAATCTAGGATAGCACCAAAACAAATCTAAAATAGTATAAGATGCGTACAAAATACGAACATAGGATGAAAGGAAAGGTGGAACATATTTTAACACATGAAAGGGTCATTTTAAGCATAAAAGTATTATATAACCGGTAGTCAAAACTAAAAAAATTGTAAACATTGAACCTGTTTTGTTGCAATTTTTGGCAAATTCGTTACATAATTTTGAATTCAATAATTAAGGTTTTGCTTAAAAACTTAAGCATATTAAATGACCCTTATGCACCTGGCGCTTCTTTTTGTTTTTCGTTACTCAGATTAAAACTTCCCATTAACAAAAAACTATTTTTTGTATCTGCATGGTATGTCCAGGATGCTATGACGTTGGTGCAACGTAAAATTAAAATATATTAATATTATTACTCCGAACGAAAGTCAGAAGTCAACGGTATAATTGAATCCCGGTTGTGGTATTAGGCAGAGGAGTAGTTGTACCAGTGAAATACAACGAAGTTCGAAATTGGTTCTAACGTGGTTTTATTTGCGCTTACCCATGGAATGTAAGGACGAAGCTTTTTGCACATCTCACACATTCTTATTAATCATAACAGAAAAGAGAAGAACGCACTGAAAAAGAAATCACTCACAACTACGAATGTTAAATATTTGCCGTTACAATCTTTTACTACACTGTTTTTGTTAGGCTAGCCGGCATTGTCGCATCTCGCTTGTATAAATTATCTGTTATGAGTTTCAACTAAGAGGGTACTTATTTTTCAAATATTATTGTTTTCTATTTTAGTTTTTTGAGAAATAAAATTACTATAGACGACACAGATTGACTTTAGGATTAAACGCGTTTATAATGTGAAGTAATCTTGGCTCGTAAAATAATAATAATAGCGGACTCTTTTATACTGTAAGGTTATGGTGTATATAATAACTATGTGCTTCTTAATTTTTAAAAAATACTAAATTTAAGAAATAATAACAATAATTTTTAGTCACAAAATTTCTACAAATTCAAAGTTGTCATCCACCTAGCGTAGATCGTATCGTAGCGCTCAGAGAGAATAATTGTCGCCTTGTCAAAACATTGGCCATAGTTCCAAAGTACTTGGGTATTGACCCCCTGTTATATAGGACTTTTCGCTTAAAATTACATGTACTTTTACCTGATAAAAACATTTGTCCCCATTTCACTTTCACCATGCAGGCAATACCGAAAAAAATAGTTTGGTTAAATAACATACTGTAACTTTTACTATTGTAAGGGAAATGTATTTCCCCTAAAATAGCAGTTGTGCGAACGGCAGCTCTTCGTCAGGTGGCAATAGTAGCAAGTAGGCAAGGAATACTTACACTTAATTTTTGGGCGCCACACAGTTTAATTATCAAAGTTTTTATAGAGCATTTAAACTGAGAAATTCCGCTCTGAAAATACTGATGGAAAATAAAACACTTGAAGTAAGTTTCAATCTGTTTACTTTACCTTTTTTGATGATATAATACTGTAATAAAAATTACAAATGTTAAAAAAAGGTAATGAATATTTCCACTCAAAATGTTAGTTTATAACCAACTCTGATGTTAAATTTTACGCATTGTAATTGTATTAAAATGAAACCCGATTAAATATTTCAAAATACCGCTTCCTTGATCAAGAAATTATGCGCATATGAATATGTAAGAAATGTGCTTTATCTAACCAATAAGCCTATGTATTGTTCGAACCAAAATTATCAGATTAGGTTTTACAACACTAATCACTATATGTAGGTATATGAATTTAAATAGAAAAAGTATATAGATATATACTGATATGGTCTTAGGTATAATAACCAAAGTCATGAAATTTGCCTGAAGGGCTTAAAATTCATGAGGTTATACTAAAATAAAATTTATAAATATATTCACACTCATTATAAATAAAATGGAAATAACTGGCCTTAATTCCAAAAGCAGTTGATGTAGATCTGTAGAGGTATGAGTTAGCTCATCTCAGCACAGCAACCCAGTGCACGTGTCCACTCTTCCATAAGAACATGTGGAAAATGGACAAAAAAGACAGGTTATGTTACCTCTGCATTTTCATACAAATATGGTAAAAATACCAAAAAGACTTATAATGTTGCTGAAGGAAGAAGCGTGGAGGTTGTAGGGTGTACGTCGGAGGGTGGACGTTGGAAGGTGGTCCCTGTAAAGAATATTGAGAATGAAAATAAGACCTTAAAAGTTTTTACAAAAAAAAATCGCTTACCTTAATTTAAGGGAATAAACAAAATCCGCCAGATATTGGCATCCTTTTATCCAAAAAGGTAAAGAAAATAATCATCAGTCTTAACTAAATAATATGGTACAACATGCCGCACCAGACAAAAAAGAAATTAGGAAGACATCTTTTGACTTTCGAGCACGAGATGCCAAAGGAAAGTGACCTATTTTACAAAATGGCCCTTGACCGCTTCTTCATCGAATCGCCTAACAGATGACTAAATCGGGGAGAAGCCACATTGCTTCGAAAATATGCACGATTAAGAAATCGCCTAATGAAAAATTGTCAAAATCATGAAATTCTTAAGATGGAAGTGAGAATTGACAACGTTGTAAGAATGTCATAATAAAGTCGCTTTATCGATTGGCAGGTGTGTTCATAAACACTACATATTACAACCAAGCAGCCCCAGGGTTGTGAAAAATAGAAAAATAAAGCAAAAACGAGTGCAAATTACAATGAATGATTTAATTTCTTACCAGAAATGACCATATATAAACAAAACTGTAGAATTTTAAAATTAAAATGCTACAATACATATGTGAAAAAGTATTCGGAACTTTTAAACAATTATTCATCAATTAAAGTTATTTAAATGGTAATCATGCTTTTTTATCTAATATTAGATAAATGTCAAGATTTACACACAAAAGAAAAGAGAAAATTTTTTGGATTTATGTTCTTTTGCGATATTATCCACCCCGGTTCTTTTATGTATTGTTATGAAGTTGAAACATCCTACTTTCGTTTTTAACGATAATCCTATTGTGTTATTAATTACTAGCTATAATAGGTTGTTTTGGTATCAATTTGTTACTGCATATAATCAATATGCCTTATCTACATTTTAATTTTATTCCCTTTTCGTTAAATAAGTTTATATATTATATATATATATATATATATATATATATATATATATATATATATATATATATATTTAAATTCGCTACACCCAGCGTCATCTATCTAAAATGTGTTAAACTATATGAGAAGGTAAAAACCACCTAACTAAAGACAGAAGTCATCATAAAATATGATGCTTTAAAGTATTTCATAATACTTAAATTACTTTAAATATTTCATCATTCGTTTATAATCTTAGAATCCTTTTTTATAACATCTTTTGGGACTCAAATAAACAACCTTAAAAGAAACTAAAACGATATTAAACGTTCAAGAAGTTTTTACGCCTATCAACAAATACGAATATCTGCCTTTTAGTAAATAGTAGAAGGAATTCGTTCGCTCTATGCACCGGAACAAAGATAGGTTTATCGACCAATTCACGGAGGCCACACACTGTGCCACCCACGATCAGTTGTTTTATCGTACCAATTCACGGAAGGTTTCGAAAAGTTTTCGACGCCACACACCCGCCCTGTTCGCGACAAAGCGAATCACAAAATCATTTAATTTGCAATGCAACAATATTATGTAATACATTAAGCGCTGCCCATAATGTTTTTGAATAAATTTCGAAGCGTTCTATTAAACGCAAACAAAAAGGTGCTCTCAAATTTATTCTATAGTTGTCCTGCTGTTTCGTTACTCACAGGATGCATTTTAGAAAAGTGGTTACATATCATCGTCAACACTCTAGGCGTCATTACCTATTTTCCAAGATTAGACTGGTACATGGAACCCAGTGCATCAACATTAAAATGTTCTAATGGGCCACCCTCCATCCATAACATAATATCAAAGGATTGTCATCATTCACATTTAATATGGTAATATTAAAAAACATTTTTCATATTGTATTAATAAAGAATTAATATTGTTTTACATATAATACCAAGAATACGAGATTTTACCGACTTCCTGATTTACAACATGCATCATAAAACACAACACAAGAAATGCAATTTAGGTAAAAAAAAACAAGGTAGAAAGTTTGTGCAATATGATAGTGAATGATGTCACTCGAGGCTTGTGAATTCGGTAAAAAGAAAGCACATAACGAAACAATTCGTCGAAAAGAGTGGTCCACAACAGAAATTCTCACTGGCCACTGTCAGCTAAGGAAACATCTTCACAATATGAAACTAAGTGACACTTCTCTTTGCAGAGATTTGTCAACAAGGGAATGCAACAGTATCACATTTACTCTGAAAGTACCCTACTGTCTCAACAATCGAGAAATCTACTCTAGGAGACTTACCATTGCATTGCCAGCATAAAGAAAATTTGCGACAAGCGACATCAACTATTTTACTGGTTGATAATCTAGGGTGATTGCTGTGCCCAAGGGGGATGTGCAAAAGATCCAATTTTTTAAATATTGTGTTGAAAAGTAATTTTCAATTTATTCAACAGGCGTGTGACTTAGAGCAATTTTTTGCCAAGGTAACAGAGTTTTTTCTTGACAGTTTCATAAGTGGTCGTAGGAAAACGTATTTTAAAATGTCTAAACAAAAAAGGTACTAAAGAAATGTAGAAGGCTTTTATGCAGAACTAATAATTCTACCAACAAATGTTAGTTACATACATTTAATATTACGTTATACCATACCATTTCAACAGATCCATCCTGATATCTCGGTATATATTCATTATTGCCTCTAATTTTTTGATACTGGGCAAAAAGCATGTTCATAGTAGCTAATAGTACATCTGGTATAACTTTACAGACGTCTGCGGTAAGTGCTTTGAAAGTTTTTACCCGATCCGCAATGTCTTCTTGCCTGAAGGGAACTATTTGAAGATCATTGAGTACCTATAATGGAATTATTATTATGGAATGGAATATATAGTAAAGAAATAATAATTAGGCTATTTTGTTAATTGTACCAAGCATCCTGAAGAAGAAAATAAAGATGTTCAAAAGCTTGGTTAGCTAAAATAGCAGTTTTTCTTTCCCGGCCCTCCTAAAGACTGGTACCCCAATTATTATTTCTTTACTGTAGTATCAGTCGACCAAGATTACCGTCCTCTTTCTTTATATATATATATATATATATATATATATATATATATATATATATATATATATATTAAATTAAATATATATATTAGATTTACATTATAAATTAACATCACCCGACTGACCTAACTGGCATATTTTTGGTGCAATATGATTTTTAAAATTAATGGTATCTATATATTTCTAAGAATCATTGAAATTTACCTTTAGAGCCTGTGGGTATTCTTTGGCATGATATAAATCAAAGAACGTTATTAGATCTTTTAGTTTAAGGAATGATCCCACTAGAGCTGCAGAGCACCGGTATCCTTCTCTCGAAAATCGGTCGGTAAAAATATATGCTCGATCTTGAAGTCGGGCCCTTAGTGAACCAGGTTCACCCTCTGACTGCACCACTTGAGACAGCATGGTACACAGGAAGGTCAAAATTTCTTCTTGGTTCTTAAAAAAAACACATAAACTTAGTAAAATTTGGAAATAATCAGGGCTGGATATTGACCGGAACGACGCGACGTTCCGGTTCGTGAAAAAATGAAATTAATTTGTTCCGATTCATAACTTGTCAATGTTTGCGTTCTCGATGCTACTTTTAGTATTCTAGAACGTTAGAAGCAGTTAAAGTCCAACCACTGCAGGTGTACAAAAACTATAAAAAGAAATTATTGTAAACTAAATACATGTAAACTATATAAAACCAAAGAAGAAAAAATGTAAATAAATATTTGACGCCAAAGAATTGACTTTTTACTTTTGTGAACTTTAGAAATAACAACGCGCTTATTCGTGAAGGGTGAAGTTACAGGTAACATATTGTCCTACTTCCACTTACTCTGATCAGTGAATTCTTTGTTAAAGGACAAGTCGGCCTGTAAGTTATAATTAAGGCTGGGCAATATACTCGATTAGTTGTATAAGATTGGATTAATCTGATCTGAATAATCGTAATAATTTAATAATTTTTTTTATTATAATAATTTAACAGGGGGGAACTATTTTGGTCCAATTGATCACTTAATAATGTGTTGTTATTTTTACGTTTCTTTATTTCCATACTTTCTAGTAAATTAAGTTTTTTACTTTTTCGTTCTACATGTAACATTTCAAAGTTCTCATCGTAAGTATGGTTTTCCTGAATTAAATGTCTAGAGTAACATCTTTTTGCTACCTGTAACTAACTGAACTTATTAGTAAGATAAACTAACTGTTATGCTTTTTTATATTGTTTCTTTTTTACTATGAGATTTTTATGGTAACCGCTATTCACCGCTATTTGTTTTATTATATTTAACTCTTTAGTTTAACTTTCATTATTTAGAGGTATGATAATCCGATTAATTGTTTTATTATTTTTCGGTTAAATTAATAATCCAAAATCGGTAATCCAAAAATAGATTATTTGCAAAAATCGAAAATCATTTTTTTATTTGGATATTCACCCAGCTCTAGTCACAATATCAACATCGGTATTAGTTTTACTTCAATTTTTTTTAAAGACAAGTATACCTTGTTTGCAAAAAACCTAATTTTTTGTAAGTTCGACCTTTTTTAGTCTGTACTAAATTTTAGCATGTTTAAAAAAACTCTCGAACTAGAGAAAGGAAGCATAGAATAAAAGAGTCCCCGGAGGCACTTCTCGCCTAGCTGGACACTCCTCAAATGGGCTGGCAGCTTGCCTTACAGAAACGAGCTTTTATAAGTTTTGTTAAACGTAACTAAAAAAAGTCATCCACGTTATATTAAATAAATAAAATTAAAGGTATATGTATCATATATGATTTAATTTGTATAATTAAAACTAAGTTACATAAATGTCTGTAAATAAAATTGGGAATATACTCCAGTTAAGTCGTCGTAAAAAGACCCTAGGCAAGCAGAAATTTTATTTTTTCATCAAGTGGGGTAGGGTCAGTGTTTGGTGTAAAACAAAGTTTTCGGGGTCGCAATACCATAGAAAAATATTATATAGGCGGTCGCAACCCCCACGTAAAAGAAACACTGAACAGGGTGTTTTTGAACATCTAATAATACGTTAAATCATCTATAATTGTTATTTAAAAAAATATTTTATTGGCCTGAAAAGCAGATTTTTTTGTTGGGAGTTTTTTTAAGATTTTACAATTTTAGAGTCAAAAGATAAGTTCCGTTTATACCAAGTTATTAAAATGTATCTACACGGTATATAATTGGGTGTGACAGTAATCTAAGGGCCCTAAAAATTATTTTGAAACAGGACCACATTAAACCTCTCTACGTTACTGGCATAAACTTTATGGAAAAACGGTTTCGGTGAACTGGGCTGATTTTTAGATGTTGTAGTCCTCCTGGAACAAAATATACCATAGAAAAAATGATACTTTTCTAAATAGTATTGTATACTTTTCATAGCAAAATTTTTATCAGGATTTAGGAAGGGGGTTACAAGCTATCTATAGTATACAGGGTATTTGGTACACTGATAGACGGTTTTCAAGAGGTGAAATAGGATGTCATTTAAAATCTATAGTGCCGATTTTGAGATATACGCCCATTTTGATATTTTCAGTTATTCGTGTAACTTCTCCTAATAAGAAATAATATTAGCCTGTTGAAGTTTTGTTTCAAATATTTTTTTACTAATCATCAATAGGTAGGTTCCTTTAAAATACTGCAAAAAATAATTTTAAAAGTAGAGAAAAAAAGTTATGCAATCAAATTAAAATGATTCAATAGGTTTTATTGAAATTACGTTTTTATTACAAACTGCGTTATATTAAGAATGGCTTGCATGAAACACTTTTAAATACACTTTAAAATTTCTTTATTTTATGCACCTTGGAACAAAAAAATAAAGATTAACTATCATGGCAACAACATGATCCTAGCTTCATCTAAATAAATGGTGTGGCAACTCTGGTGCATGCTATCGTTATTTTGATGTTTTTATCAACTTAGAGGATACAATCATTCTTAAATTTATTAATATGCTACCTAATTTTAGTTTTTAGTTAAATGGGTCCTGGCAGATTTCTATACCTCTCGTGCGTTTAAAAATAGTACTTATAATAACCGCGTTGATTTTTTTTTAAGTAGAGAAGATTTGTGGTTGCAATTTTGTGAGATAGCCGTTTTTTTTTAACGCTGAATATGAAGACATTTTCGATTCCCCACTAGACGTGTTCCGAACGTACAAGTTTTTATTAACACATATCGACGAATTAGTGAAACCGAAGTCGAAGAAGAAATACCGCAAGCTTTTGAGGCAGATCCTAAAACTAGTATAAGGAAAATAGCCAATGAACTAAATGTATCTTTAAGGAAAGTGTGGTCAAACGTTGATATGAAGGACGGGCTTTTCTTAAAAAGTATTCGGTGGTTAGACGAATTAAAGTTTACTCGTGAAGGTATTATGAACTTTCATAACCTACACTACTGGGCTGATGCTGACGAGAACCCGCATATAAAAAAACAAGTTTTATTTTTACTCGTAGGTATTATAAACTTTCATAACCTAAACTATTGGGCTGATGCTGACGAGAACCCCGATATGAAAAAACAAGTTTTATTTTAACACAAATTCAGTGTGAATGTATGGGCAGATATCATCGGTAAAATTTTTATTATCCCGTATTATTTCCCAGACAACCTAAATGGAGACAACTACTTAACATTCTTACAGAACGAACTACCGAAAATTTTGGATGACGTACCTTTAAATGTAAGAGACAGACTCGTATTTCAAAACGACGGATGTCCAGCTTATTTTCGGCTTAAGGTAAGGGAATCTCTACACCAGTCATTTCCTAATAATTTGATACGCAAAAATTGATGAATATTGTGGCCTGTTAGATCTACAGACTGATGTATGAAAGAACTTGTATAAGAGATCGAATTAATCATGATCATCTTATTGAACGAATAAATGAAGCAGCAGAAAAAAATAAGGATAGAAATGAGATGCGCTGTCACTACTACCGAAATAAAAGGGTTGGAAATGTATTCGAAATCATGGTGGGCATTTCTAATATAAAAAATAATACAATTTTCTAACTTTTATCTTTTTTTAGCACGTGACTGAATGAAGAGCGCGATATCTGTTCTCTTTTATGCTTGAGTGTAAACTGATTTTGCAAGGAACCGTTGATAGCTGAAATGACGCACTAGTCCCGTTTTTACATTTTTCCCTAGTGACTAGTTTTTGATACACCGTATGTTAAATTTTGCCCAAACCCCATATAAACTACACTGGGTAAACAGGGTGACACCAACTGGGAGTTAGCGAAGTCGCAATCCGGAAAAATTGTAGATGTTTTTAAAACGTATATAGTCGATTTATTGACATTAGTGGTAGTATAACGTGTACGAAGCGTTTGCGAACACGTGTTCATATGAAACTTTTTTTCCAATTTTCTTGAGATAAATCATATTCCGAAGTTTTAGACATCCAATGTCATTACAGACTTCAAGGTTTCTCTCCTAAACCGAACATCTTGACTGTGACATTCTGGCATCAGGTCATTAGTAATTATTCAGGATTGAAAACAACTGACCGGTTAATGCACGACGTGGCTTTCCGGGTAGGAGATAGAGAGAAACATTTTAATAGCCATGTACAAAAGGCTTTTATAGACGAAAGGACATCACAAATTACAAAATAAACTACAATTTAACCCATGCAATGATCTAATGGCTCTGATAGATGACAGAAAATCTTTGCCAATACTCATTAAATAAAATACGGGGCTATGTGATTCTACAAAAGCTTCAACCTCATTTATGTTTTCACAAACACTGGAAATTTACACACAGAAATGTAAATATAAATAGAAGCTTTATTCTTGGGTTGAAACCATGCCAAATTCGAATTACACTTCGTTGTTACTAGCGGGGTTTCAGGAGGCATTTTCAGAAATCTTTACTGATTAAGATATTAGAGTTTAAGATAAATATTGCTGCCAAAGCAATGCAAACAGTGCAAAGTTTTATGTTGGTCGATTAAAACGTCTACACAGTAATGTTAATATATTCCTAGATAGTTATTAGTATGCCAGAATACAGTTTGCAGCAAACATAAATAGATGTGCCAATTATAAAACACATGTTGCTAGTAAAATCAATATCTCTCCACTACTTATCATACTGGCTTCATTGTGATGTTGTATTTGTTAAAAATGTGTATTGAAATAATAGACTACTTACATTGGCAATATCATATATATCAATAGCTTCTTCATACAATCCTTTTCTAACTAGAATACTTCCTATCATTTCTGCTATACTATCTGCACTAATATTTGTATTTGTAAACTGGTCAATTAATCCTTTGGTCCTGATACCACTTCTTTGCACTTTACCAAGTAACTTTTCATATTCTTTTGTTTCTATCGCTAAATCTGAAACGCAAACCTTGAAAAGGCTCTGACCTAAAAACGATGAAAAATTATTTCAAACTATAAATTCAAGAGGCTACTACCTACTAACTGTACTGGGTAGGATCCCTATTCCAGATTGGTTTCTAAATTTCGGATTCGATTATGTTTCTGGAGATCCGATTCCTGAAGAAATCGATTTCCTCCATAGAACCCGAATCCTTATAAATTAATGAAATCCATTACACGTGCTTACCCTTATCAGCACTGGATGAAAGATTATGTTCTTTTGCATTTTTACGCTTTGAACCATAGGGGCTCTAAATGGCTTAAAATGACAACTTTGAGATGCCATTTTGCCTAGAAGTTGAATTTATGGATGAGATACGTAAATGGAAATGTATCTAGAATATCTCGCTGATCTAAAAAAATAATTATAGGGTGTTGCATTAAGAAAACTGTGTGACGTTATAATTCATAAAGTTGATGAAATTTTTCTTCTTTTCTTTTGAAAACGTCATGACCAAAAGATCCGGAGTCGAATAATTTAATTTGAAGGGTTAAACAGTTTTTACCAATTAAATCAGAACCTGACTTCATCACCCATAACCACTTGCATACGGTTTTCCAGAAGGGATTTTATCCAACAGTGTGCTTTCCCACGAACGCCAATAGCGCATAATTTGTCCAGCAATATTTAGTAACTGATTGTCAAAAGCCTGACACGGGTCATAAAAATACCCAATACAATTCTCAATAGCTGTCATAGTTGATCTGTTTTTACGAAACTCATGTTGCAACTTATGCTGTTCTAATTAAGACACTAGTCTCACAGCAAATGCTGCTTCAAAGACTTTTGCTATTTGATTTTGAATGCAAATGGGTCTTTAATTGGAGATCTCAGAACTAGACCCTTAATCTTTAAAATAGGAATGCGTTTGAATTGTTTTGAAGGCTCAGGGAATAGCCCATTAATAAATGACTCGTTGACAAGCTTAATGGTTCAGACAGAAAACAGAGAATTTTCTTAAGTATTTTACCCGAAATTTCATCAATGCCGGGAGTATGTTTTTTTGTTGTTTTAATAAGTAGGCTCTGAATTTCTTCTGTATCAGTTATTATTGACCCTGTTTGATGAGGAAGTCATTGCATAAATTACATTTTACTCCTTCGTCGTTCACAGCAGTGCCATCCGCTGCAACTATTCTTATCTGTTTAGTTTTCAATATTTCATTTAAAATGTGTTTTGCTTTTGTACAGATTTCCTTTATGAACTAAGAAGATATCTATATCTCATAGTAAGAAAGGGATAGCCGATAGATTTTCTTAATTTATTTAGTTCACACAAAAATGTGTGTGCATTTGTTTTATTTTTTCAGAAAACCATTTTACTCATAAGATTTTTGCTTCACTTTTATCACTAGGAATTCCACACAGTAAGTAAAGATATCACAAAGTTGATTCTATAATAATAAATTACCACGTAAAATATTTTAAAACTGATAATTAAATCCCTTAATAAAATTAACCCAAACCGAATCAGCGTTACCCATAATTTAAACGATCTGTAATTATTATTGTGATAAGATCCTTTGTATTATTATCTAAATAAACAAGGTATTCCCGAAATTCAAGGATAAATTACAAGGTTAAACATTTTGAAACTGAAAATTAAAGAGCGTAATGCAATTAACGCAAATCGAATCAGCGAAAGCTGTAATTTAAATCTTCTGTAATTATTATTTTCTTATTTCAAGAAATAAAGCACATAAAATCGGCAAAATCGCAGGGTTAGCTGGCGACTAAATATTAGGAATTGTATTACGATTCCTTTATACTTTCCAATTTTATTACGTTTCTTGTGCGGTGGTCTACTCAATTTAAGAAGTGTTTTTCAGAAATCAAAGTGTTGTGTAGAGTTATTTTCATTAATTTAATTTTAAAAAAATAAGAAAATGGTACGAACTGGCTTTATTTGCAGAGAAAGGGAATATTTAACCTAGAAGTTTGTTTTCGGAGGTAAGTAAGATTATGGCATATCAGTGCTGTAGTCGAATGGACAATTCTGAGAAAAATCAATAAAATCATTGTGCGTTAATGACGTTATAGATATTTGCAAATGAAGTAGCGCAGTTTTTGTCCCTTACATTTCCGTACGCTAAATGATAAGGCTTAAATGAACTTTTACAGCTTCACCTTATTATCTACAAACTAGAAGACATTGATAATAAAGTAAGTAAACACTTGCGTTTTGCTAATTTATTTATTAATACGTCCCACATATTCCACTAAATTTTCTCAAACCGCCTTGGTTTTAGGATTACATTCCCCTGAAATAGGTACATTCCCTTAAGGGAATCTATTTTTTCATCATGTTATTTCAATAATATAAAGCTTAGTGAATGTTAAAAATATTAAATATAGTTATTCTTGGCACAAAACATTTCTTCTGCCAATAAGTAAAGTGTATAAAATAATTATAACAAACAGTTAATACCTACCTACTACATAAACATGCCAGAAATTATGCGGCTTTAATGCTTTAAGTTTAAACATTATTCAGTAATAAATATCTGTTTAGGTATTAATTATTTTTTTCTGTTCATAGATTTGTTTGCTAAATATTTTATTAAATAATTTATTTTTAAATCTGTATTCTAAATGTGTTCATTGAAATTAATGTTAATTTTTAAAATTTTTAAAGATGTAAATCAAAAGATTTTAGTAATATATTTTTTAAAATTCTCTCTTGTATACTCCCCTTAAATAATTTGTATGTATTTTTTTAATGCTTAAATTTAAATAACTTCTTTTATTATTTGCTTTTAACATATTCAATATGAGTAAAGCCAGTTTCAATAAAATGTATTTATCTTACCTTCCAAGTTGTTGTAATTTTTAAGATGATAAAAGTAATGTAAGGCCTCATTTAGGCAATGAAATTCGAACGTTCGAACGTAAATCATAATAAGCCGGGCCAGGTTCAGTCTTCTTCCAGGTTTTGTATCCGCTGGATCAATAAAAACTAGAAGACAAAACAATTAATTAAAAATTTAACTATTTAAAATATATTATATACGATGCTAGAAGTATTTCTTAATATAAAATTTTTAGATATTTCCCAGGAAGCATAATTATTTACATGAAGGGCTCCCAAAAACTGAAAATACCCTATTAGTACAGGCAAATAGTATACGTATTAAATACGGTTTCAAAGAACGTATTTTTTAATTTTAGATACTGATTTTTTTCATAAATCACCAAAAAATATATTGGAAAACATATATTATATGTTTCCCATTATATTGTTGTTACGTAAGTTGATCCCGTGAAAAACTGTTTGTTTAAGAGTTGTATATATTTCTAATATATAATCGCGAAAACCCCTTAAAAACAGCTTTTCTGCAACTTAGATATTTTAAACTTCGTACAGATAGTTCGGCACTGTTCCATCATTTGTTAACGAATTATGATTATTTGTTTATCCCGAGAAAGGATAGAGATTTCTACGAGAACCCATTTTGTTCATCCTGAAACAACAATACCCAATTGTTTAACAAAACCTTAAAAACGTATTATTCACTGTCGCTCTTTGATTATTAACATTAAGAGCTGAAATGCGCGAGTATACCAATAAATAGATTTATTTCATTTACAAAAAGTTTCTGAATAGTCATGTAATGAAGTTAATAACTGTTAAAAAGAAGGTACGTTTCATTCTAAAATTGTTATTTTTTAAAAACTGAATTCCTATTTTATTTGAAAGAGTGCGCAGAAGGTCAGACGCATGTTTATTAAGGTGGCCACTTCTAACAATTTTTATAATCAATGTTATTGTTGTAAATAATTAATAAATTTAATCCGTTTCATATGAACTTACTTTCATAAAATAAAATAAAACTCGTTTTTCGGCGACATGTAATAATTATTGGCACTCGAAAGTTTTGGTTTTATTTTTTCATAAAGTAAAATGGCGTACTTATTTCCGAATTTTAAAAAAACAATTTCTACACAACAGTCACCGCATCAGATTTTTAGCCATTTGAGCCTGAAGTAAAATGGCTTTGATTTTTTTAACCAAAAACGATGCGTCGGGCCAAATCAAGAGATCAATATTGCTTAGAAAAAATAAATGAAGATTTTAAAAATAATTTTGATTTTAAGAAAAATCAGTGGCGCACCATTTTTTTTTCTAAAAATATTCAATGCAAAACTCCTATGGACACCACTGTTCCAAATAAAAAAAAAATGTGTACATCAAAAAATGCCTATTGATGCTTACAAGACGTGTATCAAATTTCATAAAGATATCTAGAATGGCGTCAGGGTTATTTTAAAAAAAGTTTTTTTTCGAAAATTTTACCACCCTGTATAGTGTAAGTGATTGTGTACCGATATCCCGTAAAAATTCAGCGTCGAGAACGGCAACAGTTAATGCTAAAGATTCAATTCTGACGGACTCATCGACGCCTAAGCAACCAAATGCAGACGAAAAATAGGTAGCTATGACTGAAAATTATATAAAAACTCGGCTTCCTAACTTATTGAAAAAGCCAAATAAAAACAATAAAGACGTAATTTTTGCGATATTTTTAACATTTTATTGGATCAGAGAAATGATCTGCAATCGACCCTTGCTGAAGTTCGGGAACATCAGAAAATGAGGTTACTGACCTAAAGAGCAATTTTCAATGGTTATGGGGGGGAGGGGACATTAATAGATCTTAATATTAAGGAATCTGGTTCATCTGGTAATAATCAGGATATTATTGCGGAAGTTCAGAAACGAGGTGTTAGGTCTATGAATATTATGGCGTTCAATGTAGCCGAGAGTCAATCCAAAGATCGTCAACTTGTTAAATAAATTGGATTGCGTTTAAGGTGCTGCGGGTTGGTCGAGCAAGTTCTGGGGCAAGACCAATAAAGGTGATTTCTGAATCAACGGCAATTGTCCTTGACTGTCTAAAGGCCAAAAACAGATTGGATGTTAGTTAGTTTATTTCTTTATTTAATAATACATTACTTAATACAATTTACATTTTTCAAGCATAAAATTCTAAATATTATAGACTACTCTTAACTAGCTTCAGAAACCATACTTTTGTGTTCCTTATTAGCTTTTAAAATTGATTCTTAAATAAATAATCTCTTAAGCTAATTTTAAATATTTTATAAGATCTCTGAGACTTTATAATAAATGGTAGTTTATTATATTGAATCGACCCTTTATGAAAAATTGACTTATAAACAACCCCTTTAAAAACATAATTTAAATGTAAGTCTTTGTTTTGCCTTGTTTGGCAATTGGGTTGGTAATTATGTTCTTCACAGTTTTCATTTATAAATGTTCTTAACCATTCTAATTTTCTTAAAATTAAAATAATTTTTGTATATTTATCACAATTTAGTAAAATCCGCATGACTTTGTTTTGTAAAATTTGTAATTTATCAAATATTTCTTCGTTTGCCAAATACAAAAATGTAGAACCATATAGAAAATGTGGATAGATAGTAGCATTATAAATATTTTTTTTGGAGAAAAAACTTACAATTTGGAGAAATTCTTTTAAAATATCAAATTTTACCAGCAATTTTACTAATAGTCTTTTTAAAATGTAAGTTCAAATTTAATCTATGATCTATAATTATACCTAAATATTTAAAGGATTTCACTATTTCCAAATTTGACCCTTCTAATGAAACATACAAGTTATTAGTGTTTAAATTTTTACCCAAAACCATGCATTTTGTTTTAGATACATTTAATTTTAATTTATTTAATTTAAGCCAATTTGATAAAACATTTAGATCTGAATTAATAAAATCTTGTGCTGTAAATAAGTTTCTATCTTGTATATAAATTAATGTGTCATCGGCAAATAACTGAATATGACAATGTTTTAAAACTGATGAGATATCATTTATATACAAAATAAAAAGTAATGGTCCCAAAATACTACCTTGAGGAACACCTATATCAATACATTTGTCACTCGCAATTTCATTTGGTACTCACGTTTTTTCATATTTACTCAAGTAGTTTTTAAACCAATTTAGCACATTATCCCTTATTCCATATTTGTATAATTTATTTAATAATCTTTCTCGGGCAATGGTTTCAAAAGCCCGTTTAAAGTCTAAAAAAACTACTTTTATTGCTTCATTCATTGCCAAGCTCTATTTTTCACCTACGAATTGCAGTGCTGTTTCGGTCGAGTGTTTTTTTCTAAAACCAGCTTGATGTTGTACCAAAATATTGTTTTCATTTATAAATTCCACAAACTTTTCATATACTATAGACTCTATTAATTTCTCAATATCCCACAATACGTTTATCGGCCTCATTTCATCAAATCTTTTAGTTTTTTACTTTAGGAATTGGTGTTACATATGAGCACTTTAATTTTTCGGGAATTACGCCATATTTCAAACTTAAATTTACCAAATATAATAGTGGATATCCAATGGTTTCAAAGGTTTCTTTAATTAATCTTTTGTTTAGCGTTTCGTTTGAATTTAGATCTAAAGTTTTTCTTCTTAAGCTGTTCAGTGATATTTCACAAAATGATTTAAATCTATTTATATTTGTAACATTAAATATGCAAATTTCTTCAGTTCCATTTTGTATCGAATTTACTATATCTTCAATGCTCTTGATATAATATACATTAAGTTTTTTAGCTATTTCCAACGCATTGTTTTCTTTGCCATCTTCAAAAATAATTTCGGTAATGTTTTTTCATTTTTTTGCTTTAACTAAACTTTTTAATGTTTTCCACATTTTCTTACTGTCACCTTTATTACTATCAATTTTGTTCTGAAAATATAAAGGTTTTTCTTTTCTTAAACTTCCTACAACTTGCTTCCGCGCTCTTTTGTATATATCCCAATCATCAATATTATGTTAAGTCATTTAATACCAAAATTAAACATGATTTAGCCCAAATGCAGACAGTATGAGGAACTGAAAGAAGGATCAAGGTGAGAAAAATATTGGTAGTACAACTCGTCAAATATAGGAAGAGATATGATGAATTCACCGTCTGCCTAAAGAATAGATGGAGAGCGCACTAGGAGGAAAAGAGGGGAAATTTACGCCCGGCGTGGTGAGGCTCGCTTTCGTGGAAGGTACACTGAGCAGCAAATCACGTACGATTTGTTGAGATAGATTCCCTGCAAACAATTTATATTTTATATACCTAGGTATTATGTTTTTTGTTATACATATTTTGTTTCGTTCAACAATAACTATAGTTGGTATGTATTAAAAATTAATAAATTAAACCTATATTATATATATATATATATATATATATATATATATATATATATATATATATATATATATATATATATATATATATATATATATATATATATATATATATACATATATATATATTAATATATATATATATATATATATGTTAAATTTGGGCGGTATTATTAGAAATTATGTTTTTTTAAAAACTACAGGGTTTTTCTCATCTATTTTTTTCTACGTTTGCAGCGCTTAGAAATGCTCAAATTTTCCTCTTAGAACGTTTTTAGAGTGGCATTATACAGTATTTAAGTTTAAACTACGCAATTTCCCAAAATTAATGAACCTTTATTGTAAGAATTACATAAGTATTATCTTTTTAAAAAATAAGTTCTAAAAATTATGTAGAAAAAAAATTACAATTTTTCTCTTTCTGTGTCGTTAATTTCACGTTTCTTTATTTTACATTAGCAATGCTGAATCTCTTTTTTGATCTTCCAGATATGCATTAATTATGCTACTAATGTATGTACATTTAATATATGTAATATATGTAAATGTTAGCGAGAGAGCATCAAATTATGTGCTATATTTTAAGTTTTAAACATATTTTTGTTTTTGTTCGCTACATTTGTAAAGTATTCATTATACCAATGGCATGCTGGCCCTTCGAGGAAGTTTCCTAAATAACTTATTTTATATGAATCGGTCCAACCATTGCAAATAGTTGTGCGTTCATATTTTGTTAGAAATGTTACAGGTGAATCTGTACTGGCGTTAAAATTTGGAGGATTTACGAATTTAGGTATTGCTGGTGTTTTTGTGTCGGCTATTGCATCCTGTAGGGTGATATTAGCCATTTTGTGTATTTGTGGTTATTTGTAGTGTAGGTGAGGGAGTTGGTATATTGTGTTGTTGATTTGTGTGTTCTGCTGTATTTTCTTCAGCAGGAGTTTTTGAATATGTTTCTTGTGTGTTTAATGTCTGAATTTCGAATGTAAATTTAGTCTGTTCAAGTCCTGCTGAAGCAGGTGGACTTCTACACAGGGATGCACTAGGACTAAAAGGACTATTATTTGTGCTACGGTGAGTGGGTTTAAATTCTTGATATTGTAAAACTTTTAATTTTTCCTTTTTTGTTTGCCCCTCGAATACTCCTTTTGTTTTGCTTCGAGTTACCCTTTCGTCATCCGACATATGGCGTATATAAATAAATAAACCTATGAATATATATCTATATAAAGTAATAATAGGTATCGCAGTTAATCAAAATAATATCTATACAAACGTTATAATACTAAGGGAAATAAATGTATTGTCAAAATTGTAGAAAGAAAAAAAAACAACAAAAAATCGTTTATTACCATCTTTTTCCACTTTTGTATCATATCTCTAGAAATATTTCTTATATTTTCACTGCACATGTGTGTGTTAATTATTTTTCTTAAAATATTTATTGTTCTACCTATTTTTGTAGTTTCCAGGAGTTTTACAGTTATCTTAATCTTTTTTATTTTCTTTAAAATTGCTAAAATTCTTTTTTGTTTATTGTGTGTATGATATATTTCAAATTTTCTTTTATAAGTTAACAGGATATCTGAAAAATTTTTCATTACGTAGCATTTATTGAGTATTGTTAATAATATTTATAATTAACTAGAGAAAGAATGATAGTTTTAAAGATAGCGACCTCTGCCATATGTGTACCACTAGCGCCACATTTATATCACAATCATACAACATATTATGTGGTACAAGAAACACATTAAAAATTTAAATGCCATAAAAGTAGTACTGTTTATTAAAATATAAAAGTAAATGTTAAAAGCGGCTTATCCATCAAAAGAAAATTATTACTGTAACCATATCACAATTAAAAAAACAGTTAAATTTGAAAATAAACTCGGCACCTCCACCAAATGTCATGGTCCCGATATAGGGTATGACTAGGGACGTAGGGATCTAACTAAATAAAATATATATTTAAAAAACACCTAACTTTTTATTTACATATTTACAGATGGTCGTTTTTCAAAGTATGATTTCTACAATATTCACTTTAAGAGAAAAATATATAACTTACATTAATTGGCCCATTGACCAGGGGAACAGCACTTTCAATAAAAACATTCTGACCAAATCACTAGTTCACTTTTTGATTCTCGTTGACCGATTTCACTGACTCGCTAATTGATTCTCATTTTTAATAATAATCCCCCTCTCGAGGATTCTAAAATCTTTTTATAGTAAACCTCAGCTGGTCAGCGATTTTCGTGTTTATCTCTTATGTAGAGCAATTAGTTAATTGTTTTATTAATCGTTATTAAAACGGCCAATATTATAAACAATTCTGGGCGAGTTGCGGTTTGCAGAGTATTGACTTTAAAACAATAGATATACATATATATATATATATATATATATATATATATATATATATATATATATATATATATATATATATATATATATATATATATATATATATATATATATATATATATATATATATATATATATATATATATATATATATATATATGTTAAATTTGCTAATTAATTAAATTAAACCTTGATAATAAATATAATCTTAAATTTGGGCGGTATTATTAGAAATTATGTTTTTTTAAAAACTACAGGGTTTTTCTCATCTATTTTTTTCTACGTTTGCAGCGCTTAGAAATGCTCAAATTTTCCTCTTAGAACGTTTTTAGAGTGGCATTATACAGTATTTAAGTTTAAACTAAGCAATTTCCCAAAATTAATGAACCTTTATTGTAAGAATTACATAAGTATTATCTTTTTAAAAAATAAGTTCTAAAAATTATGTAGAAAAAAAATTACAATTTTTCTCTTTCTGTGTCGTTAATTTCACGTTTCTTTATTTTACATTAGCAATACTGAATCTCTTTTTTGATCTTCCAGATATGCATTAATTATGCTACTAATGTATGTACATTTAATATATGTAATATATGTAAATGTTAGCGAGAGAGCATCAAATTATGTGCTATATTTTAAGTTTTAAACATATTTTTGTTTTCGTTCTCTACATTTGTAAAGTATTCATTATACCAATGGCATGCTGGCCCTTCGAGGAAGTTTCCTAAATAACTTATTTTATATGAATCGGTCCAACCATTGCAAATAGTTGTGCGTTCATATTTTGTTAGAAATGTTACAGGTGAATCTGTATGGGGTTAAAATTTGGAGGATTTACGAATTTAGGTATTGCTGGTGTTTTTGTGTCGGCTATTGCATCCTGTAGGGTGATATTAGCCATTTTGTGTATTTGTGTATTTGTGGTTATTTGTAGTGTAGGTGAGGGAGTTGGTATATTGTGTTGTTGATTTGTGTGTTCTGCTGTATTTTCTTCAGCAGGAGTTTTTGAATATGTTTCTTGTGTGTTTAATGTCTGAATTTCGAATGTAAATTTAGTCTGTTCAAGTCCTGCTGAAGCAGGTGGACTTCTACACAGGGATGCACTAGGACTAAAAGGACTATTATTTGTGCTACGGTGAGTGGGTTTAAATTCTTGATATTGTAAAACTTTTAATTTTTCCTTTTTTGTTTGCCCCTATATATATATATATAAATATATAAACCTATATATATATCTATATAAAGTATAATATATATAATCAAAATAATATATATATATATATATAAATGTATTGTGAAAATATATATATATATATATATATATATTTTCATATGTGTGTGTTATATATATATTGTTCTACCTATTTTTGTAGTTTCCAGGAGTTTTACAGTTATCTTAATCTTTTTTATTTTCTTTAAAATTGCTAAAATTCTTTTTTGTTTATTGTGTGTATGATATATTTCAAGTTTTCTTTTATAAGTTAACAGGATATCTGAAAAATTTTTCATTACGTAGCATTTATTGAGTATTGTTAATAATATTTATAATTAACTAGAGAAAGAATGATAGTTTTAAAGATAGCGACCTCTGCCATATGTGTACCACTAGCGCCACATTTATATCACAATCATACAACATATTATGTGGTACAAGAAACACATTAAAAATTTAAATGCCATAAAAGTAGTACTGTTTATTAAAATATAAAAGTATATGTTAAAAGCGGCTTATCCATCAAAAGAAAATTATTACTGTAACCATATCACAATTAAAAAAACAGTTAAATTTGAAAATAAACTCGGCACCTCCACCAAATGTCATGGTCCCGATATAGGGTATGACTAGGGACGTAGGGATCTAACTAAATAAAATATATATTTAAAAAACACCTAACTTTTTATTTACATATTTACAGATGGTCGTTTTTAAAAGTATGATTTCTACAATTTTCACTTTAAGAGAAAAATATATAACTTACATTAATTGGCCCATTGACCAGGGGAACAGCACTTTCAATAAAAACATTTTGACCAAATCACTAGTTCACTTTTTGATTCTCGTTGACCGATTTCACTGACTCGCTAATTGATTCTCATTTTTAATAATAATCCCCCTCTCGAGGATTCTAAAATCTTTTGATAGTAAACCTCAGCTGGTCAGCGATTTTCGTGTTTATCTCTTATGTAGAGCAATTAGTTAATTGTTTTATTAATCGTTATTAAAACGGCCAATATTATAAACAATTCTGGGCGAGTTGCGGTTTGCAGAGTATTGACTTTAAAACAATAGATGTGTAATTTAGGCCATTGCAAAATATCTTAGAATTACTTGTTTTTATGTATGGTATATTGATCGTCTTTTAGCATTTATTTTATTTGAGATATAAGAGATATTATTCTTGTACTTGATATTTGAAAGTAATATTTTATGCATATAATTCTGTGCTTGACAATATGTATTATTAAATGTGTGAAATTCTACAAATTTTTGAATTTGCCCTATTAATTGAATTTGGCTCGAGAAGTTTTAACCTAAAATTTAGTTTTTTTTAATATAAGAAAAAAAATATTTTTTTCCAAAATCTTTGTTTTTATTTAGCATGTAGATGTAGAAGCACGTTTCTCGATACATTTCGAGATGTATCTGATGTAGTGTATCCACACAATACCAGACACATCTTATTTTACAAAAACCTATATCTTAAACAAGTGTATAATATACTGTAATATCAGTCATGAACAAAAAAGTCCCGTAGAGCTGTTCTTGGTAAATTTAAAAATGCCTCGTACTGTATTTATCGAGCAACTTATTTGTATGAAATAATTTACAGCATCGAACTTTTGCAACTCATATTAGGATACACTAAGCTGTATTTGTATGAATTTTCTACGTATATAAGTTGCAAATTGCAAAAGTTATTAAGTTTGGAAAAAAGCTAGTTTTAAAAGGCTTTTCGCGATTTTCTCGAAAGCTAATCAACACTTTTCCACCGGATCTACCTCAAAATATAGGGTTTTAAAATATCTACAAATTTTAGACAAATCATTCCTTGTAGGACCAACCCATTTATAAACTACACAAAAAACCTAAACAGTTCGCCCAGTTAGGTTCCTTATAAGTTGTTATAAATGATTTTGGACTATTGATTAAAAAGAGACAAAGGTAACAGAAGTATTATCTAAATCAAGGCAACTACTATCAAAGAATATTTTATAGATGGAGTATAGACTTACTAAGTGGTGCACTGGTATCATGTGGGCCAGCTAATAAATACAATTCATTTAAAGCAATTGCCATGTGAACAGCATGAACTTTAAACTTTTCTATTCTAGCTAAAAATTCAATTGCTGCCTCAAATTGACCTGTCAAGGCCAGAACTTGAAAATATAAATGAGGTTGGTTAAATGCATCATAATGTGTTTCACCATATTCTTCTAAAATCATTTGCTGAAAATAAGCATTAAATTAAGAGTGCACTTGATTCCTACTTACATTTACACATTTCATTTTAAAAAAAAGGTGTGTTTCCATTTCTTATACGCGGACAAAATAGGACAATTCAAAAATTGCAACTTTTCAGGTAAGCCATTTAAGTTTAGTGAGTGGTCCAAACATTGAAGGAAAAAGTTATTGAGTCAAAAAGTCGAGGCACTTCAAAAGTTTTTATATTTTAAAAATAATCAAAATGTACTGTAGGATTAATTGAAATTGAATTTAACAAACTCGAAGATAATTCCAACTTAACTTATATTACTTAAACCCAATATAATATTCAAAATTATTTTATGGCATTTTTCTATTTGCTAGAATAATATATTCATCAGACTCCTCAACGTCAGAAAGTATATAATTGATAAAAGCTAAAATAATAAAATGTTCGTAAAAAGGTCAAAATACAGAACTTATAAGCAGTAAGTCAACTAAACTATCTCTACTGTTTATTGAGAAAATGACTAAGGAACTTATGTCATATAAAAAGAACAAGAAAAATAAACCTTCTCAATTCTAACATTCCCTTTCCTGATATATTTACGGAGTTCCAGCCTCGGTCACTTTATATCACAAATAACTGATTTTAAGGTTGTGTTAAGATGTACATATGTTATGTTTCCACGGTACATATAACTAATTTTTTAACCTAATCTCCCTGGTTCAAATAGTAAAGGCGGGGAGTTACCTCACTTGTACTATTTGAAAAAGCGCAAAAAAAATTAGTATAAAATACTTATTTTAATATAGCTAAAAATCAACTTATAGGTACTGTTTTGAAAAGGCGCAGGTTGTTTCACTCAAAAAATCAAATCGACGTTTTCTCAAAATTAACGGGATATCAAAATTGGTAAAAAGCAAGTTCTTAACAAGTAAATTGTAATTATTAAGAACTAAGTCGACGCCATCATCAGTATAGGGGCCGACATGCTAAGAAAAAAAAAACAATTGTAGAAACTGTATGACTAAATTTTATATCTGCATCTACTTCTAAGGCTTTTTTTGTTATTTTTTGAGATATAGCATATATTTTAATAGAACAATGTTTTCAAAGACTTGCTTTGGAACATATTTTTTAAAAGTTAACAATATTTTTTTACTTTTGATTGATAGTAAGGTATTATTTAAGACAAGAGATCAAAAGTAGAAAAATATTATTATTTTTTAAAAATATGTTCCAAAAAAAAATCGAGGAAAACTCATTATTCTACTGAAAGGCGCTTTATACCTTGGAAACGCACATAGTAATCCATTTGGTGCACACAATCAAAACGTCTTAGAAATGGCGTAGATTTAAAATTTAGACTTTTAAAGCATCTGCAATTATTGACTTGTTTTTCCTTGGCGATTCAACCCCAAAACTGATGATGTCGTTGACTTTGTGTCTCCTAATAATTACAATTGATAAACTCCAAATGACATTACAATACATATTTGACTATAAACTAACATTTTTAATTCACAATAATTTTATCTTAAATTTGTTGAAGAAAAATAAAAATTTCAATATGTCAATATATAAAAACACAAAACAGAAACAATAAATGACGAATCATATAAATTGCTTAATAAATTAAATATGGCACTGTTGGGAAGCAAATAACTATTAAAGATAGACCTGATGAAAATATATATTACCATACAGAATATAAAATATAAAAAAGAAAAAAGAAATCATGTAAAGCACAAACAGAATAAATTAATGTCTCAGACGAAAAATGTTTTTTTAGAGATAAATGACTCGAATGAAAAATGTCATATTCTGCATAAAACCTATTATAGTTTGAAACAAAGGATGCAACAAAGGCACTTCGGGGATAGTTGGTTCTGTGGGTACACTCAAAAAATAACTAAATAACATGACATTATATTATGCCGTTAATAAGCTAGTGCAGAAAAAGTAAAAGAGCATCCGTGCACTGACCCTCCAGACTTTTGTACCCCACAAAGCAGAATTCTAGTCACATAGGTAACAGAGTAAGGAAAGTAAGGCTTGTTGTGCAGGTATTTTGCAAATTTATTCTGCACTCTTTTGCAAATTTATCCTGCATTCATTGTTTATGTGACAAGCATAATGTGGACCATGTAACGGAGCAGTATTCCAGTATGCTGCGGATCAAGCAATTACAAAGACAAGAAAGTGCCCTTGTGTCGTTAATGTATTTGGTATTTCTTTTAATAAAACCCAATAACCTAAAAGCCTTAAGAACAATACTCTCAATGTGTAAGTTAAGACAGGTTAACATGAAAAATTCCATCTAGATCATTAAATGAATTAACTTTATCAATATCCACATTATTTACATTATAAGATGACATTATTGGGTTAACACACTTATAGGAGCTAATAACCTTGCACTTAGACATAATGATTTTTAGATAATTTAAATTACACCACTGTATAAAATTATTTAAATTCAAACCACTGAAATCCGGATTGACGATATTATAAAATGTTGGGTTGTTCGTGTACAAAAGAGAGTGAGATGTTTGAAAACAGGAGAGGACATCATTGATGAACAACAAAAATAGCACGGGGCTGATATTGGATACTTGAGGGACAACGGAAGTTACATTTATTTCACAGGAAGTAGAGCCGCAAATAGTCACACATTGTCGACGCTCGGACAAGTATGATTTAATGAAGGAAATGTCCGGAAGTACCAATGTCAAACAGGTTTTTAATAAGAAGTGGATGAGATACACTATCAAAAGCTTTAAATAGGTCAGTGTAAATAGTATCCAGTTGTTTGCTAGCCTCTACTGAGGTAACTAAAAACCTAATTAATTTAAGTTAGTTGTCATTGAGCGTCCCCTATAAAACCTATACTGTTCGGGAATGATATAGTAGTTAAAAGTATTTAAAATCGCGTCTGTTATGATAGCTTCCCACAACTTTGGAATGCGTGAAAGAATCAATATTCCACTATAATTCTCGAGATTTGTTCTATCGCCTTACTCAAAAATAGATTGGAGGCTGGAATTTTACCAAACTGATGGAAAATGACCACAGTCTAAAAATGTCTCCGTCCATCAGAACTATTCTTTTATACATCGAGTTGAAATATCTTTTCACTTATTTCAAAGATGCTAAAACTATGCATTGATAAATAGCAAATTCTACTGGCTGGATGTTCAAAAGAACGGCGCCAGTGAAATCAGAATACCAGGCTTAAAAGTGAGAAGAAAACGCGTTTGCAATATCGTCCGTGGTGCCCAGATCCATGTCACTGCAGGTCATTCATTTTTCAGTCAGATTGAGATTTTTAACAAGTAACCAGAAGTATTTGATTTTGCTGGGAAGTGCTTAGTGTTTGTCACGTACATAAGATAATACATGTCTGTTCTAAATTTCACTTCTGGAAGTACATTGGAATACTACTCATAATAACGACTTAAACCAGATCTCTTGTACTTTTTGTGAAGCCTGTTTTTGCGAGCTATAAGTTTCCAAAGATGATTATTAACCATTTGGGATACTTCTACACCCTTGGCTGAGGTCATAGAAACGTGCGCCTCAATATCTTCATAGAGCAATTCGTAAAATCGATGAACAATTCGTTTAAGATCGCTATTTACCGTGAGAAAAGACCAGTTAGCTTGTCTGTAAAAATCGTTAGGTTCAGTATATTTTGCCTTGTAAAACTGATAAACACTTATAGTATAGTCATTTTTAAGGACTGGAATGTACCGGAGATCCAATGAACCTATAAGCAGGACGATGGTTGTCAATCTTAAGGAGTTCTTTGGGGCGTTTGTTTTGTCTTGACGTCGGAACGCCTATAATAGCGGTTGGGGACATTTTTAATTTAGCCGTAACTAAATTTTACCCTATCAAAGTAATGCTTTTTATTATCTTTTGATATCCCCGTTAATTCCCGAGAAAATGGCATTTTTGGTTTTAAGTGAAATACTCTGTACAGTTAGCTGTTATACCAGGTGAAAATAAGATCGCTTCCTAGCTTAGAGTCCGAACGCTCTAAGTTAAACACCGCTAAGTCATCAGGCTAATGGCCGACAAGCACCGCCCTCCATTAGCAATAGGTGATCTGCTTGACAACTGCATCGGCGGCGGGAATCGTAAACCATACGACTATCTCTTGACCTCTCTTTTATTTTTAAATCTCCGACCGAAGTAATTCGCGAGAAAGTATGAGCGGGCTTGACGGACGTTTATTTAACTTCCACATTAGTAGGATACAAATATTATTGAACACCTTTTTATTATTTTAGGATCAAAAAGCGGAGATTATCATAATGATATGAACAGTATCAATTTTATGAAGTGGATCGAAACCCAACTAATTCCGAATTTCCCTGAAAAATCGGTGCTTATTGTTGAAAACGCTTCTTACCACAATATAACTGTGGAAAAAAATATAACATCTGCTAGCCTAAAGGCAAAAATGAAAAAATGGCTAACTGAACTTAGCCTCGGATTTCAGGAAAACTGGACAAAAACGGAATTGTATAAAGAAATACAAGAGAATAAATTTCGCTTTCCACCTAAGTACAAACTTGACGTACTGATGGAGTAACAAGGCCACAGTGTGCTTAGACTACCGCCCTATTATCCAGAGCTTAACCCAATAGAGAAAATTTGGGCTCTGGTAAAGAATTGGGTAGCGTCGAGGAACGTAACAATTAAATTCGAAGACGAAGAACTCAACTATGAATTGTGAGATATTTCGTTTTCAGAGAGGTCACATTGAATGAGGTCCGTGATATCATAAACTCTCTCAAGAACAAAAAGAGCAAAGGTATCTATGAGCTTAACGTTGAACTCATTAAAGGCATCATTATCAGCCCCTTAACAAAGCTGATCAATCAATGTTTCAGAGATTCCATCTTCCCATCTGCATTCAAAGAGGCCTTGGTGACACCAATTTTCAAAAAAGTGATCAAACAAATGTGTCTAACTATAGACCAATATCTCTTCTACCAGTCCTTTCAAAAATATTCGAAAAGTGTATAGCACCTCGCATAATTGAGTTCTTGGAGTCGAACAACTTATTCACCAATTCCCAGTTTGGCTTTAGAAAACATCGCAGTACAACCTTGGCAATTCTGGAACTTATCTCAAATTATAGAGGGTTTTGAAGAGGGCAGCTTAATATCATCAAACTTTTGTGACTTAAGCAAAGCTTTTGACTGTGTCCCACCATGATAGTCTGGCACTTATTGCAAGCTATCTTGGAGGTAGGTTTCAGAGAGTTAAGGTGGGGGGTGTGATATCTGCAAGAAGGGAACTTACCATGGGGGACCCACAGGGATCTGTTTTAGGACCCTTACTTTTCCTGATATATATCAATGATCTACTGAAAGCAGACCCCAATGCATACTACACACTTTTTGCGTATGACACCACTATCACCTGTGTAGGAGAAAGCTATGTGAGTGTTAGGGCTTCCTGTGTAAACTCCCAGGAAAAAGCTAACAAATGGTTTGCGGCAAATAGATTCTTTTTAAATATTGATAAGACACAAAATATGATTTTCTCTTTAAGGCATATTCCAGATATTCCTTCTGAATCCGTTAGGTTTCTTGGGGTCCACCTGGACAAAGGTCTTTTTTGGAATGTTCATGTGGATGAGCTTAGTAAAAAGCTTTGATCCAACATTTTTTTACTACGCAACCTGACACAATGTGTATCACAGTCTGTTTTGAGACAAGCATATTTTTCTTTAAGCCATTCTGATATTGCTTATGCTTTAATTGCATGGGGTCACAATAGCGCTGCCTCGAGGATATTTCAACTTCAGAGACGAGCTATCAGAGTTATCTCGGGCACACCTTATTGATATACCTGCAGACAGGACTTCGTATAATGATGTCCTAACATTACCATCAATATATATTCTTGAAAACCTTCTTTATATTAGGTCTCATATTGATCAATGCACTGCACATGAGTCTGTCCATGGTCATAATACTCGTAATAAGAAAAATTTGCTATTAAGCAGTTTAAGATCAAACAGGTGTCGAGATGGCCCGGGGCATCTAGCAATTAAGTTTTTTAATAAACTTCCTGACAGTTTGAGATACTTCCCGATCAATAGTTATAAGAATAAAATTAAGACACTTCTCGGGGGTTTGTTGTCTGTTGTTTACTTAAATTGTCTCACTGACTTCTACCTGTAAATTTTTATTTTTATATATTGTATCGGATAGTGAAAGACCTGTAAATTTGTTTTTTTTTTACTTTTCAATGTTTACTCGTATTATTATTTTTGTGAATTTAATTATTTTGTAATCATTTTATTGCTTCCCACTGTTTTGACTTGTGTAAGTACTTGTTACCATAGCACCAATAAATGATTTGTATTTGTATTTGTAAATAAATTTGAGGCAGTCAGAGTGGCTAAGTGGAAAAATTAAGTGACCACGTCAAAAAACATGGGATCTTCAAGTTGAAAAGGAACACTTGCTTGATAACATAATGGAATAATTTATATTCACTGTAAATACGGGGTCATCATCGGAAGAAGAAAGAAGAAACAGATTAAGAAAAAGAGAGCGATTTAGATGCAGATATGTTATCCTCTTCCGATACAGAATAATAAATGTTTTAGAAAACCTTACTTCACTACTTTTTAAAAAATAAAATATAGAATAAGTTAAATTCACGCGAGAGTCAATTCACAGACCTAGTCAGTTTAAAAAAAAAAATTAAGTACTATAAAACTACGCCACTGAAGTACAAGTAGAGGGAGACCGAGCACACTGGCCATTGTCCAGCGGTGACGCAGCGGTGTTTAACAGAGTTCGGACTTTACCACTATATTCTCGTTTGAGATATTTATTTCAAATTTCAAGCACAAACATATAGTGGCCAATTTGTTCGTTAAATTATATTCTGATTTCTACTTCCAGGTAAACTGTAAATGTGCATAAATTTAGAATTTTAAATGGAACACCCCGCATATTTTTGAGATTTAAGATCATACGATTATCTATAACTTTTATCAAATACATAATACGTCAAATACCAACCGCTTACATAGAAACGGCAATTGAAAATATGTAATTTTTGGTGTTTAATCGGATTTTCCAACTTCCGAATAAATACTAGTCTAAACTTGATTAACTGTGACACTAATTGGCAAGTACAAAATAGCATACTGCTTAATTTTAATTTTGCGTTCTTTAGAATTTACAATTTTTAATTTCTTCCCAAAAGATCTACTTGAATTTGAGTTTAAAATAATTTTAGAGAAAATGCAAATACGCACTGGTCAGTTTGGGATATGTCTCTAAAACTCTGCTTGACATTGCCAGATCCAGCTTTGGAAACTAAAGCAGAATGCTGCGTTTTATGCAGATTTGGTACCAGCTTGTTTGCAGAGCACTCGAATCATGTTATTTTAATTTATAAAGACAAAGACTGGGAGTCCCCCATCAAGTTACAGACACATTTTCTTACCTCCTACCCTGTCTAAAATTAATTAAAAACTAATCAAGAAAATAATGTTTTCGTTTTATCTGAGTACTTAGGCCAGAGCAATGTGGATTTCGAAATTCAAGGAGCACCAATAATGTGGTATTTCAATTCCTACAGGGACTATAAACGCATCTTTGCGAGTTTGCCGAGGCAGCGTGTTGATGATTTATCTGAGGCATTTGGCTATGTTGATCACAGAACACTCCTTCACAAATTGGAGATCTATGGATTGCGAGGATCTGTACTTGGGCGGTTTCGATCTTATATGTCAAAACAATCTCAGGTTGTAAAATTAGTATCTCAGCCTAACAGCATGCATTCTTTAGGACTCGGTGCTTGATACCTGGGTATATTTAATGCTTGTGGACAATCTGCCCACAGTTGACATTACAGTGGAACATTCAACATTATTGCTGATGATGCAACCATTTGCTGGCACAATAGAGATCCTGATATTTTGAAAGACATCATTAACAGAAAACAGACACTTTTTAACTTGACCTTATATAATTCAAAAGAGAGTCCCGAGATATTTGTGTCAAGCTGACCTCAGAGATTTGTTTAGGCCACAATGGTTGATTTTTATGTGATAATTTAAAGTATACTATACCAATTAATATATGTATTTTGCAGATTTTCTGAAAAATAATAGAAAAATCGGAATTTTGTAGACTATAAAGTACGAAAAATCGAAAATAGACTGAAGCGCTTTTTCATTAAAACAATTTTAAAGGGTTTATTTTTCACCCCAGTAACTTAATTTTTTAAAAAACCAGATTAAATCTCAAAAATTTGCCAATATTTGATTACCGTGAAGACTCTAAAAACTCACAAATATACAGGTAGTATTTGTAGTTCTAAATTTGCTACTGAACCAGAAGTCGAATTAGAATGATTTATCAAATAATTTTGGCACTATATGGAACTATGAACACCAAATTTGAAATAAATATCTTAAAGCATAATCGAAATGACAGCTTGGAAAACCATCCATGGCACCCAGTACATGATATGTACAATATAGTCATTTTAACTAGTCCATATATTAATTTACTATATCTTTCTTATTTTTAGTTATCAAGTTATACAAAACATTAAAAACTATTTAAAAACTATCAAATGTTAAGATATAAATATAATTTGCTTTTTTAAAATGAGATAATAGTAGAATGGAACACAATAAGCAATACATATGGTTCAGATCATCTACAGATGAAAATTATCAGTCACATTGCTTCAAGATATATCCCTAAACTTTGAAAAAACAAATGAAATACAAAAAACCAATTAGGATTGTTTTTATGCAAAAAATATTTAAAAAAAACCAGTTTCAACTTTTAAAAACAACTGTTAGAGAAGACTTTATAAAGACTTTGACAGATATATTAGATCAGTCAATTCCAAAATTAAAAGAAAATACTAATAAAAAAAGAGGACAAATCTTGGTGGAATAAAAAGTATAACAATGTAGTTTTACAAAGACAACAAATGTATTTAATTTATTTATATAACCCCAATCTTAAAAAAGTAATTAACTATAAAAAAGCAGAAGCCATAGCAAAACAAAATACTAAAAAACGAAAAAAGAAAAATTGACAAAATTATTGCCTATCTTTAAAAAAAAAACACCCCAATAAAGTAATTACAACAAAGAGTTAATAGCTTTAAAAATCGAAAACAAGAGATTAGAATACTTAGTAGTTTAAAAGATCCATGAGAAAGAGGAATTCCAAGTAAAAAACCTTCAATCGACCAAGTAACTAGACACTATGGAGACATTGAAAGAGATTAAAATGATTAAAATTTAAAACAAAAAATATTTAAAATATATACTTATATAATCCTTGTGTGCTCTATATAGGAATAGCTAGAATAGGACTACCCAAGGAAGCATTTTAAGCCCCTATCTTATACATATTCTACTCACATGATTTGGAATTACTATTTAACAATATCAAAATCCTCCAATTTGCAGATGATGTATGCATAAACTCGCAAAATACATCAACAGATAATTGCAACAATAACATGAAAAGACCGATTCCAGAAGTCCTACACTGTTTTAATCAAAATGAACCGTCCGAAAAAAAATTTCGCTTTGTGCAATACCAGGAAAAAAAGTGTGCTACTGAACATCATAACAATGTCCAAGGACGTTCAAATACACTATAGGAATACGGTCAAACTTCTCGGAGTAATTTTAGGCAAAAATTATTATGGAAAGACCACATAAACTGCCTAACTAAAAAGACAGAAAACAATCTAAATATTTAAAGGGTGTTTAGCCACCAAAAATGAGGAGCTGATCGGACATTGCTATAATGTTTTATAGAGCATATATGTTGGATCTAGTTTGGATAATGGAAGCCAATTTTACACATTTAAACAAAATTGAAATAATTAAAAGCAAATATTTAACATTGTAGGAATTTTAAAAAGTAAGCCTATTCCTACCATGGAAACAGAAACAACAGAATCACCTCTTTCGCTAAGAAGTTAATGTAGGAAAATTAACATTTATAGTCCCATCTCAGTTACATGTGAGTCCTATAAATTTATATTATATTTGGATAATAACATACCTGCAGTTCATTGTACTTTATGTAATCATCTTTATTGTAATTAACTCTAACTAAACTTAATTTTAACCACAAATAGTCATCAGCAGTTCTCGCCACTTCAGAATGTTCATCTGAAACATCACAACAACCCAAAACAGACCAAATAATTCTCTTGAATGGATCAGTTTCATTTCTTACAAATCGTCGATATGAAAACCTATAAAACAATACTTATAATTAAAATAGTCAAACTAAAAAAATCCCTATTTTATTTAACTATTAAAAAGGACATAACCCTATATTAATTAGGGTAACGATTTATTTCACGCCTGAGCTTTTCCACATATGTCTGGTAACAATAAAAATACTAACAAAAAACTACTAGGTAATGTGAGTGACTTATTTGTGAACTAAAACATCAACCTAAACAAAATCCTACCAAAACAAATAAAAAAGGTAGACTGTGGACTGAATTGAAATTCCACTTTCACTTATAAACAATTTTTCACCTAATTAGTTTATCATAATTATTAATCATGTGTTAACCTAATTAATTAAAAAATAAAATTAAAACCTCAATTTGAGAATTAAATATTAAAGTCTTTTAGTTATTTCCAATATTCGCCGCTGAGAACAAAACCAAAAGAAACTGATGAATGATATTAGTATTAAAAGTACCAATTCTGAAATATAGGACCCATCAACAGCAGGCAGTGGTCGTAACCGAGACCTGTCGGAGTTCGCCGACCATGCATCACAACGTTGCATGGTTATTTCTCGATGCACTTTTTGAAGTATATTGAGGATAAATGTAAATTCATATTTAAAGATTTTTCGAGTGTAGCAGTAGTAAAAATGTATATACGTAGTAAAATGCCAATAAAAAATTCCATATTTATTTTTACTTTATGTGATATTTTTGCTTAAGTGACAACTCTGTAGGTTTTCGCCAACGTCTTAATGTATTTAATCTTTAATTTTTCAAGTGAAAACTATAACAAAAATAAAAAAGGGTATGATAACACGTCTGTGGGCTGAGAGCTTTAATTTCAAAATACATCAACAGTCAAAATTGTTAAAGGAGGAGCTGCTGGGGAAACTGGAAAAAAGTCGCCCTGCGTTTTAAATATATACATTTTTAAACTATCCATGGCTATTGCTGGTTCGGACGCTTCAAGGAGAAAACAACGGAACGTGGTAATTGGTAAAAAATTAAGGACAAGTGCCTTTAGAAAAACCTGGAATAAATATCGTTTTTTCTTTCGTTCTCAATAGAGTTGTAAAATTGTATGTAGTAGTGTATATATCGTAGTCTTATAATGAAATTCGTCTTTTCGCGAAGATCATGAAGTAAGAATTGAGTAAAAAAATGAAATTGCACAATATGCCAACGCTCTTCGTTAAAAGCCCAAACGGTTGCGATGTATTGCCGTATTGTGTACAACACAATCTATCTAAATTAAAATGTCGCAGGTTCGTGAAGTGCCCAAAAAAAAAGGCATTTTGTGTTTAGATCACATATATAGTCTTATAATGAAATTCGTCTTTTCGTGATGATCCTAGTCAGTTCGTGAAGCGTCGGCATATTGAGTAAAAAAAAATGAAGTTGTACAATCTGACAACGCTCTCCATTAAAAGTCCAAACGGTTTTGACGTATTGTCGTATTTTGTACAACACAATCTATCTAAATTAAAATGTCGCAGGTTCGTGAAGTGAAAAAGAAAAAAGGCATTTTATGTTTAGATCACATATATGAGCATACTATCAACACAGTATCTGTATAGTAACAAAAAAGTGCAGATCACAAAATAAATATTATAAGAATATATTGTACGAAATTTTTATAATAAAAGTAATATTTAAACAAAATAGAATATTATAATATATAAACAATACAATTATAAAACTTTTATCACATCCTTTACACTGCAGGTTTGCTTTAAAGAACTGGCACAGTAATTCTAAGTAAACTACTTCCCACAAAAACTACGTAGTATTTACTTGGTACATATCTAATTTAATTGCTTCATACCTATCTAATTTAATTGTTGTATATTGTATGGCTTATAACAATTACACACATTCATTAAACAACTTTTGTTCATTATTTGTCTTCATAATATCTGGAAATAGAAGCAAAGGAAATTACAAATTTTAATACAAATCAAAACAAATACAACTCAATAAGTAAAATACATTATTTCATTAAGAGGGAACTGCACGCAGTATTATGGATCATTTGCAAGCCTTCCGCCGCTGCAAAATTATGTCAAAACTATAAGAGATATGTATTAGCTTCAATGTGATTTCAATAGGGAAATATGTATAGTTGGGCGCTAAATGCGATTTTTTATGAACAAATCAAATCTAGAATTATAAAATAGAAGTAGATTTGTTCATTTTCGACCATAATGATAGTCAGATTGTGTTACACGCAATACGCCGAATCTTTATGGGCTTGTCATGAAGAGACTAGGCAGATTCTGCAAACTCATGTTTATGTAATATACCGACACTTCATGAACTGACTAGGATCTTCTCGAAAAGATGGATTTCACTATAAAACTATGACATATATAATTAGTTCGGTTGTTGCTATTTAGTAATTTATTATTTCAGTTAGGAATATTTTTTCTTGTTGAAGAAGATGGAAAATATGACTAAAAACAATGAAAAGATATACTTCTAGAAACATTTACCACTATATAGGTATGGTTATCATCAATTTGCCGCTGAACCGCAAGTCGAATTAGATTGCTTTACAAATTATTTGAGCACAATATGGAACTATGAACTCAAAATTTGAAATAAATATCTTAAAGGATAATCGAAATAACACCTTGGAAAACCATCCGTGTCACCCGGTATATAATATGTGATAGTAATTTTAACTAGTCCATATATAAATTTGTTATAACTTTCTTATTTTTCAAAATATCGAATTGATCCAAAAAACAAAATTTATGGATATTTATCAAGTTTTACAAAACATTAAAATGTATTTAAAAACTGTCAAATGTTAGGATAAATATATAATTTGCTTTTTCAAAATGAGACCATAGTAGAATGGAACACAATAAGCAATATATATGGTTCAGATCATCTACCGATAAAAATGATTTGTAACATTGCTCCAAGATATATCCCTAAAATTCGAAACAACAAATGGAATACAAAAAAAACAATTAAGATTGTTTTTATGCAGATAATATTAAAACAAATTTCAAGTTTCAAGTTTTAAAAACAACCATTACAAAGATTTTATGAAGACTTTGACGATCAGTCAATTCCAAAATTAGAAGAAAATAGTAATAAAAAAAAGAGGACAAATCTCGGTGGAATAAAAGGTATAACAATGTAGTTTTACAAAGACAATAAATGTATTTAATTTATAAATATAACCTCAAGTTAACTATAAAATAATCTATGAAAAATCCTGGAAACAATTAAGAGGACATTTACCAATCTGAAATCAAGTAGAAACAATAATTTTTTCTCAATATTTTATTTGGGATAAAATTAGTGACAAAATAAATATACAAATATATACATTTCTGAGATATATTTTTATAGATATTTATTCCACGTTTTTGCAAAATTTATTCAGTTTCTCTAAAAACATATGTTAAAGTATGCAATAGAATAGTTTTAGAAAATATTATATTTATTAATGTACCTAATATTATCTTCCAATTTTGTAATATCTGGATTATTGGGATTTTTCAGTTTTGCTTCTAGTATCGACACTATTTCATTATATTCTGTCAAGCAACTCTTCTTAAGACAGTGTATTGCCGCTGAGAGATCTCCGGACCTTAGGCAATAGTAAACCTTAAAAAATATACACGTTAAAACAGGCTCATCACCCAATCTTACCAGAAAAAAATCGTTAGTTTCCTTACCATTGGCCATAAAGGTCGGTCATCTATATTTCCATCTTTTAAACCCAAATACTCCCCCTGAAGGCGAAGACCCACAAAACTTCTGACTAAGGGATAAGTTCCTGGTATTCCGCCCCTACTGGCCTGCACTAGGTTTTCGTTCACAATGTTATTCATATAAGTTTTGTACCTATAAAGACAGCATATTATGTCAATTACTTAAAACGTTTTTTGGTTTACAAACTTTTATTGTTGAATTTGCTTTGTACCCTGTATATTGAATCACATATTTTTTTAATAAATCTCAATATTGAAATAAGCAAAACTTTTTAAGAAGAATAACTTTTTTGCTAAAGAGGAAAATAAAAAATTTTTTCATTTGTTAACTAAAACTGAACAGACTTTGTATACAGTTGTTCCACTGGATCTTTACCCATGCATAATCAATTGATGAAATATCAAAGACGTGTTTTATAAACACTGTATTTTTTTATCGATTAGTAATTCCCCATATCAATAATGAAAAAAGGACGAAACTTGAAATATTGTCTTTCGAGCCTGAATACATGCAAGAAATATGTTAAGGGAATAATAAACACATCCTAGACAAAGATTTCAAGATAGCCAGCCATCATGGATTGAATTATAATGCCTAATTTAACTTTCAATTTATGGTTATAGTTGGATTTGACATTTGTTATTATCGTCGTTTTTCGAATAATAATTTAAATAATAGTACTGGATCAAATAATGTAAATAATATTACTGGAGCAGCGGTGCAGCCACAACAGGCCCAGTTGATGACTAATTTGCAACTTTTCAATTTTTCAATCATTTCTGAAATTTATTCACGTAATATTACAGTGGCACCTCAATTGTCTAAGGGTCCCCAATTAATTATTACCCCGTTTGTCTTTAGATGTCATTTCAGGTTGGTCGTATTTGTGATTTTATACACTTTTATGCTGTAAAGTATATTAATCAAATCTTTGAATCAGTTATTTTAGGACGCTATTCTACTTTTTGTCGCTAGTAAGTATTTATTGCCATTCATTATTAATCATTTATTAATTTGACAAGTTCTAATAAATCAAATCAAATCTTACTAATTATCGTTTGGTCTAAGTTTTGATTTGATTCATATAAATATGGATTATCACTAATGGGTAAGGACCAGCGCCCCACTGTATTTAACTTTATATTATACTTGTATGGTACATAGCAATAACGAATTTCAAGCATGCTTTAAATTAAATTATATTGACTTAAAAAATCTCCCACATTTTAAACCGTTGATAAAAACGCCTAGTTAACGTAATAAAAATTATATTGCTTAATGTAAAAGAACAAAGAAGCATTTTGTTTTTGCTATGTTTTGCAAATAATTTTTAATACAATCAATGGGTCATGTCTATGTTATAAATGATTATTAGTCGGTATGCAAAAACCTTGGCTTTGAGGTATAAAATGAGAAAAATCACAAAAGATGCAATGAAACATTAATTTATTTTAATATATGTCTCAACAATGAATACTCGCCACCGTTTTAACTTCCTAACTCAACTGTGGGATGTTTTTCTGCAGCAGTCTGTACAACTAAAACAGTGGCAAGAGTTTTTTTTTAGAAGTCAAGTGGACGCTTGTTTTTAAATGTAGAGTTAACTTATTTTGTACAAAACTTGTACAGATTATATTAGCTGGATCCTCAAAAGGTCCAAGCAGCAACGTCAAACAGCAAGCAGTCTGCGAAAGACAAATCCTTTCCGGGCAGGAAGCCTATCAAAAAAAAGGCCCAAAAAATAACAATGGGAACGTCAAGGACGCAAAGAACCCCAAGAACCAGAAAGGTCCTGGCGTCCCAAACCACCTCCTGGCGCCTCGGGAGGATCTAGTGGCGGCTCCCCAAAAGGGAAAAAGCCACAAGGAAAAAGGTAACCGCCTGCATCAGTTTGACAAATAATAAAGTCAAACTGTTACAGGCTGTCAAACTGCTACAGGCTAACCTGCAGCATGCCAGGGCAGCTACACATGTTCTGAGCAATGCATTTAACAAGGAGCAAATCGACATTGCCCTTATCCAGGAACCTTGGACATACATCTACTTCGGACCGAATCATGGGTCTAGGTAAATCTCTTGGTAAGTTAATTGGATGCAACTCGGAGGGAAAACCTAGAGCGTGTATCGTTATCAAGAACATAAATTATTTTCTGCTTTCAGATTTCTGCACAAGAGACGTGGCAGCTATACACGTCTCACTGCCGGATAGGGAGTGCAAGACTGAGTTGATCGACTGCTCTGCTTATTTACCCGGCGACAGGGACGCAGAAGAACCGCCTCCGAAAGCAGTGCGCGACTTAATCGCGCACTGCAAACGAAAGAGATTACAGTTAGTGATTGGATGTGATGCCAATGCACACCATGTAGCATGGGGAAGCACGGACATCAACCAAAAAGGTTGAGTAACTTTTTAACTATTTAATGGGAAAGGGACTCGTAAAAAACTCGGGGTCTGAACCAACTTTTATTACTAGAGTTAGGAAAGAGGTTCCCGATTTAACAATTAGTACAAACTTTATTAGCAATAAAATTTCTGACTGGAAGGAGTTACCTGAACCATCGTGCTCAGATCATAGTCACGCGACGCAAGAAGCACAGATTGGAACGGCTATAAAACGTCTCTACAATCCAATCTTTGCCAGGCGTCTACCTCAATCAATAATCGTGAACAACTAGAGTTTGTGACGGACCAAATCACAACCGCCAGAATCTCATCATATCACGAAAACTGTCCACTGAAGGTTAAAAAAGACAATAAAAATACACCCTGGTGGAACAATAACCTGAATAAATTAAGAAAAGAAGTTCGTAGACTGTTCAATCGAGCTAAAATAACAGGTAAATGGGACCAATATAGAACTGCTTTAACAAACTACAATAAAGCAATCAGGAAAGCCAAAACAGAGTCGTGGAAAAGGTTCTGTGAGGGTATATCAGATATACCCACCAGTGCCAGAGTCCACAAGATTCTGTCCAGGGAGCCTGTTCGGGAACTGGGATCGCTAAAACGACCAGATGGAACCTTTACAGGCTCTAGGGAAAAAACTTTGAAGCTTTTAGCACTAAATCATTTCCCAGGTAGCCTAATAATGGATAGTCGGTCAACTTTCCATTTTGTAGGTCGACACAAACGACCTCACAGAGATTATTGGCTGACTGCCAACAAAATAATTACAGTAAGGGTGGTTCGAATTCTTTTTGGCCATTCAAATCGCCTGGGGAGGATGGAGTCTTTCTAGCTCTGATACAAAACGGGTTGGACGCACTCCTTCATTTCATAACAAGACTATTCAGAGCAAGTCTGGCATGGAACTATATACCGGCCAAATGGTCTACCAAGTTTGCTTAGACCAATAAGTCTGATCTCTTTTCTGTTGAAAAGCCTGGAGAGAATCCTCGATGAGCACACCAGGGACGTAGCTCTTAGAACACATCCGCTGAGTGAGCATCAGTATGCTTACCAAACGGGCAAATCAACAGAACTGGCTCTCAACAATCTTGTTGAGGGCATAAAAAACTCTCTAGAAAACAAGGTGATTGCAGTCGCTGCATTCTTAGATATCGAGGGAGCATTTAACAATGCCCTTTCTGGATCACTCTACGATACAATTACTGAAAGAGAAGAGAGAACCCCTTATATGTGGCTGGATACAGGAAATGCTTGAAAACAGGAAAATAACAACATCTCTACAGGACGAGACATTGAGCTTTAGAGCTGCTAGAGGATATCTACAGGGAGGAGTGTTATCGCCCTTGCTGTGGTCACTACTCGTGGACAATCTGCTGGCTGTGGTTAGGCTGTGGGAGGTTGATCTGCAGGCATATGCCGATGATCTCGTCATCATAGTAAAAGGAAAGGCTGAAGAGGAAATCTCAGCAACCCTTTAGGAAGTACTGAACAACACACTAACATGGTGTGAGAGAGAAGAGATGTCTATCAACCCTAAAAAAATGGTACTAGTCCCCTTCACAAAGAAAAGGAATCTGGAGAGATTTCGACCACCTTCCTTACGGAGACAGGTGATACCATTTTGAGCTGAAGTGAAATATTTGGGAATTATCCTGGATAAAACGCTGAACTGGAATGCTCATCTGAATAAATAATTCAGAAAGCTAAACTATCCCTGTGGACCTGCCGTAAAATCTGCGGGAAGTTATGGGGTATGAGACCAAAACAACTATATTGGCTGTACCTAACGGTCATAAGACCAATGATAGTCTATGGTTCTGTAGCCATGGAACTCCTTTTGAAACTTCCACCACTCCACCTATTTGTGGAAGGGGAAGCAATGAGGACAACATACAGACTCCACCATGTTAAAAACAGCATGGTGGATAGCACGAGTCACATGGAATCATCCAACATGCTGAAAGTTGTGAAAAACCACTACATGTTAAGAATGCCATCGGATCTGCTACCAAAAAGTGTTAGTGCACAGCAACCCTACTCCGTGATCTTCCCAGGGAGAGAAGAGTGGGATCAGAATAAATCTGATCTACTTAAAGGAGAGCTGTGCCTATTCACAGACGGCTTCAAAACCAATAAAGGTGTAGGAGCTGGAATCCATGGGGTAAGACCGAAGGGTAATCTGTCAGTAACCCTGGGAAATAACACCTCAATATTCCAAGCAAAAGTCCATGCTATCGAATTGTGTGTTAGAATGTTGCAGGATCAACAAATAACACATAAAACGATAAAAATATTCTCGGATAGTCATGCGGCCCTTAAAGCAATTGAAGCGAGTCATTATACATTCAAAACAGTTTGGAACTGCCAAAAGGCACTTGTTGGACTGGGGAGCGACAATAAAATCGCTCTTATCTGGATACGGCCAAGCGCGCAATTTCTGTACCTGGTTGAGAAAAAAGCTATGTATGGAGGATGACGAGACAGCCAGACATGTGCTATGTGAATGCCCGGCAGCCGCAGGATCAGGTTCTTTATTTTCGGTAGAGATATCCAGCTGCCCGAGAACTTGAAGAATGGGAGGTATTCTTCAAATGCAATGATGACTCATTGAGGATTTAGAGTTGCTTGGGGAAGTGTAAACATGTGAGCCACAATATACCAGAGTCGCAGTGGCAGGTCGGTTTGATCCACTCACTTTTAACCTAACCTAACCTATACATTCTCTTATAAATTCGCCATCTGAGAAGGGTTTTGACTTGGAAGCAATTTTTTCTGATATAACTGACCTTCACACTGGTTTCACTTTCAATATGTTGTCTCTTGAATGTAGATTACTGCATATGTAGCTGTTTTTTCAGAGCTTCAACTTTATCCAGATGCAACTGCCCCTGAATGAATTTTTTAGGGTTATTTGTTTTATGTCTTTTTAAATTGCACTATTTATAACAGCAATCGAATTGCGACACATCAAATATATGGGTTAATTTTGAGGCAAATAAAAAACACAAGATATGTAATTTTAATTTTGTAATTTTATAGTTATATAGTAACAATATGAGGTTGTCCTCTATGTTGTGTAGTGTTTCACCTGTTTTCATTATAAATCCAACTTTGGTGAGTTTTTCTACACCAAACAACATACTCTTAGCACTCTACAGACAAGATCAACAGATATCGCAGCCTTCAAACTACAAGTTCCCTTCTCACATGCGAAGAATGTATTTAACCCTGAAACTTGGACAAAATTCACAATAATACGTCCCTATCAACCCCCCCAGATTGGACTCACGAAATTTTCCAGTCCCGGACCTACCACAGGCCCACATTTAGCATTCCAAGTCAATCTGGAGAAGGAAAAAGAAGTTACTCTAAGAATATTTTATATGAACATACGATCCATAAGATATAAAAAAGGTGAATTAGAATCCTACTTTTCAGATAAAAATAAGACCATTTTTTAACTGAACCTGAAATATACTTTCTTAAAATCGATAACTATGAAATCAAATCTTATTTCTGTAGAAAAACAACTGAATGCGGAGGTACTGTCATTTTGAGCAGGCCCAACCTGGTGTGTGTCGGAAGGGGGGACCTGGTTGCTTTGTCCATAGAGGGCCAGTGTGAGGTTGCAGCGATTGATATTGAATCCTTAAAACTTATCATTGTAACAATTTACAGACCTCCTAACGGAAACTTTGATATATTTATAGACACATTATATTCTCTTATAACAAAAATAAATAACAATTCGTACACAGTTATAAACAACGACTTTAATGTTCATTTTAACAAAAATAACAATTCAAAATATTTAATTGATTTCATGCAAAGCTTTGGTTTCAAAAAAATAAATCTCTGTACCAACGTGCAGGAACAATACCCTTGATAATATATTTGTAAATTTCCACAAAGATTTAATATTTCAACACAGATAGACAACCCGTATCGTTCTGATCACTGCGCAATGGTCCTTTCAGTAGAATTATGGGAACCACAAATAACCCCCGAGGTCATACAGAGTAGACCATATACGGAATCTGGGAAATTTTTAATATACAAGCTTCTTTCGAATGTAGATTGGTCTTTCATTGACTGTGGAGAGCTTTCTGCAGATGAAAAATTTAATTTATTCAACCAAATAATAATCGATGGAATGGAAATAGCATTCTCCCGAGTCACTAAAGTCAACGCGCAAAAATTCAAAAAAACTAATTGGTTCACACCAGAGATTTTTAGAATGCGTGAAACACTAAAATTACTCAATGAAATGTACCAATGTAGACCCACAAATAACTTACAAGAGATAAAAAAATTCAGAAACCAATAGACATATAATTTGCAAATCAAAACAAAAAGCCAATGCTGACTTTATAACAAATTCAAACAATACAGTACAATCTTCCTGGCAAGAAAACTCAAACAGAAAAACAAACAAAAAAATTCATACTGATCTATCTGCAAATGATTTCAATAACTTTTTCATTTCGATACCACAAGATCTAATCTCACCAATTCCAAACACAAATAATCACAATAATTTTATAGAGGTATTTGTAAAAAATATAAACATAAAAGATAATTTCTCATTCCATGAAGTTAGCCCTGTAGTAGTTAGAGACATAATAAATAAATTAAAAAATAAATTAAAAAATAAACCCAGCAGGGATGTATATGACATCAATATTGAGCTGATAAAGTACTTAAAAAATATCTTGATCTCTCCCCTAACTAGAATGGTCAACTAGTATATAAGAGCCAGTATTTTCCCTAATTGCCTTAAAGTTAGGAAAATAATTCCAATTCCCAAAAACGGAGATTTAAATGAGCCTAACAATTTCCGGCCAATAGCGTTAATTCCTATTCTATCAAAAATTTTTGAAGCAATTTTAAGGGAACAGCTATATACATATTTTTAATCAAACAACTTATTCTCTCAATACCAATTTGGCTTTAGAGAGAAAAAATCCACCACAAAGGCCATCTTAAACATGTTGGATGGCATAGTCCGGGCTTTTGAGAGAGGACAGCACACAAAAATGGTGTGCTGTGATCTCTCAAAGGCTTTCGATTGTGTTTCACATCACATCCTGCTGGAAAAATTAACACATTACCGGATTAATTATCGGAGTATAAACCTGCTCACCTTTTTCAAAGACTTCTCAGACTATGCTTGCCCTGAGCACGGAGTCCCTCAAGGATCACTATTACCTCCTTTATTATTTCTTATTTATATTAACGACACAGAGCCAGCCGTCCCAGGACAGTGTCTGGGTCTATTTGCAGATGATACTGCACTTCTTGTTCACGATGAAGACTAACACATCTGATATCGAGAACAGAGGACAGTCCCAGATGTCTGCAGAACTGGTTTGATATAAGAACCATATCTGGCTTAGGTTTTCGTGATGTAAACAGAAATTCAAAAACTTAAAAATTTTAACTATACCATCATTTTTCATATATGAATGTCTTGTTCTCATTCACAGTAACCAAAGTAACCTCCAAACAAATAACCAACTTCATGACCACAATACAAGACATGGTACATAACACATAAGACCAGAATTTCTTAGACTAAAAAAATCGGAATTATCTACCAACTACTATGGCATAAAATGTTTTAACATATTACCTAACAATATCAAACAGTTAAAATCAAATCAATTTAAAACCAATATTAAAAAATTACTCATTTCATATTGGAGGAAGCCTGCTTGAAACTGCACAGTGCTTACAAACTCCTACATAGCAAACATTTTAACTGCAGATTGAAATTTTATAAACCTGTTTTAGTCTTTTGATTATTAGTATGCAACAAGTTCATGTTTGTGCTGTATACTTATATTTAGTGATGTTCAAATAGTCTTTACCTTTGTTTTATACACCCTTTAAATATATGTTATACTTATTTTAATTGATTTTGCAAATTACATGTTAATATTATTGTTTAGTTGTGACGTGTGCAAAAATTTGTAGAAATTTATCGCATAAATAAATGAAATCAAATGAAAAATGAAATGAAAACCATTAACACATACCTTTATATTCTCTATAACACATACCTTTATATTCTTTATAATTTGTCCTGCATGCTTTTGTCAACATAATTATTGTATTGTTGACAATAAAGTGCATTTTGATTTGATATATAGTTTTTCCTCTTACCTATCTTCCAAATACTTTTTTCCTTGGGCAACTAAATCTTGAATGACTGGCTTGCTATTTCTAGCTTTCACTGGATCTTCTGAATGTGGAAAAGGAGACAGCTGAACCATATATTTTATTATTTCCCACATGTCTTTTACTTTCTAAAACAAAAATTAATATACATATTTTCTTATGTACTTAAAGTCAAGTTTCCATATGTACAAGATAAATGATTTTCGTGAATTTACAATAACCAATAAATAGTATACTATTAATAAATACACACCTTTTCTATTGTTTATATGGACTCAATATACAAGACATTAGTTATATAAAAATTTACAATGTAACAGTGGCCTTCGATCGCCAAATTAAGGAAACCAGGCAAAATAATCACCTATTAAATAAGAATTGAGAGATTTTCTCAGGAAGGATATATCAAGGGTCCAATGGTTGGCTCTAATTTGCGAGTCGCGCCTCCACTACAGAATATGAAGGAATTTTTTCATTCTTTAAAATCTAAAGTGTATATGTATACGTCATAGAATATACAGGTAGTAACAGTGACTATAAAGTATGAAAAACAATTCTTGAGATGTCATAAATATACTTTCATGAGAATAGGAGGAATTAATTACTGTCATGCATATTTTGTTGATAATAATTTTCAATATTAGTCATGGACTGTGGTTGCTGAAATTTATTTTGGGGAGTGTTACTGATAAGTCAGATTTGTGTGATCTCGACAATTTAAGCAATAAGGATGATTTTGTATAATAGTGCTTGAATCAACGCCGAAAGAAATAGATTGTTGTTTGATTTAACCATATCAATTCAGAAGTAGGGATAAAGACCTATAAATATATACAGGGTGTCCCACAACGAACTGCGGCGATCGATTTCTCAGAAAGTAGGCTTTAGAAAAATTTGAAATTTTGGCAACTAACCAAAGTCGATGGGGGCAATTCGCGCAAAATATTTTCAAGATGGCGGCACTTCCGGTAACCGGAAGTAGACGTCAACTTTCTTATTTTAAATGGAACACCCTGTATATAATCGAATTTTTGGATTCCTCGAAAAATTCTAGGTATATTTCATGTATAATATCCTATACCTAAGTTTAACTGTTTTTGAGATATTTTGAATTTTATGTAAAAAATGACGTTTGCAGGTCTAGACATAACTATAAATATCTGCTTATCGAAGTCTCTATTATTTATTTGCGGTTGGCTTCCTTGTCCAAAAGGGTACACTTTAGCGGCCTGTGCAGATATTTTTATAATAAATAAATAATACCAGACGGCTTCTAAGGCCTGGCGAGAACAAAACCAATTGGTTACTATAGAAACGTAATATTTATTGTCGTTTGAAAATTACCTACTAAAATATTATTTATTTTCTATAGTAATTATAATAATTATTAAACTAATAATCATGCTAGGGCGATTAAATTACACAAACGAGGATTATTTGAATTTATTTATTATCTATGGGGAATCTAACAGAGTTTTAACAAGAACATGCCAGATATTTGCTGATAGATATCCAGATAAACATAAACCGTCACCGAACAGCGTTAAACAAATGTTGGAAAACTATAAAAATGTTGAAACCATGAAGACAAAAATTAATTAAAGAAAGCCTATTCCCATTATAGTCTAGTCTACACAAGAGCACAACTTATTTTTTCAATAAATGTTGAAAATGTCCATCTTGTACTTCCAAACATTTTTCGCATCTCCGAATAAATCCCTCATGGGTGGCCGCTCTAATTGAAGCTGGAGATAAACTTCCGAACGCGTCCCTTACCCTTGCCATACAGACCTCTTTCGTTGTTACTGGATTAAAATAAACGACTCCTTTTATCGTTCCCCATATAAAATAGTCTAAGACTGTCAGATCGGGGGAACGAAAAGGCCACAGGAAAGGTCCATTGTTGGCAATCCACTTGTCGTAAAACGTAGCTTGTAAAAAGTTAGTAACTGCAACGGTTCTATGTGGTGGGGCGCCATCGTGTTGGTAGAAAATTTGACTATGTTCTGCCAAAGGTAAATTACTTAAATATTCGTTGTCCAACTCTTCAAGAATATTCAGATATCTTTCTCCTACAAAAGTTTATAGACATAATTTTACGGAAAGGAATGCTTTGATAATATTCATCGATTTATTGATTTAAGAAGAATCAAAATTCAATTAATTTAATCTGAAGAGTGCTCAATAAGGAGGTTTCGTATTTTATGACTTTCTAAAGAACCCTGTATAAATAGCTTGTAAATATCTAACTAAAGATAACTTTCCTATAAAACTTGGAACTTGTTTTAGATATGATGTGTTATGGTCCTCGTCTGTGTAATTTAATCGCCCCAGCATGATTATTAGTTTAATAATTATTATAATTACTATAATAAATAAATAATATTTTAGTAGGTAATTGTCAAACGACAATAAATATTACGTTTCTATAGTAACCAATTGGTTTTGTTCTCGCCAGGCTTCCCTATCATGGCCAACTAACAAGAAAACTTAGAAGCCGTCTGGTATTATTACAATAAAAAATGTTAAATTGTCAATAACTCAAAAACTACAAATTTTTGGAATGGACAACTTTATACAAAGTCATCCTTATTTTAAGTGTTAAATAAGATAAAATTTTAAAAAATTGGGGGTTTCCGTTTGAAAAAAGTAACTTTTAACGATTTTTTAAAGTATATTTATAATCTCAGTTTGATCACCCTATATTTATTTATTATAAAAATATCAGCACAGGCCACTAAAGTGGATCCTTTTGGACAAGGAAGACACCCGCAAATAAATAATAGAGACCTCGATAAGCAGACATTTATAGTTTTATCTAGACCTGCAAACGTCATTTTTTACATACATTTCAAAATATCTCAGAAACAGTTCAACTTAGGTATAGAATTATTATACATGAAATAAACCTAGAATTTTTCGAGGAATCCAAAAATTCGATAATATACAGGGTGTTCTATTTAAAAAAAAGAAAGTTGACGTCTACTTCCGGTATAACCGGAAGAGCCACAATCATATATTTGCGAGAATTGCCCCCTCGACTTTAGTTAGCTGCCAAAATTTCAAATTTTTCCAAAGCCTACTTTCTGAGAAATCGATCGCCGCAGTTCGTCGTGGGACATCCTGTATACTTACTGTATATATATATATATATATATATATATATATATATATATATATATATATATATATATATTTTATATATATTTTTTGCTTTGCTTTGTTTAGTAAAAATTTAATATTAGTGCTGCATATTATCACAGAAACGTGACGGAAGGCATTAATATGATAATATAGAATATATCGCATTATGTGTAAGACATCTAGGTAACCGAAAACAAAGCAGAGTGAGTCACCAATATGCTAATTACTTTCTGAAAAAATAACAGCTAGTACAAGGAAAAGGTAAAACATAAAATCCTACATAAAGGCAAAATTTTGTGTATATTATTTTATAAATTAAATATAAAAAGTTAAATAAGCATGAAATATTTTTGTTCATCCTTACTGCTTAACTTGTTGAAACCACACTAAGCTGACTTATCAATAACACTCTCCGAAATAAATTTCGACAACCACAGTCCATGACTAATATTGAAGAGTATTATCATCAGAACATGCATGACAGTAATTAATCTATTGCATATTATTTAAAATCTTTACATTGAACATTAAATTGCTTGCAATCTGCAAATTAATGGCTGATAACAGAATATTTGTGGTGCTGGAAGCTGCTGGTAATTCTACCTCTTTATTCATTTATTCATCCATCTGTGGATTCTTCTAAATATTCTTCTGCAATCAACGTTGATTTCCACCCCTCCAATCTTTCAATATTGTGAGCCAACATCGTCGCCAAATTTTGGGAATTCGAAAATAATATCAACACCAACAGGTGACTGTTAGGCGAAGTTAATTAAATTTTTTATTGTTATATATATTTTTGTGCATATATTAAATAATTTAAATAATCATTTAAAAGACAAAATATACATTTTTTACAAACACAAAATAGCACTGTATCGAGCACAACATACTTTAAATAATAATAAATAAAATAATAATAATCAAAATACAAATTATTATAAAACATAAAAGAGAGCTCTAGTGAGCATAAAACCATTGACATCAAATAAATCTCTAGTGAGCATACAATTTATTAATAAAAGGCCTCCAGAGAGGTTAAAATAAATTAATAAATAATGAAAAGCCTCTAAATACTCAGTCAAAAATTAAATACTGGTATCATCTTTTTTTTACAGGAGAAATAGCCAGCAGTTCCAAGAGTCTATTCCAAAATATTCTTTCAGAGATTATTAATGATAAATCAGCTTTGTGTGGCCCTGATAAGTTAAGCAATAAGAATGATTTTGTATAGCAATGCTTGAATAAAAGCTGAAAGAAAGACATCCTTGTTTGATTTAACTGTAACATTACCTATAGTGACAACCATTTACAAGAGATCATTTTTTGGAAGTTCTTCCAGTTTATTATTATAATATTATTGCCAACTGATAAGTGCATTACAAAGAACCATAAAACAATAAAATGTATTGTAAAAAATATACATATTGCATAAAAATTACTAATAGCCAGATATTAGATTTGATACTTACAGCATCTTTAAATTCATTTGAAATACCACAAAATACACTAACAAGGTTGGGTTTGGGCATTCCCCTAACTAACTCAGTATTATATTCAATCACTTTCGAGGCATAAATCATCTCATTGGGGCCCATATGTGATATGGGCACTGATGGCTTCTCTATCAAAACACTCTGATGTTTGCCAAGTTCAACTGGTAATCCTGATCTACCACCAAGAGCATTTAGAATTTTTCTTTTTTCTTGCTTCCATTCAGCTTCTTGATGTTGCCAGGCATTCTCAAAAGTTGACCTAAGCATCTAAAAGTAAATAGTATATCATTAAATCAATGTTTTTTACTACCCCCAAAATAGTAAATAAATGAGTATTAATCCAACAATATTGAGTTTTACTGAAGTTCAGACAAACGAGGTTGGAATTAAACCACTCTTTAATGATTCTCAGGTCACTTACCATGGTCTGCCTTAGCTGCATAATCTCCCTGTCTTGCCACAATATAGACGTGTCATGAGCGAAAAAGGCAAAATCGCCAGACATGTTTAGGGTAACAAGGTTATTAATATAGAGTAGAAATAAAATAGGTCCTAAAACTAAGCCTTGTGGAACTCCAGTTATTGTGTAAAGCAAAGGACCTTGTTCCTGAGTGTACCACAGACTGAGAACGACCCTCAAGATAGGATCTAAACCAGGAGTGAGCCACACCTCGGAATTCATATCTCTCGAGTTTAGACAGCAGTATTCCATGATCCGCGCAATCAAAAGCCTTGGATAGATCACAGAACACAGCGGCCGATGCGCTGCCCCGATTCACCCCAAAATAGACTTCCTCAAGAAAGCTGTAGATAGCATCATGAGTTCCCTTCGCCGACTGAAATCCAAACTGTTTAACAGTTATAAGGTGAGATGACTGAAGAGTTCCAGACTTTTCTTTTGACAAAATTTTAGATAAAGTAGGCAGTAATGAGATTGGGCAGAAGTTAGATGGCTCCGCCGAGTCACCTCCCTTGAATAAGTGGTTTACTAATGCAGACTTTAAGCAAGTAGGAAATGTGCCACGCGACCAAGACTCGTTGATAGAAATTGAAAGCGCATCCAAGGCTCCATCAGGCAGCCGTAGAAGTACCTCAGCAGAGATTTTATTGTCCCCACTACATTTTTTACTTTTTATTTCAGAAATCACCTCTCTAATTTCATGCCTGTCTGATTGGAAAAAACAAAAAGAGCCTGTTAGGAACATTTTTAAGATAAGATAGTGGATAAGAGTTAGATGTTACATTTTTTGTTAGATCATTCGCTATATTACAATAGAATGTATTTAGATGCTCCAGATCAATATCATAGTTGCCATGAGACGACTTATTACAAAAGTCATTAATCATAGACCAACTCTCTCTTTGCTTATTCTTTGCCTTAGCGAGTCTATTTTTATAGTACGCATTTTTTGCAAATTTAATAAGTTTTCTACAGATGCTACGATATTTATTGCAATGCGAAATAAACCTAAGATTATCAGTACATTTTTTAAATAATTTAAAGAACGAAGATTATTCGCTGATTTTTTTAGAACTTTAGTAAGCCAGGATTTAATCTTTTTAGACTTTTTCTTAATCAAGCGCAAGGGAAAAGCACGATTGAACAAGTCACACAACACACTATAAAAGCTGGTGATTGGGTCTGACACAAGATCCAAATTTCGCCAATCTATATTAGGACACAAAGAATAAAATTTATCAAAACTAGCTGTACTGAAAATTCTACCGAGTCTATGCCTGGAAGTTTGTTTAGGAGCTTCTGCATTATTAATGATACAACTTACCCCTCGTGGTCAGAGACTCCAGCTTCTAAAACTGAACATGTTACATTGTCATAATTTGAACAAAAATAATCAATTGTGGTCAAAGAATATTCTGTGATCCGAGTTGGCTCGTCAACATGCATATGCAAACCATATACGTCCAAAATAATTTTTGATGAAGATGGAATATTTTATAGAATTAAGTCAAGATATTAAACATACACTGACGCGAAATGTGTCGCTTTTCGAAAATCATAAATCGCGAAAATAAACGAACTTTTTAACAAATAAACTATTATAAAACATTAAATAGACATTGTGTTACGTGCTAATACACATATTTTTGATATACCTGATTTCAGTGTTTAGAAAATTAAAATATGGAGTCCGACCAAGACGGCGACGACAAATCGTCTACGGAAAATGACTATTTGTGTGGTTACTGCAAGAAAAAAGTTATCAAAGACATTCAGATATGTGTAATTTGTGATAAGGCACATCATAAAAGCTGTTTCAAAAGATTAAATGGTTCTAAATGCAATACACAGGAAAAGGTAATTTGTTGTCTTGGTAAAAATGAAATTTTGAAATCAACATCACATATACATATCATCTGCGCTATAAAGGAAAATGAGGCGATGAAAAATTAAATAAAGCTACTGAAAACCATGGTAAAAGATTCAAATGAGAAAATCCTATTATTACAAGATAAACTCACAGGACAAAGTAACATAACCTATGCTGAAAAAACCAAAATAATTCCGGAGTCTGCAATGATAACGTCGTCAGCAACGAAAATAAACCTCCCTAACGTCATCATAAAACCAAGACTTCCACAAAACTCTCAGAAAACTAAGGAAGACCTACTTAAAGCCATAAACCCAGATAAAATACAGGTGGGCATAAAATCAGTAAAATTGGCTAAATCAGGAAATGTTCTAGTTACATGTTGAGAAATCTTTGAGCCACAGTTACAGTGTACAGATGACACAATTAAGAAAGCCACGTATCAAGATTATTGGTTGCCCAGCAGACATGGACAACTCAACTATGGAAAGATGTATAAAGGAACAAAATAACATACCGGATGATATGGACTTCAGAGTTACGTATATTAGGAAACCAAGACAAAATAATCAAAATCAAACTATCACCGCATTTGCCGAATGTTCACCTGACTGTTTTCATATGCTTATAAATATGAAAATGATATATATATAGGATGGCTTCGACTCCAAGTATATGAGGATCTCGAAGTTCTACGTTGCTATAAATGTCAAGCATATGGACACAAAACTGCTAATTGTACACTTAACTGGAGATGTTCAGTATGTGCAGAAGAACATCAAGAAAAACCATGCTCAAATGTAAGTAAATAAAAGATGTGTGAATTGTTTTACAGCTAATACTAAGTTTAACCTAGATCTAAACATAAACCATGAAGCCCAAGATAGAAACTGTCCTACTCTAAAATATTATAAAAATAAATTAAAAAATAGAACAAATTATGAAATTCCATGTAATTACGTTCATAATTTTAAATAGGTTTCTACAAGTTGCTTTATTAATTTAAATTTATGGATAATAACATAATAGATATACTTGATTCATTGGAATATGAAAATCAATGTGATAAATGGAAAACTACTGAATGTAATAAATTTATTAAGGAGGCGTCTCTTTTTTTCTGTAAAAAAAGTCTTTACATAATAAATCTAAATATAAGAAGCGTAAACAAAAACTTCGACACATTTTTAATATTCCTAGAGACATATAATCTAAAACAAGTAGATGTAATTATATTGGGGGAAACTTGGGATGTACTCTCAGTTAAAAACTTTACCATACCAGGATTTCATACTGTATATAACAGCAGCCGCATCAACTAAAATGATGGTGTTTTAATTTATATAAATTCCAGACACAACTATAATATTGAAAATCGTATTTTAAATAACTCTCAAGTAACTATAAGCAAAATCTTAATAAAAGTAGATGAAATAACATTTTCTATATTTGCATATTACAGATCACCGGTAACACAAATAAATTTTTTTATAGAGGATCTTGAAATATTCCTTACCACAAATAATGCTAGTAATGTTGATATCCTTGTAGGGGATATCAACATTAATATTCTAGATGCAAATAACCTACACACAAATAACTATCTGACAGTTATGTCGTCTCTTGGATTTCAGTCGTTAATAAATAGTTATACAAGGGTAACAACAGAATGTGCGAGTTGTATAGATCATATTTTCTGAAAAACAAAAACTCAAAAAGACACCCTTCAATACATGCCGCCTTTTGTAATTAATTCTGATGTGACAGATCACTATCCAGTGTTTCTTGATAATAAAACACATAAAACTACATCAGCAATATATGAAAAAGAAATATATGATAATAAAAAATTTAAAACAATTCTAAGTCAACAAAGTTGGGATAATGTTCTTGCCATAGAACATCTAGAAGAAGCCTATGTACAGTTTATTCAAATTTTAAAAAATATCTATAATGACTGCACTAATGCTAAAAAAACAACTCTAAGATACAAAAAAATTAAGCCTTGGATAAGTGCTGGTATAATTACTTCAATTAAACACCGGGATGTAATTAAAAGAAAAGCAATAAAAAGTAAAAATGCACTTTTATTTGCCCAATATAAAACTTTCAGAAACAGGCTTAAAAAAAACTTTTACAAAACAAAAATTAATGAAAATAAGAATGACCTGAAAAAAATTTACCAAATCATTTCTGACGCCACAAACGAAAACAAAAAATCAACAGGACAAAATTCAGATACTAAACAATGGAGATTCTTTTAAGAATGATAAGGACATGGCCAATTATTGCAATAATTATTTTATAAATATAGGCACTACAATGGCAAATAACATTAAAATCCCCAACATACCTTACATCTGTGATATTCCCAAAGTAAATAAATCAATGTTTCTTAGACCAATAGACAATAATGAGATTATTCAATATATCCAGTGTTTAAAAAATAATAAAAATAAAAATTAATGACATTAAACAATCACTTGATTCAAATAAAAAATGCATTGCTATATTTTTAGACTTGGCTAAAGCCTTCGACACTGTTCCCCATGACAAACTTCTTGATGTCCTAGAGCATCTCGGGGTAAGGGGTATAGTGCTACATGTCTTCGCAAACTATCTCAAAGATCGCACACAAATACTACAAATCAGAAAAGAAGTGAGTGACACAATGACAATCCAAATGGGAATCCCCCAAGGAACAGTTCTAGATCCAGTCTTATTCAATGCTTATATTAATTCATTACTTCACTTAGATATTGGGGGCTCTATCATTTCATATGCCGATGACACTGTGGTGGTTTGTGATGGCTTAACTTGGCAGGAAGTCAGAGAAAAAGTTAAGAGAAACATGAGTAAAGTGAAGAACTGGCTAGATCATAACAAATTATCATCTAACATTCAAAAAACCACATACATTGCCTTCTCATTGAATATAGCCAATAGACCTAATTATTCATCAATTACTTTTAATTATTCCATAATTAAGGAGGCTGAAAACACTAAGTATCTTGGCATATGGGTAGACAAACATTTGAAGTGGGACATTCACATTTTAAACCTAACAAAAAAACTTAGGAAATTTATATACAAATTTTACCAATTACGTAACATTTTGTCTAAGAGTTTACTTATTGTCTATAAAGCACTGATTGAAGCCATTATAAATTATGGAATTTTGGTTTGGGGATGCGCTTACAAAAGTACATTGTCATCTCTCAATGTCATTCAGAAGTATATACTTAAGGTAATACATTTTAAAACCAAGAGAGCATCGACTTGTGATCTGTATAGTGCAAGTATACTCAATGTTCACTCTTTATATTTTTTGACCACCTGTACACATTTCTATAAGAAAGATAAATCCCATACATTTATTAATCATAAATACCATACAAGAAATAAAGAAAGCTGTAACGTGAATATACCATATCAAAAAAGAGGCAACTATTAGAGCATACATTGCACCCAGAATATATAATTTAATGCCAATTTCTCTTCGAAAAGCCAAAAACCTTAAACTTTTTAGAAAACAATGCAACCAATTCATACATGAGAATTATGCTCAAATATTAAACCTTTACAATAACCTTTGATTTAACTTCACAACATTTATTTACTAAAAGTAATTTGCACAGACTTAGCACCATCTTTGACTAATGAGCGCATACGAGCCGCACAAGCTTAGGCGCTAAAATAAGATTTTGAGCTTGATATAGCTATATTATGCCCAAGTATTATATGTATAAATATAGAAAATCAGAGACGTACCCTTGTTACAATAAGTATGACCTTATGTCAATTTTGTTCTTTTTTAGGGCTTTAGATTAAAAACAATTCGAAACAGATTTTCAAACTTGTTTATTGACCTATAATTCAATATGTAATCTGAAATAAATTAATATGAAATTGTAACGATATTTGCTAAGAGAAAATTATGTACAAATAAATAAATTATCAAAATACTTCTTTATCAAGCCCAGGGGGAACAATATAAACAGATAATATACAAATTAATCTGCTTACAAAAACACAGAGAAAATTCGAAGGTCTTTTCTTCTATTAAATAATTAAACTTATCAATTGTTGTGAAGTAACCACTGATGCTAGAGGACCTTTTCATTAATATAAGTGTGCCCCCATGGAGAAAATTTTCCCTGCAAGTTACACCTATTGGCTCATACTCAGGTACAAAGAAACATTCATCTGGCTTAAGCCAGTGTTCAGTAATTAAAACTATGTCCGGATATCCTATGCTATCTAAAAATACATATAAACTATCACACTTATTCCTTAAAGATTGAATATCAGTCCTAGAGTCCTTAATTCGTAAATAACGTCAACCAATATACACTCAGTTTGGTCACTTGGTTGAGGAATGACATGATCCGTTCTAGAATTGTCAAAAAGTGAATTTCTTTTAACAAATCTAAGATTTTTTTGCATAAAAACATTATGTAATGTTACTAAATGTAAGACCACTTCACATATCTTCCTAATATTAAGTTTAGTTCTCTTAGTGATATTAAAATCGACAAAGTGAATAACGTTCTCGGACTTAGAATTATAGCTTTCTATTAGATATCTTATCCTAGAGTTATATTTAAAAATAGCTAAATTAGCTTTGTAAGTAAAGGCATTGCGAGACTCAAGATAAGGAACCGAAAATACAATAACATTGTTATGAGAACAACAACAATCTTATCTAAAATATATATTTTTTACACCTGGAAACTTATTGCCTAAAAAATCATTAAAACCTGCCATTATTAAGACATAGTCATTGTCAGTGAAATCTTTATATAAATTGTGTGTGTCTTCAATAATATTTATTAGACATGCACCTGGCTTTAAAAAGTGTTTTAAACCGAAATCACTTAAGTGTTTCATGTTGGCGACAGGGTCGCTTAGAGGGCGGAAAAAAGTTTTACCATGATCATCTGATAAAAAAAAGAGCTTTCTGCGTTTTTGCGTTATTTGAGGTAAAATGTCACGATTTACACTAGTTCGTGGGTTTATACTGTTATCAGCTAAGTCATCTCCATTAGGTAATTCACAAGTTAATTCAGGGATACCTTCTCCAATTTTCACTAATTCGCCTGTAAGTCTACCATTCTCTGACTCCACTATTCGAATAGTGGACACCATTTCCCGGCACTGTGGTTAAAGTTCCATAAGTTCAACCCTTAGCCTTGCTTATCGATTTCCTCCTTAAGAGCATTTACAATATCCTCCTGTTCTTTTAATCTAGTTACATATGAGTTTATTGTTTGGGTGGATTCATGATTTTCAGCACTGTTTTCCAGTAACTCATGCTTTGCTTTCTTCAGATCATTTAATAGAATATATTTATCTTGATACAAAGTAGTTTGTTTAATAAACTGTGTTTTTGAAGTTCTAGAGCCTTGGACTGATCTTCAAGAGTTTGCACTTTGCATTTTATTTCTGTGATGAGGGTAATTTGGCTTTTGTTAGAATCTTGAAGCTGAATTATTTCATTGTTAAGCCGTTGAATTTCCCTGGTCAATAATTTAATTACGAACTTCAGAATATTTAATCTGAATGACAGCATGGATTTCTTTCAGGTTACTCTTTCAAAACCAATGTGTCTATATATTCTATTTGTATGTCATTTTCCTATTTTATTTATTTATTTAAACTGCTACTTATTATTCATTATTACTAAAGCAGTAACACAATTAAGATTTTCAGTAAGATAATTTAATCTTTACACAATAAAGCATAAACCATTTTGTTATCAGAGGGAGACAACTACTATTTCAAAAATGTCTTTAATACCTAAAATTATGGAGTCCTTAATTATGGAATGTCTTGAAAATGCCTTTAATAAAATTATAATAACAAAACAACATGGCTTTGTAAAAAAAAAGATCCATCACTACGAATCTTTTGTTTTACACCAATTATATCTGTGATAGCCTAGAAAGTGGTCATGAGTTGGATTCAATTTATACTGATTTTTCAAAAGGTTTTGATAAGATTGACCATCAAATATTACTAAATAAATTGTCATTCTACAGAATTAACGAAAAAATGTTGGTTTAAATCTTATTTACTTGGCAGGCAACAAATTGTAAAAATTAACAATCAACTCTCAAGCCCTATCATAGTGACATCAGGAGTACCTCAAGGTGGACACCTGTCTCCCCTACTCTTCAACATCTTTGTAAATGATATAAATAGCTGTTTCAAAAACTCAGAATTTATCTTATATGCTGATTTAAAAATATTTAAAAAAGTAGAAAATAATGACAGCACTTATGAGTTACAGGAAGACCTCAACAGATTTTGTGATTGGTGTAATGCTAACAGAATGATTTTAAATGTAGTGAAATGCAAAATTATTAGCAAGTCACCAAACGCTCAATTACCTCCTTACCCCCTCACCATAAAACCACCCTTGATTGGCCTTAAGCCTCAGTCGACCCTAAATTCTAGTAAGTACAGCAAACTCAGAAACTTTATTGAAGTACATTGGCTTTTTGCATATGCTCAGTATGGCTTTATACAAAACAGCTTAGAATTTATTAAAGACAAAATTGATAAACATCAGACAGTCTAGGCCAGCCATGTCAAACTTAAAGTCACTGGTGGGCCAAAAGCATGAAGGCCATCGACTAGGTGGGCCGCAAAACCTTATCTTAAAGAAGACACACTACTGAAAATCTTGAGAAAAAGTACTATTATAGGACAAGTCTGTTTATTAAATTTCCAATAAAAAGGACATTACAAAAAACTACAAACATTAAATTCTTTTGCCAGATATTTGACATCTTTTGTCTTTAGTTAGGTTGTCTATTTGCGGCGCGAATTTATCGGCAGAAATAATTTTTAAAACTGCGTCCAAGTGTGCGTCCGTCAATCGCGATCTTGAGGGAGATTTGTTTCCTTTCACCAAAGAAAATAGTTGTTTACACTTATAGGTACCTCCAAACATTGAGAGGATCTTACAGGCAAATTTTCTCATTTCTTGGTATTATACAGGCAAATACTTATAAAGTTCAAATGTACCAACACTATCAAATTTTTGTTTTAAATGGGTCTGACACTGAATCTCAATTACTTCCATTTGCCAGTGAGGGGAAACTTTATCAATATCGATCTTGAAAAGACCAGTAAATAGAGAAAAATTGTTTTCTTGGGTCTTAAAATCCTGAAAACGCTTCTCAAATTCTGCCAGAAAGCTTCTCATTTTCTCTGAGTATATTTTGTATGATATTGGGACACTTGTATTTTCCTGATTGTAAGGCATACAAGTCAGAAAATGTCAAAGATTATCCTCTGCTAACTATTTTTCCCACAACTTGACGTGATCCTTGCAATTTCATATTTAAGTCTGACACGTGTTTTGTGATATCTACCATAAACGAAAGATCTTGTAAAAAAGGTACATCGCATAATAAGCTGACTTCTCCTTTTGTTTCCATGAAAACGCGTATTTCTTCTTTGAGTTTCCAAAACTAATTTTTTTCACTGACTTTAAAACACTTTCCAACTTGATCACTTTTGAGCATAAAACTTCTTAGTGGATTATACAATGAATATGATGAAAATCTGGTTTGTCACTGCCCGTTTCTCTGATCTTTGTCTGTAATATTTTAACGAAGCCATTTTTTACTCCAGTCATTGAAGGAGCTCCGTATGTTGCAACGGAACACAGTTTTGACAAATATAAATTGTACTTTTGCAGAAGTCCATAAACAGCATTGAAAATACCCTTCCCAGTTATATCATGCAATGGTACATAATTCCAGTAATTCTTCATACACATTGATATCTGTATCAACCGCACGAAGAAAAACAGCAAGTTGCGCCACACTACACACATCCATACTTTCATCACAGGCAATAGAAAATGCAGTGAAAGAGTCTGATTTTGTTTTTATCTGATCACTTATATTGGCAGACAACTCAGTAACTCTTTCAGCGACAGTATTCTGGGACAAGGATATATTTTGAAATGCCTTCACGCTCCCGGGACTTACAATTTCTGCGGCCTTTACAAGGCACTCTTTTATAGATAGATAGTTTATTTGTAATAATACATAATAAAATGCTTTTACAAGTCAAAGAAATAGGTAATAACATATGTTTACATTACTAAACTTTTGCATCTTAAAATATCACAGCTAGGTACTACAAATAATATTAAAATTTAAAATGCACAGTTAGACATTAAGATCTTTGGCAGAAAAAAAATTGTATACAATCACTAATATGTTTGAAAATACTATTATAACATAAAACCATATAAAAACAATACAGATTAAGTCTTAATTTACAAAAAAAAATTAACATATTAAAAATTAATTGTGTAAAAAAACAAAAATACCATTTATACATCAAACAAGATCACTAAAACTATTGTTGAGATATTGCTCAAGAGAGTAAAAAGCCTTCATTAATAGATAATTTTTAACTTTTGAGAAAAATATTTCCCCCTCCAGCCCTCTTATATGAGTTGGAAGCACATTAAAAAATTTGATACAGTAATAGTCAGTGCTTCTCCTGGTCCTCGATAGTCTGCGAAAAACCGGAAGAATATTATTGTTGTTATTATTGCGATCAACTCCAACAGTATGTAGCTCGCTTGAAGGACAGATTCATTTTTGTGCTTTAGACGTGTAAACATAAGCTGCTGATCTTTCAACCCTGATTTTAACTTATTTAACTTTTCGTTTCTCACCATGCCTTGACAAGTATACGTCAAACATACTTTTATGAATATCATAGTGACATTTTATATTATTTTTATATCATTTTGGGACATCGACTGTACTATCAAACAAATAATTTTTTCTTTCCCTTCACAGCAAAAAAAAACTCTAATTCCACTTTTCTTGAAAGACATGATGCTCATCTACAAGTTTCCTCTTACTTCCACTTGCTTTTGAAAGAGACATGTTAAAAACTGTATCCAAAATAAATTATAATAAGTACTGTTAAGTGTTGTAACAATAAGTGCGCAACTCAACTCTAAACTCTATCGCAACTGACTCATAATAATAATAATAATAATAATAATAATAATACTTTTATTGTCATAAAACATTCAAAAATGAACATAGACAACGTCACAGATTACAAAAAAGAAACTTAAGATAATATGGTAGGTCATTATACATAATACAAAGCAAAACAAAAACAAACAAATCAATAAGTGTACATAAACATAATATTAAAAAACATTAGCAGGTAATACATTAAAATAGTCATCCAAACTATAAAATTCACTCGTAATTAAAAATTCCCTTAAATGGGATTTAAATGAATATTTTCCCTGAATTAATTTTATATTGGTTACACTTATATTACACCTTTATACAATTTAAGAGGGGGCCCTTATGAAAAAGGGATATGCAATGATTTGGAATAACCAAATTATTTTGACCCCTAGTGTTAACGCCATTGGAGACATCACCATTTCTAAGAAATAAATTAAAATTCGATTTTACAAATAAAGAACATGTATAAACAAACAGAGAGGGAACAGTCATTATCCCTAATAATTTAAATTTACCCCTACATGATTCTCTATACTTTAAGTTTAAAATAGTTCTTACGACTCTTTTTTGGGCTACAAATACTCTTTTTGCATTTTCAGCATGAAACCGGTAGCAAAACATAATACTATAAGATATCATAGACTGAACAGCTGCCATATAAAATATACGTAGGACAGAGATGCTAACTGGCTGGCGCAAAAGACGAATGGCATATGATGCACTGCTAATTTTAGACAAAACATTATTAACATGTTCAGTCCCCTGAAAATTACTGTCTAATGTAATACCAAGAAATTTAACAGAATGCGTCTGTTTCATGCTCTTACCTTCAATGGTGACATATAAAGACTCTAGACCAGTGTCCCGAAATACTACCAGGGCAGTCTTACCAGTATTTAGTAGAAGATTGTTTGTAACTGACTAAACACTGAACAACTGAACTCAATCAAACTTCGCTTATATACCGATTGTGATTTCTTGAGTTCTTTCCAGAATGTTCACTGAGCATCATCTGTGTTTTTGCACGATATAATTTCATGGAACAAGTCAGATAATGTTCAGCTTTAGGTTTTAGGTTGAGTATGTGTAGGTCATCCTTCTAAACATAGATGGCACTATGTACAATTGTACATTTTATTATACCAATCGTTGTTGCAGCGGCGGGCACTTTCAAAAACGGTTTTCAACTTGTTCGTGGGTCGCATTATCTGGCTGTTTCCAAAACTGATTTGGACCGCAGAAAAATACTCACTGCATGTTTGACATAGCTGGTCTAGGCCATATGTTCATCTTACTTCGATACCATCAACTATGAAATATTCAGTGACTTGAGTGACTCTCAAGATATGGGATTAGGGCCTCTGTGCTCCACTGATATAATCATATATGCCATATCTGTTATTAGTCAAGGTAAGCATTATTACTCAGAAACAGTTTGCCTGAAACAGGGAGATCTTCAGGGGTTTAAGTATATTAGGTCCTATTGTATCTAAATCATGTGAAAGATCTTGACACAAAAAATGTGAAGCTGGTAATTCTGCTGGACCTTCGAGAATGTGTAAAAAGTATATACATTCCATGAAGCGCTTGGTATATGTTCTTAAAGTTTTATTTAAATGCAGAAGAATGTAACAATAATAATACTGGGGATTCCACAAAAAAAATGTGAAGCTGGTAATTCTGCTAGACTTTTGAGTGTGTGCTTAAAAATGTGTACCTTGCAAGAAGTGCTTGACGTGTGTTTTAATAATTTTATTTCAATACTGTTTGCAAAGAGACAATTACAGTAACTTGTATATGTCTTACAGATGGGTAACATTGAAATATACCCAAATTCAATGTAATGTGAAAAAATATTTTCAAAGTTAAAAGATTATTAAAATTAGGCTACATCTATCTACAAGTCTATCTCTTAAGACTCGTCTTAAAATGTCCTGGAAGCGCTAGTTTTAATTAGCATACAAAACATTAAAAAAATTCCTGGAGTTGTTCTAAAAAATTTAGTAGCTTTTAGTAACTTAAATCAGATTTTAACCACTAATTTTTTTTTCATTAATTGTTAAAATTTAGTTTCTAAATATTCAAGAAGTTTAAGTTTTTCTCATCTGCAATTATATGTCTTAATTAGATAAGATCTTTTTTTTTCTAGATATTAAAGTTTGCTGTTTCCTTTCTGGTCATTTTGTTGAAAGCAGTAATTTGATAAATACTTACATTTAATATACAAGAGAAATAATAAATTACCCAGTTTTTGTTAAGCATAGTTTGCCATTTTCGAGGCTATTTTATAATATCAGAAATGTATGCATTATTTTAATATTTTATTGTAAGGTTAAAATAAATGTTTTCTCTTTAAGGGAGGATTTGTTTTCATATAAAACCCAAGTGTACTTGTTTTTGATGTCAGAGGATGGAACTATTATTTTTTTTCTGTCCCACCAGGATAGCAATGGGGCCCCTAAGGCCCAGCCGATGTTCAGAAATCCTGTATGTTATGTTACCACCAATATTACCAAGATATCTATCAAAATTAAAATGGCGAAAGTGATAAATGTATTTAAAATTAAAAATTTCTTAGTTACCTCAGTATAACCAGAATCAAATGCTTCTAAAATCTTGTTCCGAAGTTCATTTTGTAGTATACCTGCAATATCCAAATCATCTACTGGCTCTATAGGCTCAAACGTCCTCTTGGTACTAATTGCCTCAAGTTTCTGCACTATTTTTGGTAAGTCAATGCCTTTAGAACCTAACAATAAATTGCTGCAAAAAATGGTCATAGGTAGGTATACTTAACAAAATTAATAGTGCACACAAGTGAATCCCAATTATGTGTAGTGTTAACCAAAGCAAATTTAAAAAATGTAAATAGTAAGTATACACAACCGAAAATGGAACTTACGCTTGAATATCCTTTGATCCTGTCTGTGCTACGCGGGAATACAAATCATTTGAAGCTTCTAAAACCTGTTTTAAAGATCTTTCTACTTTTGGAAGTTCTGTTGTTCCTTCTAAATCATTTGTAAGCTTTTCAGCTTCTTGTAGAAGGTCTGAAAAATCTGACATTTTTTGATAGAGGTTTTGCAGATCCTTAGTAAAAAGTTGCGACAGAACAAACGTTACTTTCACCACTTTGTCGGTAAGAATTTCAATATTAAAAATAACATAAAGGATTTCTATAGAGACTATAAATCTTCCAAAATCAAACAAAACCGCCTTTCTATGTTTTTAAAACAAAACCAATAACCACACTTTTCGCTTTCTTTTTTGACGTGACTTGAACTGTTTATTTTATGGCTTTGCTGCAAGGCTTTCGCCAGATTGCTCTTCGTCCGGGGCTTATTCAGAACTAGGGCAACCCTTCCAGATGATTTACACCTTATTCCAGTTTAGAGACGTCATCCACAGGATGTACGGATGGCGAGCCCTAAGCTCCCGGACACCCCAAATCTTTCAAATCCTCTTTTAATTTTTGAAATGTTTCTTGGCTTCCAATAAGTGCCCCTTGAATGTACTACTGGTATCACGAAATGATCCTTTCTTTCAAGCTATCCCCTTACTCCTCCCACTCACGCCACATAGCGGCCGGATTACGCTAATATTCTAAGTAGAACTGCGGCAGACGAACGGGATAGAATGCAGGACCAACTAGGCCTCACACATTCATAGCGTCTGCTCTCTTTCTAGCGGGGTCGTTAGTTTCCACACTGAACCCAAATTAAAGCAGCAAAACCGAACATGTGGAACCACTTATGTTAATAACAGAGAGGTCTGCCTTCGACGAGACGAACCGGAACACTCTCTCTTTATATATATATATATATATATATATATATATATATATATATATATATATATATATATATATATATATATATATATATATATATATATATATATATATATATATATATATATATATATATATATATATATATATATATATATATATATATATATATATATATATATATATATATATATATAGGTTTATGGTTTTTCCTACAATTTTATTTTATTATGATTCACAAATTTGTTTATTATTTGTATGATTTTATTGCGTATATTTGAAGGAACTGTTACATATCAATGTTTAGTGTCATTTCAAAGGTGTTTCCGAATAAGTGATAAGGGTTGAATTCAGTTGGGGAGAGCGTTTATTGGGCATTCAAAGAATATGCGGTTAAGGGTTTCGATTTGCTCACATTCACAATTAGGAAAGTTTTTTTATATTGATTTTGTAGAGGTGTTCGTTATTGTGGCAATAACTTCTTCTCATCCGTATAACAGTAGTAATAGTAACATATCTGCGTCTATATGAAAATTTCTTAAGTAGCGTAGAAATTGGAAACTCAATATCATTGGCTTTCTGATCGTTGGCTTCCATTCATTCGCGGTACCCTTTGCCAGTACATTCTGATTAAAGATATAAATTAAACTAGTAAATTAAAAAAAACTCAATTCTGTGCGAATAAGTAAAACATTTAATATAACAGTTATGTTTCTGACAAATTAATTATTTCCATGATGCTACTAACAGATTTCAAGCGTAGTGGGGAAGCCCGATGTCGAACTTTATAACACCGGTGCACAAACATTCCATGTTTGGGCCACCAGGACACTGGTGAAACTCTTGGTTCTGTTCTCGGAATGCGAAATTCTAATTATCGATGAACATGGGTTAACCTAACGCTAACGGGACAGATCCACCTTACAGTACAAGTTATGTTAAAAAAATCTTAATTTTCATATAGACTCGAAAGTTTGTTGGCGAGCTACTGCGCGCTTTCTCTACAGCAAACTTAACCAACCCTAACCTAATATAATCAACAGTTTTATTAACTATAAGTTTTGTAAAAAAAAAGTTATTCGTCTAAACAGACATTCAAACACATATGTGGCGCATCCAAAGCCGAGTAAACTACTACCGAGCCAGGAAGCCTATGCTGAACATTCAATAAAATTTGTTTATACTTCACGGAAATGAATGACAAACAATAGAAAACATATTGGAAAATATGTGCTGTGGTTGGGGGTCGAATGAAATGACTTTTAAAACTTTATACCATTTGACTCCTAGTAACATCTAAAATTTTAGAGGTGGAAGTTTTTCCCCACGTTACTAGGGGTATTGAAGTAACAAGGTTGATAATATATGTTTGAGATATGTGGATATAGTTATCTTTCACGTTTTTTAGGTGTTAATTAAATTTATGTAAACTTATCATAAGATATTTGCTTAAGTATATCCGGTTTATTTTGTTTGTTTTGTTATGTTTTTAATTTATTGGGAATTATACCAGATAACCCAATACATCATTAAATTTACTTATAATAACTATTAAATATAGAATAAAGGAACACAGTTATGTTAGAATTAAGCACCTAGATGTACATACATCTGTATGGTCTTCTAATTAAATATAAGCTAACATAATCGTAAAGTAAAGCTAATATATAAATATTTACATATAAATACGTTATTTATTAAGACTAGCTGGCCCGGCAGACCTTATTCTGCCTTTCTCGTTTGGTTCAATGAGTTTCTAGTGGAATTATAAGAATATGGGGCGCATTAACCACATCGTCCAGAAATGTTGAAAACATATTGGTTCTATAGAAAAAAATACGCAATAAAACAATACAAAACATCGTGTTGAAAGATCTCGGAAACCAGGCGATCATTTAAACAAAAATCATGTAAATTGGTACAATACAACTCTCTCACGAACTTATTGAAAAGTCTGGCTTAGTGTTTTAAATATATAGATTTTGATACCTCCACAAATTCGGAATGTGTATGCAATAACTTATAAAATAATGACCCTTATAAGACTGCCCAGGTTTAAATAAAAATAAATGAACTTTATGTAATGCAAAATTACTTTTTTGAAAACATAAATTTTGAATAAATGGTATGTAATTACCCACCCTATGTTTTTGCATCCAGTCGTAATAAGTTCGCAATTTTTTATGAAGGTATTTTTTATATGTCGGTGTTAGAATAAAAATGCATACAGCAATACGTCTTATCTACATGTAGAAGTGTATGAATGTGTATGCTGCTTAGTTCTTACAAACTGTTATTTACTTTCTGTTTTATACCTATCTTACCAATAATTTATATTCAAAACTAGCTAAACATTTATTAAAGTTTTTTACACTGATACTGTTACTATTATATTTTAATATTTATTTTAAACTACTAACGATTGTAAATTATAGGATCAAACTATGATTTCTGACATAAATCTATACTTATGTGTTGATGCTAAACCCGAAACTCATATATCTATATCCTATATACATTCCCCTGCTTGTCAGGAATTTATAGTTAGATGTATCCGGTCCAATGTCAAAAAAATTCCAATCGCGGCGCCGTGAACCCAATTTTAACAATCCATTTTGATTTTGGTGCTGGATTCGTTCCAGCCGGGTCCGCCTTCGGATGCGTTCAATCGGACCGGATAGCGTAAAGACAGATCATACCTTTATACACCGCACTAATGCGTTCAACCGTGGTATATAATATAGATATCTGTTTAACTTAATCACTATTATGTGAGTCATGCTAGGTGATTTATTAGCTACTGCAGTTTCCGCTATATTAGCAGATACTTGAAACGGCTACCGCATGAATTGTGTCAATAGTGTTCTCGTCAGCTGCGTCTTTTTTCTCTCTGTATTCTTCACCAGCCTCTTCACTGAAAATTTTGTTTTCGAATAAGTCTTCACTTATATCATAATTTTGTGGAGGTGCTTTTGTAAAAATCCAGGCATTTTCAACTATTGCAATGTTAGCAAAATCTATTTTGTCTTCAGTTGTAAGTCAAGATGCGGTTTTAACTTTAATTTTGTACTTTTCTTGAACAGCGCAAATGTCCTTCTTACAAACACGTTCACTTTGTCCAAATGTACAGTCGCACATAGCAATGCCGGTGTGTACAGTATCCACACTCGTAGAAAGCATCAGGCGTACTAGTATTGTGCTGTGCTGGAAAACCAACAGCAAACAGCAGCGATGGAGGCGACGCCGGCAGCACGGAATACTATGCTTTATACATTTAATTTGTAACGCGGTATGACTTGTCTCCATAGTCGACGCATTCCATCACAAAACTAAGCATACCACGGCACAACACGGAGGTTTACAGATAGCACGTTATACAATGGTACGTTCTGTCTTCATACGATCGGGAATAAATAAACTTTTTGTCTATTTATTCAAAGATCGATACAATATATCGAGTATCGGGGTAAACGTATCGATATCTATCGAATATCGGTCGTCTCGTACATCTCTATGCATAACGTGGTTATATTTTATAAACAGGCGATCAGCCGGTTTATTTTGTACTTGTAGTTGTAAACACGTTAAAGATATTTTATTAAAAAACGGTTTTTATGTTTTTTAGTAGATTGGATTAAATTACAGATTTGTATGAAACTCAGAATTGTCCAAAACAGTTATAATAATCCCTTTCTTATGTGGACACTTTTTTGGATATTTAATTAGATTAACCTAAGTTTTAACATGGATTCAGAGATAATTGACTCAAAATATAACGTAGGGAATAAACCCTCTTCCTCAAAAATATCATTAAAATTGAAACCCACTCCTATCCTTTTTGGAAATAAAGAAGGTGGTTCTTCCCCTGCCAAGAGAATCAGGCTTAGTGAGAATGGAACTAATGGAATTTCAAAACGAGCTATAACTTTTGGTAACATAAATGGCCACATTTCAAAACCGAAACTAAACATTCAGGAGCAGAGGAGAAAGTTGCCCATATTCGAGAATAGAAGTAAGCTTATTGAACTCATAAAAATACACAAAACTTTGATTATTTTGGGAGAAGCTGGAAGTGGAAAAACAACTCAAATACCCCAATACATTAATTCTCACAGATTGCAAGAAAATGGTCAAATTGGTATTACACAACCCAGAAGAGTCGCCGCTATTAGTGTAGCAATGAGAGTAGCTCAGGAATATGGAAATAGGGTAAGTTGTGATGTGCAATAGTGTATTTTTGTATTACAGACCAGAAAGAAAAAAATGGTTTAACTGAGGTATCTGAATCCCACCAATCACAAATTATTATTTATATAAGATTTTGTACAATTTCAGTCAGCTCATTTTCTATGTTTTACCGGAGGTTTTACTATTATAAGGTAATTATTTACAAAATGCTCTTCTGCTATTTTAACATAACTTTGAAAATTCCTTGCACAGACACTTTCTATTGTTTAAAAAGAATATGATCTACATGTGGACAAGAAAATATATTTTTTTCCAGAAAAAATAAAAAACTTACGGGATTGAAAATTCAATTTACAAATTCTGTTTTCATTAAGCCTTCAATCTCTTTTTTTCTTGTTATAAGTAAAGATATAATAATGTATGTCTTAACTAGCCCTCATTCTTGGTTCGTCTGTTTTTTTCTTGAAAGCATTGTCACGTTGTTTCTTAAAATTTTGAGAGGATTGTTTAATTACATAAATAGAGAGTAAAGCTATTTACTAAATTACTTAAAAATTTTTGGTGCAAGATGCCTTGTGATTGCAGTTTGTTATTAAAAGTTTGTTTTACTTACTTCCAATCGAAGAGTGTGTAAATTTTTTTGGTGGATCATGGCGTTTTAAGAAGATTTATTACCTGCAACACCTGTAGAAATGAGATACAGGTAAATATTAATAGTTTGGTTTACACTTGTTTCAGAAGTTATCACAGACAGAACCATGTAGAAAAATGTGCTACAAAAAAAAATGCAAAAAAGGGACATGGTTCTATAAGGCACACCTATCCTTAGAGGAAGTACTCTATTTACCTAACTGTTTTATAATCTGTCAATTCCTCGCCAAACCTTTATTATAAGAGAGCTGAAATATAGTTTTTATACAGTACTAGGAGTTCCTTCTGTAAAGAAATTTGCATCCATTGGGTCAGAGATAATTCACAAAGAATTGGAGGGCCAGGAGAAGTTGTAGAAATTGCTGAAGCCAAATTTGGCAAGAGAAATAATAATAATGATAATGTGTAGAATTATTTTAGAGATTTTTAGTGCTGCAAAAAATATTTCTGTTTGAATGCATTCATTTAACAGTTTGGTTAGGGGCTTAATAATAAGATGTTTAATATATTTTAATATTTTTACATTTAAGCCTTAGATATCATTACTATTAGAGTTTTTTAGATTAGCAATTACTTCTCGTACCCTGGTCTCCAAAACAAGAGAGAAAGAAAACCTTGAGGGTATGGGTTTATTCTTTAAGTAACTGGTAAAATGGTTATTGTTGTTTTTTGGAAGATTCATAATGATACGATTTGCTATATTTGAAAAGAAAGAGTTGAAGTCAGATGAGTTTAAAGAGGAAGAGGACTGTCTTTCCTTTTTTTTGTAACATTATTGACAACATCCCATTTTATTACTTTTAGATTTAATATAATTCATGTTAGATTGTTTTTTTGCACTATCAATATTTGTTTGATATTCCAATATAACACTGTGAAATATTTTCTGGACTGTGGGGTGCCTTTTGTAAAGAGTGGGCAAAGTTTAGTTTCTCTCTCATTTTCCTGTGTTCAGGGGTGAACCAGTTTATGTTGGCTCTACAATATCTATAGTCTGCAGCACCAGCCAATATCTAAATAAATAGTTCACATCTGTTGTCCAGTTGAATCATTAGATCATAAATAAAGTCAAAATTAATTTTCTGAACCAGGTCAAGTAGAGACATCAAACCCATTTCAGAGATCGGTCTATAACAACTTGTGTTTAATTTATTGTAATTATTATATTTTCTTCAATCTCAACAGAGATATCAATCAAATCAAATCAAAAAATGCTTTATTGTCTCAAGAAATGTCTCAAGAAAAGAAAAATGCTTTATTGTCTCAAAAATGTATCTCATTGGCAAACCTGCATAAAACAAAGTAAAATTTACAAGAGTAAAATTCAATAACATACTAAAAAAAATATGTCCCAAGTTTTTATAATGGGTCTCATAACAAAAAAGACATGACAATATAGTATAGGAATGGTATCATTTTTCAACCCAATCCAATACAAAATAATAAGGATAAACATGAAACATAAAAACAAATATAAAAATAGATGAAAACAACAATCAATAAAAAATATAAATATAGATACATATAACTAAATAGATAATGTTGTTAGTTTAGTTATGATCCGACAAAGACAAATTTGATACCTACCTGAGCTGTAAAATCATCATACATATTCAATAAAATATAATCTATATGGTTATTTATTCTGGTTTTTTCAGATATTGTTATTCTGAAACCAAAAGACAAAGCCAACTTATAAAAATCTAGAAAGGTTCTCTTGTGAGAAGAATTTAATGTTAAAATCACCAATAACAATTACTTTACTAAGCTTTTCATTTAGCTTCTGAAACACGCAAGTTATTATGTTTATAAATGTATACACTGTCACTACACTGATATGTGAGTTCAAAAGTTGCACATTCCTGATGAAAATTGCAGTTCCCCCATGTATTTTCTCTTTTTTGGAAAAGTAAGTGGCTAGGTAGTAACCTTGTATTATGGTATGTTCCATTTCTTCCTGTTTTAGCCAGTGTTCACTTAAAGTTACAATGTCATATTGCTTGCTGGAGAGCAAAAAAAATTCTAGGTCTCCAGTTTTATGTTACAAGGATTGAATATTTAGATGGAAAATTATTAACTTCTGTTTATCTTGACTCACAACTGGTTTTAGAACACTTGTGGTGTTAAAAGGTTTTTCATCCGTTCTAAAAAATCATCCTCGGCATGGTGTTTTTCACGACCATCCATGTGAGACCCATTATTTTAAATTTTAGCAGGTTTTTATCTTAGGCTTATCTCCTGTTTTTTTAAGTGTTTGTTACACATGTACGAAATGATTTCTGATTTTTCTGAGTACAAAAAGAACCCATTTAATGTTTCCTTCAAGCTATCAGAATGAAGGAAATCCCCATGTGTTGTATATGTTGGTCCAGAGGGTAGTGTTAAAGTTATAAATGGAACGATTGATGTTCTTATTATAAAGATGGTATGGTTGTCCAATTATTATATTTGTTTTCAGCAACAAGTCTAAGAAGTCCCGAAGTTCCTGTTCGTCAACAGGTATACCTATTTTTGCATTTTCCCTTCCAAGAAACAGCATTTTGTAATCGTCTTTATTGAAATGTTTGGCATATTTATAAGATTCTTGTATTCCTTATATCAAATCGAGATCCTGTAATTTTTTTAAGGAACCAACCACAACCTTTTATTTCATTATTTCCCAAAATTAGTACCTGGGGTTTGCCTGACACTGTTGTCTCATGTTGTTCATGTTGTTCTTGCCTTGCATTAGGCATGGCCATCCTTATGCAAACAGGACTATTTAAGTTCGTCCAATTTATCGTATATTGTCATTTTAACTGTTTTTATAAAAGTATTGTTAGTGTTAATTGGGTATTTAAATATTGTTTATTTAATTATTATGTTTAATTTAGACCATATTAGTTGAATGACTTGTAATTTTATGGAAGCTTATTCACAAGAGTACTCTTTATAACAAATAAAGCGATTTTTGACTTTGACTTTGACTACTTTATGGAAGAACAGCCCGGATTGAGTGTTAAGGCAGTTGACCACACAACTTTATCGATAGATGACTTGGTATAGGCTTGAATAGAAGAAAGCCCCAACTTTTGTTTGGTAACACACCGTGTGTAGCCCGTACAGAAAAATTGCTGAAACAATAGTTGAACTCATCTTCTGATATAAATGTGCAATACAGGGAGAGACTTACTCTAGATGAGATGACTGATGACTTTTTACCATTGGTAACAACTTTTCAAAACATGATTTTGTCATTATGTTTACAGGCATGCAGAATGCTGTTCGTGAACAAGTCATTTTTGAACTTTTTGTTAAAAGGCTTAAGGCTATGGCTGTAAAATGCAATCTAATTATTATAGCTTCACCTTTTACAGCCAACAAATATATTCTAAACCTTTATTTATAATACAAATTTAAGTGTTTATAAGACAGTCAGCTGAAATAATCATAAATCGTTCTTTCTGAGTCTATATAGCTTTACTGAAACTAAAGAAAGAAGGGTCACATTAGTTTTTCTGCCAAAAAGTCAAAGTCAAAAAAAGCATTATTGTCTAAAGATACAAAAAATCCTATTGACAACGCAGCAAAATAAATCTAAAGTATAATTATAAAAGGACTAATCACATACATATTTATATACATATACATATAGTAACTTATTCAAAACTATCTTGAAAATACTCAGAAAGATCATAATAGGACTTATTTACCAGTCTATTTTTTAATTCCCTATGAAAGACATAAATTGTAGGCAGAGACCTAATGTGAACTGGTAGATTATTAAATATTTTCCTACTTTCATAAATCAGAGCTTTCTTTGTACAGAGGTTGGAAATGGAAGTTGTAGCCCACTTGTTTGTCTTGTAAGATCAGCTGGGTTGGGGTTCAATAATGCATTTTTGTTCTTGAGTACCAGGCTTACTGTCTCCCTAATGAACAGAGATGTTAGTGCCAATATTCCTTGTTGTACGAACAAAGGACTACAAGAATCTCTCAGTTTTGCCTTACAGAAATATCTGATTGTACGTTTTTGTAAAATGAAAATAGTTTCAAACAGACCCTGGTTGCATAAACCCCAAAATGCAATTCCATAAAGCAACCTCGATTCCACTAGAGCAAAATAGACTTTTCCCACTATTGTTCTTATTGCATAACAAGCAGAAGCTAATTTCTTGCTCAAGAATGCAAGTAAAATTAAATCAATTTAAAAAAAGCTTTATTGTCTAAGAAATATATCTTGTTGAAAAAGCATAATAATCAATAACATTAAAATTTAAATTAAATGTAAAATTTATAAAGAACATAATATAAAATTACAATAATGGAAACAAATACACAAAAACCCAATAAATTGTCAGGTAACCAATACACAAATAAATATAAAATTACAACATGACAGCTGTAAATGGTGCCAGATTTACCTCATGTTGAAAACCCATGACATAAGTCTTATCATTGTTGAGAGAGAGTTGATTCGCGTTGATTCCACTCTTTTATTCTGACCAAATCACCAGAAATTAGACTATTCAGGTCCTGAGTTGTTTCTGAGTGCCATAAAACTGTAGTGTCATCAGCAAAAAGAGTAAATATTCCCCTAGTGTCAACATGTGTTATATTGCTAACGTAAAGTAGAAAAAGTACCAGGCCCAGTACAGAACCCTGTTCTCTGATGCCGATGGTCCACCCAAATACCGGTTGATTCTGTCCCTCGAGATATGACCCAAACCACTCCAGACAAACACCCTAGATCCATAGTTCTGAAGTTTTCACAGCAGTATCTCATGATTCACACAATCAAAAGCCTTGGACAAGTCACAACACCGTCACTGTGATCTGTATTGTCTCACTCAATGAATTTTCATACAATTCATTGAGTGGATTTGTGGCTTCGGTGGCTTTGGTCCAGTCAAAATTGTTAAATTCACGACGAAAATTATTATAATTACTAGTACTAAAAATTCTGTCATAAGTGCATTCTGCCTTTTTGCATTCAATGAGAACATTAAATAAATCAACAACTCCTTGATGATCAGAGAGGCCAGAATCAATAATACTACAACTAATACATTTAAAATTTGAACAAACATAATTAATACAAGTCATAAACTGCCCAGATATATGGATTGGGCCATACACATGCATATTTAGGTTGTATGATTGTAACAGGTTCTTAAGTATTAAAGTGGCTGAGTAGTTACTATCATAATAATTTATGTTAAAATCTCCCATCAGCGGGATTTCTGCACCAGTTGGAAAATGATTTAACAGAGATTCAAGATATGTCAAAAACTAACGAAACCTGCCGGTGGGGGTAGGTATGTTTTGCTACAGTCTGGCCCTAGCTTTACACCTACACAGATAGTGCAGCAGAGTTTCCTCCTCCTCACCACAAGCATTATAGGTGGAGTTATCCTCTATGCCTAGCAGTAGCCTTTAAGCACCCCTATGAGGGAGCTAATAATCTGCCTACTTCTAGTAAACAGCCAGAGCATTCTGGTTTTATCAGGTCCCACAATGAACTCTTTTGTCTGCCTTCCTTTGCTATACGTATGCCACTCCCTACTCATGGTCTGAACCTTGAACTGCTGTCTTGAGATTCCTAGTATAGGTTCTGGTCCTATGGGTTACGTATTGGCTCCGAGTCATCTATTCCACAGTGACTGGGAACCCATATGAGTTCTATTCTTTTCGTCATTGCCAGTCTTTCCAGAACGTCGCAGCAGTCCTGGACCAGAACTGTCCTGGCCTTTGGTGAATTCAACCCTGTTTGTCTGTCTGAGCAAATGATTACATCTTCTAAGCCTCCCTTAACTTCCTCCATCATAGCCGCCATCATAATGGCATATATTTCCGCCTGGAAAATAGTGGAATGCTTTTCCTGCAGTTTAATTTCTCTATATACACTCCGGCACCTGATGACTGCGTTCCAGCCATCCAAGACCCGTCGGTATAGCACACTAGCGTTTCCTTTATGAAACTAACTGCCCCGCTATCCCTATCACCCTTGTGCGGGATCTTGAGAGTGTATGGCCTATCCACCCTCAGTTGTTGCCTAGTGAGAGCTACTTTAAATGCTGACAAGGGCAACTCTCTGATTGTTATTATTGATGTGCGGCCGTGACCGACTATCTCTCCCCTCTTCCACCAAACGCCTGATTAGATCATCAAACTTATTGCTGCATTCGAAAAAATATTTTGTATTATCTTGCACCATAATAAATGTACCACCATGGGAAAAATTAGGTCTACAGTAAACTGACAGAAGACTTTAATGTTGCACCATAATAAATGTACTGCCATGGGAAAAATTAAGTTTTAGGCACGTGAACAGTATCGCCGGGTTTCAGCCAGTGTTCAGTTAATAAAATTATATCGGGAAAATTCTGTTTAGTTAATAGGACAGATAATTCATCAAACTTATTTCTAATCGACTGAATGTTTAATAAAATAAAAAATTCATAGATTTTCATTTGTATATCCACCAGAACAAGAGCCTACCTCTGCCCTCGCATCGCGGGTCTTTGGTTTGCAGCGGAGGGCGATTAGAGTTTTGTCAAAGGCCGGCTATAGGGATGATGCAAAGCCACTATTTCAGCATCGCAACATCCTAACTCTTCCAAGACAATATATTTATGACTCACTTATATATGCTTTTTTAAACACAGAGAAGGGACAAGGGAGCAAGTGGACCATTATAACACACTTAATCATGGTAATCTACATATTGAATTTTTTTAGGCTGCGAACTTCGTGGAATGCTACATTGCATTATGCCCCGGCCTTTTTCAATAAACTACCTGAGAGAATTAAAAACATGCCTATATAAAAAGTCAGTAGTTAGAACCTATCTATTAAATAAGAGTTTTTACAGCTTCGCTCAATTTTTAAACTGTAATGTAGTAGATCAAGACTTTGTATAGTTGTGTTAGATATTGTATGGTGAACATAACCTGTTTATATTTGATACTATTTCATTTTGACATTTTGTACAGTTTAATTTTGACAATTGTAATGAACTTTGTGTTTATACAGTAATATATTCTATTCTATTCTGTTCACTGCAGAGGTTCATGGCACACCAAAAATTTGTATCCATATTTCGTGGAGAATTTTGCACCAGTTCAGATTGACACTTTATTTCCCGATTTAATGGTATTGGTATAGAATGCTTTATTGAACCCTCCGCCCATATTAACAATATTCTTGAACAAATACAAGGCACCAGTGTTAATTTTGCGTGATAACTCATTTCAGCAATTCAATTTTTGTCTCTCAATTCAGTAAAATTATCCAAATCGAAGCATTTTCTTTGGCAATGTACAACACAACGGCATGCTGTTTTGTAAAATTGGATCATAATTTGTTAGATTCTTGCATAAGATCATCTAGCAGAGCTTTATATTTGTGTTGACAGTTGATATCAAATTGTTACCTGATGCAGAAGATTTATTACTTTTTATTAGGATTTGAGCTCTTTTTAATAAGTTAGAGTGACCATCAGACTCACTATCAAGAATTCAGACATTTGCTGCTGATTTGGGCTGTTTTTTTAAAAACATAATTTTGTCAGGCAACTGGAGCAACTCTGAGTTATATTTTTAACTCATTAATATACACTTGGATATCTTTAGTCAATGCCATCAAACTAATCAGCATGTTGTCTTTGATTGACTTTAAGTCACTTAGGTCATTAATTAGCTTTTTCCCTAATTTCTAACTCGGCGATATGTTCAGAGAAAAACCTGTTCTTCTCCATCAGTTGCAGTATTTCTTTGTTCAGTTTTAAAATTTCTTGCTTCTGACTGTTGATAGTTTCTTCATATTCCCGGTGAGTATTAAAAACGTCATTTTCAAAATCTTGTGTTCTTTTCCTCAGTTTCTTAATATGTGTCTCCTTCTCCAAGTTATCTGCGTGAAATACATTTAATTCATCATTTAAATTGCTAACTTTGATTTCAAATTTTGACTGCAACGTTTCTATTTGAGCATCCTTTTTTAAATATTCATTTTTAAATTTTTCTAACTGCTTAATCAGTTTTTCCACTTTCGGTATGTTTTGTAAGTAAGATATACAGTCGGCGCAGTAATAAATCATACAAAGTTGGCTTAAGGCAATAGCGTGAGCTTCGGTGGTTGTAAGTTCAGCACACTCTCTACAGAGTATTGATTTACATTTGTCATATGCAGCACCAAATAGTTCATCATCTTTAGGTCTTGGTTTAAAAACACATGATTTGCAGCATTTAATACAGAGAGACATATTTAGACAAAAAAAAAATCACATCAAAAAAACTATTTAGTAAAATAAGAACAAACAATAATGTGGTGCCAAGTTTCACTTTGTCTCAAGTTCAATTTAGAGAGCTTTTCAAATTGTACAAAAATAAATACATTTTTAATATCACTACACAATATAAAATTCGCAAAAGCCAGACCTGTCTCGTTAATCTATACATAGATGGGATTCCCCGTATATAAATATACAGATAAACAGAAACAAAAAATGGGAATTCCCTTAAGGGAGAACTGCACGCAAAAAGTGAAAAATCAGCGACAAGGTCTAGTCAAGTTCAAAGTAAGATGAAATGGTACCTACGTATTAGAAAAAACTTCCTGCGCGTCCGACTTCAAAAAAATGTGTTATGTATAGGCAATTTAAATTACATTTCGGTTAAAAATGGGTTCAAAAGGGTTCACGCGCTGCAGAAATACAAAGACATGAGTACGATTTACCATTTCAAATTTTGCAGTTACGTAGACAAAGGATCAATGCAAGGCGGTAAAGAGCCATTTTGTGGATAAAAAAATTATATGCGATGGCATTTGCGTCAAAAAGTGGTCAAAAAATGGTCAAAAACGGACAAATCGACTTCTGTTTTATAATTCTAGTTTTAATTATTTCATAAAAAATCGTATTTAGCACACAACTATACATTTTTCCCTAATTAAATCACCTTGAACCTAATAAATATCTCTTACAGCTTTAACATAATACTGCAGCGGCGGAAGGCTTGCAAATGATCCATAATAGCGCGTGCAGTTCCCCCTTAACAGGTGTTTAAAATAAAGAATGTAATATTTACAAACTGGAAGGTGATTGAAAAAGCACATCATGTCTCTAGTCAATATTGAAGTGGCCTATAAGTGATGTTAAAAGTTATGTTATATGTGATGTTAATACTGATGAATTAATTTTTTTGTAGGGCCATGATGATAATGATACACATTTTTAAGCATGCGCTTCTAAAACCAAACTCAAACTAACAATAACTTTAATTATATCTTTGTTTTTTGCTTAAACAGTCATAGAATCAGAGACAAAATTGAAGAACGTTTCTTGGAAGCTCATAATGTTTCAGACATTATTTGTGTGAATGAACATTTCTTGAAACTGGATGAATTGTGCAACTTGTCAGGGTATGTAATTTCTTTTTTGCCAATCAACATTTAGCAGATAGATATAATAACCTAATTACTGAAAAGATTTTCAAATTCTCGATGATACATTCAAAAGCATTAAAACTATTTGTTGTTTGTGTCTGTCATCGTCTTTCAAATTTTTCAGACTCCTTGCTAAGTTCCGAATAGCTATTTTTAGTGCGCCCAGCAACTGTGATATTATTTTAAAAATTTTTATTTTTACAAAGCTTGATGATTGAATGATTATTTTGGGAACATTGACTGGAGTTTTTTATCCATAGCTCAACATATTGACGAATCCCACTGAAATGTTCTATAAGTTTTATATATAGCAATTAATATTTATGTTCCAACAACATTAATGCAAACTAATAAAATTTCCTCATTATTTTTCTGGATGCACTATAAATCTCATAATAGAAAAAACTAAGCTTCATTGTAATAGTACTGTTTGTCTTTTTATGTTTGTTTTAATAATTTACAATATTTGAAACTTTAATTTTGAGATTTAAGTTTATTTTTTAAATTTTTGTACATATCCTTTTTAATATATACTGAATTAATTTTAATTTTATTGTTTTATATAGGGTATTTGTAAAGATTATTCTTCGAATAGCCGGCTATCCTGCTTCAACCTTTGAATGTAGACATCCTTTTCTTTAATTTCATTCTTTAACAATGTTATCTCCTCAACTAATGCGTTATTTTCCTCTATCCTTCTTTGCTCAAACTCTTAACATTCTATGGAGCAGTATATTTTATAGCCGCTAATAACAACGATCTCGCAAAGTCTGTCCTTGCAATTTGCATGAAAAAAATTGTGACATACAATGCAACAAAATTATTGAAATCTTTATTTCTGCAACATTTGAATGAACGCAGTGTTTTAAAAAATATTTTTAATTATTCCATACTCAGTTAAATTTGTCTCTAAAGTGAATTGCATGGCAGTATTAAAATAAAATTGTTAAAACAATGTTTGGTCAAAGTATGACTACTGATCACGTCAAATTGTACAATTATTGTACAATTTTAGTTATTGCGAAACAATGACTTCCAGCAAGCTCAAAGCGCATAAAAACTTATAAAAATTTCTGCCAACGTCCACTGGAGCTCCATAATGTATATTATTACGATTCGCGATGTTCAATGCATTATTTTCTGACTATTTGAACACGAAAACTCGAAACTTTTCAACACTAACAAAACATGAACAAAAGTCGATTAGTTCGTACTTCTGAAGACTGTCCAGCTTTTCCATTAAGGAGTTGAAATATTTTTTCTGTACTAGATTTCATTGATGAAACAATAATAGTATATTTTCCAACAATTATTTATAATTATGGCTATTAAACACCAGTATGATAGATGCAATATGAGCATTTTGACTATTGTTACACGTCTGAGTGATTAATAGCCATTATATATGCGAATAGACTGCCCTTATTTTGGTTGATATCTATTAAAACGCTATGTCTCCGTCCACACTAATGTGAACGAGCTTTCTAAATGTTGGTTCACGCGAAACCACATGTGACGTCATTAACGTTTACGCTAACTAATATAAGCAATTTATATACCAGGTTGTTGACGGTGAGTGGCCTATTAGAAGTTTATGGAGAACCGAGTTATGGATCGTTTTAAAATTTTGGTTGCAAACGTAACCAGCTATGATCTATCTTTATAAAATATTTTCAGTTCCGCGGTGTTGCCACTTCTACCCGAACTACCCGAAACCTTACTAACAAACCTATACTTCTGGACCACCCTGTATACTCTGGTATTAATATGACCAAAGAAGTAAATATTTACGGGCATTACCTAATCGTAACCAGAATTTCAGCTTCAGATTGTTTTAGAGCATGGAAATATTAAGGCTTTTTGAAAGCCCTGTTTCCGCTAAAAAAACTAAATTAATTAATATCTGAAGAACTGCTACAGTAGGTATAGGAAGATATTTACGAAAGTTAGTCAGAAATGAACATAGATTCTGAAAATTGAAAAATATACAGGGTGTTCCATTTAAAATAACGATGTTGCCACCCGTTTCGGGCAACACCGCGGAACTGAAGATATTTTACAAAGATCATAGCTGTTTACCTTTGTAATCAAAATTTTGAAATGATCCGTAAATCGGTTCTCCATAAACGTCTAATAGGCCACTCACCGTGAATAACGCTGTATTTCTCATCGAGAAGTTTGGTAGCGTAGTGGTAGGGTTCTCGGCCCGCGTCGCATAAGTTGTGGGTTCGAATCCCAATAAAGGCAAAATATTTTTTAAATTTTTTAAAACAAAATTTATAATTAATAAAAATTTGGATTACTTACTCTCTTAAAGTTAGGTTAGGTTTGCTGTAAAGAAAGCGCGCAGAGCGCTCCAACCGAATTCCGAGTCTATATTAAAACCAGGATTTTTTTAACAGAATTTATACTGCTAAGTGAATCCTCCGTTAGATTAGTACAAGTTTATCAAAAAAGCAGTCATTCACACGTTTTTCTTATTTTCGTGGATCGACTCTCCGACGATTCGTACGCGCTGGCTTGGAAGGAGCAACGGGCTTATTAAAAAACAGTAAAATTCAATAGTCAACTGTCAAACATTTGGAGTAACATGATTGGTTGTCGTTTGTAAGTAATAAATCATTTCTCACTAAAAGGAGTAATAGTAGGTAGTTTCACATGACCAATATATATATATATATATATATATATATATATATATATATATATATAATATATGTATATATAGATATAGATATATATATATATATATATATATATATATATATATATATATATATATAGATATGTATATATAGATATGTATATATATATATGTATATATATATATATATATATATATATATAGACAATAATCCACAAATCTAAAATCGCAAAAACTCGAGCGCAATTAGCGCAACAACAACAGCACCATCCGGAAAACTTAAATAACGACCAACGCCTGCGCAGATATAACCTTCGGCCCCGAGTGGGGGTATAAAAAAGGAAGCGTCGCAGTCACCAACACTTCAGTCTCTGATATAAAATAAATGTGATTTTGGCGAAACGTATGTTCTTTTCATATAACGGATGTACACCCGGAATGAAAACACATTGTATTTTTCCATGTATATATATTATATATTAATATATATATATATATATATATATATATATATATATATATGTATATATATATATATATATATATATATATATATATATATATATGTATATATATATATATATATATATATATATATATTTATATTTATATATATATATATATATATATATATATATATATATATATTATATATATATATATATATATATATATATATATATATATATATATATATATATATATATATATATATATATATATATATATATATATATATATATATATATATATATATATATATATATATATATATATATATATATATATATATATATATATATATCTTTATATATATATATATATATATATATATATATATATATATATATATATATATATATATATATATATATATATATATATATATATATATATATATATTGATTGATTTGAATTGCTTAAATGTGGTATGTTTTCTATTCTAGACGAATATAGGAGAATATGTGGGTTATACAGTACGTTTTGAAGATGTGACTTCAGAGAAAACCAAAATAAAATTTGTTACGGATGGAATGCTTCTTCGTGAAGCAATAAATGACAAACTACTAATGAAATATTCAGTAATCATGTTGGACGAGGCTCACGAGAGGACCACACATACTGACGTGTTATTTGGAATTGTGAAAAAGGCACAGAAAATTAGAGAAGATAGAAATTTATCAACCCTGAAGGTTAGATACATTTAGGATTATCTGAAAGGCCTAAGATACATATGGTGTTAATATGTTATTTCTTAATAAAAATTATGATATAGATATAGTAAATTTCATGAAAAATGGTTTCGACTGAATGACTGCAATAAAACAACTTTTTTAAAATTAATATTTTATTATGGGACTTGCCTATTCAGCCTTTACGATTTTAACTGAAAATTGATAAATTAGAAAGAATATATTATATTAAATAATAATAATGCACCAGCCCAAATAAAGGATTTAAGAAAAAATATTATTTACTGTATCTTATTAGGCAATAAGAAAATTTTAATCACCCGAAGATAGGAGTCAAACATATCCCTTTCTAGCTTATTAATATATATTATATGAAAAGGGTTCCAAATAACAGTGCTGAATTCAAGATGACTGACTTACATATCACGTTTGTACAGCTAAAATATTTTTAAAGTGTACAGTGTGCCTCTTAATGAAGCCTACTATTTTCAATGCCTTATTACAGCAATGTTCAATATGGCAAGTAAACGTCAATTTCTTATAGAAAATAGACATATATATATATATATATATATATATATATATATATATATATTATAGCGATG